>JAKOOJ010000076.1:0-600000 GCA_022577455.1 Arizona elegans | reverse complement strand
AGAATAGCTTGACTCTCTCTTCTTTGTGGCAGCCCCTGAGATATTGGAACACTGCTATTATGTCACATACACGTATAAACATGATATTGGTTATTCCATAATTTTAATATACATACATTCATTAAATTGATAATATGCATTTGCTTTTGTCTTTTCTGCAATGCAGAAGGATGAGCATAAAAACCATGCAATGGAAAAATATAAACAGACATATTTTGAGTAGTAATAGAAACTGCTTTCTAATGAAAGATCAGGCAACCAAAATTATGCACACAAGGGTAAATGCATACAAAAATGGTTTCCAAGGATCATATCATTGCAGGAGCTGGGCATGGCTAATCTAGTGAAGAGAAGGACCAGGGGAGACATAATAGAAGTCTTCTAATATTTGAAGAGCTGCCACAGAGAGGAAGGGGTCAAGCTATTTTCCAAAGCACCCAAAGGCCAGACAAAGGAATAATGGATGGAAACAGAACAAGGAGAGATTCAACCTAGAAATGAGTCTGAGTCTCCAGAGAAGGGCGGCATATAAATCGAACAAATAAATAAATAAAATAAAATAAGGAGAAATTTTCTGACAATGAGAGCAATCAACCAATGGAACAGCTGGCCTTCAGAAGTTATGGGAGTTTCATCATTGGAAGCTTTCAAGAAAAGGCTGGACTTCCATCTGTCAGAAATGGCATAGGGTCTCCTGCTTGGCTGGGAGGTTGGACTAGATGACCTACGCCAAGGGTATCAAACTCAAGGCCCGGGGACCGGATCCAGCTCTGGGGTGCTTAGATCTGGCCCGCAAGGCTGCCCTGGAAGCAGCAAAGGACTAACCCGTGGTGCTTCTGCCAGCGAAAATGGAGCTCAGGAGGACCACGTTCGGGAGCCTGTTTTTGCTGGGCCACCACAGGGCCCCCTGACATGAGTGATGTCATGCTGGCCACATACACCCACCTGCCCGAGGTCAAACACAACCCTGATACAGCCCTCAATGAAATCGAGTTTGACACCCCTGACCTACGTGGTCCCTTCCAACTCTGTTAATCTGTTAATCATACAGTGTCGACTGGCGGCCCCTAGGGGGAGAGCCTTCTCTGTGGGGGCACCTACTATCTGGAATGAGCTCCCCCCGGAGATACGGAGGATCCCGGATCTGCGCTCCTTCCGCCGTGCTGTGAAGACCTTTTTATTCCATCAAGCGGGCTTGGCCTAATTTCTTCCCTTTTTAAATATTTAAATTTTAATCTGTTTTTAAATTATCGGGGTGTTTTAATTTGTCTGGGCCAAATAATTTAATTTGATTTTATTGGGTTTTTAAATTTTGTGTATCTATGTATTTTATTGTTGGCTGTTCACCGCCCTGAGTCCTTCGGGAGTAGGGCGGTATACAAATCAAATAAAACAAATCAAATAAAACTAATATATCATATCTCTCCATATTACTAATAAGTGATAGATATAACCAGTCCAAAAGGGGACCTAGATGACTACATAACTGGAGGTTAAAGTCAACCCATTCTCTATGTAGAAAACACGACATCTCTACCAGCACATACTCTACTTTTTTTCTTCTACATGTCTTACCTTAATGACTGTCACCGTGGCACTGTAGAAGAGGCTCACGAGGAAAAGAATGATGAAAGTGGAAAGGATCGACGAGATGTTTTGGTATTCTTCTTCATCCTCCGTGTCCACAATTCCATCTACGTAACCTTTGGACAATACATGAAGGTCAGCTTCTAGATTTCAGAAAGAAGTGAGGGTGCATTGAAGCTAAACGGCATATTTGATAAAGGGTAGCATGCAAGAGCCATGAAAATGTTATAGAGTAGGGAAAATGCGATATGCGAAAAGACAGCTAATGGCAGACAATAATAGTGGAGAAAAGCAGAGGGGAAGCCAACAGGGAAAGAAGAGCTATTTTAGAGAAGAGCCTTGGCATGGTGGGAGATGGCCTTTCTTAAAACTATCCCTAAGAAAGAATAAAAAGGAAAGGGGGCTCTGCGGTTGTGGTCCACCAGCAGCCTGCAGATCTGGCACCAGAATCAGACAGTGAGGAGTCTGGGGAGGACCATGGGCCTGGAGTCTGGGGAAGGCTCGGACGAGGGCTCTGCGTCGGAAGCAGAGATGGAGCCAGGGCCATCTGAGAGTTATGCGCGAGAGGCAGAGGAACAGGAAGAGTTTGTTCCTAGAGCTGCCAGAAGGCAAGAACAATTAAAACAAAAGGGACGACTCGGGAGTAAGGCCTGGAGATAATTGGCCCCTCCCATAAGGCTTAAAAGAGGAGCAAAGGCACGTGGGCCCTTTGCAGGAAAGCAACGTTGTTAATTCTGTTCCCAGTCAGCATATCTGTTTGGTTCTGGACTCTGTGTGGCTTTGCCAAGTAGGTCTTTGGCAGCGTGTCAAGGGAGATAAAGATTGGTGATTATCCCGAAGGACTTCTCCCGAAGGACCTTTTGCAACTAATTAGGAATCAGCTGTGAATGAACGTAATTCACAGCTGTTGCAATAAAAGGTTTTTGGGACTACTCGTGTGTTTTAATGACTCAGGAAGCCTAGGTCACAACATCTACTCTCTACAGATGTCTATGGAGATTTTCAGTCATCCAGGTCATGCTTGTCCCAAAGGTGTCTTTACAAAAGGCAACTGGACTTTCTTCATTTTCTCCTTGAAGGCATTTCACTTCTCATCGAGTCAGAACCGAAGAAGACCCTTGGATGAGAAGCAAAACATCTTCATGGAGAACACAAAGAAAGTCAAGTTGCCTCCTTGAAAAAGCATCTTTGGGACTGCTCACTACAGACTTCCAAAGACTGTTTTCAAAGGAGGGATGACTATTGCTCGGCTGAAGAATGACTCAACCCACCGCATCTGCACAAGTCAAAAGATCCTGCAGATCTGTGGGAAGAAAGTCGACTTGGAAAGTTTGGACAGGTTGGGACAAGGATGTTCTGACTGATCTAAAAATTTTCATCTTGGGTTGGCCAGGTGGTGCAATATTGACTTATCATCTTGTGCAATTAACTTGAAGAACTGAACTCTTAAGGTTGATTTCATGAATTCTTGATGAGTACACGAATACATGAAAGCTTGCTTTCTGAATTCATTTGATGGGGTACTCTCCTTGATATCTTCCAGAACTATGACATAACATTTCTCCTTCTGGAATATACAGTGCGTTCCGTTCAATTTGCAATCATAGATTGTGAATTATAGTTGGCTACAATTTCCGGAAGGATTGAGAATATATCAATTGTGAAAAAACATGCTAACTTGGGGCAAAGAGATTTCCCATTCTTTGGATGTCCTTGGAAGGGAGTTTTTTTTTTAAATATATGCCACTAATTTTAAATGGTCAGTCCTAGAGGAGATCAACCCTGACTGCTCTTTACAAGGCCAGATCCTCAAATATTTTGGCTACCTAATGAGAAGGAAGAACTCACTGGAGAAGAGCCTAATGCTGGGAACGTTTGAGGGCAAAAGAAGAAGGGGACGACAGAGAACGAGGTGGCTGGATGGAGTCACTGAAGCCAAGTAGGCATGAGCTTAAATGGACTCCAGAGGATGGTAGAGGACAGGAAGGCCTGGAGGAACATTATCCATGGGGTCGCAATGGGTCGGAGATGACTTCCCAACTAACAACAAAATTTTAAATGAATCTGAGTCTTTCAAAGAAGTTGCAATCGGTATACAAAGTGAAAGTGGTTTGATCAAAGTATCTAGTAAGTTTTGTGGCTTGTTAGAAGTGAATTTGTGGATTATAGTATTTAAAGTCATCCTTCTACCCTTTCCATCAGATTACCAGGGTGAATGCCAATGTATGAGCAAATTGGTACATTCTGAATTCCTGTTTCACAATATTAACTGAAGTAGTAGTAGAAGTTTTCTTGAGTACAAAGGGAGATTGTTTGCATGCTATCTGAAAACCATCTTGGCAGTTAGAACAATTAATCAACGGCATGTCTTGCCTCCAGAAAGCATGGGTCCTCCAATACTGGAGGTTTTTAAGAAGAGATGGGACAACATTTGTCTGAAATGGCATCAAGTTTCCTGGGGGTTGGACTAGAAGATTTCCTAGGTCCCTTACAACTCTGTTATTCTGTAAAATGAGCTACAACAGGTTAGTTAAGTAACTAAGTCAGATCCGCAAGTACACTAAGGGGACTATCATCTATACAAAGTTATTGGGAGTTCAAATTGATGGGTCTTCCTAATGTGATTTTGAGTTTAAGATGCCCAGTATTTGGGTGAAAGACGAGGGTGAGAGGATGATTTTTGTATTTTCAAGTGCCGCTGTTGATGAACGCATAGCTTAACATGACTGAGAAGCCATGGTGAATAGGATGGATGGGAAAGGCGATTTCAGCATTGAACACTTATGGACCTTCCCTTGAGTACATCCTCATGAAATACAAATGAAAGAGTTTTCCTCAGTTATATTACTGTCAATATTCTTTCTCATATGTTGGGAGAGAAGAAAAGAGCATTCAGGGCATCGATCACCACAATGCACACTTCCTTCTCTTTCTTTTAGTTTAGATTTAGAAGTATTTTGTCATGTACTACTGAATCAAAGGCTTTACAGAAGTCTATATAAATTGCATCTATTGCTTTGCCCTGATCGAGATTTGTAGTCCATATGTTTTTGCAGTATAGAAGTTGTAGATTACAGGATAATTTTTTTCTGAAACCAAATTGTTTATTAGAGAGTAGGTTCTTTGTTTCTAGGTGGAGGGTAATGGATAAAACGTTCTTCTTTGAGGAGAAGCGACGGTTCTTTGGCCTTTTCTGGCATGGTGGCCATTTTAGAACTCTTAAAACTCACAGAGAAGAAATTGTCTGGAGTATTTTTAAGCGAAGCACACAAGTACATCAGAAGAATATCAATTTGAAGTTTTTAGGCTGGTTGCATTTGCTCGATGGGAGCCCTCCAACGTTTCGATGCATTTACCTGCTTACAAGATTAAAGATCATGGATGCCCACCATGAAAATCTCGGCCTCCAACAAAGTTCATTTGTTCAAAAAAAAAAAAAAAAAAGGAAATTATATTTTTTTTTATTAAGAATGTCAGTGTTATGTGTTTTTTTTTAAAAAAAATAAACATTCAATGGGTAATTTTCAGGGTGTATGGGAAATTTAAGCAGCTTATTGTAGGTCTGTTTAATGTATAAACTATTTAATGCTTTAAAAAATCAGTTTGGATACATTTTATCTCCTCTGTTGTCCAAACAAAGTGATTACTTTTCTTAAGAATGCTGGAATGTTCAGTTTGGTAAACCCAATAAAAGAATATTCATAGATGTTTGTGATTTGTCAATTAGTTGTTTGTTGGTTGATACTTTAGTTAAATTGCATTGATTTTCAACCCTCAATTTTTGATCTTTTTTTTTTTTTAATGCATGGGATAATCTTTTATTATCCCGGTCCTGAAGTTCTAAGCATTTGATCTTCTAAATTATTTTCACGATTATAAACATTCACGATGAATCAAATAATGGTGGGTTTCTTTTAAAAGAGTGTTATTTCTCTCTCTCTCTCTCTCTTTTTTTTATAGAAGAGCATCTGTGTGCTGAGAATTGTTGAAATGGACTAGATTATTTTAGAGGATAATCAAATGTCATCCCCCTGACTTTCAAAACAACATCATTATTATTATTTTGTGCATTTTGCTATTTGACAATTGTGTGTATGACGAGTCTCCATAGAAGCATATGTTTTATGTTGTTTAGTACCATGTTTTCTTGAAAATAAGACTGGGTCTTATATTAATTTTTGTTCCAAAAGACACATTAGGGCTTATTTTCTGATTAGGTCTTATTTTGGGGTAAATACAGTACTAAATGCATCCATTTGGTTGACAATCTTAACAGGGGTTTATTTTGGGTGGGTCGGTAGGGCTTATATTATGAGAATCCTGAAAAATCATGCTGGGACTTATTTTCCGGCTGGGTCTTATTTTCGGGGAAACAGGGTATCCTTTTTGTTGTATTGGTGTTTACAATTTTTACTTCACTTAGAACTGAAAAATAATGTACTGATTGCTTGGAACTTAGAGCTGTGTTAGCTGGGTGAAGCCTGAGATGCATGATATAGTATTCAATATTTATTTAGTTGTGTTCCTATTCAGGCGACCAAGTTCCTATGCTGTTTAAAGACCTGCGAGGGTGTTATTTTAGTGTGTTGTAGACTTTCATTAAACACTTTCTTAAGAACTTCTTTGTCTTGTACAAAGGATGTAATTCTTGCCCCAGATAATTTCTGATGAACACCCGATGGATGAGACATCCCCCTTGCTTGTTAAAGAAATTAAAGGGAAGTGTATGTTCAGAGGATGTGCCTGTACAGAATGGCATGATCTGAAAAAGATGAATAATCCCAAATTGGACATTTTTGTGGAGAGTAGATAATCTATTGACAGTACAGAAAAGGGAAACTTTCCGCCAGCTTTCTGAAACAGCTCTTCTCCAGTTTGATATAGGGGTAGCACAACTTAGAACAAGGACCGTTATGCCATAGAAGAAGATGAAGGACAGGAGTTATAAGAAATAAATGTGAAAAGATTAAGGTGCCTGAGGAAGTCAGCATTTCCAGTATTAGCTTGTGCACCATCCCTATTTATCACAAAAAGCCAGAATTTTTTCTTTTCTTTGTTTTGAGAAAAAAATACTTTATTGCAAAATACGATAATTCCTTCAGAAAGAGGTGGCCAGCTGCTGGTTTAACATGGACACATCCTTCCTTAGAGATCTGCCTTCATCGCTGAGAACTTTCCATCGAAGTATCAGCAAGGAAGCAGAAGAAACAGAGGCGAGTGGGGAATAGAGCGAACGAAGGTTGACAATTAGTAGCAAGGGCTGGAAGCGTCGGAGAGGACTAAGGAAACGTTGACTATGGATGGTTTACCCGTGTTCTTATTGATAGTCTTCTGAATGGAGCCGTAGGGCAAGGCTTCATGTCCCACCACACAAGTGAAGGAATCTCCTGCGCTCCATTCCTGTTCGTTGACGTTCAACATGCTGTAGGCAAAATACTCATTGGACTGTATTTTGGACTCTGCTACGGCTTTGCTGGTGAAGTAT
This sequence comes from Arizona elegans, assembly GCA_022577455.1. Lineage (NCBI taxonomy): Eukaryota > Metazoa > Chordata > Lepidosauria > Squamata > Colubridae > Arizona > Arizona elegans. Next base: position 592,928 of record JAKOOJ010000076.1, on the reverse strand, counting down.
TCTGATTCGCTGACCGCCTGTTCGTTATGGAGCCATCGCACAAAGAAGTTGCCGGGATTAAAGTTCTTAACGAGGCACGTGAGGGTCACTTTTTCCTGCAAATTCAACTCTTCTAAGGAAGGCGAAAGGATGTAGACAGAGGGAGCTTTTGGTTCGCCGACTGAACAATGGGAAAAGGAAAAAAGGGTGAGGATATACATTAGCTTACTTGTATTTAGTACACATTATCGTGCTTTAACTGTAGTGCACTGTCCCTCATTGGTGACAGAAAGGGCATCCAGCTAGTTAAACACACCGCTAGCGCCATTCAGTCACCCAGACTCCACCTCACAAGAGATTATGGGGTTGTTAAAAGATGATGATGATCATGTAGCTGCTTCTAGGCGAGACCTTCAACTCTTAGATGTCGAAGACATTTCTCTTTGTCATCGAACAAAGATTAGTTCATTAGCTTAAAGGTAGAAGAAGCCAGGTCTACTTAAGGTAAACAAGAGAAAGGGGAAAAAAAAGATCATATGGAATAACTAGGCCAGAATTAGATGCCCTTTGTTCATTCTGCCTGTCTGTATAAAGGTAACCAGTCAAGATCAATGCAGCCTTAAAAATAATTACATTTGTGCTGTCTGTCAATCTGAGTGGTCTTAGGTTGTATGCAAACTTTTCCTAGGGGAAGGTGAGAAGGTGCTTCTCAAGAAGAGTGGAATTGAAAGAAAAAAATGTTTGTAGACCACTGTGGATGGAGAAACTGGACTCTCATGACATGTGCTCAATGGGAGTTAAGGAGGAGTCAACCAATATCAGATCAAGAATAGGATTCATGGGGATGTCAACCAAAGCAACTGGAGAAGGATAATTTGGGGATATCCTGAAGGATGAACTAAGGATTCTGGTTCTACTAAATCCATGAGGTTAATCTCATTTAATTGGAAACCTCCTGGAACGAGCGACACCCCTCCCAAATGCTTTTCACGGCTCAACACAACTAGAAACTTACCAGTCTTCTTCTCCAAGGTTTTTTCTACTGGCTTGACAAGTACGTTCTCGAAGGTCACTTTGGAGGTAAAGGTTTCCTTCTCATCCCATTCTGTTGCACACACTGTGGCTATAGCGTCGACATAGTAAAATTCATTTCCCTGATTTAGGAAGTCGGTCATCACAGTGGGGAGTTGCTTCTGGTCCGATGCTCGGGTCCAGGTGACGTTCAACTTGGAATACTCTGCAGTGATAGGGATGTTGGAGATTCTGCAAGTCAGGTTGGCTGAGTTGGTCAGGAACATGTCAGCAAAAGTTGGGGGGATGGTTTCCACGGTAACAGGTTCACAGCCTTCATCTGGGGAACATCAAAGCAAAATCAGAATAGTGTTCCATTATACAATAAATCAGTAAATTGTTCAAATTTTTTCTACCTTTTCCATGTTGAATAACAAGCATATTGGGGAGCTGAATATGTGTGACTGCTGTCTTCTGACTATTAAAATGTGTTGAAGAGTAGCTAAGAACTTGATTAATGTAATGCCAGGTGTGGTCCAAATGGAAAAAAATTGTAGCAGGGACCCGTTCCTATGCATCTTTGAGAAATATACAGATGTTCTCTTTGGATTTATCTCGGAGAGCTGTGCTAGGGTTTTCAGAATCTGTCATGGTAGATTTGTACGGAACCATGAATGTTTTTTAAAAAAATTAATTCTAAATCTCAGTGATGAACTTTGGAATAGGAATGTTAACTCTAGTTAGTGACATACCATATTTTGTTCTGTTTTCCCTGACTGTTTATGAATGAGGAGAATGTTGTTTTCTTTGTTCAAATTCTGAGCATAACACTTCAGAGAAAAGAGAATTCTCTGCAGTGACATCAAAACACAAGTGAATGTTGAGGGTTTCTCGGGGATCTCTGAACTTGCTTGTTTCCAGAAGAAGCTAACATCATCAGTACAAATCCCGCTCCCTTCTAGCACTGATGAGGTTATCTAGTTTGGGTAATGAAACATCGGCAAGAAAACAAGCAAACTCAGAGAGCACCGAGGATCCCTCAAGTCAACCCTGAGCTACAAATATTCTCCTTTACAGGTGAACACATCAATTGCTAAACTAATTGATGTTCTCAGAGGCACTGGTCCCCGGTGAACAAAAATATGTATAGAATGTGAGGTGGATGTCTATATATGAAGCTTCTGTTGGCAGCAGAAACCCCCAAAATTAAATAACTCAGTGTTCAATCTAGAGGAGCATTTGAGGAAAGTGTGATCGTATAACTGGGCCACTTTACTCTGATTCCTGAAGAAAATCCCACTTACTTTTGCAGAAAGATTGCAAGTTGAATGTCTGTTCATCATTGAAGTCCTTGCTTTTCACTTTACAGGTGAACGTCGTTTCAGAAAACCAGTCTTCCCTGGTGATGACAAGTCTGCTCAAAACGGTGTAGCTGCCATGACCATTCGGCTCTGGTTTGGAGGTGGTGATGCCGGTGGTGATCTCTCGTTGCTCCTTAAGCCAAGAGAGGACGACATTTCCAGAGCAGAGGTCACTAACTTCACAGGTAACCGTGGAATTTAGGTAGCTGCTTGTAAAGGAATCCAGCACTGGTGCTCGGATAAGCATCGAAGGCTGTCTTGAAGATGATACCCCAGCTGGAACATTGAAAAAGAAAAAACCAACAACGATTGGGTCAAGGAATTTCAATACCTTCCAAGCATGAATGTAAATGAAGATTCAGAAGTTGCAGTGATGTCGAGGGACTTGTGTATTCAGTTCTACCTAGAAAATTAACTAGCTAAACGAAGTGGTCTGCTGGACTTTGAACTGAGAAATACATCTAAATGTCTTGGAAATAGGGAGCTACAGGAAATGAGAATGAGTCGGGTTTAACCCCAGACCCCAGGCTCATTCCCAGAGCACAAAACAGGGCACTGAGGAGCATATTCAGATAATTCATTTCCCATGGCCAAGAAGAAGCCATGTTCAATCCTCATCTATATTCAGGAGGTTGGTTTTCAAGGGAAATGAACATATCTCATTGTGCCTATCTTTCAGAAGAAATAATCACCCGGGTAGAAAATGTCAGGTTTGAATTATGGTGAAGGTAAAGGTTTCCCTTGCACATATGTGCTAGTTGTTCCTGACTCTATGGGGTGGTGCTTATCTCTGTTTCAAAAGCCGAAGAGCCAGCACTGTCCGAAGACATCTCTGTGGTCATGTGGCCAGCATGACTCAACGCCAAAGGCGCACAGAATGCTGTTTACCTTCCCACCAAAGGTGATCCCTATCTTTTCTACTTGCATTTTTTACGTGCTTTCGAACTGCTAGGTTGGCCGAAGTTGGGACAAGTAACAGGAGCTCACCCTGTTACGCGGCCCTAGGGATTCGAACCACTGAACTGCCGACCTTTCGCTCGACAAGCTAAGTGTCTTAGCCACTGGGAGCCACCACTTCCCTTCAGGTTTGAATTAGAAATTGTTAATTATCCATTGGGTTTAAGCAAAGGAAATTAGGCGTAGTGATTTAGGAGGCGGGCTAACTTTTCTACAAGTGCATGTTGCATCTAGCTTCTAGTGTCCTCTGATCGACTGCCTTATGAAAGTGCCCTACATACTCGTGGGAGACATGGCTGATGGAATAAAGGAAGTTCACTTACATTGTTTAATAACTGAGGTCTCTCTGTTGCCCTGTGGGTGCCCGGCTTTGCAAAAGTACCGGTCGAAAGCATTCCATGAAGCCAGGGTGATTTTAACCTGAGAAGCGGCTGTGTATGTCCCACCCGACAAGATAGATGGGAATTTCACGTAGTTCTCTTTGGTGATACTCTGGTTGCTTGCGTTATTCCAGGAGAATTCAATTGAATTTGGCAGGAAATTCTTGGCGAGACATCCGATGGTTATGTCTGTGGTCTCTGAGTTGTCCACAGATGGGATGAGTGGGAAAAGAGAAGGGGCCTTTGGGGATTCTGAGAGAGAAGAAAAAAAAAAGAAGAAGGATGGCAGATTTTGAAGCGGTTGCATGCTCAGATGGGATTGAGCGCACAAAAAGGAAGTGTGTCCTGCTTTGCTGAGAAAGGAAGAGAAGGCAAAAAAAAAAAAAAAAAAATTCATGTAGGCTCTCCCCCCAATTTAACCAGGTTCTGCAGAGTGCATGTCATGGTTCATTGCAGTGCTGGGTTTCAAATTTTTTTTTACTACCGGTTCTGTGGGTGTGGCTTGGTGGGCATGGCATGGCTTGGTGGGCGTGGCAGGGGAAGGTTACTGCAAAATCCCCATTTCTTCCCGATCAGCTGGGACTCGGGAGGCAGAGAATAGATGCTGACAGGGCCAGTCAGAGATGGTATTTACTGGTTCTCCAAACGACTCAAAATTTCTGCTACCAGTTCTCCAGAATTGTCAGAACCTGCTGAAACCCACCTCTGGTTCATTGATAACTTGAAGTTATAGGAAAGCATCCAGATTGAGGGTTTGTCTCACTTGATTCCTAACCAGTTCTAATAGTTCATATCGATCCCTCTTTCATAGAATCATCCTGTGTGTGTGAGCTGAGAGAGGAAGGTTAGGAAGTATGGAACTGAGATGCAAACTTTTGCAAACGTTGTCATAGGAGATGTCAATCAATGGGACTATTTTCCAGGATTGTTATAGGAATCACTGAGAGCAGCCTTGGGAAAGTTTATATCTTTATATCTCATATTTAGAAACTGCCCCTCTCCTTCATGGAGAAAATATTTTGAATTCTTATTGCCGAAAACTGGAAGAATTCTAAACAGGTCTGGAATCTTTTTCAAAGACAACCGTATTTTCAGATTCACAAAAGCAATAATGGTCAAAAAAACTCCCCTGCGTATCCACCCAGAAAGAAGGAATCCTTAAGAACTAGTTTTGTAAAATAACATTTACTCAGATGAACTGACAAAATATTTTCCGAGTCTGGGGTAGAAAACTAGAAGCACAATCTCTCCCTCTCAGGCCAGGCCACACGCTGCGATATCAAAGTAATCAAGCATTTCTTTTCAAAAAAAAAAAAAAGATGAAGCAGATCTCAAACTTTTCTCCAATATCTTGTTGCCAAACCTATCTTGGTCAGCCAGATTGAGCAAAAAAGCCAACAATTGGCTCAAACCGGACATTCTACTTGACTCCATTTTCTTTACCAGTTGGCTGTTCCCTTTCAGCTGGCTACTAAAACAGTCAACTCTGCTTTCTTGCTTCACACACACAGTTCCCTTTTGGGTGTCAACTGTTTGAGGTAGCCCAGATGAAAAACCAGTATCACGAGTACAATAAACTAATGTTTATTGTAATGTAACCGTAACAGAATCTTGCAACTCTGTCCCTCCTTCCTTTAGTTTCTAGGGAATGGGGGTGGGGGGGTTCCTCTTCTGAGATACTTTCCACTGACTTTTCTGTGGGCTGAGATGTCTCTTTTCTGACTATTGCCTTCCTCATGATCCTCCCTTTCCCCTTTGTCCTTCTCTCTCTCTCTCTCTCTCTCTCTCTCTCTCTCTGATATTTCCCCAAAAATTTACAGCACTTCAGAAATATTTCAGATTCTTTTGTCTAAGGGGAGATCTTTCTTTTGATTCTTGAAGGCTATACTTTAGGCTCCAAATCCATCAACTCTTCTGATTTCTTGCTTAGAAACACACACCATCAGGGGTGGGCTTCAAAAATTTTAGCAAGGGGTCCTTTGCCTGGTTGCTGGGTGGGCATGGCCATGGTGGGAATGGCATAGTCAGTTTCCTGCACCAAGGCAAGGGGGGCTTTTTGCCCTCCCCAGGCTCTAGAGGTTTTCCTCGAGCCTCCGGGAGGGCGAAAACTGCCTCCCCAGGCTCTGGAGGCCCTTTGGAGGCTGGAAACGGGCTTCCCAAACTTCCAATAGACCAATTTTTTGCCCTCCCTGAGCCTCCATGTGCACCCTGTAATTACCTGCATCCAAAACGGGCCACATGGGGACTCCTGGGAGGGGAGGTGCGGGGTGGGCAGGGCCATCCAGGATTTGGGGGTTCTCTGAACTGCACAGAATCTTAGCTAGAAATTCTCCCAAACCCCTGAGAACCCCCAGCAGCCCACCCCTGCACACCACACACACCAAAGTAGTGAACATGCCTCCTTCCCCCACCTCCTATTTCCCCCGTGACAACAACCCCGTGAGTGACCAATGCAAAGTCCACTTAGCCAGCTTTCCTGCCCAAGAATGGCCTAAAACTCACAATGTCCTGGTTACTAAACCAATGTCTTCAGCACTACACCAAACCGATTCAGATATTTACCCAATGTATTCTATCGTCATCACCAGACCTGCTGATAAGAATCCACCACAGACCCTTTCGAATTAGTTTGAGGATCTGAAAGTACTTTTAGATTCTTATGTGCAAAGAGCGGAGTCCCCTTCTCGCCCTTGCTAAATTGATATAAGCACATTATTGTCCTCCGGGAAGTGCAAGAACTGAGGAGAAAGCCCACCAGCTTTTGAGCAAAGCTCTTTTTGAGATATGAATACAATGCGACGGTCCATCACCCACTAAAAGCTTCTTTGTTTTTACAGAATCAAAGCACACAATCAGTGAGACCCAGTTTCTGCTTCTCCTTTAAATATGGAGAGCAAGCAAGGCTAAAACCTTCTCAGTGACCAGGATGAAAACTGTATCTTCTCCCTCTCTAAAGGTGACTTTCTCATCCTCTTTCCCGATCCAGACTGGTTGAGTTCTGTTTGTTTTTTTTTAAAAAAAAGAACACTTTGTGTGCCAAAATCCGGAGGGGAAAATTTGTCGCGGTCTGAATCTGACTGTATCTTAAAATAACAGTTATTAAAGATGTAAAAAAGATGTGGAAACTCTAGAAAGAGTGCAGAGAAGAGCAACCAAGATGATTAGGGGACTGGAGGCTAAAACATATGATGAACGGTTGCAGGAACTGGGTATGTCTAGTTTGATGAAAAGAAGGACTAGGGGAGACATGATAGTCGTGTTCCAATATCTCAGGGGCTGCCACAAAGAAGAGAGAGTCAAGCTACTCTCCAAAGCACCTGAGGACAGGACAAGAAGCAATGGGTGGAAACTAATCAAGAAGAGAAGCAACTTAGAACTAAGGAGATAAATTTCCTGGCAGTTTAATCAATAGAACAACTTGCCACCGGAAGTTGTGAATGGTCCAACACTGGAAATTTTAAAGAAGATGTTGGATAACCATTTGTCTGAAGTGAAGTAGGGTTTCCTGCCTAAGCAGGGGGTTGGATTAGAAGACCTCCAAGGTCCCTTCCAACTCTGTTGTTCTATTCTAAAGTAACCAGTCCAGCAGCCAGTTCTCTGATTTATTTGGTAGCTCGGCTTATTGGGGTTGAACTAGAAGACCTCCAAATTCCCTTCCAGCTCTGTTAGTTTGCCCTTTCTGCAGCTGACCTACTGCTAAAACTTTTCATGCCTCCTAACTCTGTTACATTTCAGAAGGGAATCCTCCAGCGGCTCTCTGTCTGTGTCTCTGGAGCCGTAGCTCAGAATAAAACCGTACAATTTACAACTGAATGCTAGATGCTGCCAAAATCATAGTTACCCTGTCCACCCGGAATCCTCCAGAGCTTGAGCTGATGAGTAGTGACTTTCTAGAACAGTGTTTGTCAAGCCCATCCACTTTAAGATATGGTGACTTCAACTTCTACAATTCCTTAGCCTCATGAGGAAAGTGGATGAGGTTGGGTAACATTGTTCCAGGAGACCAGGTGGAGAGAGAACCTAGCTGCTTTCTCCTGACTTCTTCTAAAGCCCAGACATAATCGACCAAGTCAAATCATTTATCTAGCTGGGGAAAGGCAGCTATTTCCCCAAAGTCCCCCACCTCCCAATAACTCATACAAACTCTACTCTGCTGCTGAATCCAAGATACAGCTGGTAACTTTTTCATTCTCCTATCTATCATTCTCTGATTTTTAGAAAGCTGGGAAGCTTGCTCTATCTTACCCAGCCCTCACAAACCACTTCTTCAACCAGAGCCTTGGAGCAGCATAACAAAATCTCAGGTGTACCTCAAGGTTAACCCAAAGGGTTGCACATATCCAAGTGGGATACTATACCTCAATAAAGGAAAGAGAGGCAGAAAAATTGCTCATTGCTTTCCCACACCCCCCAATACTGGGGTGTCTAACCTAAGAGGCTCACATGCCCCTTGCAAACTCTATGGAAGACTTGGGAGTAATTAACTCTCCTCCCTCCACAAAGCTATAGAGTTATCTCCTAGAACAGCCACAAGTTTTAGAGTAGGGAGAAAGGCACTTGGAGTTTCAGAGCTTTTTTCTGAAAGCTTTCCAATTTCTGAAAGCCAGGACTTTCCTACTAAGCCCGGCCATGTGGTCCATCTCTCTCAACTTTCTCCATTCTCCATAAGTGGGCAGGCTGACCCTCTGGCCACTATCACAAAACAAGCAGGTTGTGGAATTAACCCGATTTGTGATTTGGCACAACAACATACCGAATCGCAAAACAACCGGACTGTATCGGTACAACAGGCTGAGCTTGCAAAAAAACACACAACGAAACCCTAACCCATGTTAACCATAAACAAGTCAAACTGATCTTGGGCTTCTAGAGTTTTACTTGACTTTGTGAATTCAGTCTCCGCTTCCTCCCTCTCCTCTTATTAGGAATTTGAGAAAATCATCTCCCTTTTAGCTAAGTGACTCGCTTGGAGTAATTCCTATAATTTGCAGAGCCCTAAATCACTCGGGAACCAGCTGAGCTCTGGCTTCAGAGACCATAAGGAATACTTTGCTTGGGCTCTCCTCCGTCCAAGCTTTAACTTTTTTTATAACTCCAAACAATGCCAGATGTTGAAAGGCTTCAACATCTTAGCAAAAGCTTCTGCCAGAAACCTGACCACCCCAAATTTCAACATCACAGCTACCCTACAGCAGATCCAAAAATTCCCAGATCGCATCAGCTCAACCAGCACTGGGCTTCTAATGAGCTGGTGAGATGCTAGAAGCTTCTCCCCACCACCACTCCTGCTATCCTTAGCAAGAAACATTTTGGGGGAAAGCTGTAAACTGACTGGCAATCCCAGTTCAATTTCTCCTGAAACTGCAGCTTTAGAAAGCTTGCAGCTTTCCAAACTGATAGGCAGCGAGCTTTAGAAATTCTACAGAGCAACTAGAACTTTTTCCAAGCCCCATCATGATTAAACCCTCCACTAAATAGGGAACCCTTCCACGTTTTGGGGGGACTAACTATTGCTACTGCCCTGGCTACCTCTGCAGTTGAAAGATTAATTGACAGATCTCCCTGGCCAGTGGCGGGTTTCACAGAAAGCTAGCTTTCCCCTGCAAACTCCTCTCGGCTCTGAAGGATTCTCCCAGCTAAAGCTGGGAGAATCCAGTATGAAGCTAACTCATCCAGTACATAGCTAAGTGCTAGGCTTGGCTGTACATTCCTCCCTGCCTTTTGCATCTAAAATATGAATGAGCTCCTAGCCGTACTGTGGGATTCAGGGCAGCTAGAGGATGTGCTGATACTTTGACTTGGCTTTTATCAAGCTGTTTCTCAGAGGACACTAAGACAGGGGTGCTGTAGAAAGGGCACCTCATGACAGCTGGTGATCTCTGCCCTTGCTATTGCTGTAAAAATTATTATAGCTAGGAAAGCTAGCATCCTAGCTCAGTATTTTATAAAGCTGGGCCAATGCTAGAAGCTTTGAAGAGCTTGAGCTACCGTCACCGGGCATTTGATAATAGTCAGCACTGATTTCTCCAAAACCTACACATCTGGTTTTGGAGAAAGCGCTCCTAGCTTTAGCTGAACCTTCCATTTTTATCTAGGTGAGCACCTAGCTTTGGAGATCCATTCGATCTCGGCTCTAGCTGGCCTTACAGGGAAGCTAAGGAGAAAGCTGGTTTTGGAGAAAGCGCTCCTAGCTTTAGCTGAACCTTCCATTTTTATCTAGGTGAGCACCTAGCTTTGGAGATCCATTCGATCTCGGCTCTAGCTGGCCTTATAGGGAAGCTAAGGAGAAAGCTGGTTTTGGAGAAAGCGCTCCTAGCTTTAGCTGAACCTTCCATTTTTATCTAGGTGAGCACCTAGCTTTGGAGATCCATTCGATCTCGGCTCTAGCTGGCCTTATAGGGAAGCTAAGGAGAAAGCTGGTTTTGGAGAAAGCGCTCCTAGCTTTAGCTGAACCTTCCATTTTTATCTAGGTGAGCACCTAGCTTTGGAGATCCATTCGATCTCGGCTCTAGCTGGCCTTATAGGGAAGCTAAGGAGAAAGCTGGTTTTGGAGAAAGCGCTCCTAGCTTTAGCTGAACCTTCCATTTTTATCTAGGTGAGCACCTAGCTTTGGAGATCCATTCGATCTCGGCTCTAGCTGGCCTTATAGGGAAGCTAAGGAGAAAGCTGGTTTTGGAGAAAGCGCTCCTAGCTTTAGCTGAACCTTCCATTTTTATCTAGGTGAGCACCTAGCTTTGGAGATCCATTCGATCTCGGCTCTAGCTGGCCTTACAGGGAAGCTAAGGAGAAAGCTGGTTTTGGAGAAAGCGCTCCTAGCTTTAGCTGAACCTTCCATTTTTATCTAGGTGAGCACCTAGCTTTGGAGATCCATTCGATCTCGGCTCTAGCTGGCCTTATAGGGAAGCTAAGGAGAAAGCTGGTTTTGGAGAAACCGCTCCTAGCTTTAGCTGAACCTTCCATTTTTATCTAGGTGAGCACCTAGCTTTGGAGATACATTCGATCTCGGCTCTATCTGGCCTTGCAGGGAAGCTAAGGAGAAAGCTGGTTTTGGAGAAAGCGCTCCTAGCTTTAGCTGAACCTTCCATTTTTATCTAGGTGAGCACCTAGCTTTGGAGATCCATTCGATCTCGGCTCTAGCTGGCCTTATAGGGAAGCTAAGGAGAAAGCTGGTTTTGGAGAAAGCGCTCCTAGCTTTAGCTGAACCTTCCATTTTTATCTAGGTGAGCACCTAGCTTTGGAGATCCATTCGATCTCGGCTCTAGCTGGCCTTATAGGGAAGCTAAGGAGAAAGCTGGTTTTGGAGAAAGCGCTCCTAGCTTTAGCTGAACCTTCCATTTTTATCTAGGTGAGCACCTAGCTTTGGAGATCCATTCGATCTCGGCTCTAGCTGGCCTTATAGGGAAGCTAAGGAGAAAGCTGGTTTTGGAGAAAGCGCTCCTAGCTTTAGCTGAACCTTCCATTTTTATCTAGGTGAGCACCTAGCTTTGGAGATCCATTCGATCTCGGCTCTATCTGGCCTTACAGGGAAGCTAAGGAGAAAGCTGGTTTTGGAGAAAGCACTCCGGATACCCCTAGCTGAACCTTATGTTTATTCTAGGCGAGTACCTAGCTTTGGAGAGCCCTGTCATCTCAGCTCTAGCTGACCATCAGGGAAGCTAATGAGATGGGTTCCAAGAAGCTAAGCCAAAATAAATAAATAAATAAATAGAATAGCTGCTTCTACCTTTCCAAAGCTACAGCTTTAAGGCTCTCCAGCTGTTTTCTAGCTGAGGGTTGCTAGAGCTATACTGGAGCTGAAAAAAAAAAATGAAGCTCTCCTGCAAAGCTAGCTTGCTGAAATCCAGGGCTTTTCTAGTTACGTTGAATAGGAAGCCAAACATCTTTTCAAAAGTGGAAAACATGTTTCAATGACGCTCAGGGAGATTCTCCCTGCCCGAGCTATTATTGCCTCAGATATAGCTAAAGCTACAGGGGTTGAGAAGACTAAGATATGGAGCAGAGCATCTGTTAAAGTTATTTCTGGCTAAGCTTTAGAGATACTAGAAGAGTCCAGCTTGCTATCCTAAAACTCCAAAAATTTAATTCAAAGAGGAAAGACACTGGATGGGAAAACCCTGGGATACTCACAGTATCCCAGATGTTTGAGAGTTAAGATGCTTAACAGGGCTACTAATTGTGCAGTGAAAAGAATCTCTGGCTATCAATCAATTCATCTATCAATCAACCACCCTTCTAAATAAATATCACTCTAAGAAACCTTTTAATAAACCATCATTTCTGCTTCATAAACAATGAATGTCAACTAAATAGGAATATTAATTTGCCATGTACTAAGCTCCCCGCCGTCTATGTCATATGAACTAAGATGAATAAAATAATACCTTTTCTCCAACAAAATTCCAAAATGACCAAGTCCTTTCTTAAAAATCAATCACTCAGAACAAGAAAGATGGAAATTTCAAATAACAGGAATGATTCTACTCTACCAAATAAATAAAATAAAATTGAAACTCTGACACAGAGGATAAGAAAAAGAACAATCCCAATTTAAAAATAAAATAAAATAAAATGGTTTTTTTTTCCCAATTAAGAAAATTCAAAATTTCCTAGCTACTTTGGGAGAAACACTAAAAAAATAAATAAATAGAACAATCCTGATTCATGCCATAAAGTCATTCTTTTCTAAAAAAATAAAATCACCCCGATAAAAGCAGTCATTTCCCTCATGAGTAATTCATTTAAAAAAAAAAAAAATAAAACAACCCACCATTCAATCACAAGCTTAGTGCAAAATTATTAAGAAATAATAGACCATTGGTACAAAACAGAAACATAATTAAAATATATTGCGATAGTAATCAAGTAATCAAATAACATTAAGGCATATTAATGAAGTAAAAGAGGTTATCATAGTAAACAAGTAGAAAATGTGTGATTATTAAAGCTAAATCAATATAAATAATTTTGCTTTTCCTTACCCTTTTACTGTGTGGTTTCTAGAAGAAACTGTAGGGTGCCAGCAAAAAACAAATGCCTAAGGAAAGACCTTAACTTTTTTTTTCCTTGATAAAATTAAAGCATGATAAATCACATTTATTTTTGGAAAAGGGACAATAGAGAGGACTCGAAAAAACCAGATGTTGTTTTCGAAACACTTTTGGGCTATTTTCAGCCATCCAGAATTGTTTTAGAAGCCCCCAAACCCTTTCAGATGAAACTTGTGTCTTAAAATATACTAAAACCGAGAAACGAATCTATCACCACCTGTATTTTAAACATCCCAGAATATTCTGTTTTCTGTCCGGCTATTTTAGTTTCAACCCTCCTCCCACACCCCAATCTCCCAACTGCAAATAAACACTTTAATTCTATTTTTTAAAAATATAAAATCATACAGATTTACTATTTTTTAATTTGATCTAACCCACATTTTATTCCGTCTTTCTAACTTCGGTTTGTTTCAAGGCAATTAATTCACAATTTTTACTTCTGCTTAATTCAAATGGGAATCTGTGCTGGATTCCTCCTTAATTTAATTCAGAGCCAGAAATCAATTTCATCATGAACAAGGCACTCAAAAAATCCCATAAAGATCAAGAAATAAAATAATAGAAGTGTATAACAAAAATAAATAAATAAATAACTGAAGGGAGAGAGAGAATTCATCAATACATTAAAAACTATCCAATTTACAGCAAATTTTTTTACCAACGGATATATTACATGAAACAGGTTGTAACAAAGGCCATTTCTTTCAGTCTTTAAACACTCTTTTTGCCTTTTCCCCAGCAAACTAATAATAATAATAATAAAATTAAAGAATTGAAGAATTTAAAGAATGGAGGCCAAGAGGAAAAGAAATGGGTGTCAATAGAAAAACAGGCAACAATTCAACAGAGAGACAGATTTACGTTTTGTAAATAATATATCTAAAGTGCGATTTTATTTCTAAATTGAAATAATTGAGGCAAAGAGTAAAAGAAAAGAGGAAGGAACAAACGATTTCAATTCTAGCACTGGATATGTGGCATTTTTTAATCCTTTGGTTAAAATATCTCAGAAATTAAAAAACATTGAGAGAATGGAAGAGTGTATTTCTTCCTTCCAAATTAATAAAAATCCTCTTACATATAGGACACATATGTGATTCAGAAAAAAAAAATAGATTTACCTGAGGTAACGGTGACTAAGGATCCATGTCCTTAGTATTGACTTGCCCATTAACATAACTCTGTGAAATATATACTTAACTCTTCACAGTCACTTTAGGAATAATATTAAATAAATCCAATTTTCCTGTCAAATAAAATTGTGCACTTTTCCTCTCATCCTTTAGAACAAACCTTATAACATTTGAATAGGATAGCATCCTTCTCTATTTCCAGATCATGCAAACTAATTTTTATTTTTTTTTTTGGGGGGGGGGGTAAAGAATACTAAGAACCCAATTTTGTTTGCCCTAATCTCCCTAAATTCTTCCAAATAAACAAAATAAAATAGAAACGATAAAATGGCATTTTAGAAGAAAAGGGAGAGAGAGAGAGAGAGAACAGAGCAGACAAAGAAAAGGAAAAACAGGGTCATTGTCAGCATTCAATTTTTGCTATACAGATTAAGTTCATTCTGGAATGGATTGTAGCGAATCCATGAAAAGAGCATTAAAATCACAAAGAAAAAACTCACGAAAAGAATGTCTTAGAAAAGAAGAATCATTTTTACCTGAGGAGACGGTGACCGGGGTGCCTTTTCCCCAATAGTCAAACCAGTTGTCACAATGAACAATAGTTATGGGGTAATCATACAAGAAGTTTGACTATTGAGGAGCCAAACCTTAACCTTAACTTGTAAATTATACTGACCATATTTTAAGGACTTCACATATATATTGATATATATATATATATATGAAATATATTAAAAATATAAACACAATATAGATATATTAACATTCTGTCAGGATAATTCATATATATATATATATATATATAATTTTGTGCATATTTACTCGGCAGCAAATGGACTCTGATGGCAATTACTTTGAAGTCATCAAGTGTCAAACAATTTTCTAGAAACATTTATTCTGCAGTTTCTTTTCAACCCTGTTTAAAAATCAGCCTAGAAGTGATTGAGAAATATAAAAATACTGATTTTTTTTTCTAGCGAAAGATTCATATTGCACGTTTGCAATTTCATAACCCAATTTCCTGTCCATTTGGCTGAAATACAGATTTCTGTCAAGTGAGCAGTTGGGTTATTTTAATTTATGCTTGATTTTCCTGAAATTAAGAGATCACGCTGTCTTCGGAGTGAGATTCTGGGATTACTTACGTCCCAGTGCCACAGACAAAATTTTAACATCACTTAAAAAAATTAAAGCACAAAAAGGGGGGAGAAAATAATCCAAATGAATAACAAATATATAGAAAGTATTATAAAAACATACCTGGAGTGACTACGACATTTGTTCCTTTACCCCAGATGTCAAAGTAGTCACATCAGGTCAACCAAATGTAATCCATGTACAAAAATCTTATGAGGAATTATTTTGTCTTTTCCAGACAATGAAAAAGTGACTTAACCTTAATTTGTAGAAGTCCCAAACAAAATTATTGTTTGAATGGTTTAAAATGATAGAAACTACATATAAATTGTTCGGGATTAATTAGATTACTGAAGGAAAAAATCCCTGAAGACAAAAATCTAGACTTTGTTACATCTGGAGATGCATAAAATCTTTGGCTAATAGATGACACTGTTGCTTATTATACTTTTGATTTTTTTTAAATCAATTTTTTGATCCCTTAATGTCTACATTCAGAAGAACAATGTGCTCTTAAAGTCCTACTAATAGCATGTTCTGAACGGATTTACAAAGAAGAAATTTAACTGAGCCTAAAGAAACTATGAATAGTCACAGAAAGATATTAATTAAAACCCTGTCTGTTTCCAGAATGCACTTTCCAATAGAATTGCTTATGTCTAAGAACATCGACAGCGCCATGGAAACTGGCATTTTGAAAATTGAAGTAAAAAGGGGGAAAAAACTCCAAATTAATAACACAAGAAGTAGAAAGAATACTAAAAACATACCTGAGGTGACTACAACCGGTGTTCCTTTACCCCAGTACTCGAAGTAGTCACATCAAGTCAACCAAGTTCAAGCCACATACAAAAACTTAATGAGGAATTATTCTGTCCTTTACAGACTGTGAAAAAAGTCTATTTTATAAACGCGCCACACAAAATACCCTTCTTAAAGAGTTTTTAAAAAGATAGACATAATATATAAATTATTCAGGGCTAATCAAATTATTAAAGGGGAAAAAAAATCTCTGAGGTTCTTAGTACCTTAAGACAAAAATATATATTGTGGCAAAAACAATTATGGGCTTCGTTACTTAGAACTGGAAATGGATAAAATCTTTGGATTTTTGGTGTTATTGTTGCTTATTATAATTTTGGTTCCAATAAGCAGACTTAATGGTTTGATGCCATTGTTTAAATTTAGAAGAACATTTTTTTTAAAAAATCATCTTCATAGTCTGAAATCTTATTTGAACTTATTTCTGGATGGATTTATAAATCAGAAATGTAATTTAAGCTAGAGAATTGATTTTTTTTCAGGAATGGCAAAAAAAAAAAAAGTAAGGCAAAGACATTCATTAAGAGGTCACCTTTTCCATTTTCAAAACTTTCTTTCCAATAAGAAAGCTCGTATGTCAGAATTCTAACAGTGCCACAGACCAAATTTGGAATGCCATTTGGAGAATTTAAAGCCAAAAGGGGGGAAAAATCCAAATTAATAACAGATGAAAGAGGTAAAAAGAATGAAAAAATCATACCTGAGCTGACGGTAACCATTGTTCCTTTGCCCCAGTAATCCAAGCCATCACATCAAGTCAACCAAGCACAAGCCATGTACAAAAACTTAATAAGGAATCACATTATTCTTTGCAAACCATGAAAAGAATTGGACTCAATGTATAAACCTCCAAAGAAAAAGGTCATGTTGTGCATGGATTTATAAATAAGATATTTAACCCAGTCTAAAGAGTCAATTACCATTTTTCTTTAGGAATAGCAAAAATGCGAATGGTCACGCAAAGACAATAATTGGGAGTTCATCCTCTCTGCTCCCAGAATGGGCTCCCCAATAAGATTATTTATGTTCAAGACACATAACATTTTAATATCATTAAATATTAAAACCCAAAGGGGGAAAAAAATCCAAATTAATAGCAGATGGAAGACGTAGAAAGAATGAAAAAAATCATACCTGAACTGACGGTGACCATCGTTCCTTTGCCCCAGTAGTAAAAGTCACGCTGAGGCAATTAAATACAAACCATGTACAAAAACCTAACGAAGAATTATTTTGCCCATTCCAGACCACAAAAAGCGGCTTAGATCAAATTTACAGTAGCTCCAAACAAAAATACACTTTGAATATCTTAAGAAGGCAGAAAATTCCTCAGGACAAATCAAATTATTAAAGGGAAAAAAATTCCTGAGTTCCTAGCTTTAAGACAATATATTTATATATATATATCAGGGCAAAACAATTTCAGATTTTGTTATTTAGATTTGGAGATGTATAAAATTTCTGGATTTTCAATGACTCTACTGTATTGCTTATTATACTTCTACTTGCAACGAATAAGCCCAAACATTTGATGCCTTAAAGTCTGGATTTAGAAGTACAATTTTTTAAAAAATAAATAAATAATCTGAACCCCTTAGAAGCATGTTCTGGATGGATTTGTAACTAACACATTTAATTTAGCATAGAGAATGGATGATTTTTCCAACAGCACCCATGTGAATGGTCAATCAAAGACAATTTTGACATAGATAGCAGGTTTACGGCACTTATTTAAAAAACAACAGAAAAGAGAGAAAAATCCCACAAAATCGTGAAAGAAAATTGGTATAAAGAACAACAACAAAAGAAACCTAGTTTAACTTACCACTAGTTACTGTCACGGCAGTTCCTTGTCCCCATACATCAAAAGCATAGTCACAGTGATTTTCTTTCCATGACAGCTTGACAAAAAATATCTCGGTCCCAACTCTCTGGGCTAATTTTTAAGATTGCTGGTGATGAAAACTAGCCAGCAGTCGCATTTATCAGGAAGGAACTTAATTTAATTTAATTTAAGATGGATCTTAATTTTCACAGAAGTTCCGATGAGCAACTTGGATGCGCATACCCTTCCAGAAATCCTATCTCATCGCTAAAACTCCATACATTTTCCGTAAAAGATCTCCACGGTTTCACAACAATCTAATTTATATTTCTGTGAAGTCAAATTACAGTTGGAATATCAATGCTTACCTGAAGTGATGGTGATCTTAGTACCTTCTCCAAAGGTATGAAAAGCGTAGTCACAGTGATTTTAATTCCATGACAGTTTGACAAAAAAATATCTCGGTCCCACCTCTCTGGGCCTCTGATCTGGCCATGGTGGCAAACCTCACTTTAAATTATAACATCCATGTGAAAAATAGAAAACTTTCACCTGAAGTTGCAACTACTGGAATTCTTTAGTCTCAATAAATTAATCTGTCTATTGCATATGAGTTGAGAAAATTACTATACATAGAGAATGGCTTGTTTCTTCAATTGGAGTGAATAGATAGACAGACAGACCAGACAGAGAAGATAGATAGATAGATAGATAGATAGATAGATAGATAGATAGATAGATAGATAGATTCAAACTTAGACCTAATTGGAAAAAGTCAGCGATTTTGCACCAAATAAGCATGAAATTCCTACAAAATTCACCTCATCCTACATTTCTCCTACCTCTATTTCTTCATTTTAGTGAAATTTGCAATTAAACCACTATTGCTGTATAGTTAGCCCACAATAATTAATATCTATGACACCAGGAGCTAGTCCAACATTTAAAGAATAATAAAAAAAATATATCAAGTACACCTTTTAACATTACAAAAAAGATAAGTAAAGTAGGATTATTATTTTTTTACCTGAAGTGACCGTCACCATGGTTCCTTGGCCCCAATAATCAAAGTATGCGTAGCTACACCTTGTTTAACGTTTAATTAGTTCCTTTACATAAACCACCTAGACATATGTATCACCTTTTGGTTTTAGGAGAATTTTACTGAAATGCTTGCTCATCGGCCCAACAAGAAGTCTACTCAAACATCAGGAAGTGTTGGGGTTTTTTGCTTAAAAACAGAAATAGCAGATTGTTTTCAGAGTATATAAAAATATATACCTAGAAAACCTCAACTAAGCAATGGGGTATGCCAAATTTTCAAGGCTACGAAGTCTAAGAAGGGTTCTGCAGAGAAGAATAAAATTAAGGATGGATAGCAAGATTTTACTTGAAGTGACAGGACTAAAGTCTCCTTTCCCAAGTAGTACATTGATCGATTTGTTTTGGATGGGGGGAGCAGGTGAATGAGGAAATGAGGGCCCATCTTGGGAAGAAGTCTTCATGGCTTTTGAAGGACCTCTTCTAAAGTAATATGGCTTAGACTGAGGGGAAGGCTGATTGAACTCTTCTCCTTTATTTTCTCAGAGAGCCGTGAAATATAAATATATTTAACTGATTTCATTCAACCCCACTCAAATAACGAAGAAGAGATGTCCAGATTCAGCTCAACTTAGACAACAATCCTTACCCCAATTACTTCGAAACAGCCCTATTGGCATGAATCAACATTTGGAACGGAAACCTCCGTTCAGATGTTTTTCTTAAAGATTTAACTTATTATTATTATTATTATTATTATTATTATTATTATTATTATTATTATTATTATTTAATTAAAGACTGTGAATGAAACACATTCTTTAATTCCTAATTCCTAAATACCTCAGATCGTAAAACAGAAGCTCAACGGCTCCCAATTTAGCAAATGTAGTACTTCAAGAAAAATTCGTAGGCATTGGAATTTAAATACTTTGAGGAGTGACACAAATATAACGATAAAATATAATATACCTGTTGTAACGATCCCCGTTGTTCCTTTTCCCCAGTAGTCAAAGTACCAGTAGCACGGTAATATTTCCAAACGGAAACATGGGGCATAATTCTCCGTAGAGAAGGGAGAGTCTCGTCAAAGAACTAGAACTCTTTTTCCTCGTGTCTTCCAAGCCAATTTTGAACACGGAATCATTAAACAATTGGAAAGAAACGTGGTGGGGAACATTGATTCCCACCCACTGTCCAATGCAATTGGGGTCCCATAGGAGAGGATACTGGTGGCATCTTTTGAAAGTCATCTTCCCTCAAACAAACCCAAAGTTGCCACTCACACGGCGCAAATTTCTTGAGGATTTTTTTAAAGCAGAAAATTAAATTAAAGGGTTTTATCTTTATAAGAATACCACTTTTTTTTGGAGGAGTAATTTTAAACACACATCTGCACAACAGGATGGACAAAAAGAAAGTCTCCAATTAAATACATTCTCCATTTATCCTTTTAAAGAAAACTTTTGCAAATGCCTAAATACAGGATCTTTCTTTCTTTCTTTCTTTCTTTCTTTCTTTCTTTCTTTCTTTCTTTCTTTCTTTCTTTCTTTCTTTTCTTTTTTCTTTCTTTCTTTCTTTTTCTTTTTTTGCTATTCTAGGCAACCAGGAACTCTTTCAATGAATTTAAATCCTCAACTAACTTGTGTCATCCCTTCATGAAGTTAATGGGATCTCCAGATAGAAAAGTTGCATCCTATATGATGGATAACAAAAATCAAACAATTCCTTTAAATTTAAAATCTGTGTTCAGTTAAGAGAAAAAAAAAACTCATGAGATTTGCTTCCAACTCTGTTATTCTTGATCAAAGCAATATTACTTATGGAGACTTTCCATGATACTGGTGTAAAATTGACATGAAACTTCTTGCTTCTAAGGTAGTTTTTAAGAGTACTAGTGATGAAAACTACCTAGCATTCGCATTGATCAGGAAGGAACTTAATTTAATTTAATTAAGATGGATCTTAATTTTCACAGAAGTTCCGATCAGCAACTTCTATGGACATGCGCTTCAAGAAAGCCATTCTGCCTATCTCATCAACTAAAATTCCTTACATTTTCCACAAAAGATCTCCATGGCTCCATAATAATCTAATTTACATTTCTATTAGGTCAGATTACAATTGGAATATCAATGCTTACCTGAAGTGACTGTGACTGGAGTACCTGGTCCCCAGACATCAAAAGCATCCCAGCTCACAGTAATCTGTTTCCTAAACTACTTCATTCAAATACCCATGACACGGAGGGTGTATTAGAACATAGAATAATAGAATTGGAAGGGATCTTGGAGGTCTTCTAGTCCAACCCTACTGCTCAAGCAGGAGACCGTACACCATTTCAGATCAATGGTGGTCCATTCTCTTTTTGAAAGCCTCCAGTGATGGGACTTCCACAACTTCTGGAGGCAAGCTGTTCCATGCGTTGATTGCTCTCAACGCTAGGAAATTTCTCCTTAGTTCTAGGTTGCTTCTCTCCTTAGTTAGTCTCCGTCTATTGTTTCTCCTCAAAATATATTGAGCATATTTTAGATTGCTCAACATGCTGTGATTAGGATTCAGGACCAAAAGAAGGAAATGATTAAAAATAGAATATTTATCTGATGTGAAGATAACCTGGGCGTCTTTTCCTCGGTAATCAAAAACTGCACAGTTGCGTAGAATATTTCTTTCTTTCTTTAGAGGTCAACAAAAAGCTTATTTGGATATCATATTATTTCTTGTTCAGACTCTTGACTAGTCCCAGTTGTGGCCTTAAGAAATAGATTAGAATTCCCCTCTCCCTCTGTGTTCTTGGTTATCAGACTGTGACAGATAAAATATGGGTTTTATGCTGGTTGACATCAAAGCCATATGAAGATCAGCATATGGATTAATTTTAGCAGCTACAATTTTAAATACTATTTTTTGGAGAATAAACCAACACCTTCTTCCCTGTGACAGTCCTTCAAGCATTGGAAGAGTCATCCCAAAGCCTTCTTTTTGTTAGGCTAAACATACCTACCATATTTTTTGGATTATAAAATGCACTGGACTATAAGACGCACCTAGATTTACAGGATAAAAACAAGAAAAAAAAACAGCCCCAAAATGGGCCTGTTTTCACCAAAATGCACCTGTTTTTGGCCTGTGGAGCAGTGGTGAAATCCTGCCAGATCTGTTCGGCTTGCGTGAACCGGTAGTGGTGGCGGCGTGTAGTTCTGCGAACTGGTAGCAGCGGCAGCACAAGACTCCGTCTACCCCCCCTGGACATCATTACTTCCTGGTTTTAACCAGGAAGTAATCCATTTTTGACCTTCTGAGCATGGGCAGATGGGTTTGGGCATGCACAGAGGTTCAAAAATTGGACTTGACGATGGCGCGTGCACTTCTGAACCAGTAGGGAAATCAGTAGATTTCACTCCTGCAGAAAGCTTCTGGAGGTCGGGAGGGTGAAAATGCAACATGTGGGGGGTTTGGGAGCCCAAAAACGGGCCCATATTCGGTCTTTTAACAAAAATGGGCTGTGCAGAGCACTGCAGAGTGCTTCTGGGGGTCAGGGAGGGTGAAAACATGATGCATGGCATGTTCAGGAGCCCCAAACAGGCCCATTTTTGGTGGAAATGGGCTGTGTGGAGCATTGCAGAGTGCTTCTGGGGGCTGTGGATGGCAAAAATGCAATGCGCAGGGGGTTCAGGAGCCCAAAAACGGGCCCATATTCGGTCTTTAAGATACACGCCAAAATTTTCAGCCACTTTTAGGGACAGTGGGGGGGAGGGGAAATGCGTCTTATATTCCAAACAATATGGTACTTCCCTTGTCAGAGTGCAATCAGCCCCGTTACCTTCCTGGGGTAATTGCCTGAGTTAGAGGTGAATTGTGGCATTCTCCTTATGTATACTTTTGCAAGAAAACAGAAATACATTTTCTAATTAAACTCATATTTATTGTAAAGAAAATAAAACATCTCACTATCTAAATTAGTTACATTTTGGCAAAGATCCCGGCCACCACTACTTGGCTGGACCTCTCCTGGCAGGAGAACAAAGAAAGAGTAGAAGAAAGTGAAGGGATGTAGACATGCGCAGTTAGCTTACTGATAAGAAACTTGGCAACCTACGGTAAGTCTGAAAATCCAAAAATAATAGCTCATCTGGTAAATACAAAAATGCAGTGACATCCCTTAGCCATTCATCATATAATTTAGTCTCCATGCCCCTGATCATCTTTATTTCTCTTCTCTGCACTCTTTCCAGAGTCTCAGCATCTTTGTTATATCACGGTGACCAGAACTGGATGCAGTATCCCAAGTGTGGCCTTACTTGTGCAGTGTAGACTGGTATTATCACTTCTCATTGTCATGATGCTATCCCTCTATTGATGCAGCCTAGAATTACATTGGCTTTTTTGGCAGGTGCGGCACATTGCTGGCTAGTACTTAAATGATGGTTCGCTAGAACCCCTAGATTCCTCTCGCAGGTACTACTATTGAGCCAGACACCACCTATTCTATAACTGTGCATTTGACTTTTCTTGCCTAAGTATGTAATTTTATTTTTCACCGCTGAAATTTTCATTTTGTCAGATGGGTCACGATGCTGAAGTCTGTCAAGATCAGGAGTGTCAAACTCAATTTCATTGAGGGCCGCATCAAGTTAACCTTGGGAGGCCGGGTGGGCATGGATGACTAGGTGGACATGGTCAGCTTGATGCCACTTCCCCAAATGCTGGCATGTTTCATCTTCGCATTGGGTAAACCAGGCCGAAACCACACAGGCCTGATATTTCCTCTTTGCATTGTGTAGACCAGGCCGAAGCTACACTGGCCCAATGTTTCCTCTTTGCATTGGATAGACTGGGCTGAAGTGACGCGGGCCAGCCCCTTACATTTTCCAGGATGGCCCCGGGGGCCAAATCCATCTGCATCACGGGCCGGATCTGGCCTGTGGGCCTTGAGTTTGACACCTATGGTCAAGATCCTTCTGTATCATGAGGCTATCTTCCAAAATGTTAACATTTACCCCCCAGTTTTATATCACCCACAAATTTGGTGAGTGTACCTTCAATAGCTTCATCTAAGTCATGTATAAGTCATGTTGAAGAGCATTGGGCCCAAGATTGAACCTAGAAAGATAGATGATAGATAGATAGATAGATAGATAGATAGATAGATAGATAGATAGATAGATAGATACATAGATAGATAGATAGATAAATAGATAGATATAGATGATAGATAGATAAAGATGATAGATAGAGATGAGATAGATAAATAGATAGATAGATAGATAGATAGATAGATAGATAGAAATAGATAGAGATGATAGATAGATAGATAGAAATAGATAGAGATGATAGATAGATAGATAGAGATGATAGATAGATAGATAGAGATGATAGATAGATAGATAGATAGAAATAGATATATAGATAGAGATGATATATAGATAGATAAAGATGATAGATAGAGATGATAGATAGATAGATAGATACCATGTTTCCCCAAAAATAAGCCCTCCCCTGAAAATAAGCCCTCCCAAAAATGTTTAACCGCATGCGCAGCCGGTCCCCACCATTTCCTCTGGTTAGGCTAAGGGAGACAGAGCTGGAAATCAGGCAAGAGGAGCCCTGTCTTGTTCCACATGCCCCAAAATAATAAGACCTCCTTGAAAATAAGGCCAAGCACTTATTTCGGGGTTCAAAAAAATATAACACAGGGTCTTATTTTTGGGGAAACACGGTAGATAGAGATAGATAGATAGATAGATAGATAGATAGATAGATAGATAGATAGATAGATAGATAGAGGTAAAGGTTCCCTTTGCACATATGTGCTAGTCGTTCCCGACTCTAGGGGGCAGTGCTCATCTCTGTTTCAAAGCCGAAGAACCAGCACTGTCCGAAGACATCTCCATGGTCATGTGGCCGGCATGACTAAATGCCAAAGGCTCACGGAACGCTGTTACCTTCCCACCAAAGGTGATCCCTATTTTTCTACTTGCATTTTTTATGTGCTTTCGAACTGCTACATTGGCAGAAGCTGGGACAAGGAACGGGAGCTCATCCTGTTACGCGGCACTAGGGATTTGAACTGGGATAGATAGATAGATAGATAGATAGATAGATAGATAGATAGAATACTTTATTGTCACTTTGAATGTACACTAATCGGCATACATTAAAATGAAATTCCATTGCATACAGCTCTCAAAGGGTCGCCACCTCTAATGTAAACATAAACATGACAAGATAAATAAATAAATACAAAATTATGCATGTACCCACTTATATTATATGACACGGAGAAACAACACAGTCTAGTTTGGATGTATACATATACATGGCAAGTGGACATGGTGGCTCAGTGGCTAAGATGCTGAGCTTGTTGATCAAAAGGTCAGCAGTTCAGTGGTTTGAATCCCTAGCGCCACATAATGGGGTGAGCTCCCGTTACTTGTCCTAGCTTCTGCCAACCTAGCAGTTCGAAAGCATGTAAAAAATGCAAGTAGAAAAATAGGGACCCCTTTTGGTGCGAAGGTAACAGGGTTCCATTGCCTTTGGCATTGAGACATACTGGCCACATGACCATGGAGACATCTTCGGACAGTGCTGGCTCTTTGGCTTTGAAATGAGATGAGCACCATCCCCTAGAGTTGGGAACCCTAACCCTAGCCCTAACCCTTTACCATTACCTTTACCTTTATGTACATGGCAAGAGAAACAAATCTTGCGAGAAGGATGGCGTAGGGAACAGAGCTATTACACAATCTGGAAGTCCTGCTAGAAATACTTTGAAACTTCCTCCCAGAGGAGAGCAACAGAAACAGACCGTGAACTAGGTGTGTTGGGTCTCTAACAATGCTTTGAGCTCTAAGCACATAGCACTTATAAGCAGTATCCTGAATGACAGGAAACCAGCTTCCTATAATCTTCTCAGCTGAGGTATTCCACTTCTTGCTTTCCTCCACGTGGATGTAATCCCATTGAAGACCACATGCTGAGTGTGATTGGTTAGCCAACTGGGTGCTTGTACTGTCTATCTTACATTGTTCTATCTTACCAAGGATTAGGCTATGGCCTGCTTTATAAAATGCCTTACGGAAATCTAAGTAAGTTATATGCACAGTGTTTCCTTGATTCAGGTAATAAGTTTCTTTTTAAATCTTTTTTATTGAAAAAGTTTTTCAAATACAAATTCCCCCCCCCCCCCTTTTTTTCCCCTCCTCCCTAACCCCCCTCCCCCTCCCCTCCCCCTGTGACTTCTTCATAATAAAACCCAAATTCATAGCAGATTATATAATACTTTACCATCTCCTTACTCCATCCCCATATGCTGACCCTTTCTTTCTAATAATATTATTATCATATCCCCCTTATACTATGCATTTCAAAATGACATTCTATTATAACATTATAACATTATATAATAACTCCTAATTTAGCATAGTAATATTATTATATCTCCCAGTTTAGCGATTTCTGCTCATAATCTACCTTTTTTCTAACCCCCATACATATATCTCTTAAATCTTAAATCTTTTATGTATATTAATATAACATTTCAAAGCCTTCCGCTATAAAACTATATAATAAATTCTAATTTAACATTTATTCAATTCATAGTCTACCCATTTCCTTCACCCCCATCGTTATGTCTCTTAACTCAAATCTTTTACATATATTCATATCTAAACATAATATCCCCTTTCTTAAACTAAACAGTCAGTAAATCAATAAGCTAACCTGTCTCCACCCACTTTCCTACAAAACTACCATACTTAATAATTCTTAGTATCTTTATTCTTCTGCCCACACCACTAAAAAATATTCCCTTATGTAAATAAACTCCTCTTAAAAAAACTTTTAGGCTTATAATCCATATAATATCTTCTGTAATGTCTTTCAACTGGATTGTAAACTCCATCACCCATATTAGGGTAACATCACATCCTAATTCCAACAGTATGTTCGGTATCTTCCATTACCATCTGCCCCCATCAATAGCAAATATCTTCATAAAAAAAAACCAACAACCATCCGAGTGACTTTATATTTGTATTCCATATAGTATCTGTAGAGGTGTCTTTTATCCAAATTATTAATTCCAACCACCGTAATAGGGTAACAGCCAGATCATCTGTGTGCCCCAATTCCATAACACTCTTGCCTTGTGGCTCAGCATAAACGTAATATATTTATCAAAGAATCCAAAAAAAGATAGTTCCAATCCATTCAGTTTAAGGCCCTTTTCACATCCCAAAAGTACAGCACTGCAGAGGTCTGTCATTCTCCTCAGGATAATATAAACCAATACTTTGCCAAATATCTTTTCATATATTCAATCATCTCTTAAATAACTGGCATTACACTGTTGTTTAGTTTAAAAGTTTTTGTTTTTGTGAGACCTGCTTCTTCTTTTCTTGACTTTTTGTGGGTTTGATTTCCTTTCTGTAAATTGTGTATCAACTATTTGGTTTTCATGCTGATCTATAACTTGATCTTGTTGGTTTTGCTTTTGTGTCTTAAATCTCCATTCTGGTTCTATAAATTGTATATCAACTGATTGATTTCCATGCTGGTTTGTAACTTGATAAGTCATTACATTAGAATCCAAAGCCGCCTCTCTTGTATTAAATAGTCCAGCTGAGACCTCTAAAGGAGAATCCAGAAGCGGCTCATCTGTAGAGACCTCTGTAACTTGTTGTTTCTTCATTACTTCCACCTCCTTCTGCTTATCTTGAATTTCTATCTCTTGTTGATTTTGCTTTTTGAGAACCTTGTAATAAAATTCTTCCGCTTTTTCAACAGTATCTAGCTGATATCTTTCTCCTTGATATCTCAATATTATACCAACTGGAACATCCCACCTGAATGAAATATTTTGTTTTTTTAGCTCAGTCACCAAAAGTCCAAATTTCTTTCTATCTTTTAACATCTTAGGCGGCAATTCTTTATATATTCAGATCTTTCTTCCATACAATTGTGGAGTAGAATTAAAGGATTTTTGCACAGTATCATTTCTTATTTCTTTATCTGTGAAGTAAATCACCACATCTCTAGGCAGTTGCCTTTGCTTTGCAATCCAAGAATTTACTCTATAGGCTTTGTCAATTTTACAAGATACCTCCTCAGGATGAACCTTTAAAATCCCAGCCAGAACTTGAGCAGATATTTTTCTTAGATCATTCTATTATTTTCCTGTAACCCTCTCATTCTGACCGCAAATTCTGTGAGCTTGTATTGCATCATTACAACTTCTCTTTCAATCCCTTGCTTTATATCTTCTGCATTGTAAGTCTCGTGACCAGCTTCCTTTTTAGACTTTACTTCTAAACTATTTATTGAATAGTCTTGAATATTTATCAAATCATTTTCAATTCTTTGTATTTTATTGTCCAAATTATAAATCTTATCATCAACTTCCTCCATTTTAGACTCTAATAATTTGATATTTGTATCCATCTTTATAACAACTTCTGAAAAAGCATTAGTCACTGTTACAATTTTTCATTGCAGATTATCATACTTTAGTTGTATCATTTCTTTAATTTCCTGCCTTAATTTTTCAAATTTCTGATTCACAGTCTCATGATATTTTGCCATTTCCTCCTGAAGAAATTCTTTTAAATTAAAACCATTCTGCTGAGTCTGTAAGCTCAGAGCTTGTTCACATAATTGCAAATGGGGGAGCACCCCCCCCAACTGCTTGTTTGTCAGGCTTTGCAAGTTTTAACGCCATCCTGCCACACAAAAGAGCTCTTTTTTTTTTAAAGAAAACTTTTCCCCAAACAAGATCAAATACAAATCTCCAAGAAGAAAGAAATTTGAAATGGATATTTTCCTTCTAGATTCTAGCCGGCACTATGTATTTCGCTACTTTGTAGCTTATTACGGAAGAACTTTCACTTTCGGCTTTCTTCTCAAGCCTCAGCAGTCACCATTTTAAACTTTTTTTCCCCTCAGTTAGAAACACTGATTTAATGATTTTATAATCATTAAAAATACTTGCAATTTAGGGTCCCAGGCTCAAATCTCGCTCTCTTTAACTGAGCCATCTGTTAGTTTTATTGGTTGGTCCGGTCCCAGCGCCTGGCTCTGCAAAAAGGCAGAGTTCTCCCGAAGCCCAGAGCAGCGGCGAGGGAAAATAGGGAGCCACAATCTGCTCGTCCCCAAGAGTAAAAAAAAAACTCTGGGGACTTCTCAGAGGGCTCTACCTACCCTCACCTGCTCTGACTCACATTTCCATCAGGAAATGGAGTTTTTCGAGCCGCCTTTCAGATGTAAAGGCGGCTCTTTACAGGCAACGGGGCTGGCGGTCTCTGAACTACTCAAAATTTCTGCTACCAGTTCTCCGAACTGCTCAAAATTTCTGCTATTGGTTCTTCAGAACCTGTCAGAACCTGCTGGATTTCACCCCTGGTTTGAATAATGAAAGAAGACTCTAAATATTTGTGAAACTATTTAGTAGCTCTGAACTTACTGGATCTTTGGAAATGTACAGTTTTGGGATATGAAGTCCCTCTTCTTTCAGAAGTAGAATGTCATGTATCTATCTATCATACTGTTATGTTGATTATAGAGCAGTGATGGCGAACCTTTTTGGCCCCGAGTGCCAAAAAGATCATGCAGACACATCCCTTGCTCGGGCGCGCTCGTCGGGGTCGTGCTCCAGAAAAGCCAAAGTTCTGGGTTCTAGCGCAAATGTGCGCCTGATGAAACAGCTGGCGGGTGTGCCTGCGCAGGCTGGTTTTCGGCACTGATGTGCACGCGAAGAGATCACAGCTTTGAAAAGCTGAACTTCCAGGTTCTAGAATGCATGATGATCAGCTAGCCGTGCCTTCTGATGATGATCAGCTGGCCATGCCTTCAGCACTACCGTGTGTGCGAAGGACAGCTGATCATCATGCGTGAATGCGCGCCAGAAACTGGGAAGACAAACAGGCAAGGCTGCGTGTGCCGGGTGACATGGCTTTGCATGCCACTTTGGGCACACATGCCAAGGTTTGCCATCATGGTTATAGAGCCTTGGTGGCACAGTGTTTAGAGTGGTTAGAGTAGAGCAGGCTACTTCTGCTGACTGCCGGCTGCCTGCAATTTTATCTGAGGAACCGTCTCTTGCCAGTCATATCTATCCAACCCATCAGAGCATGGAGGCAGGGAATGTTGCGGGTTCCATCCCCGAGGGAGATACACCTGGTGGGACCCATAAGAAGGGCCTCGTGGTGGTTCCTTCTCTCCCCACTCCAATACTCTTCTGGAAGGTCTGGTTTTGCCAGCAGGCCTGGGGACCCCAGAGCGGGATGGAGCTCATTAAATGGTTTGTGTGATCGGCTGTCGCTGGGGTGGGGGGTGAGAGGTGGGGGTGATTTTGTTACATTGTACTATATTAATTTATTTGATTCTTTTTGTTAGTTTTTATTGTTCTTCATGTGGTTTTATATTCTGTAAGCCACCTTGAGTCAACATGGGCGAATAGGCGGCAATATAAATAAGCAATAAGCAATAAGCAATAAGCAATAAGCAATAAGCAATAAACAATAAGCAATAAGCAATAAGCAATAAGCAATAAGCAATAAGCAATAAGCAATAAGCAATAAGCAATAAGCAATAAGCAATAAGCAATAAGCAATAAGCAATAAGCAATAAGCAATAAGCAATAAATTTGGCAGTTCAAAACACACCAGGATCACGGTTGAATCAGCCTTCCATCCTTCTGAGGTGGATAAAATGAGGACCCAGATTGTTGGGTGCAATAGGCTGACTCTATAAACCGCTTAGAGAGGGCTGTAAAGCACTGTAAAGTGGTATATAAGTCTAAGTGCTATTGCTATTGCTACATGCTTCCCAATTATATATTGAACTCAAATTTGGGAGATGTCCATGGTTGGATTCTTGTGGACTAATATCTACAGGATATCTTGTTGGTCACCTCTGGAAGTATAATATTAGAAGCACTTACTTTAATCCATCCAATGATGGAGGATAGATTTGTCGTCCATTGTCCAAAAGAGTTTCCCTGAGAACTAAAAGTTAGAAATGAAGGCAATAGGGTGTCAGGCTTGGAAGCCATCTTTTGCATTGAATCTTCAGGCCTGCCATATTTACTACCGTGGGAAACTGGGAGAGGGGATTGTATGGAGTAAGAGCGATATACAGTCATAATAACATTCCTTTTTCAGAGAGTCAAGGACATCTTGCCCTGGACCTGGAGGGTTGGAACTGGGAGGCATCTCCAGTTGGGACGGTGCTTGGATTGGACCATGTGATGGACATGTGGGTGCTGGAGCAGGGACTTGGACTTTCCTTTGGGTGTGGAAAACCTGGAAGCTTTCAGATTTGGGTTTTCCCAGATATTTGACATCTCTAATAAAGTGGAACTTTGAGGAACCTCAAGCCTCGGAGTCTTCTTCCATTGGGGGTGTGTTACTTGGAACCCTGACATTAACCCAAATCTGACATGGGGAGGGAGAAGGCTCTCTTCTTAACCTACTTGTAAATTGGCTATGTAGTCATTCCATAAATTGAAGTTAGAAGCAGGAAGATGAGATGAATGGAATGGATGTTGATGGGTCTCAGCATTCTTGGCTGGTTGAAATGGAAGGCTTCCTAGCCTACAAAGGAGTTTTTGAACTGGGATGTGTCACCGTGTCTACCCAGGTTCCACAGCAAGGAAAGGCTGATCAAAAACTATTTCCTTCCGGTTTCGGAGAATTTCTTTATGTAAATGATATAAAGAGGCTGTTTCCACGCATACACACCAGTTCTGGGTGTTTGTAAAACAGCACAGACACAGTGTGCTCCTGTTCTTAGCAGTTTTCTTTGTAAAGCCAGTCTACTATGCCTTGAAACAATTCTCCACCATTTGAGTATTTCCTAAAAGCTGCAAATAATCTTTATGTGCGTGACATAGTTATCAGTGGAATTGGCTGAACAAAAATAAAGAATAAATACATACCGTATCTTTTCTCTCCATAAGACGCATTTTTTTGTCTCCCAAAAGTGGGTGGAAATGTTTGTGCATCTTATGGAGTGAATATTGCTGAAGTCCATCCGCTGGCCCCCACCCTTCAGCCATTTTTGGCCTCCATGCACCCCATTTTTGATCTGATCTATTCTATTCTATTCTATTCTATTCTATTCTATTCTATTCTATTCTATTCTATTCTATTCTATTCTATTCCATTCCATATTTTCTACTCTACTCTAGTCTAGTCTAGTCTGTTCTGTTCTGTTCTGTTCTGTTCCATTCCGTTCTGCTCCACTCTACTCCACTCCACTCCATTCCATCTTTTATACTCTATTCTGCTCCATTCCATTCCATTCCATTTCGTTCCATTCCATTCCATTCCATTCCATTCCCATATTTTGTGTTCTGTTCTGTTCTGTTCTGTTCTGTTCTGTTCCATTCCGTTCCGTTCCATTCCGCTCCATTCTGCTCCGCTCCACTCCACTCGACTCCACTCCACTCCATTTTTTATATTTTATTCTGTTCCATTCCATTCTGTTCCGTTCCGTTCCATTCCATTCCATTCCATTCCGTTCCCATATTTTGTGTTCTGTTCCATTCCGTTCCATTCCGTTCCGCTCCGCTCCACTCCATTTTTATACTTTATTCTGTTCTATTCCGTTCCGTTCCATTCCATTCCATTCCATTCCCATATTTTGTGTTCTGTCCCATTCCGTTCCATTCCGTTCCATTCTGCTCCACTCCACTCCACTCCACTCCATTCCATTCCATTCCATTCCATTCCATTCCATTCCATTCCATTCCATTCCATAATTTTTACTCTATTCCATTCCATTCCGTTCCCATATTTTGTGTTCTGGTCTGGTCTGTTCTATTCTGTTCTGGTCCATTCTATTCTATTCTTAATTAGGAGCCAAATTCTTTCTTTCTGAATTGCTTCAGAATCCGTGATCTGTATTGTTATTTTCTAAGTAAGATTCTGCAATGCTCTATAATGAATGGCAATCAAGAATGACAGCTTGATTAAACGTAGTTCTTGATATACGACTATTCAAAGTTACCTCAGACCTGGTGGGGACTTATGCCCTGGATTTGAAGTTCTGATGGTCAGGTTCTCCCCATGGTCATCTGACCACACTTCAGCCACTCAACAACTGGACTGCATTTATAACTGTGTGCAGTGCTATTTGGTCACAAAAACTGGCACTTCTGCTTTTTTTTTCAGCAAAACCGCACTCATACAAACTATTGGTTTGCTTAATGACTGTGGATTCACTTTATGACTGCTGCAAAAAAGGTCATACAACTATCATGAGCCAGCATCACTATGGGCAGCCTCCATGATGGTCATAACTCGAGGTCTATCTGTATAATAAAAACCTGGGTTTTCAGAAGCCATCTGAAATAGGTTGGACTGGTTTGAGTTATCTCTCCAAGACCAGATTTTGCACTGATGTGTAACACTGTGGCTGCTAGACGTTCCACCGTAGTTTGCACTAGTACAAAAACTAGTCCATACTGTAGAATTACAATTTTTGGCAAACTTCCAATTTTGGTCACCACAATGTAAATCGCCACGATGTAAAAAAGATGTGGAGACTCTAGAAAGAGTGCAGAGAAGAGCAGCAAAGTTGGTTAGAGGACTGGAGGCTAAAACATATGAAGAACGGTTGCAGGAACTGGGTCTGTCTAGTTTGATGAAAAGAAGGACGAGGGGAGACATGATAGCAGTCTTCCAATATCTCAGGAGCTGCCACAAAGAAGAGGGAGTCAAGCTATTCTCCAAAGCACCTCAGGGTAGGACAAGAAGCAATGGGTGGAAACTAATCAAGGAGAGAAGCAACTTAGGAGAAATTCCTTGACAGTTAGAACAATTAATAAGTGGAACAATTTGCCTCCAGGAGTTGTGAATGCTCCAAAGCTGGAAGTTATTAAGAAGATGTTGGATAACCATTTGTCTGAAGTAGTGTTGGGTTTCCTGCCTAAACAGGTGGTTGGACTAGAAGACCTCCAAGTTCCGTTCCAACTCTGTTATTCTATTCTAATACTTGAACACTATGGAATGAATGCTTCTTACTTCCTTGATGAATAGTAAAATAATGATTGGTGCAAAACTGCTACAACAATCCAACTCAATTTGGTGCATTTTTTTTTCCTCTTCTGGAAAAAAAAAAAAAAAGACCAGAAGAATAAAGTAGAAAGAAAACCAGCTTCATTGAAAGAGGTAGAGAGAGAGAAAAAAAGAGATAAACAATTGACTGTGATGACCAGACAATCCATTGGCATTCAATTCTTCAATGGATTCACATTTAAGAAAAAATTACTTGGTGAACTCGATTTCATTTTTAACAAGGTTGGATGAATTTGTCCCTTCTCCAGTTGTTCTTAATGCCAGTAACTGTGAGAGGGATCTTGGAGTCCTAGTGGACGATCATTTAAATATGAGCCAAAGGTGTGTGAGAAGCAGGCAAAAAAAAAAAAAGCCAATGCAATCCTAGGTTGCATTATTAGAGAGATAGAATCAAGATCATGTGAAGTTCTAGTACCACTTTACAAAGCCTTAGTAAGACTACATTTGGAATACTGACATCCAGTTATGGCCCCCACAATATAAAAAAGATGTTGAGACTCTGGAAAGAGTGAAGAGAAGAGCAACAAGAATGATTAGGTGGTTAGAGGCTAAAACATTAAAAGAAGAGCTACAGAAATGGTACATGTCTAGTCTCAGTAATTGCCGCAAAGAAGAGGGACTCAAGCTATTCTCTGAAGCACCTGAAGGAAAGACAAGAAGCAATGGATGGAAACTAATCAAGGAGAGAAGCAACCTAGAACTAAGAAGAAATTTCTGATAGTTAGAACAATTAACTAGTGGAACAACTTGCCTCCAGAAGTTGTGAATGCTCCAACACTGGAAGTTTTTAAGAAGAGATTGGACAACTATTTGTCTTAAATGGTATAGGGTTTCATGCCTAAGCAGGAGGTTGGACTAGAAAACCTCCAAGGTCCTTCCAAACTGCTATTCTATTCTATTCTATTCTATTCTATTCTATTCTATTCTATTCTATTCTATTCTATTCTATTCTATTCTATTCTATTCTACTCTACTCTACTCTACTCTACTCTACTCTACTCTATACTACTCTACTCTACTCTACCCTACCCTACCCTATTCTTGAAAAGAAGGACTAGTGGAGACATGATAGCAGTCTTCCAATATTTGAGGGGCTCCTACAAAGATGAGGAGATCAAACTATTTTCCAAAAGCACCAAAAAGGCAGGACAAGAATCAATGGATAGAAACTAACAAAGGAGAGAAGCAACCTAGAATTAAGGAGAAATTTCCTAATGGTGAGAGCAATTAACTAATGGAACAGCTTGCCTTCAGAAGCTGTGGGTGCTCCATCATTGGAGACTTTCAAAAAGAGACTGGACAACCATATATCTGCTTGAGCAGGGGGTTGG
This sequence comes from Arizona elegans, assembly GCA_022577455.1. Classification (NCBI taxonomy): domain Eukaryota; kingdom Metazoa; phylum Chordata; class Lepidosauria; order Squamata; family Colubridae; genus Arizona; species Arizona elegans. Next base: position 557,824 of record JAKOOJ010000076.1, on the reverse strand, counting down.
ACTAGAAGACCTCCAAAGTCCCTTCCAACTCTATTCTTCTATGTTCTATGTATTTTGTTCCTCCAGTTAGCTGATTCTCAAGAAGCCACAGAGAGGTCATCCTTCTCTCCTGTTTGCCCCTCCTCCATCATTCACTACCTTAGTTATTTCTTTCATTTCAACTCTTCACGATTAGCTTCCTGCTTCAACGTTCAGAGGAAACAGAAATAGAACCAGACTTCCTATTTAGGATTAATTTTGGCTATTGGAAAGAATGGGGTTGGGTGGGGGATGGACAAGAGATGGCAGTTGCATTCCCTTGAGTTTTTTTTCTGAAAGACTCAAGATGGGTTACAAATTTATACAGATATGCATGGAAAAAAAAAATCAAGACAGAAGTAATATTATTTGAAATGAATGATTATAAGATGTAGAAAGAACACGATTGCTGTTGAGTGACCAAGCCCCTATATATAAATATATATTAAGATGATGTAGTAGAACTTGAAATAGATGAACAGATTAACAGAGTTGGAAAGAACCTTGTAGGTCATTCATTTATTCATTCATTCATTCATTCATTCATTCATTCTATCTATTTATTTATTTATTTATTTATTTATTTATTTATTTATTTATTCATTTATTTATTCATTTATTTATTTTCTTATACTTATATGCCGCCCTTCTCCCAAAGGACTCGGGGCGGCTCACAGAAATGAAAACAATAAAAATAGCTACTAAAATAATCAATTAAAATCTCCCAATTAAAAATCACCCATCAGATCAGCAAATTTGTTGGAAAAGCCATGTCTTCAGGTCACGGCGGAAAGAGCGGAGGTCGGGTGCCATCCAGAGCCCCGTGGGTAACCCATTCCAGAGAGTCAGTGCGCCCACAGCGAACACCCTCATCCTGGGCGCCACCAGCCGACATTGTCTGGCCGATGGCACCCAGAGGAGGGCAGTCCTATGTGAGCGCACAGGGTGGTGGGAGGCAGGCAGAAGGTGGTCCTGCAGGTACCGCGGGCCCATGCCATGTAGGGCTTTATAGGTAAGTACCAGCACCTTGAAGTGGATCCAAAGGACCACCGGTAACCAGTGCAGCTCGCGCAGGAGAGGTGTAACACGGGAGTAACGGGAAGCCCCCGTAACAACCCATGCGGCCGCTGGAGCCTCCAGGTACACCTTAAGGGCAGCCCCATGTAGAGGGCATTGCCAATCTAGCCCAATGTCTCGCCGAAGCATGAGATCCTACACCATTTCTGACAAACAGCAGTCCAATCTCTTCTTGAAAGTCTCCAGTGATGAAGCTCCCACAACTTCCGGAGGCAACTTCTGTTCCATCGGTTGATTGTTGTCACGGTTAGAAAATGTCTCCTTCTGGGGGAATTGAGGTTTTGGATTTGATAAATGATGGGATTTGATAAACAATTTGCTGCTTTCCCAAACACCAAAAGGCAAGACAAGAAACAATGGTTGGAAACTAATCAAGGAGAGAAGCAACCCAGAACTAAGGAGAAATTTTCTAATGCTGCAAGCAATTAACCAATGGAATAACTTGCTTTCAGAAATCTGTAGAGATTCTCAGCCATCCAGGTCATGGTTGTCCCAAAGGTGCTTTATTTTTCAAGAGGCAACTTGAGGTTTTCTTCTGAAGACGTTTCACTTCTCATCCAAGGAGCTTCTTCAGCTCTGACAGGATAGTGGAGAATGGAAGGATTTATATTCCTTGCAGACAGCTGGTCATTTGCATCCTTTTAGGGAATTGTTGAGGCTACTTGGAGGTTTATCTGTGTCCTCAGGATCACCTGAGTGGTGCTCCTGGTTCCTGGAGTCTGCAATTTTTCCTCTGGAAATCCATCCCTACTCCCACACCATTTGAAGGGGGTCCATCCCAAATTGTATAACTAAAAGTCTATAGAGATTCTCAGTGATCCAGGTCATGTGTCAGCACTTCAAGCTGCATTTACTCTAGTGCTGACATAAGAAGGAGAAGCGAAGGCGTCTGGAAAGGGACGTTTGACTTTTCACCTACTTATTTTCCCTGGAGATAATATCCCCTAGGAGATGGGATGGGAGGGGGGAAATTCCTTTGAGCTGGAGTAGATTAGGGGTAGAATGACTTGGAAGATGGCCAATGAGTGCAGGGGAGTGGGGAGCGGAAAGGGAGGGTTTTGGGTCTGGAAGTCAGTGTTGGCTTCGATGGAGTCGGGTTTAGAATGTCGTGCTTAATAAATAGGAGTTTTTCTTCAAAGACTTTGTTTGAAATGCAATTTATTTGAGACGACCTCAAAACTTGACATCATGGTTGTCCCAAAGGTGCTTTTTCAGGAGGCAACTGGACTTACTTGTATCTGTGCGTGACCCCCCTGCTCCTCCCGCTTTTGGCACACGGTGGCACAGTGGGCCCGGTAAGGCTGTTTTTCACCCTCCTCAGGCTCCAGAGGCTTTCTAGGAGCCTGGGGATGGTGAAAACAGCCTTCCCCACTCCCCCAGAAGCTCTCCGGAGGTTGGAAACATCCCGTTTCCTGACTTCCGGTGGGCCTGGAAGGCTCAAAAATGAGCTGGCCAGAGCACACTCTGTGCTTGCGCTGAGCTAGGGCAATGCTCGTGTGCCACATAGATATTGCTCCGTGTGCCACATGTGGTCTGCGTGCCATAGGTTTGCCATCACAGGTATAGGGTCTCCTGCTTGAGCAGGGGATCGGACTAGAAGACCTCCAAGGTCCCTTCCAGCTCTATTCTGATTGATTGATTAATTCCACAGGGTGAAGTTGACAAAAGTGAGGTCATGTGGGCTTGAAGTTAAGATAGCCTTATGACTTAACCCATTTCTGTGGCCCACAATAACTAAGAGGTATGATATATTTATGATGGACTATTTTTATGATTTATGGCAGTGGTTTGCACCTTGGTCCACAGGCCCCTGGGAGCTGTGATGTCATCACAGGGAGTCCGTGAAAGCTTGATATGATTTATATCTTGAGTTAAGTCTTGAGGGTCCAAGGCCATGATTCATGGCCGCAGAAGGTATTTAAAGGATGTCCACGGTGAAGAAAACATTGAGAACCATTGATTGATGATGATGACTGGAGCATTGTCGGACAAGCAATCAATCTTTTGCCCTATTGTACAAATCAAAGTGTTATTCTTGGTAGGCAATAATCTACACTCCCACCCCCAAAAAAGCATAGGTAATGGAAGGGTTGTAAAAAGCAAACAGGTGAATTAGTCTTTCATGCAATTCATATCAATTTCTCTTATTTCGTTCTTCGTCATCTGGATGTTCTGTCACAGAAAATTCTATAGGACGCCATCCATACAGGGCAGATCCATTTTCTAAATTAGATTCGATGTGGTCGAGTAAGAAATCTGCAAATATTTCGATAGATAGATACATACATACATAGATAGATAGAATAGATAGAATAGATAGAATTCTTTATTGACCAAGTGTGATTGGACACACAAGTCTTTGGTGCATATGCTCTCAGTGTACATAAAAAGAGAAGATACATTCACCAAGAATCATAAGGTATAACATTTAATGATAGTCATAGGGTACAAATAAGCAATTGAATCATACTACGAAACAATCAATATAAATTGTAAGGATACAGCAACAAGTAACAGTCATACAGTCGTAAGTTGGAGAAGATGGGTGATAGGAACGATGGGAAGATTAATAGTAATAGTAATGCAGACTTAGTGAATAGTTTGACAGTGTTGAGGGAATTATTTGTTTAGCAGAGTGATGGCGTTCAGGAAAAAACTGCCCTTGTGTCTAGTTGTTCTGGTGTGCAGTGCTCTATAGCATCGTTTTGAGGGTAGGAGTTGACACAATTTGTGTCCAGGATGTGAGGGTTCTGTAAATATTTTCACAGTCCTCTTTTTGGCTTGCGCAGTATACAGGTCCTCCATGGAAGGCAGGTTGAGGTAGTCATTGTTTTTTCTGCAGTTCTAATTATCCTCTGAAGTCTGAAGTCTGTGTCTGTCTTGTTGGGTTGCAGAACCAAACCAGACAGTTATAGAGGTGCAGATGACAGACTCAATAATTCCTCTGTAGAACTGTATCAGCAGCTCCTTGGGCAGTTTGAGCTTTCTGAGTTGGCGCAGCAAGAACATTCTTTGTTGTGCTTTTTTGATGACTTTTTGATGTTAGGTGTCCATTTTAGGTCTTGAGATATGATAGAACATAGAAATTTGAAGGTCTCTACTGTTGATACTATGTTGTCTAGTATTGTAAGAAGTGGTAGTATGGGAGGTAGTATTATTTTTGTCATTGCACCCTAACTTCCTCATTGCCCAAACCAAAATCTCAAGGTGTACTATGAAAATAATGGTTCCACCCTGAACTCTTGAAGACTTCTTTCTCTGTCACATTGAGTATAATTTGGAAAATGGATCTGTCATTTTTCAGAACTCCTCCTTTGCTTGTGGCTGGTCCAGCCAGCAGTTACTGTACTGAAATGTAACACTGTGGGAGCTATAGTAGTAGCACAATGTTTTTCACTAGTTCGAAAACCTTTGTCTAATCTTGGACACGTGCATTCCAAACCCAGTCCTTCTCTTTGTGCATAAAATTCTGGAATTCTCTACTGGAGAATCTAGACATTGGCCAAAGAATTTAGACTCAGAGAATTAGAGAGGGAGGGAGGGAGGGAGAGGGAGGGAGGGAGAAAGAGAGAGATCAAAAAGAAGAGGTCAACTATTCTCCAAAGCACCAGAAGGTAGGACAAGAAGCAATGGATGGAAAGTAATCAAAGAGAGAACCAACCTAGAATTAAGGAGAAATTTCCTGACAGTTAGAACAATTAATCAGTGGAACAACTTGCTTCCAGAAGTTGTGAATGCTCCAACCTTGGAGGTTTTTAAGAAATAGTTGGACAACTATTTGTCTGAAATGGTATCAGGTTTCCTGCTTTAGCAGAGGGTTGTTCTAGAAGACCTCCAAAGTTGCTTCTAACTCTGCTATTCTGTTAGTCTCTTAGATGGCAATCCAGTTTTTTCACCAGTCCAAAATTTGCCCCCTCTGGATTAATTTTTCGAGAAGAGGAGAGGAAAGGAGAGGGGAGGGGATGGAAGAGGAGAAGGGAAGAGAAAAGAAAAGAGGAGAGGAGAGGAGAGGAGAGGAGAGGAGAGGAGAGGAGAGAAGAGAAGAGAAGAGAAGAGAAGAGAAGAGAAGAGAAGAGAAGAGAAGAGAAGAGAAGAGAAGAGAAGAGAAGAGAAGAGAAGAGAAGAGAAGAGAAGAGAAGATTCGGCTGAGTATAATTAGTCACACAAGAATTTGTGCGTAATAATAATCACAATGATGATACCAATAAGAGGTGGTAGTAGAGGAGTTAACAGTAACAGTAACAGAATTGGAAGGGACCTTGGAGGTCATCTAATCGAACCCCCTGCTCACCCAGGAGAACTGTACTAGGGATTTGAACTGCCAAACTACCGACCTTTCTGATCGCCAAGCTCAGTGTCTTAGCCACTGAGCCACCTAGTCAGCCAGATGAGAATAATAATAAATAATAATAATACTACAGCCGTACAACACGGGTGAATATTGTTAGGATATGGTTTGAGTCTAACAAGTTGTCCAAATATATTTAGACTAGTTCAGATGCCCACATGCATTGGTTCTTTTTGCACCCAACTTGATCTCATTTTGAGACCTCGAGAAAAGCAGCCGTTTCTCCTCCTCCTTCTTCCAATCTATGATTCCCGTCTTCATTTCTTTCGCTGCCTGTCCTCAGCTGACCTCTTTGCTGGCTTCCTGCTTCAACTGCGGCAGGAAACAGAAATCAGAGATGTTTCTGGTTTAAGATTAATTTTGCAGAGAGAGAATGAAGGTGGGGGGGGAGAAGGAGCGGGAGGAGACAGAAAAATGGCAATTTGGTGTACTCTGGTTTCATTCCAGAGCAATTCTCCCTCAAGAGTTGCACATGTTCATCCTCCTACATTGGCATTTGGGTGGGGGGAATTCATAGAATATCCTAAGGAACATATATATATGTTCCTTACGTGTGTGAGGAAGAAACAGTTTTGATGCTGGCTTATATCAGGGGATATATAGGAAACGAGATGTTAGTTGGTGATGGAGATCTAGAGAAAGAAGCAGATATATGTTCATGGAGTTTGGGAGAGAGAACGATATGCTCATGAGGAAACTTGATTTTATCTGGGAAAAATCCATTGCGCGTCCAACGGCAACCGAATCTGGGATCTGCAGCTTGAAGATGGCTAAAAAAAAAGACATGCTGAAAATGCAGGTGAGATTTCTTTCTCTGAATCAGGCCTATTTATTTATTTCTATTTATTTCAAAAGCAGTAATCCGTAAAACGTCTGTTGTGCTTTGCATCTTCATAAGAACTGCAGTGGTGAGATAGACAGAGGATAGGCTGAGATATTTGGGGAAGCGGCGTTCTTTTGGCCTGTTTTCATTTTTCTCTTTTTTTCATTGAGATTTTTCTCTGTGGGGGGAAAAAAAAATCACATCTGCTTTAGATTTAGTTTCCAAAACGATGCTTCGGAATGGACAGAGATTAACATAAACTCTGACCATTTAAAATAGAGAGTGGGGGCAGCTGCGGAGAATAAACCGCGATCGTTTTGAAATCAAATCAGAAAAAAATGTGGTACAGTTGTAAAAATAAATGGTCTGTATATTGAAAACACATTGTTGGACCATTTTAATCCAAGACAAACTCTTTCATGGCGCTTCGAAGTGAAATTTGAGCCTCGCTAAGAGGTAGAATCAAGATCAGGTGAAAAGTTAGTACTGCTTTATAATGCCTTGGTCAGGTCACAATTGGAATATTGCATCCAGTTTTGGTTGCTACTCTATAAAAAAAGATGTGGAGACTCTAGAAAGAGTGCAGAGAAAAGCAACAAAGAGGATGAGGGGACTGGAGGCTAAAAGATAAGAAGAACGGTTGCGGGAATTGGGTATGTCTCGTTTAATGAGAAGAAGGACTAGGGGTGACATGATAGCAGTGTTCCAATATCTCAGGGGCTGCCACAAAGAAGAGGGGGTCTACCTATTCTCCAAAGCACCTGAAGGCAGGACAAGAAGCAAAGGATGGAAACTAACCAAGGAGAGAACCAACCTAGAACCAAGGAGAAATTTCCTGATAGTTAGAACAATTAATCAGTAGATCAACTTGCCTCCAGAAGTTGTAAATGCTCCATCACTGGAGGTTTTTAAGAAGAGATTGGACAACTATTTGTCTGAAATGGTACAGGGTCTCCTGTTTGAGTAGGTGATTGGACTAGAAGACCTCTAAGGATCCTTCCAACTCTGTTATTCTGTTGTTCTGTTATACAAGCATTTCTTTGTTGTCCTTTTTGCTTCACACGTTTGGTGTGGTGGAAGATTTTGTACGAAGATGCACAACAGTGCTGTTCCCAGCATCCACAGCAATTCAGTTGTGTACAAAAACCTTCACTGCAATTCCCATCCACCTCCTCCAAAGTTTTTTATTTTGGCCAGGAAAGATCTGGAGATCTCTGAATGCTTTGACTTATTTTTTTTTTTTAAAGCAAACTATTTATAACCATTGTGCAAATGCTGATTAAAAAAATGTAGTGGGTAGCATATGGTCTCTGCTGAAGAACATTGTGTGGAAAAAAGTGAAAAGAAGTACAGTAGTGGCCAAAATTGTGGAAACCTTTTGGGAAAAATGTATTTTTGAAGTTGGATGGCTAATAACACCACTTTTTTTTTTTTTTTTTTTTTTTGGAGTTTCAAGATAATTCTATTCCACTACTGGAAGAGGCCTGGGAATAGCCCAGACCTTAACCCAATTGAAAATCTATGGAGCCCACTAAAGAAACTTGTTAGTCAGAAGCGACCCAGCAATAAAACCCAGTTAGCAGAAGCCATTTTGGTTTCACATTAGAACAGTTGCAGAACTAAAAAACTTAGTTCACTCCATGGGAAGACGTTGTAAGGCCGTAATTCATGCTAAAGGTTACCCAACTAAGGATTAACTGACATGGTGATAAATTTTGTACATCTTGTTTTTTGTCTGGGGATCATTTTTGTATATCTTTTTTTTCCTACGTGTTTCACTTTTCTTCTTTATACCGTAACTGCTATTCTAATAGCAAATCCTTCATCAAAGTTCTTGCATTACATTCTTGATTCAATTATCTTTCCATTGATATATAATTTTATGGTACTACTGCAAAAAAAAAAAGGGGGGGGGGGGTGTTACTAGCTAGTTTTAAAAAAATACACTTTTCTCAAAAGGTTTCCACAATTTTGGCCACTACTGTATGTATGAGTATGCTTTTTTAAAAATATGGAATAGAGAGTTGATTATATCAGCAAATGCATGGAAATAGGATACTTTGGAAATATGTGCTATAAAACAAGAACAAGCAGACTAAAAAGGCATGAGTGCTAAATGAATGTGGATGGAATACAAACATAAGCAACAAGAATTAAAAAAGTCTGAGTTTTTTTTTTCATATATGTTTTATTTGTAGTTTTCCTTTAACACCATACATATTTTGTGGACGGTGTATTGACTTGGTCAATATCCTTTTTTTTACAAAATGCTAACAGTAATAATACCATTAAATATATATACTCCTAACCTTCCACCTTCAGCAATACCATTCTCTCTTTGTGATTCTTTATCACTTTTTTTCATAAATCTGTTTAAACATCAGTAACATTTCTTTATACAATATGTTTGTTGTCCCCTGCTGAATCTTTAATATTTTAAGAATTACTCAATTCCATCATAATTCCAATATCCCAAATATCTAGAAACACTAATAAAGCTGATTATTAACAAAATTTAATCAGTCCTGGGATTATATCTCAAAATTTCTAGTCCCTAAAAATTAGGGTTTCCAATAAAGTTTTTACACACTGTTAATAACAATGATACAATTAGGTTGCCTATCCTAGACTTTCAATTTCTAACCTTAATTTGCTTATGGTTATAATAAATTCTATTATCTGCCGATATGTATACTACTATTTTCCACTTTGTGGTTTCTACTTTTTATCTTTTATCTCCATCCATCATCTCTTACCCTTTTTGAAGTTCCATCATTTATTGACTTTTTGGTCACTCTTTTATTTCTTTGTCTTGGAATCTTATATTTCTTTCTAGCATTTTTATACCCACTAAATATTTCCTTTGGTTTAACCCTTGTCTCCTTCTGCTCCATCCTTTGAGCACCCACCCGTAGTCCTTTCTCTTTTTTGGAAGAGATTTCTCTAGAATAAAAGAAGTTTGTTGAAATGGTTTGGTTTTCTAGACAGCAAAGATGATTATCTATACTGCAACCAGGTCAGTAAGCAAATCCCTCATAAGTCACAAGAAATATCAGGGTTTCCAGATATTGAACTGACACCATAGTTTTACCTTTCCAATGTTGTGAGTCTATGTTGGAATATATTGTTTGGTGTGAGAGGTGTAAACTCAGAAGGGACAACATGGTGTAACGGTTAAGGGTCTGGGCTGGAATCAGGTAAACTCAGGTTCAGTCTCTATCCTCAGCCATGGAAATTTTCCAGGTGACTTAGCAAGTCACTGAGATATAATGGGAAAACTGGAAGAAATGGCTTTGTATGCCCTCTTGAGTTCTGCAAGAAAGATGAGATAAAAATATAAGGATAATAATGAGGAGAAGTAGTAATAGGTAACAGATAACAGAGTTGGAGACCTGTAGTAGGGATTCGAACCGCCAAACTGCCGACCTTTCTGATGGACAAACTCAGTGTCTTAGCCACTGAGCTGCCTAGTCAGGGAGTAGTAGTAGTTGTAGTAATAGTAATGCAATAGTGTAATGTTACTATAAAAATGATACATTGTGGTGCCCGCAGGAATACGATTCTGACATTAAAGTATTCATTATCATACACGCATTGATAATAATATCCGGATTTCTATTTCAATATTTTCCAGGAATAGATGTAGGGTTCTAGAACTGGTCTCTTATTGGATGGAATCCAGGAAAGAAGTCAAACTTATATATAATACAATGTTTCTCCAATTTGGGAATTCTAAAACACGTGGACTTCAATTCCCAGAATTCCCTGTTTAGCTTGCTGGCTGGGGAATTCTGGGAGTTGGAAGTCCTAAAGTGCTGTAACACATTTCTATCAAAAGCTGAATTGGTATTTTTCTGAAGTAGACATTTCTGGAATGTTCCAAACACGAACTAAAACATTGGCCTTCCCTCATGCCTCATCAGTGGATTTATGGCCAGATAAACGGGTTTGTTTTTTTTTTTAAAAAAAAACTGTGTATCTAATTTAACATTTGAGGCAGTTCTATTTATTCATCTAGCTATATTCCTTCAAAGGCCACTTTTGAGTGTCCTACAATTCTCTTACATGACAGCAGGACTAAAACAAGAATAATGGGACACAAATAAAATCACAAAACCTTAACAAAAAGTAGCAACCACAACAAAACCCGGGAACAAGTGCTATCAGTGATAATCGGTAACATTTCTAGAACTGGGAACTATAACACAAGGACAGTTTTTCCCCGAATGCCATCACTCTGCTAAACAAATAATTCCCTCAACACTGTCAAACTATTCACTAAGTCTGCACTACTATTAATCTTCTCATCATTTCCACCACTCATCTCCTTCCACTTACGACTGTATGACTGTAATTTTGTTACTTGTATCCTTACGATTTATATTGATATTGTTTCCTGATTGCTTATTTGTACCCTATGACTATCATTAAGTGTTGTACCTTATGATTCTTGATGAACGTATTTTTTATGTACACTGAGAGCATATGGACCAAGACAAATTCCTTGTGTGTCCAATCACACTTGGCCAATAAAAAATTCTATTCTATTCTATTCTATTCTATTCTATTCTATTCTATTCTATTCTATTCTATTCTATTCTATTCTATTCTATTCTATTCTATTCTATTTCAACAGGTTTAGACCTATTGAAATAAAAAAAAACCTTATCGCTTTTCTTAATTGCAGGAGGGTTGGACCTAATAATACGCCATTATTTAATCAAGTTTTTGGCACAGTGAATATCACTGTGGATGCTACTCCAGTATGCACTGTGATATATGGCTTGACATAAATAACTCTAGCTTCCTATCGTATCGTACAAGTAAGGAATGTCTTGATAAAACAATGACAAGTTTTATCGTCATTGTTTCATCATCGGCAGTTCCCCCTATCTCTGAGTAGAAATATAGAAGAGAGGTTTTGCAGGGAATAACAACACACCAGAAAAACAGAGTTGGAAGGGACCTTGGAGGTCTTCTAGTCCAACCCCCTGCCCAGGCAGGAAACCCTGTACCATTTCAGACAAATAGTTGTCCAATCTCTTCTTAAAAACATCCAGTGTTGGAGCATTCACAACTTCTGGAGGCAAGCAGTTCCACTGGTTAATTGTTCTCACCGTCAGGAAATTCATCTTTAATTCTAGGTTGCTTCTCTCCTTGATTTCCATCCTTTGCTGCTTGTCCTGCCCTAACATGCTTTGGAGAATAGCTTGACTACCTCTTCTTTGTGGCAGCCCCTGAGATATTGGAACACTGCTATCAAGTCTCTCCTAGTCCTTTTTTTCACTAAAGTAGACATACCCAATTCCCGCAACTGTCCTTCATATGTTTTAGGCTCCAATACCGTAATCCCATAATCCCGTAATCATCTATTGTTCTACCATAGCCTTCTTTCATCTAAGGGAATCCTCCCTCCCACCTTCTTTTTTTGACATGGAGCTGATAGAAGCCTATAACACAGTGTTTGTCCAACTTTGTAACTCTAAAATATGCGGACTTCAACTCCCAGAATTCCTCCCCGCTAGCATGTTGGTTGAGGAATTCTGGGAACTGAGGTCCACAAGTCTTAAAGTGCTATAACATAACTCTATCAAAGATTCAATTATATATTTGAAGTGAGCATTTCTGGGATATTCCAAACATGGACTGAAAAACCGGCCTCCGATCATGTCTTATCAGCGAATGCATGGCCAAATATTTGTCTGAAACGGTATTCCTGCCTAAGCAGGGGGTTGGACTAGAAGACCTCCAAAGTCCCTTCAACTCTGTCTATTCTATTGTATTATTCTATTCTATTCTATTCTATTCTATTCTATTCTATTCTATTCTATTCTGGGTTTTTTTTACTTTGAAAGATTTTCAACACTGAATTTACCATTTGATGCATATTTATTTGTTTATCTATCAAGGCTGAGATACGTTCCTCTGAAGGGCCAACTTGGTGTGGCTTGCAGCTCTCTTATATGATAGCACAGCTATCACAAAACCTTAACAAACAAACAAAAAAAGATAGTAACCTAAACAAAACACAAGAAGAAGTGCACGATAATCCATGATCATCAATCCATGATTATCAATAACGTTTCTACAACTGGTAACCGTAAATCAAGTGGTTTAGATCAGTTGAAATAACAGTTCTATTGCTTTTCTTGATTGACAACGGGTTGAACCTAATCATGATTCATTATCTAACCAGGTTTTTGGCAGAGCGAACATCACTCTGGTTTTTATAGCTGTAGGCATGGTGATATATGGCTTGACAAAATTTGTAGGGTTTATGGAGATGCGTTTTGATGGAGACAAATCGTGAACTCTATTCTTTTGGATCTCATTCTAGGCATGAGAGAAACTTGATGTTCTTCCCATACCATCAAAGTGACATCTCTTCTTCCAGTGTGACTTTTCTTCATCTAAAACATTTGTTCTCTTTAGGCTTCTGTGGTTGAAGTTATACTGAGGACCACTCTGCAGATGTCAGGAAAATAATGATAATAATGTGCAATACTTTCAAAATCTCATTATAACCAGGAACATTAACCTAATTGTAGAAACACAGGGAGGAGTTTTTGGAATATTTGGATACACGCACGCAATAGCAATCTCATAAACTAACCAGTTGGTTCAAACTGGAGTTGTTACTAAGACAGAGGAAGATTGGAAAAATGAAACTTGTGTTTCCCAGAGATTTATTTAATTGGCATGGCCTGGTCTGATCTGGATCACAAAGTTTTCATATTAAAAAAAAATGTGATACATAATATGCCAAATTTCACTGTAAATTCCTTGTTTCGTCCTACTTTTAGACTTCACCGTTTATGCCTGTATCTTGAAGCTGTGTATTTGAGAACAAAGGAACAAACATGGATTATAGAACTTAACTGCTGCTCTGGTGGCTTTTCTAAATGAAATTCATAAACTTCTCCCTATTCATCATTTTAGTCTTATTAATCCTAATATTTAGCAATATCATATGCCCTGTTTTCATTTGAGGGTCTTTTGATGGAGCAGCTTTCACCGGGATAACTCCAACTCCTCTCGTATCATGCAACGGCTTGATAAGTTGAATATTCAGTTCTAACTATAGCTAGAACCATAGACGAAATGTTTTGTAAGAAACAGTGACTCGGTGGCCATTCTATTTGTTGAATTTCCTTTGATATTCCATGCACTAACATTAACATTACCAAAGAAGTTGGCAGAATTTGCTAATCTGCTTGGGAAAAAAACAGAACACAAAATAATAGAATTGGAAGGGGCCTTGAAGGTCTTCTAGTCCAACCCCATGGACAAGCAGGAGACCCTATACCGGTGATGGCAAACCTATGGCACGCGTGCCACAGGTGGCATGCGGAGCCATATTAGTGGGCACGCCAGCTCAGCTCTGGGGCGCATGCGCGTGCTGGCCAGCTGATTTTCGGGCCTTCTGGGCCCACCAGAAGTAGGGAAACAGGCTGTTTCCTACCTCTGGAGGGCCTGGGGGCAGGGTGGGGAAGGCCCGTTTTTCTTTCTTACCTGGCTCCAGATCCTCTCTGTGTATCTAGGAAGGGCGAAAACAGCCTTTCCCATTCCCTTGGAGGCCCTGCAGAGGCTGAAAGGGCCCATTTCCTGACTCCCGGTGGGACAGGAAGTGATGTTTTTTCCTTTCCCCAGCCTCCAGAGACTCCTAGAGAGGCTCCTAGAGACTCCTAGAGAGGCTCCTAGAGATGCTCCTAGAGACTCCTAGAGAGGTTCTGGAGGCTGGGGACAGCAAAAAATGTCACTTCCTATCCCACTGAGAGTTGGGAAATGGTCCCTTTCAGCCTCTGTAGGGCCTCCAAGGGAGTGGGAAAGGCTGTTTTCGCCCTTCCCAGATACACAGAGAGGATCTGGAACCAGGTAAGAAAGAAAAATGGGCCTACCAGGCCATCATGTGCCAGGAGCGGGGGGGAGGGGGTTGCACATGCATTCGCGTGGGCACCTGCGCGCGTGACCCTCCCTCATCCCCCCTCTCCTGGCACGCGATGGCAAAAAGGTTAGCCATCACTGCCCTATACCATGTCAGATGGCTGTCCAATCTTTTCTTAAAAACCTCCAATGTTGGAGCATTCACAACTTCTGGAGGCAAGCTGTTCCATCGGTTAATTTTTCTCACTGTTAGGAAGTTTCTCCTTAGTTCTAGGTTGCTTCTCTCCTTGATTCATTTCCATCCATTGCTTCTTGTCTTGCCTTCTGGTGCTTTGGAAAATAGGTTTTGCTATGTTTTCTTCCCACCCTTCAAGACAAAACATAACTTGTAAGATGTTATATGTTGCCAACAGGGTTAGGGTTAGAAAACTCTATTGTCTGCAATTGAATGTGCTGACGATGCACCACATTGATGGAAGAAGTATCTTTAGGATCAACAATGTTATCTTGTCCCATCGTCTAGTCACCGACAGAACTTTTTGATAGAGCAGCTATCACTGTGAGCCCCAGCCGCTACTGTACACCATAATATACCATTGGACAAAATCTGGATATAGTCCTGTTCAAAATTATGACTTTTGCTTGTCACATTGGAGTCCCAACATATTTGCTACTTTTGCCTTTGATAATGTGGTAATGCGAGTAAACTCTTCGTACAGGAAAGCTGTCTTCTGCCTTTGAATGTGGTGATGATGTACTTATATTGGTGGAAGAAGTACGTTTATAGCTAAAACAGCATTATTTAGTCCCATTGTCCAGGGACCGACTGAGAAAGTTTTTGATAGAGCATCCATCATTGTGAGCCCCAGCTGCTATCATACACCGTGATGTATCATTAGACAAGAACGGGATGCAGCCCTGTTCAAAATCTTGACTTTTGCCCATTGCATTGGAATCAGAATGTTTTCTTTACTTTCTGGAAAGATTGTGTATTATACTGGTGGGAGAAGTATATTTGACTAAAACTTTGAGAGAGTGTGAAGGTTTTTGATACAGCATCCATCAGCGTGAGTCGTAGTTATAGGCACACGGTGATATGTCATTGGACAAAATCTGAACGCAGTTCTCTTTAAAACTTTGACTTTAGCCCATTGCTTTAGAGTAATGAGATATTTGTTGGCTTTGCATCTGTTATCATAATAATGTATGAGTAAAAGCAGAACTCTTCATATAACAAACTTAACCAAGGCTACCCAAAGAATGGTTGCTGGAACTGGGTATGTCCAGTCTGATGAAAAGAAGGACTACGGGTGACATAATAGCAGTGTTCCAATATCTCAGGGGCTGCCACAAAGAAGAGGGAGTCAAACTATTCTTCAAAGCACCTGAGGGTAGGAAAAGAAGCAATGGGTGGAAACTGATCAAGGAGAGAAGCAACTTAGAACTAAGGAGAAATTTCCTGATAGTTAGAACAATTAATCAATGGAACAACTTGCTTCTAGAAGTTGGAAATGCTCCAACACTGCAAGTTTTAAAGAAGAGATTGGATAACCATTTGTCTGAAGTGGTGTAGGGTTTTCTGCCTAAGCAGGGGTTGGACTAGAAGACCTCCAAGGTCCATTCCAACTCTGTTATTTTATTCTATTTCTGTTTATTACAAATAGAGTAGATTAGGGGCCTGGAGGCTAAAACATATGAAGAATGATTGCAAGAACTGGGTATGTCTAGTTTAATGAAAAGAAGGACTAGGGGAGACATGATAGCAGTGCTCCAATATCTCAGGGGTTGCCACAAAGAAGAGGGAGTCAAACTATTCTCCAAAGCACCTGAGGGCAGGACAAGAAGCAAAGGATGGAAACTAATCAAGGAGAGAAGCAACTTACAACTCAGGAGAAACTTCCCGACAGTTAGAATAATTAATCAGTGGAACAACTTGCCTCCAGAAGTTGTGAATGCTCCAACACTGGAAATGTTTAAGAAGATATTGGATAACCATTTGTCTGAAGTGGTGTAGGGTTTCCTGCTTGGGCAGGGGGTTGGACTAGAAGACCTCCAAGGTCCCTTCCAACTCTGTTATTCTATATATATATTTTTTATGAACATGGAAATTCTGAAACATGTGCTGGAATTCTGGGTGTTGAAATTCATGAGTTCAAGTGCTATAATATATCTCTATCAAAAGCTCCACATTTTTGAAGTTTCTGTATATTCCAAACATGGACAGAAAAGGTGATCTCCAACCATGCCTCATTTGTGAATTCATGGCTAAATATTTCTGTTTTTACTATTAAAAAACTAAGGCATCTTAGTTTAAAATTTAAAAAAATTAAAAAAAAAAAAAAAAAAACTAAGGCATCTAATTTAGCATGTGGTGCACATTTCATATACGATCCTGTCACTGGCCAGCTTTGAGTCGCTTACAGTTCTCTTGCATCACAGCTTTATTAAAGAAATCACAAAGCCCGAACAAAAAATATTAACCTCAATAAAACCAGGGAACAACTGCCATCAATGATAAACAGTAACATTCCTACCATTGGTGACCATAAATCAACTTTGTTTAGACTTGTTGAAGTAACAATTTTATTGCTTTCTTAATTGCAGTAGAGTTGGAGATAATGATTTGCCTCTATCTATCTATCTATCTATCTATCTATCTATCTATCTATCTATCTATCTATCATCTATCTATCTATCTATCTATCTATCTATCTATCTATCATCTATCTATCTATCTATCTATCTATCTATCTATCATCTATCTATCTATCTATCTATCTATCTATCTATCTATCATCTATCTATCATCTATCTATCTATCTATCTATCTATCTATCTATCTATCTATCTATCATCTATCTATCATCTATCTATCTATCTATCTATCTATCTATCATCTATCATCTATCTATCTATCTATCTATCTATCATCTATCTATCTATCATCTATCTATCATCTATCTATCTATCTATCTATCTATCATCTATCTATCTATCTATCTATCTATCTATCTATCTATCTATCTATCATCTATCTATCTATCTATCTATCTATCATCTATCTATCATCTATCTATCATCTATCTATCTATCTATCTATCTATCTATCATCTATCATCTATCTATCTATCTATCTATCTATCATCTATCTATCATCTATCTATCTATCTATCTATCTATCTATCTATCTATCTATCTATCATCTATCTATCTATCTATCTATCTATCTATCTATCATCTATCTATCTATCTATCTATCTATCTATCTATCATCTATCTATCTATCTATCTATCATCTATCTATCTATCTATCTATCATCTATCTATCTATCTATCTATCATCTATCTATCATCTATCTATCATCTATCTATCTATCTATCTATCTATCTATCTATCTATCTATCTATCTATCATCTATCATCTATCTATCTATCTATCATCTATCTATCTATCTATCTATCATCTATCTATCATCTATCTATCTATCTATCTATCTATCTATCTATCATCTATCTATCTATCTATCTATCTATCTATCATCTATCTATCTATCTATCTATCTATCATCTATCTATCTATCTATCTATCTATCTATCTATCATCTATCTATCTATCTATCTATCTATCTATCTATCTATCATCTATCTATCATCTATCTAGCTACCATCTAGCTAGCTATCATCTCCCTCCCTCTCTCTCTCTCTCTCTCTCTCCCTACCTACTTACCTACCATGTTTTCCTGAAAATAAGACCCTATCTTATATTTTTTTTGAAATAAGCTCTTGGCCTTATTGTCATGTGCTCAAAAGCCCGATTGGGCTTATTATCAGGGGATGTCTTATTTTGGGGGAAACAGTGTTTGTATGTATGTATGTATGTATGTATGTATGTATGTATGTATCTATCTATCTATCTATCTACCTACCTACCTACCTACCTACCTACCTGTCTATCATCTATCTGTGTCAGTATGTTCACAGAAAAAAGTGACAATAACGTTTATATTATCTTTATCTTGTTTTACCCTATCCTACTTGACTCTATCCTACCCTATCCTACCCTATCCTACCCAACCCAACCCAACCCAACCCAACCCAACCTCACCCAACCCAACCCAACCCAACCCAACACAACCCAACCCAACACAACACAACACAACACAACACAACTTAACTTAACTTAACTTAACTTAACTTAACTTAACTTACAATATTATCTAACCAGGTTTTTGACAGAGTAAACATCACTGTAGTAATAAGCTCCATATGCGCTCTGCTATAGGGTTTGACAAAATATGGAGAGTTCATGGAGATACATTTTGACCAAGACATGCTGTTAATAGGCAAAACTCTTTGTTTTCTTCATTTTTGCAAAGGTCTCTTCTGCTTTTGAATGTGATGACTGTGTCCTACGTGGGTGGAAGAATAATTAGCATAATTTACTCTCACTTTCCACTGATAGACTGAGAAGGTTTTTGATAGAGCATCCATCACTGTGAGTTCCAATAGGTACTACTACTGTACACTGTGATATATCAGGGGACAAAATCTGGTTGTAGTTTTGTTTAAACCTTTGACTTTTGCCTGTTGCATTGGAGACACAATAAATTTGTTGTTGGCTTTCCCTTTGATGGGGCAATACAGTAAAGTTGCCTTCTGCCTTTGATATCTTGGTGGGAGAAGTATATTTAGCAAAAGCAGCATTATTTAGTCCCCTTGTCCAGGGACAGACTAAGAACGTTTTTGATAGAGCATCCATCACTGTGAGTTCCTGCTGCTATAGTATACTACACTATGATATATCATTGGACAAGAACAGGATGCAGTCCTGTTCAAAATGTTGGCTTTTGCCCATTCGTTGGAGTCACAAGGAATTCTTCAATTTCCACACAGACTGTGTTACACCCACATTACAGAGGGTGGTGAGCACAGCACAAAACATTGTAGGCTGTCCCCTGATACCACTAGATGAGATTGCTAGGGATCACTGCCTTAGAAGAGTGAGGAAAATTCTCAGGGACGACTCTCACCCTGGTCACCACTTCTTTACCCTACTACCATCGGGAAGGAGTGGTAGAAGTATAGCCAGCCGCGCAAACAGGCTGAGGATCATGTTTTATCTGTGGGCTGTCGGACTCCTGAATGAGAAATAACATCATAACTACGTAGTACGATGGACTTGCAGGGCCGGTGCAATGTGTAACATGTTCACACTGGTGCAATAAGACTGGGTGTATTGTTAATATGATTATTGGGTTAAGAATTTTTTGTCTTCACTGTGAGTTGCATTGTGTTGGGGGGTGTGCACTAAGGAAGCTCAACCAATCTCATTGTACATATGTTGTGCACTGACAATAAAGATTTGAAATGTGTGTGTGTGTGTGTGTGTGTGTGTGTGTGTGTGTGTGTGTGTGTGTAAAGAAAGAAACAGACATTCTGCAAACTCCGGAACTAAAATAATTAAAATTTTATTCTACTAAGCTTTCGTCAGCCATCTACTGACATCGTCAGAGTATTAAACTACCATTTCAGAGATCTCTGCCTTTATATGTCATTAGTCAAATTGGCCATTGCACACATAATTGACTAATAACATAAAAAGGGCGAGATCTCTGAAATGGTAGTTTAATACTCTGGTGATGTCAGCAGACGGCTGATGAAAGCTTAGTAGAATAAAATTTTAATTATTTTAGTTCTGGAGTTCGCAGAATGTCTGTTTCTTTCTTTACAAGTATACCTGGAACTCATATTTTTAGAAGTATATTTAGCTAAAACAGCTTCCTTTTGTTCAGTTGTCCATTGAGAAGCTGTGGATGTTTTTGTTACAACCTCCATCACTGTGAGTTGTAACCACCATAGTACACTGTGCTGTACCATTGGACAAAATCTGTATGTAGTTCCACTCAAAACCTTGCCTTTTGCTTTGGACTCACACAATATTTGCTGGTTTTGCATTTGATATATCAATCATTCTTCATACAGCAAAGCTATCTTCTGCCTTTGAACGTGGTGATGCTGTACTTATATTGGTGGAAGAAGTATATTTAGCAAAAGTGGCATTCTTTACTCCCACTGTCCAGGGACAGACTAAGAAAGTTTTTGATAGGGCATTCATCATTGTGAGTAGCCATCGTTGTAGGACACCGTGATACATCATTACACAAGAACTGGATGCAGCTCTGTTCAAAACTTTGACTTTTGACCCTTGCGTTGGAGTCACAATTCATTCTACAACTTCTGCAAAGAATTAATGTATTACATTGATGGAGGAAGTATATTTAGCTAAAACAGCATCATTGCGTACAATCGTCCATTGAGTGTCTGTGGACGTTTTTGATGCAGCATCCATCACTGTGAGACGTAACCAGATGTATGGCACTGTGATATGTCATCGGACAAAATCTGAATGTAGTTCTCTTTAAAACTTTGACTTTTGCACATTGCTTCGGAGTCACAAGATATTTTTCTAGTTTTACATTTGATATCATAGTAATGTGAGTCAAAGCAGAACTCTTCATACAGCAACCTTCCCTGGGGCCACTCTACACCTTGAATTTGCAGGTGGCTTCCCCAGATACTGCTGAAATAGAAGGGTTGGCCAAGACAAGTAGACTTTGACACATTGTTGTATTGGATATGATTCTCATATGTATATGCTCCTTATAGTACACTGTGATATATAATTGGACAAAGTCTGGATGGAGTCCTAATCAAAATGTTGACTTCTGCCTTTTGTGTTGGAGGCACAAGATGTTTGCTACTTTTGCCTTTGATGTGGTAATGAGATCAGCAACCTCGTCTTACAGCAAAGGTGTCTTCTGCCTCTGACTGTCTTGGTTGTGTACTATATGGTGGGAGAAGTATGTTGAGAAAAAGTAGCATTATTTAGTCTGATTGTCCAGTGACCGACTGAGAAAGTTTTTAATAGACCATCCATCACTGTGCCCATTTGTTAGAGTCACAAGGAATTCTTCAATTTCTTCATCCATCACTGTGAGCTCCCTCCCCACCACTATAGTGCACTGTGATACATCATTGGACATAATCTGTATGTAGTTCTACTCAACACTTTGCCCGTTGCTTTGGACTCACGAAATATTTGCTGGTTTTGCATTTGATAGAGCAAGAATGTGAGTAAATTCTTCATACAGCAAAGGGATCTTCTGACTTTGAACGTGGTGATGGTGTACAATATTGTTGGAAGAAGTATATTGAGCAAAAGTAGCATTATTTAGTCCCATTGAACAGTGACTGACTGAGAAAGTTTTTGATAGAGCATCCATCATTGTGAGTCCCAGTTATTGTACACCATGATATATCATTTGACAAGAACAGAATGCAGTCCTGCTCAAAATGTTGACTTCCGCCTATTGCAATGGATCCGGAAGGTATTTTTCAATTTCTGCAAAGACTGTGTATATTACATTGGTGGAAGAAGTGTATTTAACTAAAGAAGTATGTACAGTTGTCCATTGAGTGGTCAGTTGTCCATATGTGCGGGAGAAATATATATAGCAAAAACAGAACCCTTTTGTTTAGTTGTCCTTTGACAGAGTGTGGTAGTTTCTGATACATCATCCAGCACTGTGAGCTGTAGGTTTAGTACTGTACTCTGTGATGTATCAAAGGACAAAATCTGAATGTAGTTCTCTTTAAAACTTTGACTTTTGCACATTGCTTCAGAGTCGCGAGATATTTCCTGGTTTTGCATTTGACATCATACTAACCTGAGTAAAAGCCAAAGTCTTCATACAGCAGACTTCCTTGGGGCCACTGTACAGCCCGAATTTGCAGCTGGCTTCCCCAGATACTGCTGAAATAGAAGTGTTGACCACAGGGGTGAAATGTAAAATGTGTTACTACCGGTTCTGTGGGCGTGGCTTGGTGGGAGGGGGGGTGATGTGACTGGGTGGGCATTGGCCAACTTTTTTTTTTTTTTCCTTTTCAAAGCATTTTTTCTAATGATTTGAAAAGCCACTGGTGATCAGGCAACTCAGCTGGGATTGTCAGAGGGGCTTTTTAAAAAATGCTTTGAAAAGCCTCTCTGACGATCAGGCAACTCAGCTGGGATCGTCAGAGACTTTTCAAAGCATTTTTATTACCACCTCTTCAGCCAAGAGGTTGCAGAAAAAAAAAATGCTTTGAAAAGCCTCTGAGGATCCCAGCTGAGCCGCGCGATCAGCAGAGGCTTTTTTTTTTTTAACTTTTAAAAGTATTTTTTCGTCGGAAGAGGTTGTAGAAAAAATGCTTTTAAAAGTTAAAAAAAAAGCCTCTGATGATCGTGCAACTCAGCTGAGCACAGGGATTTTTGCTACTCGTTCTCCGAACCACCCGCCACTATCGCTACCGGATCTGCCGATCCGACTGAACTGGGAGCATTTCACCCCTGGTTGACCAAGACAAGTAGACTTTGACACAAGGCTGCACTGGAAGTGATTCTCATATGCATATCTACATTATAGGATGCTGTGATACATCATTGGACAAAATCTGTATGTAATTCGGCTCAAAATGTTGACTTTTACCCGTTGCTTGGGAGTCACAAAATATTTGCTGGTTTTGCATTTGATACAGCAATAATGAGATTATATTCTTCATGCAGCAAAGCTGTCTTCTGCCTTTGAATGTGGTGATGGGGTACTATATTGGTGGAAGAAGTATATTTATCTGTGTCAGTGTGTTTTTAGGAAAAAGTGACAATAAAGTTTATATTATCTTTATCTTTTTTCTTTTTTTTTTTTTTTGGTTTGATTTATATGCCGCCCTTCTCCAGAGACTCAGGGCAGCTTTTTTTTTTTCCTTAATTTGATTTATATGCCGCCCTTCTCCGGAGACTCAGGGCAGCTTACAATGCGTTAAGCAATAGCCTTCATCCTTTTGTATATTTTATACAAAGTCAGCTTATTGCCCCCACAAACTGGGTCCTCATTTCACCTACCTTAGAAAGGATGGAAGGCTGAGTCAACCTTGAGCCTTGGAGAGATTCGAACCAGCAGAAATTGCAGGCAGCTGTGTTAATAACAGGATGCATATACCACTGTACTATCAAGGCTTTTACAATGCGTCTTGTCTTACCCTCTCCTACTTGACTTTACCCTACCCTACCCTACCCTACCCTACCTGACCCAATTTGACTTGACTTACAATATTATCTAACCAGGTTTTTGGCAGAGTAAACATCATTGTGGTAGTAAGCTCCATATGCACTTGCTATATGATTTGACAAAATATGGAGAGTTCGTGGAGATACATTTTGACGTATATTTAGCCAAAAGTAGCATTATTTAGTCCCATTATCCAAGGAAAGACTGAGAAAGTTTTAGATAGGGCATCCACCACTGTGAGCTCCAGCTGTTAGAGTACACCGTGATATGTCATTAGACAAGAACGGGATGCAGTTCTGTTCAAAACTTTGAGTTTTGCCCATTGCGTTGGAGTCACGAGGCATTCTTCAATGTTTGCAAAGACTCTATGTATGACATTAGTGGAAGAAGTATATTTAGCTAAAACTGAATTCTTCTGTTCAGTTGTCGATTGAGAATCTGGGGAAGTTTTTGATACAGTGCCCATCACTGTGAGTCGTAGCTACTGTAGTACACTGTGATATATCATTGGACAAAATCTGAATGTACTCGTACCCAAAACTTTGAGTTTTGCCCATTGCGTTGGAGTCACGAGGCACTCTTCAATTTTTGCAAAGACTCTATGTATGACATTAGTGGAAGAAGTATATTTAACTAAAACTGAATTCTTCTATTCAGTTGTCGATTGAGAATCTGGGGAAGTTTTGGATACAGCATCCATTACTGTGAGACATAGTTATAGTATTGTAATTCAGCATTCCAACTGCGAGCTGTGTATAGTACACCGTGATATATCATTAGACAAGAACGGGATGCAAT
Organism: Arizona elegans; assembly: GCA_022577455.1. Taxonomy (NCBI): domain Eukaryota; kingdom Metazoa; phylum Chordata; class Lepidosauria; order Squamata; family Colubridae; genus Arizona; species Arizona elegans. The sequence continues at coordinate 533,772 of JAKOOJ010000076.1, read as the reverse complement.
TCTGTTCAAAACTTTGAGTTTTGCCCATTGCGTTGGAGTCACAAGGCATTCTTCAACTTTGGCAAAGATGTTATGTATTACATTGGGGGAAGAAGTATATTTAGCTAAAACTGAATTCTTCTGTCTAGTTGTCGATTGAAAACCTGGGGAAGTTTTTGATACTGAACCGATCACTGTGAGTTGTAGCTACTGTATGAAGTACACTGTGATATATCATTGGACAAAATCTGAATATACTCATACCCAAAACTTTGAGTTTTGCCTATTGCGTTGGAGTCACGAGGCACTCTTCAATTTTTGCAAAGACTCTATGTATGACATTAGTGGAAGAAGTATATTTAACTAAAACTGAATTCTTCTATTCAGTTGTCGATTGAGAATCTGGGGAAGTTTTGGATACAGCATCCATTACTGTGAGACATAGTTATAGTATTGTAATTCAGCATTCCAACTGCGAGCTGTGTATAGTACACCGTGATATATCATTAGACAAGAACGGGATGCAATTCTGTTCAAAACTTTGAGTTTTGCCCATTGCGTTGGAGTCACAAGGCATTCTTCAACTTTGGCAAAGATGTTATGTATTACATTGGGGGAAGAAGTATATTTAGCTAAAACTGAATTCTTCTGTCTAGTTGTCGATTGAAAACCTGGGGAAGTTTTTGATACTGAACCGATCACTGTGAGTTGTAGCTACTGTATGAAGTACACTGTGATATATCATTGGACAAAATCTGAATATACTCATACCCAAAACTTTGAGTTTTGCCTATTGCGTTGGAGTCACGAGGCACTCTTCAATTTTTGCAAAGACTCTATGTATGACATTAGTGGAAGAAGTATATTTAACTAAAACTGAATTCTTCTATTCAGTTGTCGATTGAGAATCTGGGGAAGTTTTGGATACAGCATCCATTACTGTGAGACATAGTTATAGTATTGTAATTCAGCATTCCAACTGCGAGCTGTGTATAGTACACCGTGATATATCATTAGACAAGAACGGGATGCAATTCTGTTCAAAACTTTGAGTTTTGCCCATTGCGTTGGAGTCACAAGGCATTCTTCAACTTTGGCAAAGATGTTATGTATTACATTGGGGGAAGAAGTATATTTAGCTAAAACTGAATTCTTCTGTCTAGTTGTCGATTGAAAACCTGGGGAAGTTTTTGATACTGAACCAATCACTGTGAGTTGTAGCTACTGTATGAAGTACACTGTGATATATCATTGGACAAAATCTGAATATACTCATACCCAAAACTTTGAGTTTTGCCCATTGCGTTGGAGTCACGAGGCACTCTTCAATTTTTGCAAAGACTCTATGTATGACATTAGTGGAAGAAGTATATTTAGCTAAAACTGAATTCTTCTGTTCAGTTGTCGATTGAGAAGCTGGGGAAGTTTTTGATACTGCACCCATCACTGTGAGCCGTAGTTATAGTATTGAAAAGTTTGTAATGCAGCATCCCAACTGCTAGCTGTTATAGTACACCATGATATATTATTAGACAAGAACGGGATGCAGTTCTGTTCAAAACTTTTGACTTTTGCTCATTGCATTGGAGTCACAAGGCACTCTTCAATTTTTGAAAAGACTTTATGTGTTACATTGGTGGAAGAAGTATATTTAGCTAAAACTGAATTCTTCTCTTCAGTTGTTGATTGAAAACCTGGGGAAGTTTTTGATACAGTGCCCATCACTGTGAGCCGTAGTTACTGTAGTACACTGTGATATATCATTGGACAAAATCTGAATGTACTCGTACCCAAAACTTTGAGTTTTGCCTATTGCGTTGGAGTCACAAGGCACTCTTCAATTTTTGCAAAGACTCTATGTATGACATTAGTGGAAGAAGTATATTTAGCTAAAACTGAATTCTTCTGTTCAGTTGTCGATTGAGAAGCTGGGGAAGTTTTTGATACTGCACCCATCACTGTGAGCCATAGTTATAGTATTGAAAAGTTTGTAATGCAGCATCCCAACTGCTACCTGTTATAGTACACCGTGATATATCATTAGACAAGAACGGGATGCAATTCTGTTCAAAACTTTGAGTTTTGCCCATTGCGTTGGAGTCACAAGGCATTCTTCAACTTTGGCAAAGATGTTATGTATTACATTGGGGGAAGAAGTATATTTAGCTAAAACTGAATTCTTCTGTTCAGTTGTCGATTGAGAATCTGGGGAAGTTTTTGATACTGCACCCATCACTGTGAGACGTTGCTACTGTAGTACACTGTGATATATCATTGGACAAAATCTGAATATACTCATACCCAAAACTTTGAGTTTTGCCCATTGCGTTGGAGTCATGAGGCACTCTTCAATTTTTGCAAAGACTCTATGTATGACATTAGTGGAAGAAGTATATTTAGCTAAACTGAATTCTTCTGTTCAGTTGTCGATTGAGAAGCTGGGGAAGTTTTTGATACTGCACCCATCACTGTGAGCCGTAGTTATAGTTTTGAAAAGTTTGTAATGCAGCATCCCAACTGCTAGCTGTTATAGTACACCATGATATATCATTAGACAAGAACGGGATGCAGTTCTGTTCAAAACTTTTGACTTTTGCTCATTGCATTGGAGTCACAAGGCACTCTTCAATTTTTGAAAAGACTTTATGTGTTACATTGGTGGAAGAAGTATATTTAGCTAAAACTGAATTCTTCTCTTTAGTTGTTGATTGAAAACTTGGGGAAGTTTTTGATACAGTGCCCATCACTGTGAGCCGTAGCTACCGTAGTACACTGTGATACATCACTGGACAAAATCTGAATGTACTCGAACCCAAAACTTTGACTTTTGCCCACTGCATTGGAGTCAGAAGATCTTCTTCATTTTCTGCAAAGACTGTGTATTATACTGGTGAGAGAAATATATTTGACTAAAACATTGAGAGACTGTGGAAGTTTTTGATACAGCATCCGTCACCGTGAGCCGTAGTTATAGTTGCACGGTGATATATCATCGGACAAAATCTGAATATACTTCTCTTTAAGACTTTGACTTTTGCACATTTGCTTTCAAGTCACAAGGTATTTCCTGCTTTTGCATTTGATATCATAGTAATGTGAGTAAAAGCAGAACTCTTCATACAGCAAACTTCCTTGGGGCCACTGTGCAGCCTAAATTTCCAGATGGGCTCACCAGATACTGCTGAAATATAAAGGTTGACCAAGATAAGTAGAATTTGATGCATTGTTGCCCTGAATATAACTCTTAAAATGAACACAAAGCCTCTTATTCCATCGTGGTCTTCTTTTATCTTTGCTAACTTGGAGCTAATAGAAGCTTATAACACATTTTTTTCTCCAACATAGGAACTCTAAAACACATCCCGGAATTCTGGAGTTGGAAGTCCACAAGTCTTAAAGTGCTATAATAATATCTCTTTCAAAAGCTCAGTGATATTTTTGAAGGGGATATTCCTAGGATATTCCAAACATGGAGTGAAAATGTAGTCTCCAATTGTGCCTCATTTTTGAATTTGTGCACTGTTTTTACCATGAAAAAATTAAGGCACCTAATTTAGAAAGAAATGCATATTTACATATTTATCTATCAAAGCTCATATCAAAGCTCTTGGGCGCTTAGAGTTCTCTTGCATCACAGCTATAGCAAAAAAAAAAAAAAAAAAAAATCACAAAACCCGAACAAAAAATAGTAGCCTCAATAAAACCAGGGTACAACTGCCATCAATGACAATCGGTAACATTCCTACCACTGGTGATATAAATCAACTGTTTTAGACGTGTTCAATTAACAATTTAATTGCTTTCTTAATTGCAGTAAGGTTGGACACAATGGTTTGTTGTTATTTTTGGCACAGTGAATATCACTGTGGACGGTACCCCATAGGCACGGTGATATATGCCTTGACAAAATTTCAAGGGCTCATGGAAATACGTTTTCACCAAGACATGCTGCCAGCAGGAAAAACGATATTTTCTTAGTTTTCTGCAAAGGTCTCTTCTGCCTTTGAATGAGATGTCAGTGTCCTATATTGGTGGAAGACGTAGCTTTAGCAAAAATAGTTATTTAGTCCACTTGTCCAGTATTAGACTGAGAAAGTTTTTGATAGAGCATCGATCACTGTGAGTACCATCCGCTACTGTACACCATGATGTATCATTGGACAAAATCTGGAAGTAGTCCTACTCAAAAACTTTGACTTTTTGCCTGGAGTCACAATTTATTTGTGGGTTTTGCCTTTGTCATGGTAATAATGGGAGCGAACTTGTTATACAGGAAAGTTCTTCTGCCTTTGAATGTGGTGATTGTGTACTATATTGGTGGAAGTACACTTATCAAAAGTAGCATTATTTAGTCCCATTGGCCAGGGAGAGACTCAGAAAGTTTTTGATAGAGCATCCATCACTATGAGCTCCCACTGCTATAATACACAATGATATATCATTGGACAAGAACGGGGGGCAATTCTGCTCAAGATCTGGACTTTTGCGGGTTGTGTTGGAATCGGAAGGTATTCTTCATTTTTTTTTTGCAAAGACTGGATATTATATTGATGTGAGAACTATATTTAACTAATCCTCTAGTTCAGTTGTCCATTGAGAGACTGTTGAAGTTTTTGAAACAGCATCCATCACTGTGAGTTGTAACCACTACCGTAGTACACTGTGATATATCATTGGACAAAATCTGTATGTAGTTCTACTCAACACTTTGCCTGTTGCTTTGCAGTCACAAAATATTTGCTGGTTTTGCATTGATAGAGCAATAATGTTGCTCTTCATCCAGCAAAAGTATCTTCTGCCTTTGAATCTGGTGATGGTGTACAATATTGTTGGAAGAGATATATTTAGCAAAACCAGCATTATTTGGTCCCGTTGCCCAGGGACAGACTAAGAAAGTTTTTGATAAGGCATTCAACATTGTGAGTACCAGCTGCTATAATACACCGTGATATATCATTAGACAAGAACAGGATGCAGTTCTGTTCAAAATGTTGACTTTTTGCCCATTTTGTTGGAGTCACAAGGCATTTTTCCAACTTTTGCTTTATGTATTACATTGGTGGAAGAAGTATATTTAGCTAAAGCTGCACCCTTTTGTACAATTGTCCATTGAGAGTCTGGGGATGTTTTTGACACAGCATCCATCACTGTGAGCCATAGTTATAGCTATAGTACACGGTGATATATCGTTGCACAAAATCTTAACGTTGTTCTCTTGAAAACCTTGACTTATGCACATTATTTTAGAGTCACGAGATATTTGCTGGTATTGCATTTGATATCATTAATAACATGAGTCAAAGTAGAACTCTTTGAATAGCATATGTCCTTGGGACCACTAACATATGTCCTTGGGACCACTAATGATAGTATGTGCACCCTGATTTTGCAGGTGGTGTAATGAGATACCGCTGAAATAGGAGTGTTGTCCAAAACAAGTAGACTTTGACACCTAGTTGCCCAGGATCCGATTCTCAAAATGAACATAAAGCCTCTTAATCCATCATGGTCCTCTTTCATTTTTATTGACATGCAGCTCATAGAAGCCTATAACACAATTTTTTCTCCAACCTGGGAACTCTAAATCATGTAGTGTAATGTTGCGGGTTGAAGTCCACAAGACTTAAAGTGCTATAATGAATCTCTATCAAAAGCTCAGTGATATTTTTGAAGTGGACATTTTTAGGATATTTCAAACATGGGCTGAAAAAGTGGTGTCCAGTCATGCCTCTTTTGTGAATTCATGTCCAAATATGCTGTTTTTACCAAGAAAAAACTAAGGCACCTAATTTAGAACTTTATCTATCGAAGTTCATATATGTTCTGGTCGCAGGCTAAGGTCTCTTCTGCATTTGATTGTGATGACTGTGTCCTCTATTGGTGGAAGACATATCTTTAGCAAAAACAGTGTTATTTAGTCCTGTTGTTCAGGGTTAGACTGAGAAAGTTTTTGATAGAGCATCCATCACTGTGAGTTCCAATTAGTACCACCGTACACTGTGATATATCATTGGACAAAATCTGGTTGTAGTTTTGCTCAAACCTTTGACTTTTGCCTGTTGCGTTGCAGACGCAACAAATCTGTTGTTGGTTTTGCCTTTGATGTGGTAATAGAGCAAGTAAACTCTTTGTATAGCAAGGTTTCCTTCTGCCTTTGAATGTGGTGATTGTGTACTGTCTTCAGAGGTGTTATTCAGCACGTTCTGACCAGTTCTCGAGAACCGGTAGTGGAAATTTTGAGTAGTCCGGAGAACCGGTAAATACCACCTCTGACGGCCCTGCCCCCCTCTATTCTCTGCCTCCCGAGTCCCAGGTGATTAGGAGGAAATGGGGTTTTTGCAGTAACCTTCCCCTGGAGTGGGGAGGGAATGGAGATTTTACAGTATCCTTCCCTCTGCCATGCCCACCAAGCCACGCCCACCAAGCCACACCCACCAAGCCTTGCCACGCCCACCAAGACACACCCACAGAACCGGTAGTAAAAAAATTTGAATCCCACCACTGACTGTCTTGGTAGGAGAAGTATATTTAGCAAAACCAGCATTATTTAGTCCCATTTTCCAGTGACCGACTGAGAAAGTTTTTGATAGAGCATCGATCATTGTGTATTACTCCAGCTGCTATAGTACACTGTGATATATCATTGGACAAGAACGGGATGCAGTCTTTCTCCAAATGTTGGACTTTTGCCCATTGCATTGCCGTCAGAATGTATTCTTCATTTTCTGCAAAGATTGTGTATCACGTTGCAGGGAGAAGTATATTAGACAAAACAGCATCCTTCTGTTCAGTTGTCCATTGAGTGGCTGTTGAAGTTTTTGGTACAGCATCCATCACTGTGAGGGGTTGTTATAATACACTATGATATATCATTGGACAAAATCTGTCTGTTGCGTTGGAGTCACAAGATATTTGCTGGTTTTGCATTTGATAGAGCAAGAATGTGAGTAAAGTCTTCATACCACAAAGATGTCTTCTGCCTTTGAATTTGGTGATGGTGTACTTATATTGGTGGAAGAAGTACATTTATAGCAAAAGCAGCATTATTTAGTCCCATTGTCCAGTGACAGGCTGAGAAAGTTTTTGATAGGGCATCCATCATTGTGAGTCCCCACTGCTATAGTACACCGTGATATATCATTGGACAAGAATAGGATGCAGTTCTGTTCAAAACTTTGATTTTTGCCTTTTGCATTGGAGTCACAAGGCATTCTTCAATTGCTGCAAAGACTGTGTATCAGGGGTGAAATCCAGCAGATTCTGGAGAACCGGTAGCGGAAATTTTGAGCAGTTCGGAGAACCGGTAGTGGAAATTTTGAGTAGTTCGGAGAACCGTCAAATGCCACCTCTGACTGGCCCCAGGGTGGGGTGGGAATGGAGATTTTGCAGTATCCTTCCCCTGGAGTGGGGTGGGAATGGAGATTTTGCATTATTCTTCCCCTGGAGTGGGATGGGAATGGAGATTTTGTAGCATCTTTTCCCTGCCATGCCCACCAAGCCACTCCCACCATGCCACACCATGCCCACCAAGCCACGCCCACAGAACCGGTAGTAAAAAAAATTGAATTTCACCACTGTTGTGTATATTACTTTGGTGGAAGAAGAAGTGTATTTAGCTAAAGAAGTATGTACAGTTGTGCATTGAGAGTTTGTGGAAGGTTTTGACGGAAACTACATTGGAAGAAGTACGTTTAGCAAAAGCATTTAGTCCCATTGTCCAGTGACCGATTGAGAAGGTTTTTGATAGGGCGTTCATCATTGTGAGTACCAGTTGCCAGAGTACACCGTGACATATCATTGGACAAGAACGGGATGTAGTCCTGGTTTGAATTTTGCCTGTTGTGTTGGAGGCACAAGATGTTTGCTAGTTTCGCCTTCGATGTGGTAATGATGCAGGCAACCTCTTCTTACAGCAAAGGTGTCTTCTGCCTTTGAATGTGGTGACTGTGCCCTATGTTGTAGGAGAAATATATTTAGGAAAAGTAGCATTATTTAATCCGATTGTCGAGTGACCGACTGAGAAAGTTTTTGATAGAGCATCCATCACTGTGAGATCCCACTGCTATAGTACACAATGATATATCATTGGACAAGAACGGGAGGCAGTTCAAGGGCTCATGGAAATACATTTTCACCAAGACATGCTGCCAGCAGGAAAAACGATATTTTCTTAGTTTTCTGCAAAGGTCTCTTCTGCCTTTGAATGAGATGACAGTGTCCTAAATAGTGTTATTTAGTCTGCTTGTCCAATGTTAGATTGAGAAAGTTTTTGATAGAGCATCGATCACCGTGAGTACCATCCGCTACCGTACACCATGATGTATCATTGGACAAAATCTGGAAGTAGTCCTACTCAAAAACTTTGACTTTTTGCCTGGAGTCACAATTTATTTGTGGGTTTTGCCTTTGTCATGGTAATAATGGGAGCGAACTTGTTATACAGGAAAGGTCTTCTGCCTTTGAATGTGGTGATTGTGTACTATATTGGTGGAAGTACACTTATCAAAAGTAGCATTATTTAGTCCCATTGGCCAGGGAGAGACTAAGAAAGTTTTTGATAGAGCATCCATCACTGTGAGCTCCCATTGCTATAATACACAATGATATATCATTGGACAAGAACTGGAGGCAGTTCTGCTCAAAATCTGGACTTTTGCTTATTGTGTTGGAATTGGAATATATTCTTCATTTTTTTTTTTTTTTTTGCCAAAACTGTATATTATATTGATGGGAGAACTATATTTGACTAAAACACCATCCTCTAGTTCGGTTGTCCATTGAGAGACTGTTGAAGTTTTTGAAACAGCCTCCATCAGTGTGAGTCGTAACTACTGTAGTACACGGTGATATAACGTTGGACAAAATCTGAACGTAGTTCTCTTTAAAACGTTGATGTGAAGTTGTAGTTTCAGTTCGGGAAATCAATTAGCTCCATCAGTTCTCCCTCCTTCCCTCCTGCTTATGGCAACTTGAAAGCTTTGCAAATTGACATTTGACTTTTGCACTTTGCTTTAACGTCACAAGATAGTTGCTGGTTTTGCATTTGGTGTCAAAATCATGTGAATCAAAAGAATCAGAATCAAAAGCTCAGTGATATCTTTGAAGGAGACATTTCTGAGTATTCCAAACATGGATAGTTTTTGATAGACCATCCATCACTGTGAGCTCCCACTACCGTAGTACACTGTGATATATCATTGGACAAAATCTGTATGTAGTTCTACTCAACACTTTGCCTGTTGCTTTGCAGTCACAAAATATTTGCTGGTTTTGCATTGATAGAGCAATAATGTTGCTCTTCATCCAGCAAAAGTATCTTCTGCCTTTGAATCTGGTGATGGTGTACAATATTGTTGGAAGAGATATATTTAGCAAAACCAGCATTATTTGGTCCCATTGCCAAGGGACAGACTAAGAAAGTTTTTGATAAGGCATTCATCATTGTGAGTACCAGCTGCTATAATACACCGTGATATATCATTAGACAAGAACGGGATGCAGTTCTGTTCAAAATGTTGACTTTTTGCCCATTGTGTTGGAGTCACAAGGCATTTTTCCAACTTTTGCTTTATGTATTACATTGGTGGAAGAAGTATATTTAGCTAAAGCTGCACCCTTTTGTACAATTGTCCATTGAGAGTCTGGGGATGTTTTTGACACAGCATCCATCACTGTGAGCCGTAGTTATAGCTATAGTACACGGTGATATATCGTTGCACAAAATCTTAACGTTGTTCTCTTGAAAACCTTGACTTATGCACATTATTTTAGAGTCACGAGATATTTGCTGGTATTGCATTTGATATCATTAATAACATGAGTCAAAGTAGAACTCTTTGAATAGCATATGTCCTTGGGACCACTAACATATGTCCTTGGGACCACTAATGATAGTATGTGCACCCTGATTTTGCAGGTGGTGTAATGAGATACCGCTGAAATAGGAGTGTTGTCCAAAACAAGTAGACTTTGACACCTAGTTGCCCGGGATCCGATTCTCAAAATGAACATAAAGCCTCTTAATCCATCATGGTCCTCTTTCATTTTTATTGACATGCAGCTCATAGAAGCCTATAACACAAATTTTTCTCCAACCTGGGAACTCTAAATCATGTAGTGTAATGTTGCGGGTTGAAGTCCACAAGTCTTAAAGTGCTATAATGAATCTCTATCAAAAGCTCAGTGATATTTTTGAAGTGGACATTTTTAGGATATTTCAAACATGGGCTGAAAAAGTGGTGTCCAGTCATGCCTCTTTTGTGAATTCATGTCCAAATATGCTGTTTTTACCAAGAAAAAACTAAGGCACCTAATTTAGAACTTTATCTATCGAAGTTCATATATGTTCTGGTCGCAGGCTAAGGTCTCTTCTGCATTTGATTGTGATGACTGTGTCCTCTATTGGTGGAAGACATATCTTTAGCAAAAACAGTGTTATTTAGTCCTGTTGTTCAGGGTTAGACTGAGAAAGTTTTTGATAGAGCATCCATCACTGTGAGTTCCAATTAGTACCACCGTACACTGTGATATATCATTGGATAAAATCTGGTTGTAGTTTTGCTCAAACCTTTGACTTTTGCCTGTTGCGTTGCAGACGCAACAAATCTGTTGTTGGTTTTGCCTTTGATGTGGTAATAGAGCAAGTAAACTCTTTGTATAGCAAGGTTTCCTTCTGCCTTTGAATGTGGTGATTGTGTACTGTCTTCAGAGGTGTTATTCAGCACGTTCTGACCAGTTCTCGAGAACCGGTAGTGGAAATTTTGAGTAGTCCGGAGAACCGGTAAATACCACCTCTGACGGCCCTGCCCCCCTCTATTCTCTGCCTCCCGAGTCCCAGGTGATTAGGAGGAAATGGGGTTTTTGCAGTAACCTTCCCCTGGAGTGGGGAGGGAATGGAGATTTTACAGTATCCTTCCCTCTGCCATGCCCACCAAGCCACGCCCACCAAGCCACACCCACCAAGCCTTGCCACGCCCACCAAGACACACCCACAGAACCGGTAGTAAAAAAAATTTGAATCCCACCACTGACTGTCTTGGTAGGAGAAGTATATTTAGCAAAACCAGCATTATTTAGTCCCATTTTCCAGTGACCGACTGAGAAAGTTTTTGATAGAGCATCGATCATTGTGTATTACTCCAGCTGCTATAGTACACTGTGATATATCATTGGACAAGAACGGGATGCAGTCTTTCTCCAAATGTTGGACTTTTGCCCATTGCATTGCCGTCAGAATGTATTCTTCATTTTCTGCAAAGATTGTGTATCACGTTGCAGGGAGAAGTATATTAGACAAAACAGCATCCTTCTGTTCAGTTGTCCATTGAGTGGCTGTTGAAGTTTTTGGTACAGCATCCATCACTGTGAGGGGTTGTTATAATACACTATGATATATCATTGGACAAAATCTGTCTGTTGCGTTGGAGTCACAAGATATTTGCTGGTTTTGCATTTGATAGAGCAAGAATGTGAGTAAAGTCTTCATACCACAAAGATGTCTTCTGCCTTTGAATTTGGTGATGGTGTACTTATATTGGTGGAAGAAGTACATTTATAGCAAAAGCAGCATTATTTAGTCCCATTGTCCAGTGACAGGCTGAGAAAGTTTTTGATAGGGCATCCATCATTGTGAGTCCCCACTGCTATAGTACACCGTGATATATCATTGGACAAGAATAGGATGCAGTTCTGTTCAAAACTTTGATTTTTGCCTTTTGCATTGGAGTCACAAGGCATTCTTCAATTGCTGCAAAGACTGTGTATCAGGGGTGAAATCCAGCAGATTCTGGAGAACCGGTAGCGGAAATTTTGAGCAGTTCGGAGAACCGGTAGTGGAAATTTTGAGTAGTTCGGAGAACCGTCAAATGCCACCTCTGACTGGCCCCAGGGTGGGGTGGGAATGGAGATTTTGCAGTATCCTTCCCCTGGAGTGGGGTGGGAATGGAGATTTTGCATTATTCTTCCCCTGGAGTGGGATGGGAATGGAGATTTTGTAGCATCTTTTCCCTGCCATGCCCACCAAGCCACTCCCACCATGCCACACCATGCCCACCAAGCCACGCCCACAGAACCGGTAGTAAAAAAAATTGAATTTCACCACTGTTGTGTATATTACTTTGGTGGAAGAAGAAGTGTATTTAGCTAAGGAAGTATGTACAGTTGTGCATTGAGAGTTTGTGGAAGGTTTTGACGGAAACTACATTGGAAGAAGTACGTTTAGCAAAAGCATTTAGTCCCATTGTCCAGTGACCGATTGAGAAGGTTTTTGATAGGGCGTTCATCATTGTGAGTACCAGTTGCCAGAGTACACCGTGACATATCATTGGACAAGAACGGGATGTAGTCCTGGTTTGAATTTTGCCTGTTGTGTTGGAGGCACAAGATGTTTGCTAGTTTCGCCTTCGATGTGGTAATGATGCAGGCAACCTCTTCTTACAGCAAAGGTGTCTTCTGCCTTTGAATGTGGTGACTGTGCCCTATGTTGTAGGAGAAATATATTTAGGAAAAGTAGCATTATTTAATCCGATTGTCGAATGACCGACTGAGAAAGTTTTTGATAGAGCATCCATCACTGTGAGATCCCACTGCTATAGTACACAATGATATATCATTGGACAAGAACGGGAGGCAGTTCAAGGGCTCATGGAAATACATTTTCACCAAGACATGCTGCCAGCAGGAAAAACGATATTTTCTTAGTTTTCTGCAAAGGTCTCTTCTGCCTTTGAATGAGATGACAGTGTCCTAAATAGTGTTATTTAGTCTGCTTGTCCAATGTTAGATTGAGAAAGTTTTTGATAGAGCATCGATCACCGTGAGTACCATCCGCTACCGTACACCATGATGTATCATTGGACAAAATCTGGAAGTAGTCCTACTCAAAAACTTTGACTTTTTGCCTGGAGTCACAATTTATTTGTGGGTTTTGCCTTTGTCATGGTAATAATGGGAGCGAACTTGTTATACAGGAAAGGTCTTCTGCCTTTGAATGTGGTGATTGTGTACTATATTGGTGGAAGTACACTTATCAAAAGTAGCATTATTTAGTCCCATTGGCCAGGGAGAGACTAAGAAAGTTTTTGATAGAGCATCCATCACTGTGAGCTCCCATTGCTATAATACACAATGATATATCATTGGACAAGAACTGGAGGCAGTTCTGCTCAAAATCTGGACTTTTGCTTATTGTGTTGGAATTGGAATATATTCTTCATTTTTTTTTTTTTTTGCCAAAACTGTATATTATATTGATGGGAGAACTATATTTGACTAAAACACCATCCTCTAGTTCGGTTGTCCATTGAGAGACTGTTGAAGTTTTTGAAACAGCCTCCATCAGTGTGAGTCGTAACTACTGTAGTACACGGTGATATAACGTTGGACAAAATCTGAACGTAGTTCTCTTTAAAACGTTGATGTGAAGTTGTAGTTTCAGTTCGGGAAATCAATCAGCTCCATCAGTTCTCCCTCCTTCCCTCCTGCTTATGGCAACTTGAAAGCTTTGCAAATTGACATTTGACTTTTGCACTTTGCTTTAACGTCACAAGATAGTTGCTGGTTTTGCATTTGGTGTCAAAATCATGTGAATCAAAAGAATCAGAATCAAAAGCTCAGTGATATCTTTGAAGGAGACATTTCTGAGTATTCCAAACATGGATAGTTTTTGATAGACCATCCATCACTGTGAGCTCCCACTACCGTAGTACACTGTGATATATCATTGGACAAAATCTGTATGTAGTTCTACTCAACACTTTGCCTGTTGCTTTGCAGTCACAAAATATTTGCTGGTTTTGCATTGATAGAGCAATAATGTTGCTCTTCATCCAGCAAAAGTATCTTCTGCCTTTGAATCTGGTGATGGTGTACAATATTGTTGGAAGAGATATATTTAGCAAAACCAGCATTATTTGGTCCCATTGCCAAGGGACAGACTAAGAAAGTTTTTGATAAGGCATTCATCATTGTGAGTACCAGCTGCTATAATACACCGTGATATATCATTAGACAAGAACGGGATGCAGTTCTGTTCAAAATGTTGACTTTTTGCCCATTGTGTTGGAGTCACAAGGCATTTTTCCAACTTTTGCTTTATGTATTACATTGGTGGAAGAAGTATATTTAGCTAAAGCTGCACCCTTTTGTACAATTGTCCATTGAGAGGCTGGGGATGTTTTTGACACAGCATCCATCACTGTGAGCCATAGTTATAGCTATAGTACACGGTGATATATCGTTGCACAAAATCTGAACGTTGTTCTCTTAAAAACGTTGACTTTTGCACATTATTTTAGAGTCACGAGATATTTGCTGGTATTGCATTTGATATCATTAATAACATGAGTCAAAGCAGAACTCTTTGAATAGCATATGTCCTTGGGACCACTAACATATGTCCTTGGGACCACTAATGATAGTATGTGCACCCTGATTTTGCAGGTGGTGTAATGAGATACCGCTGAAATATGAGTGTTGTCCAAAACAAGTAGACTTTGACATCTAGTTGCCCGGGATCCGATTCTCAAAATGAACATAAAGGCTCTTAATCCATCATGGTCCACTTTCATTTTTATTGACATGCAGCTCATAGAAGCCTATAACACAATTTTTTCTCCAACCTGGGAACTCTAAATCATGTAGTGTAATGTTGCGGGTTGAAGTCCACAAGACTTAAAGTGCTATAATGAATCTCTATCAAAAGCTCAGTGATATTTTTGAAGTGGACATTTTTAGGATATTTCAAACATGGGCTGAAAAAGTGGTGTCCAGTCATGCCTCTTTTGTGAATTCATGTCCAAATATGCTGTTTTTACCAAGAAAGAACTAAGGCACCTAATTTAGAACTTTATCTATCGAAGTTCATATATGTTCCGGTCGCAGGCTAAGGTCTCTTCTGCATTTGATTGTGATGACTGTGTCCTCTATTGGTGGAAGACATATCTTTAGCAAAAACAGTGTTATTTAGTCCTGTTGTTCAGGGTTAGACTGAGAAAATTTTTGATAGAACATCCATCACTGTGAGTTCCAACTAGTACCACCGTACACTCTGATATATCATTGGACACAATCTGGTTGTAGTTTTGCTCAAACCTTTGACTTTTGCCTGTTGCGTTGCAGTCGCAACAAATCTGTTGTTGGTTTTGCCTTTGATGTGGTAATAGAGTGAGTAAACTCTTCGTACAGCAAGGTTTCCTTCTGCTTTTGAATGTAGTGATTGTGTATTGTCTTCAGAGGTGTTATTCAGCAGGTTCTGGAGAACCGGTAGTGGAAATTTTGAGTAGTTCGGAGAACCGGTAAATACCACCTCTGACTGGCCCCACCCTCATCTATTCTCTGCCTCCCGAGTCCCAGCTGATCAGGAGGAAATGGGGATTTTGCAGTATCCTTCCCCTGGAGTGGAAAGGGAATGGAGATTTTACAGTATCCTTCCCCTTGCCATGCCCCCCAAGCCTTGCCATGCCCACCAAGCCATGCCCACAGAACCAGTAGTAAAAAAATTTGAATCCCACCACTGACTGTCTTGGTAGGAGAAGTATAGTTAGCAAAACCATCCTTATTTAGTCCCATTTTCCAGTGACCGACTGAGAAAGTTTTTGATAGAGCATCGATCATTGTGTATTACTCCAGCTGCTATAGTACACTGTGATATATCATTGGACAAGAACGGGATACAGTCTTTCTCCAAATGTTGGACTTTTGCCCATTGCATTGCCGTCAGAATGTATTCTTCATTTTCTGCAAAGATTGTGTATCACGTTGCAGGGAGAAGTATATTAGACAAAAACAGCATCCTTCTGTTCAGTTGTCCATTGAGTGGCTGTTGAAGTTTTTGGTACAGCATCCATCACTGTGAGGGGTTGTTATAATACACTATGATATATCATTGGACAAAATCTGTCTGTTGCGTTGGAGTCACAAGATATTTGCTGGTTTTGCATTTGATAGAGCAAGAATGTGAGTAAAGTCTTCATACCACAAAGATGTCTTCTGCCTTTGAATTTGGTGATGGTGTACTTATATTGGTGGAAGAAGTACATTTATAGCAAAAGCAGCATTATTTAGTCCCATTGTCCAGTGACAGGCTGAGAAAGTTTTTGATAGGGCATCCATCATTGTGAGTCCCCACTGCTATAGTACACCGTGATATATCATTGGACAAGAATAGGATGCAGTTCTGTTCAAAACTTTGATTTTTGCCTTTTGCATTGGAGTCACAAGGCATTCTTCAATTGCTGCAAAGACCGTGTATCAGGGGTGAAATCCAGCAGGTTCTGGAGAACCGGTAGCGGAAATTTTGAGCAGTTTGGAGAACCGGTAGTGGAAATTTTGAGTAGTTCGGAGAACCGTCAAATGCCACCTCTGACTGGCCCCAGGGTGGGGTGGGAATGGAGATTTTGCAGTATCCTTCCCCTGGAGTGGGGTGGGAATGGAGATTTTGCATTATTCTTCCCCTGGAGTGGGATGGGAATGGAGATTTTGTAGCATCTTTTCCCTGCCATGCCCACCAAGCCACTCCCACCATGCCACACCACGCCCACCAAACCACGCCCACAGAACCGGTAGTAAAAAAAATTGAATTTCACCACTGTTGTGTATATTACTTTGGTGGAAGAAGAAGTGTATTTAGCTAAGGAAGTATGTACAGTTATGCATTGAGAGTTTGTGGAAGGTTTTGACGAAAACTACATTGGAAGAAGTACGTTTAGCAAAAGCATTTAGTCCCATTGTCCAGTGACCGATTGAGAAGGTTTTTGATAGGGCGTTCATCATTGTGAGTACCAGTTGCCAGAGTACACCGTGACATATCATTGGACAAGAACGGGATGTAGTCCTGGTTTGAATTTTGCCTGTTGTGTTGGAGGGACAAGATGTTTGCTAGTTTCGCCTTCAATGTGGTAACGATGCAGGCAGCCTCTTCTTACAGCAAATGTGTCTTCTGCCTTTGAATGTGGTTACTGTGTCCTATGTAGTAGGAGAAGTATATTTAGGAAAAGTAGCATTATTTAATCCGATTGTCTAGTGACTGACCAAGAAAGTTTTTGATAGACCATCCATCACTGTGAGATCCCCCCGCTGTAGTGCACTGTGATACATCATTTGACAAAATCTGTATGCACTTCTACTCTACACTTTGCCTGTTGCATCGGAGTCACAAACTCTTTGCTGGTTTTGCATTTGATAGAGCAATAATATGAGTAAATTCTTCATCCAGCAAAGGTATCTTCTGGCTTTGAATCTGGTGATGGTGTACAATATTGTTGGAAGAGGTATGTTTAGACAAAAGTAGCATTATTTAATCCCGCTGTCCAGGGACAAACTAAGGAAGTTTTTGATAAAGCATTCATCATTGTGTACACCCCAGCTGCTATAGTACACGGTGATATATCATTTGACAAGAACAGGATGCAGTTCGGTTCATAATTTTGACTTATATCGTTAGACAGGAACGGGATGCAGTTCGGTTCAAAATTTTGACTTTTTGCCCATTGCGCTGGAGTCACAAGCCATCCTTCAACTTTTGCAAAGACTTCATGTATTACATTGGTGGATGAAGTGTATTTAGCTAAAACAGCATAGTTTTGTTCAGTTGTCGATTATGGAAGTTTTTGATACAACCTCCATCACCGTGAGCTATAACTACCGTAGTACACTATGATACACCAGTAAACAAAATCTGTATGTAGGGCTACTCAAAACCTTGACTTTGGCCCATTGGTTTAGAGTCACAAAATATTTACTCTTTTTGCATTTATGTCGTGATAATGTGATTACACTCTTCATACAGCACACTTTGTCGAGGCTGCTAATGGTGGAATGTGCGCCCTGAATTTGCGGATGGCCTAACAAAACTGGAGCGATCAGATTCTGCTCAAATATGAATGTTGCCCAAGACAAGTGGACTTTGACAAGAGGGTTACACTGGACAAGATTCTCAAAATGAACATAAATAATCTTATTCCAAAATATTATTCTTTCATTCGAGGTGATTTTTTACTGACAGGGATCTGATAGAGGGATTACAGCTGCTCTACTTTTTAATCAGAAAATTCGTTGGCAACTCATCTATCAATAATGTCAGCCTGAATTGTAGGAAGGATCTTCACCACGACAATTATACTTTGAGATGGTACAAAATTAATCACTTGGTCTGCTGGGCTTTGCTTAGTATGGAGATAATAATAATAATAACAACAACAACAACAACAACAACAACAATAATAATAATAATAATAAATAATCTTTGTTTCACTTCTCTGCGTTCTTTCTAGAGTCTCAACATCTTTTTTCTGTATCTTGGTGACCAGAACTGGATGCCGTATTCCAAGTGAGTTCTCACCAAGGCAATATTTTGCCGTACTAATACTTCATAAAGGGACGGGGTGGCTCAGTGGCTAAGATGCTGAGCTTGTTGATCGAAAGGTCAGCAGTTCAGTGGTTCAAATCTCTAGTGCCGCGTAACGGGGTGAGCTCTTGTTACTTGTCCCAGTTTCTGCCAACCTAGCTGTTCGAAAGCATGTAAAAAAATGCAAGTAGAAAAATAGGGACCACCTTTGGTGGGAAGGTAACAGCGTTCCGTGCGCCTTTGGCATTTAGTCATGCCGGCCACATGACCATGGAGACCTCTTCAGACAGCGCTGTCTCTTCGGCTTTGAAACAGAGATGAGCACCGCCCCCTAGAGTCAGGAATGATTAGCGCATATGTGCGAGGGGAACCTTTACCTTTAATACTTCATGTGATCTTGATACTATTTCTCTGTTGATGCAGCCTAAGACTGTGTTGACTTTTTCAGTAGCTACAGCACATTGCTAACTCACACTTAATGGTTGCTAGGAATTTACGATTATCTGGGATGTGATCTTGCTGGGAAATAGCTTGAATCAAGGCCTCCAACATCTTCTTACCTGCATAGAAAGAACTTCAAACTAGTAGTATGGCGGAAGATTGATCCAACCTCAAGAGAGTCCCATGCATAACGTTGCTACAATACTACACTAGGTCCCCCTGTTGGCTGTCAGCAATGTGAAACATAAATCCCTAGTGTTTCCAAAAATGGCTTTGAATGCATACAAAAATAGAACGTTTTCCTCCAATTTGAGTTTCGAGTCCCACTGATTTCATGGACCCATCGGTACAAATTTTGTTGGAGACAATATGGAAGGGCTTTGGAATGACCTTCTTCCAGAATGTTCCCCACCCCCACCACAACTCCTGATCTAGCCAACGGTTCTGGGTTTTCCGATATTCATCAGCTCTGATCTTGTTAAATTTCTGGACCCAAATTTAGCCAGGTGCTGCCACCTGGTGAATATGTATAGCGTTGTACCCATCCTCAAAATGAAACTGCCCACGTTTGAAGGAGGTATGTTATCCTCCCAATCTACTGAGAGCAGCGTAATTCAACCTTTTGAATTTCTGCCTGTTATATCGCTGAGTGGAAGAGAGCATCTTTTTTTTAAAAAAAAATTACAATCATATTCATTACTTAATCTATTCTTAGCTTAATACCAATACATTAAATACCCAATACTTTACACCCTCTTCTTAATTTGCTTAACTCTATTAACTATTTTCTATATTTTACTCATCTACTTTTATTTCCAATTTTTGTATTTGTCCTCTAACCATCGATAAAATGTTTCTCATACCGCATAATAACCAGTTTGCTCTTTCTCTTTAATTGCCAGTGTTAATCTATTGATTTCTGCACATTTCCTTATCGTATTCTCCTCTGTAGGAATCTCTTCACTTTTCCAGTTTTGTGCAAATACAATTCTAGCTGCAGTTATTACATGAATAATCAAATGTACATTTTCTTTTCTATACGTTTCTGGTAAGATCCCCAAGAGAAATATTTCAGGTTTCCAGTCAATATGTGGTTGCATCATCTTTTCCAACCACGTGCATATTTTTATCCAATATTTTTTAGTTTCTACACATGTCCACTACATGTGACAGAGCATCTTTAACTAGGGTGGAAAAAAGGAAAGCCACTTTGGCTGGAGTGAGGAAACTCAAATTACTCAGTTTTGCTATTTTTAAAGTTGCCCAGATGTTGAGGGTAAATTCTGGTTTCAAAGGCATTAAACAAAACTGCAGTGTCTCTTTGTCAGTCACAATTGTTTTTTTTTTAAAAAAAAACATCTGGATTGAAAGCAGAGACACCAGCAGAAGTGTAGCCTTCTGAAATAGGTTTTCGATAAAACATCTGTCACTGTGGGATGCCCACACATCTCACACCATAATGCATTTCATGACCGAATTGAAGAGACAGAAGGGATGCTCTTCCTATAGACATTTCTCCATTTGTGATCTATCGCCCACGGATGGGAGATAGTTCATGTTCTTGGATGGAATTCTTAGAGATGTTTGGTTGACACCAGATGTTTGAGGAGCCCAGCATAATAGTCTGCTCATTCTGACCTCCTAATCAAAGGAGAGAAGCAACTTAGAACTAAGAAGTTCTAATGGTTAGAACAATTCATCAGTGGAACAACCTGCCTCCAGAAGTTGTGAATGCTCCAACACTGGAAGGTTTTAAGAAGAGATTGGACAACCATTTGTCTGTAATGTATAGGGTGTACTGCCTGAACAGGGGGTTGGACTAGAAGACCTCCAAGGTCCCTTCCACCTATTCTATTCTATTCTATTCTATTCTATTCTATTCTATTCTATTCTATTCTATTCTATTCTATTCCATCCCATCCCATCCCATCCCATCCCATCCCATCCCATCCCATCCCATCCCATCCCATCCCATCCCATCCCATCCCATCCCATTCTATTCTATTCTATTCTATTCTATTCTATTCTATTCTATTCTATTCTAAATGTTTTCTATCCCATCCCATCCCATCCCATCCCATCCCATCCCATCCCATCCCATCCCATCCCTTTCCATTCCATCCCATCCCATCCCATCCCATCCCATCCCATCCCATCCTATTCTATTCTATTCTATTCTATTCTATTCTATTCTATTCTATTCTATTCTATTCTATTCTATTCTAAATGTTTTCTATCCCATCCCATCCCTTTCCATTCCATTCCATTCCATTCCATTCCATTCCATTCCATTCCATTCCAACCCATCCCATCCCATCCCATCCCATCCCATCCCATCCCATCCCATCCCATCCCATCCCATCTCATCCCATCCCATCCCATCCCATTCCATTCCATTCCATTCCATTCCATTCCATTCCATTCTATTCTATTCTATTCTATTCTATTCTATTCTAAATGTTTTCTATCCCATCCCATCCCATCCCATCCCATCCCATCCCATCCCTTTCCATCCCTTTCCATTCCATTCCATTCCATTCCATTCCATTCCATTCCATTCCATTCCATTCCATTCTATTCTATTTTATATGTTTTCCATTCCATTCCATTCCATTCTACTCTATTCTATTCTACTCTACTTTTATTGTTTTCCTTTTCCTTATTCCTATTCCTATTCCTACTCCTACTTGTGAATCACCCAGATGCTGAAAATTATGTGCTTTTGTCATTGGTGCAGTGATGTCATCACGTGTGCGACCTCACTTCTTCCCTTCCCTCCCTCTTCCTCATGGACACGGAAGCACAACCACAGAAAGACCTTCTTTGGTTTTTATGGTACTGAAGGTAATGTTTTACCAGTAAAGGAGATTATTTGTAGCACCATGTTGAAATGAGGGGCCCTTGGTGCTCTCTGAGATTGATTGTTTTCTTGCTGATGTTTTATTACTCAAACTAGATAACATCAGGGGTGGGTTTTAAATTTTTTTACTACCGGTTCTGTGGCTGTGGCTTATTTTGTGGGTGTGGTTTGATGGTCATGTGACAATTGTTTAGGATTTAACAGAGGTACTGGTCTACCAGGCTTTTAACTGCTTGCAGAGCCGTACCGGTCTACCTATTTGTTTTTGGAGTGCACTGGTCTACCACTACACTGCCTTTTACCGCTGATCAGCTGTAGGACGGCTCTTTGAAGTGCCGCAGCAAGGGTTTAAACAGTTTTTTGACGCTCTGCCACCACTGAGAGCATCGGAAACTGCTTTCAGGCAGCTTGGCCTCAATTGCTAATCTACCACCACCGAGGGGTTTACAAGGAGCGGATCGGTTCTAGCCGATCAGTTGGGAGGCTTCTTGGCTTCTCAATTTAAAGCAACGGTGTCTTCCCCCCCCCCTTCTTTGTCAAGTGAGCCCTGATTTTTTCCTTCTAGCGAATCAGCTGGGGCTTGGGAGGCAGCGAATAGATTGGGGGTGGGGTCAGGCAGAGGTGGTATTTATCGGTTTTCCGAACTACTCAAAATTTCCACTACCGGTTCGCAAGAACCAGGGAGAACCAGTAGCAACCCACCTCTGGATAACATCATCAACAACATCGCTGATAATATTATTTAGTTTGGGCAATGAAACATCGGCAAGAAAACAACCAAGCTCAGAGAACACCAAGAACTCCTCAGCTAATGTTTTGTTATGTTACCTCAGAGGCCATTTGGGGACTGAAGCTAAGCAGGACCAGACTGGATTAATACTTGGATAAGAGACTACCAGAGTATCCAAAAAGCTGTAGAACAGATATAAGGTGATAAAACATGTTCAGATGCTTCAGTGTCCAGAATAACGTACGTCTTGTTACTCTTCATGATGAGTGGAGGCAGGTTAAATAAACCTACGGTTATGCTTCTTTCTCCTTCAATAGACTGGAAAGAAATTCTGAAGCCCTCAAAAGAATAACTTGGAGTCACTTAGGTGAGATGACCAGTGTAGAAATTCACTCACTCACTCACTCACTCAAGTCTTTCTCCAAGGTAAACTCACCTTAAGGTAACATTTCCAACTCAAAAGTGTGTCGTCTTGTGTTTATTTGGCTGAGTATACAGACTGGTCCAGTTGAGAATGATTCTGGGGTCTGTGAATACAGTTATATATATAAAAGTAAAGGTTCCTCTCGCGCATATGTGCTAATCGTTCTCAACTCTAGGGGGCGGTGCTCATCTCCATTTCAAAGTCAAAGAACCAGCGCTGTCCAAAGATGTCTTCGTGGTCATGTGGCCGGCATGACTAAAAACCAAAGGCGCACGGAACGCTGTTACCTTCCCACCAAAGGTGGTCCTTATTTTTTTTACTTGCATTTTTTACGTGCTTTCGAATTGCTAGGTTGGCAGAAACTGGGACAAATAACAGGAGCTCACCCTGTTACGCGGCACTAGGGATTCGAACCGCTGAACTGCTGACCTTTTGATCAACACCGTGTGTGTGTGTGTGTGTGTGTGTGTGTGTGTATACATACATAAGTCTTCTTAAGTTTTTGCAGGTGTGTATATGCAAAAAATTAAAATCTCGGGTGTTTTCCCGCGTCATGTTAAATAAGTTAGTTAAAATGTTTAAAATTCTGGTTAAAATCCTAGCTTAAAATCTTCCAAAAATCCTTACAGAGGATTATTATCCTTATTTAATATGATGTGGGAAAACACCCGAGATTTTAATTTTTTGCATATATATATATATATATATATATATATATATATATATATATCTTCTAGCCAGGTTTTCCCTACATAGCCAAGGGTTTTTTTTGTAGCTCCAGCTCAGTAGAATCACATCTACTCGGTTCTGGGCTTTTTTCCTTTCTGACACCTAGGTGTCAGAAAGGAAAAAAGTCCAGAACCGAGTAGATGTGACCCTACGAAGAAGTAAGATATATATATATATATATATATATATATATATATATATATATATATATATATATATATATATATATATTTCTGAGGTTTTTGCGGATATTTGCATGTAGGTCTTTGGTTATTCGGGTTTTCTCCCGCGTAAAATTGGAAGTGTCTTGGCGACGTTTCAACAAAGTCTCATTCGTCATCTTCAGGCTGGTGTTTTCGGCTTCGTGCTTCTAGGAGCAATGTGAGATCGCAGCTGTTTCTTCCTTTTAACTGCTAGTGGGGGTGTGAACTGGTTGGGTGGGAGCTTGGCTGTGTTCTGATTGGGTGGAGGTGTGTTCTGATTGGTTGGGGGTTTGGCTGTGCTCTGATTGGATGGGGGGTTTGCTGTGCTCTGATTGGCTGGGAGTGTGTTCTGTTTAGGTGGGGGCTTGGTTGTGCTCGTGTTAGTCTGAGTTGCAGGGGGATTTGAGCTGGTGAGCTGCATTGCTGTTGTTTGGCTTCGCGTTCGTGGTTGTGCCACATCTTCATGGTGGGTGTCAGTTTGCTTCATATATGGATATATATATAGTGTTTTTCTATCGAGACACCTGGTCTATCCCAACATGTGGGAGGGGGCATTCTGCTCCCTTTCGCCTTTCAGCTCCAATCCAGGAGCCCTCAAGCAGTCACATTCATTACAAACCATTTTATACCAAATTTATATTTTGCTGATAAAGAAATAAAGGGAGACTAGTATAGATCTATTTCAAGCTTTTTAGCTTTCATCAGCTAGCCATACCCTTACCCGGATTCGAACTTAGGCTTCTTGCATGTTAGGCAGTTGAATTAACCTTCTGAGCTACAAGTTCTCCTCCCTTCATCAGCTTGAGCCAGGGGAAAGATTAAGTGTTTTTCTATCGAGAAAAATGTGAGAGTGCTTCAAAAACATGGCGATTATATAGGATGGAATAGTGCCAGGTTGGGTGGGCATGTCCAGTTGCTGGTCAGAACTACCGGTTTGCCTGAACCAGCAGCAGCTCACCTCTGTCTTCATATCATCTTAGTAGAATTTTAGGAAACAGCCAAGAACTTTGGTTTCCTCTCCAACCTCCAGAACTTCATTTTCTTTGTGATCTTCCCTACCCAAAACAATCTTTCTGAACTACTTTCTTTAAGAGGATGAAAAAACTGAATTAAGTTGGTTATCCTGGTCAGGAATAACTGCGACATTTTCCCCCTCAACTTTAGCACCTTTAAGATGTATGGACTTCAACGCCCAGAATTCCCCAGCCAACATGGCTGGCTGTTGAAGTCTGGGAGTTGAAGTCCCTGAGTCTTAAGGTCAGGAAAAAACACTGCTCTAGATTAATCAGTAGTATCTGATCTGAATGCCTCTTGGTTGAACTAGTTGAGTGGAAGAGGAAACTTAAGGACACAAATGCATTTGAGGGGACATGGGTCAATTCAGCAGCCATTTCTTTCTTTCTTTCTTTTTTTTTTTTAAAAAGGCATGTCTGTGGATTTGTATCTCGATGATTTCTCAAGGTATTGACATGATCACAATAAAAACTTCCTTCATTGTTATATTTTATGGGTATTTTGACTTTCCTCTAAGGAACTCTGAGCAGCAAATATGGCTCTCTTGCCAACCTCTTTTTCAGTGGTGGGATGCTGCCGGTTAACAACTGGTTTGGTGATCGCGCGTGTGCAGTTTTACAAATGCTAACCTTCTGTGTTACCATTTGGGAATAACGCACCTGAGGCATGGCAATCTACTCTGCCACACCAATCAGCTGAGAAGATAAAGGTAACTAAAGCGCAGGGGTGGGAGGACGGGCTGATCGTCGGAGTGAACCGGTTCGCTCCCAGCTGATCGTCAGAGCTACCGATTCGCCCAAACCAGTCTGAACCAATAGAATCCCATCCCTGCTTTTTTTCCTCAACAGTCCTGCCAGGGAGCCAGACTGACCCATGCAAATTTCAATTTAGCATGCTAGTCAATGCTCCTTTGATGCTCTGAATGACCAAATGAATTTGAAATATGATTCTGTCTGCTTGCTTGCTCCCCTCTCTGCTGCCTGTCTGTCTGCTTGTCTGTCTGTCTATAATTCAGGGGTGTCAAACTGGCAGCCCGTGGGCCGAATGTGTCACACACAGGCCACGCCGACCCCCAGCTCCACGAATGGGAAAAATGTTGTGAAACGTCACGTGACAGCAACATGACGCAAAGAGTTTGACACTCATGCTCTCTCTCTCACACACATACACACTATCATCTTCATCATCTCTCTCTCTCTCTCTCTCTGTGTGTGTCTCTATCTCTATCTCTATCTATCGCTATCTCTGTATCTCTTTCTATTTATGTCATCTATCTATCTATCTATCTATCTATCTATCTATCTATCTATCTTTATATCTGTCTATCCATCCATCCATCTCTATCTCTATCTCTATCTCTATCTCTATCTCTATCTCTATCTCTATCTCTATCTCTATCTCTATGATCTATTTCTATCTATGTCATCTATCTATCTATCTATCTATCTATCTTTATATCTATCTTTATATCTATCTTTATATCTGTCTATCCATCCATCTCTATCTCTATCTCTATCTCTATCTCTATCTCTATCTCTATCTCTATCTCTATCTCTATCTCTATCTCTATCTCTATCTCTATCTTTATCTCTATCTCTATCTCTATTTCTATGATCTATTTCTATCTATGTCATCTATCTATCTATCTATCTATCTATCTATCTATCTATCTATCTATCTATTCATCCATCCATCCACCCACCCACCCACCCATTCATCCAGGGGTGGTATTCATTTACCTTCACTACAGGTTCGCAAATGTGAATGTGTGCGCATGCGCGCTCACTCCGCTCACAGGGAGTGCAGAGTGTGCGTACGCAGAGTGTCAAAAATGGGATGTGATGATGTCTTGGCGGGTGGGTGGAACCTCCCACAGCCTCCACTATCAGTTCACCCAAACCGGATAGAACTGGCTGAATACCATCACTCTATCTATCTATCTATCTATCTATCTATCTATCTATCTATCATCCATCTATCTATCTATCTATCTATCTATCTATCTATCTATCTATCATCTATCTATCTATCTATCATCTATCTATCTATCTATCAATCTATCATCTATCTATCTATCTATCATCTATCTATCTATCTATCTATCTATCTATCTATCTATCTATCATCTATCTATCTATCTATCATCTATCTAGTAGTGGGATTCAAATAATTTAACAACCGGTTCTCTGCCCTAATGACCAGCAAGGTGGGTGTGGCCCAGCAGTGGGTTCTACTTACCTTTACTACCGGTTTGCAATGGGATCACACACGCATGCGCAGATCGCTTCTCATGATATCAGGGTCAGTGGGCGGAGCCTTCTGCCGGTTTTACTACTGGTTCTATAGAACCGGTCTGAACCGGGGTCAACCCACCACTGGTGAGGCCATGGTGGGCATGGCCAGGAGGTGTGACAGGCAGCAGTCTGCCTCCTGCACCCCCCTGGAAGCAAAAATGGGCCACGGGGGGCACACTGCATCCCCGCTGCACCCAGTTTTGGGCCTAATAGGCTTCCCTACATTTAACTGGGAGCCAAAATGGGGCGCTTGGGGACTCCTGGAAGGGGTGGGGTGGGGCGTGGCCAGTCATCAATTTAACAACCAGTTCTCCTAATCCGGCCTGAACCAGCTGAATCCCATCTATCTATCTATCTATCTATCATCTATCATCTACCTATCTATCAATCAATCTATCATCTATCTATCTATCTATCTATCTATCTTTATTTATTTATTTATTTATTTGTTTTAATTTCTATACCGCCCTTCTCCAATATAGGACTCAGGGCGGTGCACAGCCAAAGTAAAATCCAGACATAGAAAGATTAAAAAAAAACCTGATTAAAATAATTAAATAATTTGGCCATAATTAAAAACAGTTCCAATTTAAAATAGTTTAAAAGTTTGACTCAAGCCAGCCCAGCTAGTTGGAATAAATGGGTTTTCAGGGCCCGACGAAAAATCCGGAGGTCTGTTATTGTACGTAACTCTGGGGGGAGGTTGTTCCAAAGGGTGGGCGCCACCACAGAGAAGGCTCTCCCCCTGGGGGTCGCCAGCCGACATTGTCTGGCGGACGGCACCCTGAGGAGGCCCACTCTGTGCGAGCGTACTGGCCGGTGGGAGGCTATTGGTGGCAGAAGGCGGTCTCGTAGATACCCCGGCCCTAAGCCATGGAGCGCTTTAAAGGTGGTCACCAACACCTTGAAGCGCACCCGGAAGACCACCGGAAGCCAGTGCAGCTCGCGCAGGAGAGGTGTCACATGGGAGCGCCTCGTCACCCCCATAATCCCCCCGCGGCCGCGTTCTGGACCAGCTGAAGTCTCCGGGTGCACCCCAGGGGGAGCCCCATGTAGAGAGCGTTACAGTAGTCCAGGCGGGAAGTGACGAGTGCTTGAGTGACTGTGCGTAGGGAGTCCCGATCTAGAAAGGGGCGTAACTGGCGTATCAGGCGAACCTGATAAAAAGCCCCCCTGGCCACGGCCGCCAAATGATCTTCCAAAGACAGCCGTGCATCCAGGAGGATGCCCAAGTTACGAGCCCTCTCCGTGGGGGCGAGTGATTCACCCCCAATAGCCAGCGATGGCATCAGCTGGCTATATCGGGACGCCGGAAGCCACAGCCACTCGGTCTTGGAGGGGTTGAGTCGGAGCCTGTTTCTCCCCATCCAGGCCCGCACGGCCTCCAGACACTGGGACATCAATTCAAGGGCATCATTGGGGTGGTCTGGGGTGGAGATGTACAGCTGGGTGTCATCAGCGTACTGATGGAATTCCACCCCAAAACCACGGATGATCTCACCCAGCGGCTTTACATAAATGTTGAACAGAAGGGGCGAAAGGACCGACCCTTGTGGCACCCCACAAGCAAGGTGCCTCGGGGTCGACCGTTGCCCCCCTGTCAACACAGATTGCGACCGGTCAGAGAGGTAGGAGGAGAACCACCGCAGCACGGTGCCTCCCACCCCCAACCCCGCCAACCGGTGCAACATGATACCATGGTCGATGGTATCAAAAGCCGCTGAGAGGTCTAACAGGACCAGGATAGAGGAACAACCCCTGTCCCAGGCCCTCCATCTATCTATCTATCCTCTCTCTCCCTCTTTCTCTCCCTCATCTATCTATTTTCTACCTAATATCTAACTCACGAAAGCTAAGCGAATGGCAACTCTAGGTTTTAGGAGGCTGTGAGAAAGTTAAGCAGAATTTTTTTAAAATTCTACATAAAACATCAAGCTGTGCATTCAAAGGTTAATTGTGTGTATTTGTGTATTCCTGACTTCACAAGTGTCTTTTCTAGTGCCATGTGCAGAAGTCTAATATGTGTCCAATAACTGTCCATCTCTTGCCTACCACTGTGATACATTCCTTCACAAAAACCCTTGTTTAATGCAGTAGTTCTTGGAAGATTAATTTTGTTCTCCAAGGGGAACAAAAGGGCCCCTAAAGTTTGAAAATATCTGCCTATATTTTTGTTCCCTGGAGATGTGTGAGTAGAACAACCTGCTAGTAAAATTTTGTAAAGACGGACTGTGTTTCTCAGAAAAGAATCAGTGTCCTTCAAATCAATGTTCAATATTCCAATATTTTCACCTAAACATTTTATGAAATTTTCAAAGTCAAAGACAGTGACATTTTAAACCCAAAATGCTGGCCATCAGAATAGTTGAAAAATAAATAAAGAATAAAAAGAGAACAAGTGTTTCTTACAGATGAGGCAATACCAAACACCAATAGAATAACTCATATTGAACTGAAAAAAAAAAAAGACAAAATATTGGGACTCCATCAAAATGCAGAGATTATGGAATAAACTTGTCAAAAGTCTCTCCCATATTTACTGGGGTATTAAGAGCTGTTATAATGGAACTGCCAAACAACTGCCAAAATTACAATAATTTAATCGCACAGTATTTAGAATAGAATAGAATAGAATAGAATAGAATAGAATAGAATAGAATAGAATAGAGTAGAGTAGAGTAGAGTAGAGTACAGTAGAGTAGGATAGGATAGGATAGGATAGGATAGGATAGAATAGAATAGAATAGAATAGAATAGAATAGAATAGAATAGAATAGAATAGAATAGAATAGAATAGAATTCTTTATTAGCCAAATGTGATTGGACACACAAGGAATTTGTCTTGGTGCATATGCTCTCAGTGTACATAAAGAAAAAATAAAATATATTCATCAAGAATCATAAGATACAACACTTAGTGATATTCATAGGATACTAATAAGCAATCAAATCATACTAGGAAACAATAAAAACAATACAAGTTGTAAAGGTACAAGCAACATGGATATAGCTATAAATGGGAAAAGATACGTACTAGGAAGGATGAGAAGAAGACTAGTAATACAGTCCTAGTAGTTAATTTGACAGTGTTGTGGGAATTAATTGTTAAATAGAGTGATGACATTCAGGAAAAAAAATGTCCTTGTGTCTAGTTGTTCTGGTGTGCAGTGCCCTATAGCGTCATTTTGAGGGTAGATGTTGAAACAATTTATGTCCAGGATGTGAAGGGTCTGTAGATATTTTCACAGCCCTCTTTATTTATATTTTGACACTTCTTAGGTTTGGAAAAAGAAAATGAATTGAATTGAGTGTAACTTACCAGCCACTGCTAAGTATTCTTCAGAAAAGAAAATAATAATAATAATAATAATAATAATAATAATAATAATAATAATATCCTCCGACGATAATATCCTCCGACAATACCTTAACAGTTCCTAAGTCTTTGGTTAGGACTCGAGCTGCTGAGCTATTAACCAGCTTCAAAGGCTGTGAATCTCACTAAAGATTAAATAATAATAATAATAATAATAATAATAATAATAATAATAATACCCTGTTTTCCCCATAATAAGACATCCCCAAATAATAAGCCCAATCAGACTTTTAAGCACATGGCGATAAGGCCAAGCGCTTATTTCAGGGTTCAAAAAAATATAAGACAGGGTCTTATTTTCGGAGAAACATGGTAATAATATTCAGAAAGGTAGCTATCTCCTGCAGCTAACTTCCTGAGAATATTCTGGATGTAGAGACTTCTGCTTGAGCAGGGGGTTGGACTAGAAGACCTCCCAACCCTGTTATTCTGCTAATCTGGATATTAAGTGCAAAATGTAGCTTTATGACTTAGTGTATATTTAGAAGGGACAAATGAAGCCAGTCCGTGCCTATTTTAATTTCCTCTTTCAGTTTCCCCTTTGTCATCCAGACAATCAGCCTCAAAAGTGAAGTTCGGTTACTCCCAGAATGGATCACGTTGCAGATCTGTGGCTGAAAAACAAATAACAAGGTGCTGCATTGCACACACACAAGACTGAAAGAGATAGTTGGCTAGCCTGAGACATAGTCAAAGGGTTCACTCTACTCTACCCATACAAGCTACTATACTACAAATCGTGATCATTGGGCTGTTTTTTTCATTCAGCAGCCTCCACTGTGGAAATTCCAGCTGGTCCACCATAATGCGCTGTCCCAATATCTCAAGGGCTGCCCCAAAGAAGAAGGAGTCAACCTATTCTTCAAAGCACCTGAAGGCAGGACAAGAAGCAACGGGTGGAAACTAATCAAGGAGAGAAGCAACCAGGAACTAAGGAGAAATTAGAACAATTCATCGGTGGAACAACTTGCCTTGCCAGAAGTTGTGGATGCTCCAACACTGGAAGTTTTTAAAGAAGAGGTTGGACAACCATTTGTCTGAAATGGTGTAAGGTTTCTTGCCTGAGCTGAGGGTTGGACTAGAAGACCTCCAAGGTCCCTTCCAACTCTGTTATTCAGATACAGAAGGTTGGATGTGGATCCATGTCAATCCGTTCTGGAGCTATTATTTCTTTTTTCCTTGACCTACTTTAAGCCATTTTTGGGTGGTTTTGGGAGGTCTTTTACAAAACATGACTTTTAGGGGAAGGACTCGCAGCACTAACTATAATTCAGGGACCCTTAGAGTTTTTGACAAAGGATCTACCACTGTGGTTGGTATACGCCCTGTGATACAGTCTTTGACAAAATCTACAGCGATCAAAATTACGTTTCCATACACATGGTGGAAAACCAGCTCTTTGGACGCTGAGATGTAGTAGCCAAGATATAAATGTTTTCTCAGATGGGATTGTCCAAAAGAAAAGGAAATGAAAATTTCTTTGAACGTCTCCCAATGAAACACCTGTACCCTCTTCAAGGACTAGCAACTTATGCCATTTGTAACAGAAGATCTTTAGAACATTTGTGGTTAATCGGACTGTGCTTCCAATGAATTCTCTCCTTGTGACCACAAGATGTTATTTATTTTTTTTCTTCTTTCCTACTGGTGGAATAAGCATGCATGAGAGAAATTTTCAAGTAGCAATAGGAGATACACATTAGTAGTTTTGCAACCATTGTTTCCTCTTCAGAAAACCGAAGCCTCGTTCGGTTTGAGTTCAACAACTGGTGAATGTATGGATGTATAGGTGGACTTCACAAACTTTGGTGCCTGAGGTAAGTAATACATTTAAATAAAGGACTAAAATTTCCTGGGAAACAACATAGATGTGTTATTTTCTGGATTTTTTTAAAAAAATCTTTCTTTAGCCTACAGCTTTAGCATTCCCTGCCTTAATGTTTACTGTGCCTGTTTTTATTTAATCTGGATAAAGTTGACCAAATGCTACATCTCTTGAGGCAGTATCGATTTCAGCCTTACTAATTCAGTATTTTCCATCCAAAGTCTGTATTGAGGATGGCAATCCTGACTTCTAATCCAGGAATTGCTCTGTATTTAAGCAAGCCTGACAAAAATTTCTTGAAGACCAGTTCCATATTTGCAGAGGCAGGTTTAAATACTTGAAAGAATAGAATAGAATAGAATAGAATAGAATAGAATAGAATAGAATAGAATGGAATGGAATGGAATGGAATGGAATGGAATGGAATGGAATGGAATGGAATAGAATAGAATAGAATAGAATAGGAGTAGAGTAGAGTAGAGTAGAGTAGAATAGAATAGAATAGAATAGAATAGAATAGAATAGAATAGAATAGAATAGAATAGAATAGAATTCTTTATTGGCCAAATGTGATTGGACACACAAGGAATTTGTCTTTGGTGCATATGTTCTCAGTGTACATAAAAAGAAAAGATCCATTCGTCAAGAATCATAAGGTACAACGTGTAATGATAGTCATAGGGTACAAATAAGCAATCAAATCATATTAGGAAACAATGTTAATATAAATCGTAAGGATACAAGCAACAAAGTTAC
Organism: Arizona elegans; assembly: GCA_022577455.1. Classification (NCBI taxonomy): domain Eukaryota; kingdom Metazoa; phylum Chordata; class Lepidosauria; order Squamata; family Colubridae; genus Arizona; species Arizona elegans. Next base: position 500,798 of record JAKOOJ010000076.1, on the reverse strand, counting down.
AGTCATACAGTTGTAAGTGGGAGGATATGGGTGATAGGAACGATGAGAAGATTAATAGTAGTGCAGCCTTAGTGTATAGTTTGACAGTGTTGAGCCTTACTAATAGAATAGAATAGAATAGAATAGAATAGAATAGAATAGAATAGAATAGAATAGAATAGAATTCTTTATTGGCCAAGTGTGATTGGACAGACAAGTAATTTGTCTTTAGTGCATATGCTCTCAGTGTACATAAAGAAAAAAAATATATTTGTCAAGAATCATAAGATACAACACTTAGTAATAGTCATAGGATGCTAAGATGCAATCAAATCATAGTAGGAAACAATAAAAACAATATAAGTTGTAAAGATACAAGCAACATGGATATAGCCATAAGTGGGAAGAAATAGGTCCTAGTAAGGATGAGAAGAAGAATAGCAATACAGTCTTAGTAGTTAATTTGACAGTGTTGAGAGAATTATTTGTTTAGCAGAGTGATGGCGTTTGGGAAAAAAACTGTTCTTGTGTCTAGTTGTTTTGGTGTGTAGTGCTCTATAGTGTCATTTTGAGCGTAGGAGTTGAAACAGTTTATGTCCAGGATGCGAGGGGTCTGTAAATATTTTCACAGCCCTTTTTTTCACTCATGCAGTATACAGGTCCTCAGTGGAAGGCAGGTTGGTAGCAATTGTTTTTTCTGCAGTTCTAATTATCCTCTGAAGTCTGTGTCTGTTTTCTTGGGTTGCAGAACCAAACCAAAAAGGGAGTTTAAAAGTGGACACAGATGTAAATTAAACGCAGCATGCAAAAATTAATCTATTGGACGTACTAGAAACAAAAAATCACATTAAAAAGCAGTAAATGGTTGCAGTTGAAATGTGATGGCTTGATATAATGTGAGAATGACCTTAGAAGACAGGAGACAAAGCTGTACATTAGACAACAGTCATACAAGAGATATATCTCCAAAGCACCTGAAGGCAGGACAAGAAGCAATGGATGGAAGCGAATCGAGGACAGGACCAAGCTAGAACTGAGGAAAAATTTCCTGGCAGTTAGAACAATTCATCAGTGGAACGACTTGCCACCAGAAGTTGTGGGTGCTCCAACAACTGGAGGTTTGGAAGAAGAGATTGGACAACTGTTTGTCTGGGATGATAAAGGGTTTCCAGCTTGAGCAGAAGGTCAGACTAGAAGACCTCCAAGGTCCCTTCCAACATTGTTATTCTGTTATTAAATAACACAAAGGGAAAAGGGGTGTGAGGCTCATTTTATAAGGGGACCCTACACCCTGTTTTATGTTAAGTAAAAGTAAAGGAGGAGATATTTGCTTTCAAAACTTACAGGATTCTGCTCATGTAATAATGGGTAATAAATGGGTAGTACTCATAGTTTCTGCTTTTTATCTGAATCAGAATAGAGTTGGAAGGGACCTTGGAGGTCTTCTAATCCAGCCCCCTGCTCAAACAGGAGATCCTATACCATTTCAGACAAGTGACTGTCCAGTCTCTTCTTAAAAACCTCCAGTGATGGATCACCTACAACTTCTGAAGGCCAGCTGTTCAACTGATTAATTGATCTAGCTGTTAGGAAATACCTCTTTAGTTCTAGATGGCCTCTCAAATTCTGGAAGATGGCTATCATGTCACCCCTAATTCTTCTTCTTCTTCTTCTTCTTCTTCTTCTTCTTCTTCTTCTTCTTCTTCTTCTTCTTCTTCTTCTTCTTCTTCTTCTTCTTCTTCTTCTTCTTCTTCTTCTCCTCCTCCTCCTCCTCCTCCTCCTCCTCCTCCTCCTCCTCCTCCTCCTCCTCCTCCTCCTCCTCCTCCTTCAAACCCAGCAACTGTTCTTCAGATGTTCTCCAGGCCTTTAGTCATCTGAGTTGCTCTTCTTTGCTCTTCTTTTTTTGCAAAGTCTCAACATCTTTTTTTTTTTTTTTTGTAACATGGTGAGCAAAACTGGACGCAGGATTCCAGGTGTAGCTTTACTAAGGCTTTACAAAGCAGTAGAGGGCTCCCCCCAAAGGCTGACATTGATCTTGCAAAACGTCTGCTCTGATTATTGATTTTTTTAAAAATGATCTGATGAACATAGCAATTTCATACATTAACGTTTGAAAACCTGACTAGGTGGCTCAGTGGCTAAAATTATGCTATGATTATTTACCGATGTGTAAATAATCCTTTTTTCCCCGCCTTTTTTCTTCTGTGGGCTCTGTATGATGTTTGATTTACCTCACGATCTTCCTGTATTCCTGACTATCTTGTCTGCTCTGAATATAACAACCCTATATTTATTTATATCAAACTGTAAGTTTGTGTCAATGTCTCCCAATTCATTTGGACAGCCTGACTAGGTGGCTCAGTGGCTGAGACACTGAGCTTGTCGATCAGAAAGGTCAGCAGTTCGGCTGTTCGAATCCCTAGCATAGGTCTCCTGCGTGAGCAGGGGGTTGGGCTAGATGATCTCCCAGATCCCTTCCAACTCTGTTACTGTTACTGAAATGGCCCTCAATTATTTGGAGTAGGTGATATCATTTGCCATGCTCACCTCATTCCTTGTAGAAAAGGTTATGAGCCAGACTAAGTTAAAATATTTTTTTGGTCCTATCAACGTCGACGTGAAAACTAAGCCGTTGGTACCTTCTTAGGGCAGCTCATGGCAGGTAGACCATGAGTTCAAGTCCTGCCTTAGCCACGAAAGCCAGCTGGGCCAGTCATTCTCTCTCTCAGAGCTGAATCACCTCACAGGGTTGTTGTGTTGCTGTGGGGAAAATAGGAGGAGAATCAGAAGTGGTATTCAGCCGGTTCACATCAGTTTGGGCGAACCGGTAGCAGTGGGCCCGCCCACCTCGGCGTTATGTCGTCCTATTTAGCTATGTTTTTGAGGCTGGGCGCATGCACAAAAGACACATCTGCGAGGAAGGCGTGCACATGCACGAGTTAAACCAGTGGTAGCAATATATGCAACCCATCTCTGAGGAGAATTATGTTTTGGATGTGTTTGCTGCCTTGAGTTATTTGTAAGCATAAAGACAGAATACAAACATATAAAATAAAAAAAAATGTATTGGAGATTATAAAAGGTTGGTGAGCAATGGAAGGAACCTCATATCCTTATCTTTTCACCCAGTTATGAAGCTAACAAGAATTTGGGATTATCAGAAACTATTTATGAAGATTCTCAGTTATCCAGATCATGGTTGTCCCAAATCTGCTTTTTCCCCCCACTTCCAAAAGGCAACTGGATTTTGTTTTTTTCCTTGAAGACATTTCGCTTCTCACCCAAGAAGCTTCCTCAGTTCTACAACCATGACCTGAATGACTGAAAATCTCCATAGACCCCGAATTACAGGTTGTCCTTGATTTTTTTGGAGCCTGAGTGGTGTAGGAGGCTAATGCCTCCTACTAAGGCAGCATTTAACATCCAGCTGCCTGCAATTACTGCGAGTTCAATTCTCACCAGACTCCAGGTTGACTCAGCCTTCCATCCTTTCTAAGGTGGGTAAAATGAGGACCCGATTTGTGGGGGCAATAAGCTGACTTTGTATAAAATATACAAAAGTATGAAGGCTATTGCTTAATGTATGTAAGCCGCCCTGAGTCTCCGGAGAAGGGCGGCATATAAAAACAAACAAACAAATAAATAAATAAATTGACATCCGCTCATTTAGTGACCGTTCAAAGTTACAACGGAACTGGAAAAAGTGACTTATGACCGTTTTTCACACTTACGACCCCGTAAGTTATGTGATCAGAATTAGGATGTTTGGCAACTGGTTCATATTTACGATAGTTGCCGTGTCCTGGGATCATGTGATCTCATTTTGCGTCCTTCTGACAAGCAAAGTCAATGAGGAAGCCAGATTCACTTAACAACCGTATGACTCACTTAACAACAGCAGCAATTCACTTAACCATGGTGGCAAGAAAAGTCATAACATGGGGCAAAACTTGCTTAACAAATGTCTCCCTTAGCAACGTCGATTTTGGGCTCAATTGTGGTCGTACATTGAGGACTACCTGTAGTAAAACTGAAATTAGTTTAGTTTAGTTTAGTTTAGTTTAGTTTATTGTCATTGCACCCCTTACAATGAAATTAAATGCCATCTTCAGTGTACATTATAACTATAAAAATAAAACACAAACACATATCCTTCACATTCTATACAATTGAATTGAAAACCCCTGATATTGCATTAATATTGCACTATATGGTAGAATTCAATATAGTTACTGCCCTGGGATAGAAGCTATTTTTCAGCCTATTTGTCCTTGTTTTTATTATCCTGTACCGCCTGCCAGATGGTAATAGTTCAAAAAAAAAAAAAAAAAAAAAAGGTACTGAGGATGAGATGGATCTTTAAGAATGTTTTGAACTTGTGGCTGGCATAACTAAACACCAAAGGCACATGGAATGCTGTTACTTTTCCACCAAAGGTGGTCCCTATTTTTCTACTTGCATTTTTTACGTGCTTTCGAACTGTTAGGTTGGCAGAAGCTGGGACAAGTAACGGGAACTCACCCCCTTATGCGGAACTAGGGATTCGAACCACTAAATTGCCAACCTTTCGATCGACAAGCTCAGCATTCAAAAACATCTTTGGGGCGATCAGAAATAGGACATTAATTGTGGGTCAGACACAGCGAAAGCAACGAACTTGGGCAACACGATTCCTTAGTTTTCTAATGGTTTTTGTATAGCATTGTTTCACTGTGAAGCCCCAGTTACACAGTAAGTGGTGCCTTGACAAAAACCTTTCTTCTTTAAATATTGTCGTAATTTTGGGCTGAACATCCTGACGTACAGGATATGCACTCTTCTCAGTGTTATGCCAAGAGCAGAAGCAAGTAGTAACTCCAAACCACGGATGGGATTCAGCCGGTTTGGACAAATTTGGGTGAACCGGTAGTTATGGCCAGTGGCTGGGCCTGCCCACCTGTCCCGGCACTATCCCGATTTATACAATCACCGTGTTTTTGACGCAGCGCACGTGTGGAAAGGTGCGCGCACACACATTTTCGATTCTGGGCGAACCGGTTGTTAAATTATGTGAAGCCCACATCTGCTATGAACCTCACTCATTTTTCTTTGCAAGCTTCCTCAGAAGCTGGGATGTGGGATACCAACCACCATTTTCATGCAATATTTTCAAAAGGCAATCCAAAAAGGCAGGGGTATTGATGTCCAACAGCCCCTTCCCCTATTTCTGCCGGCTTTCTTCACTATGCTGTGGAACTCCATTAAAAGTCTTAGAAAATTTGCCAGATTCAGAAGAGGACAGGGTAGGAATTCCGATTAACAGAGTTGGAAGGGATCTTATAGATCATCTAGTCCAACCCTCTCTTCCAGCTCAAGAAGGAGACTTTAAAGCATTTCTGATAAATGGCAGTCCAATCTCTTCTTGAAAGCCTCCAGTGATGAAGCTTCTACAACTTCTGAAGGTAACTTCTGTTCCATCGGTTGATTGTTTTCACTGTCAGAAAATTTCTCCTTATTTCCAGGTTAAATCTCTCCTTCGTCAGTTTCCATCCATTATTCCTTGTCTGGCTTTCAGGTGCTTTAGAAAATAGCTTGACCCCCCTCCTCTCTGTAGCAGCCCCTCAAGTATTGGAAGACTGCTATCCTGTCTCCCCTGGTCCTTCTCTTCACTAGACTAGCCATGCCCAGTTCCTGCAACTGTTCATCTTATGTTTTATGTTCCAGTCGCCTAATCATCTTGGTTGCTCTTCTCTGCACTTTTTCTAGAGTCTCATCATCTTTTTTATAGTGTGGTGATCAAAACTGGATGCCTTACTCTAGGTGTGGTCTTACTAAGGCTTTATAGAGTGGTATTAGTACCTCACTTTGGTTTATTCATCTTGGTTTATATAGTATTTTCAGAAGGAGCATACTTAATATCTCCTTTTTCTTTCTTAATACTTCATATCTTACTTCATATCTCCTTTTTCTTTCTTAATACTTCATAACACTTTTTAAAATGTTTTTAATTGTTTGTTATTGTTTTTAATCATGGGGCCAAATTTATATATATCTTTTTAATTGTATTGTAATGTTTGTAGTTTATGTTTTTATTTGGCTGTTCACTGCCCTGAGTCCTCAGGGAGAAGGGCAGTATACAAATTTAACAATAAATAAATAAATAAAATATCTTACTTCCTATCTCCTTTTTCTTTCTTTCTTTTTTTTATTGAAAAAGTTTTAAAACAAACACAATTTCCCCACAACCCACCCACCCAACCCCCCTCCCCCTCCCCGACTTCCCAGAGCAGAACACAAGGTATTTCTATTAACTTTTAACAATAAACTAAATTGCTCAACCAATCATTAAACTAACACCCCCTAAAAAAAAATTCTTAACCCCCCATAGATAAAATCCTGCTTCTTAGACATAAAACTTCTAATATCACTTATATAGCGCTTATACAGATAAAAAAAATCATTCATAAGCTATTTGATATTTTTTGGTCTGATACTTATTTTGTATATAATCAATCCATCTTCTCCAGTCCTGTATATACTTTTCTTGTGTGTGATCCTTCAAATATGCTGAAATTTTAGCCATTTCAGCTAAATTAATTACTTTCAATATCCAGTCATCAATAGTAGGCAAAAAGTCCTTCTTCCAATGTTGTGCTATCAACAATCTTGCTACTTGTTATCAAGTTCAAAATCAGTTTAGTCTCTGCAACTGTACAGTCCGTAGTTATACCCAATAAGAACAACTGTGGAGTAAATTTCAGTCTTTTTTAAAGAATATTCTGCATCACCCACCAAATCTTTATCCAAAATGCTTTGATTTTTCTACAAGTCCACCATATATGATAATAAGTTGCATCATCACAGTCACATCTCCAACATTTAGCTTGCACATTAGGATACATACATGATAATTTTTTGGGATCTAAGTGCCATCTATAAAACATTTTATAAAAATTTTCTCTTAAATTTTGTGCTTGTGTAAATTTCACATTTCTAATCCAAATCTTTTCCCAAGTCTCCATCATTACTGGCTCTTGAAAATTTTGTGCCCATTTAATCATACAGTCTTTAACCAATTCCATCTCAGAATCTATTTCCAATAAAGCATTATACAACCTTTTAATATGCATTTGTTTTTGATCTCTAATTTGTTTTACCAAATTCTCCTCATTTTGCACGAAGCCAGTTTTTTGATCTTCCTTCCATCTAGCTTGAAGCTGACCGCTCCTTTTTCTTTCTTGATCATCTCAAAGATGGTTCTTTTTTCTCTCTCTTCAAAAGGCAACTGGACTTTCTTGGTTTTTCCTTGAAGACGTTTCGCTTCTCATCCAGGAAGCTACTTCAGCTCTGACAGTCAGAACTGAAGAAGCTTCTTAGATGAGGAGCGAAACGTCTTCAAAGAAAAACCAAGGAAGTCCAGCTGGCTTTTGAAAAACAAAACAAAACATGCTTTTGGGACAACCATGACTTGGATGAGTGACAATCTCCACAGAACTCTTTGATCTTCACAATATGAGGGACAAAAAAAAAAAAGCTGGACAACTGACTGAACAGTTTCCTTTGTGTACAAAGGACCTCACAGTCTTGCCCTAAATGCCAGCTTTGATGTCACTGTATTTGTTTGTTTTATAATGTTGGTTTGAGGGAGTTAGTTAGCTGAGGAAATTGTTGGACAAAGGATCCAGCGACCAGCATGGATACCACCTGGGTTTAAGATGAAAGCTTCCTTCCTTCCTTCCTTCCTTCCTTCCTTCCTTCCTTCCTTCCTTCCTTCCTTCCTTCCTTCCTTCCTCCCTCCCTCCCTCCCTCCCTCCCTCCTTTCTTTCTTTTCTTTCTTTCTTTCTTTTCCCTCTCTCCCTCTCCCCTCCCCCTCTCCCCTTCTCCCCTCTTCTCTTCTCCCTCTCTCCCTCCCCCTCTCCCCTCCCATTCTCTCTCACTCTTTCATCCTTTCTTCCTCTCTCTCATCCTCTCCCCCTCCTACCCCGTCTCCCCTCCCATTCTTTCATTTTCTCTCTCCCTTCCCTCCCCCTCTCCTTCTCTTCCCCTCCCCTCCCCCTTCTCTCCCTCTCTTCCTCTCTCCTTCCCCATTTCTCTCGTTCTCTTTTTCTCTGTCTGTCTCTCTGTGTCTCCCTATCTGTCTCTGTCTGTCTCTCTGTCTCTCTATTTGTCTCTCTCTCTCTCTTTCTTTTTCTCTGTCTCTGTCTCTTTCTCTCTCTCTCTTTGGAGTAGTGAATTTTTAACATTTCCTTGGCACTGGGTCTATAAATACAATTTAACTGCTGGGCTCTATCAAGAGACTCAAGGTTGACTCAGCCTTCCATCCTTTCTAAGGTAGGTTAAATGAGGACCCAGTTTGTGGGGCAATAAGCTGACTTTGTATAAATATACAAAAGTATGAAGGCTATTGCTTAACGCATTGTAAGCTGCCCTGAGTCTCCGGAGAAGGGCGGCATATAAATCAAATTAAAAAAAAAGAAAAAGAGAGAGAGAGAAAGGAACATGGCTTTGCACCTCAAGAACCTAAAGGTTTGTGGGTTTTTTTTTTAATAATTAAAAAAAGTTGATTAAAAATTGGTTTGCATATGATAAGAAGATATAGAATACTGGCTTGCCAGAGGCCCCATTTAGAGGGTTTAAGAAGCAAAATTAGTTTTGCAAGTGGCTACGTCATCTATTATTCCTTTAAAATGCTTGAAATCTCTTCTCTACATGGGCCACGCCCCCACTTTTAAAGTGTCCCACAAGACACTTGTCTGGTATTGGTATTGTTAGTTGAATATTATTTCTTACTTTTAGCACCGCATTGAAGGGTGTGTTTTAAGATCATGCTGGGAAACTTCAAAAGGAAGATTCCAACCTTACTTTTCCATAGAGACTTTGCGCAGTGAAGGTAGAAGGGCTACTACCTTAACGGAGTTAGCTTGAAAATAGTTTGCTGTTTGCAGTGTTATTTTTGTCCCTGATTCTAAGTGGTCTTGACACTGAGGAAGCTGGCAGCATCACAGATGGTGAGTTAATGGTGAGTTAATGGATTGATCGATGAATTGATCAGCCGGGAGTTTACTTAATGGATTGTATCACTGTGCTATCCTGTCACACAGTGATTTATGCCTTGACAAGAACCGACTCAGGTTTCTCTTCCTGGAATAAAGATTTGCACAGTTAGAACTGGAAGACGTTGCAATGGGTCTGAAGGCAGTCTTTATCTCAACCAATCAGAATAGAGCTGAAACGGACCACTTACCTTTACTACCAGTTTGCAATGGGAGCACGCGGTTCTCCATGTACGCAGAAGCTTCTGCGCATGTGCAGATCTTCCATGATGACGTCGGGGTGGGTGGGCGGAGCCTCCCGCCAGTTTTACTACTGGTTCTATAGAACCGGACCGGGAGCAACCCGCCACTGTGTCAAACCCAATTTCATTGAGGGCCGGATCAGGGCTTTGGCAGTGGTGAAATGCAATTTTTTTTTTGCTACCAGTTCTGTGGGCGTGTCTTGGTGGGCGTGTCCTGGTGGTGGGGTCATGTGACTGGCTGGGTGTGGCCAACTTTTTTTTTTATTTATTTTTTAAAGCATTTTTACTACCTATTCGCCCGAACTGGTAGTAAGAAAATGCTTTAAAAAACGTTTAAAATAAAAAGATTCTGCCGATCACAGCTTTGCCGCGTGATTGTCGGAACCTTTTTTAAAAAAAACATTTTAAAGCATTTTTTTTACTACTGGTTCACGCGAACCGGTAGTTTTTATCACTACCGGTTAGCCCGAACTGGTAGCATTTCATTCCTGGGCTGTGGTTGACCTGGTGGAGGGTGGGGGGAGGCAGGCAGGCATGGCTGACTGGTTGGGTGGGTGTGGCCAACTGGATGGGCATGGCCAGATTGACGCCACTCCTCAAACTGCTGGCATGTGTCCTCTTCGCATTGGGTAGACCAGGCTGAAGTGATGCAGGCTGGCCCCTTACATTTTCCAGAATGCCCCCGCAGGACGGATCCGACCACATCGCAGGCCCACGGGCCTTGAGTTTGACACCCCTGTTCTAGTCCAACCCCCTACTCAAATAAAAGATCCTATACCATTTCAGATAGGTAGCTGTCCAGTCTTTTCTTCAAAACTGCCAGTGATGAAACACCCAGAACTTCTGAAGGCACTGGTTAATTGTCCTCACTGTTAGGAGGTTTCTACTTAATTCCAGGTTGCTTCTCTCCTTGATTGGTTTCCATCCATTGTTTCTTGTCTTGCTTTCTGGGGCTTTGGAACAGGGGTGAAATGCTCCCGGTTCGGTTTGGATCGCCCGATCCAGTAGCGATGGTGACGGTTGGTTCAGAGAACCGGTAGCAAAGATCCCTGCCCCCCCACCCCACCATGCCCAGCTGAGCCGCACGATCGTCAGAGGCTTTTTTTTTTTTTAAAAAAAAAAACTTTTAAAAGCATTTTTTCTATAATCTCTTCCGACGAAAAAATGCTTTTAAAAGTAAAAAAAAAAAAAAGCCTCTGATGATCGCGCGGCTCAGCTGGGATTGTCAGAGGCTTTTCAAAGCATTTTTCTCTGCAACCTCTTGGCCGAAGAGGTGGTAAAAAAAAATGCTTTGAAAAGTCTCTGACGATCCCAGCTAAGTTACCTGATTGGCAGAGGCTTTTCAAAGCGTTAGAAAAAATGCTTTGGAAAGTTAAAAAAAAAAAAAAAGTTGGCAATGCCCACAACAGTCACATTACCCCCCCCCCAACATCCCTCCAAGCCACATCCACAGAACCGCTAGTAAAAATTTTTACATTTCACCCCTGCTTTGGAAAATAAGTTGACCCCCCTCTTCTTTGCGGCAGCTCCACAAATACTGGAGTATTGCTATCATGTCACCCCAAGTCCTTCTTTTCTCTAGACTGGCCATACTTAATTGTTTTAGAATTTAGAATAACAGAGTTGGAAGGGATCTTACAGTTCTTGTAGTCCAACCCCCTGCTAAATGGTTATCCAACATCTTCTTAAAAACTTCCAGTGTTGGAGCATTTACAACTTCTGGAGGCAAGTTGTTCCACTGATTAATTGTTCTCACTATCAAATTTCTCCTTAGTTCTAAGTTGCTTCTCTCCTTGATTAGTTTCCACTCATTGCTTCTTGTCCTGCCCTCAGGTCCTTTGGAGAATAGCTTGACTCCCTCTTCTTTGTGGCAGCCCCCTGGCAGTTAAATTGCTGTCTGGCTCCACCCCTCCCTGCCCCACCCCTTCCAGGAGTCCCCACATGCCCCATTTTGGCTCCCATCCCTCTCATTTTGGGCTTAGGAGGCAGGGAGACCTCCTAGGCCCAAAACAGGGCATGGGGGGGGGTAGTGCAGCGCCCCCTCCCCGCAGCCCATTTTCACTCCCAGGATGCTGCAGAGAGGCCTACTAGGCCCAAAATAGGGTGTGGGGGGCCGAGTGCTGCCTCTCACACCCCCTGGCCACTCCCACTATGGCCACGGCCACCCAACTGGTCATTAGGGCAGAGAACTGGTTGTTAAATTATTTGAAACCCACCATTGATATATGTGAGAAGCCAATTGTATTCTCTTTTGACTTATTCTAATGCAGAGGTGTCAAACCCATCATGTAACGTATCGGGACTCTTTTCCCCATTCCCCACATGAGCGGGGGCAACATGTGGCACATCCGGCCCACGGGCCACGAGTTTGCCAGCCCTGTTCTAATGGCTTCTTGTCCTTAGTCCTGGTCCCTTATGAATCATGCAATGGTAATGACATAGCTGGATGAAAATGTATAGGCATTCATTGTCCTGTTGTTAAGAGGAGACTACAATTCGCAGCCTTCAGGTTGATTCTGCAGTGGACTCTTTCTCAAAAAAGACAGGATGACTCTTGTGTTGTGATTTATTGATAATTATTTTAGCTTTGCTGGGGTTTATTGGTTGTTCGATCTTTGTTGTTCACCACCTCTGAATTGCTTGTCTGATGAGACAGAGGGCAACCTAAAATAGACAAGTAAATCCGTATAATTTAATTTAATTTAATTTATCATATTTCTATGACGACCAACTCCCAAGGGACTCTGGGTGGCTTAAAACAGAAATAATACAAACAGTATTATTATACAAGGGGATTTTGATTTGGATTATATTCTGTGGAGGTCTGGGGGGTTAGGGGGGGTTAGGGAGGGTTAGGGAGGTTAGGGAGGGTTGGGGGGGAAAATTGGGGAGAAAATGTAATTGTAAAACTTTTTCAATAAAAAAAAAGAAATAATACAAACAGTGACATATATATATATATATATATATATATATATATATATATATATATATATATATATATATATATATATATATATATATATATATATATAACATTATAAAGGCATTTTAAAAACATTAAAAACACATGCACACCATCCATGGCCGGATCTCGCAAGATTGAACAGCAAGATCAACGGCCCCAGGCCTGCCAGAAAAGCCAGGTCTTCACCGCTTTCCAGAAGGCCAAAGGGTGGGGGTAGTCTGGACCTCAGGAGGTAATTGGTTCCAGAGAGCCAGGGCAGCCACAGAGAAGGCCCTCCCCTGCGGGCCCGCCAGCCAGCATTGTTTAGTTGATGGGACCCGGAGGAGACCAAGTCTGTGGGATTTTACCGGTCGCTGGGAGCTATGCGGTAGAAGGCGATCTCGAAGATAGCCTGGCCCTGAGCCATGTAGGGCTTTAAAGGTAATAACCAACACCTTGAATTGTGCCCGGAGACCAATAGGGAGCCAGTGCAGCTCGCGGGGAATTGGTGTAATGTGGGTGTATCTAGGTGCAGTGTTGGAGCACTCACAACTTCTGTTGGCAAGCTGTTCCACTGGTTAATTTTTCTCACTATCAGGAAATTTCTCCTTAGTTCTAGGTTGATTCTCCCCTTGATTAGTTTCCATCCATTACTTCTTGTCCTGCCTTCAGGTGCTTTGAAGAACAGGTTCAGCCCCTAGTCTCCAAAGCACCTGAGGTAGAACATTTCCAGCCATCTCAACATTTATAATCATGATGTTGGATTATTAAACTGCTTTGGGCAAAAAAACAGGCATATTTTTCCTGCCTATCTTTTAAAATATGTTATTTTTTTGGAATGTATCATTTCAAAAGACTTGCAAAAAATGACGAGGTTTCTTGATTTATCTTCACTGTACTGTCATGATTCAGATATTGTATGAATGTTGGAAATGCAATCAGACTCCAGGTACTTATAAGCATATGTGGTGGACATGCATGAAGGCAAGAAAATATTGGATGAAAATACAGGCATGGTTGGAAAAGATGATTCAGCAGTACATAGACTTAAAACCAGAAATATTTTTGTTAGGTATAATACCAGAAAGTTATGACAAAGAGACTATATATTTAGTGTTACATGTATTCACAGCAACGAGAATCGTATTTGCACAATATTGGATAAATGAGAACACCCAACCAGATGAAAATATAATTCGGAAAATATTGGACTGTGCAGAGATGGATAGATCGACATTGAAAATAAAAGATAAAGGAGGCACTGAATATTATTTAATGTGGAATAGGTTTTATCAATGGTTAGAGATAAAAGGTAGAGATTAGATGAAGAAAGAGTATTGCTATGTTTAAGTAAAATATGAATTTTGTTTAAAACTACAAGTATGCTAATATAATTAACAGGAACATAAATAAGTGAATAAAATTATAACTATGGTTAGAATCATTCTGTTGTATTATTATTATTGCTATCAGTATTTTTTTTCTTTTGTAAAATACACAAAGACAATACACTGTATTCAAAATACTTATATATAAATAAAAAAAAAAAACTTGACAAAAAAATCCCCAATTATTGTATGAAAGTTTCCCCTTCTGTACTCCTTCTGACTCGACAAAGATTTTGTATGGATGTTAATCATCGTGCTACTGCCCCATCCACAGTGATACAGCCTCATACAAATTTCTGGAGCCAATGCTGAGCAGAGAAGGAAACATTATTCCGAGAACATTTCCGCAGTTATTTTAAGCATGACCCAGGATTAGATTGAGATTATGAGTAGATGGCTTTAGATTCCATTGATATTTAACGAAATGTGGGAATGTGTAGCATCCTGAAACTTTGTCCTTCAATCAGAGGTGGTATTCAGCCGCTTTGGACCGGTTCGCTTGAACCGGAAGCGGAAATCGTGGGTAGGGCTTCCCCACCGGCCCTGGCTCTATGGCATTGTATTTAGACACGTTTTTAGCAAATCACATGTGCGGAAAGCTGGGCAGATGAGCAGAAGGCAGGCGTGACATGCGAACCGGGCACGCGAGCGAGCAAACCGGGCACGCAAACGCACAAAGCGAGCGTGCGCGCTTGCAGAGAACCGGTAGTAACGCAATGTGAAACCCACTGCTGCCTTCAACACCTAATCAGTAGATACCACAATGAAAGCATATTAGAGTTATAAAGAGGAAGACTTGTTTGAGACAAGCTGGTGAATTCACAGTCACAGTACAAGAATTCACCTTGTAAGCCATCGAGTCCAACCCTCGTACAAGCAGGAAATCGTAGACATATGTATCTATGTTTAAGTTGTCTTGCCAATAATATAGAAGTTGTTTATTATTTTCTTCCAATTTTTTTTTAGAATTTCCAGTATAGCCTACGGATTTTGTAGAATGCCATCACTCTGCTTAACAACTAATTCCTACAACACTGTCAAATAATTTACTAAGACTGTATTACTATTATTCTTCTCTTCCTTCCCAGACCTTAACTCAATGGAAAATCTTTGGAGCCGACTAAAGAAACTTGTTAGTCAGAAGCGACCCAGCAATAAAACCCAGTTAATAGAAGCCACCATTCAATCTTGGTTTCACATTACAACAGCTGCAGAACTCAAAGACTTGGTTCACGCCATGGAAAGCGTTGTAAGGCCAGAATTCATGCTAAAGGTTCCCCAACTAAGTATTAACTGACATGGTGATAATTTTTGTATATCTCGTTTTTGTCTATGGGGATGATTTTTGTATATCTCATTTTTTTCTATGTGTTTCCCTTTTCTTCTGTATACTGTAACTGATATTCTAATAGCAAGTCCTTCATAAACGTTATTGCATTACGTTCTTGATTAAATTATCTTTCCATTGATATATAATTTTATGGTACTACTCCAGGGGTGAAATCCAATTTTTTTTTTACTACCGGTTCTGTGGGCGTGGCTTGGTGGGCGTGGTGTGACTTGGTGGGCATGGCAGAGGAAGGATACTGCAAAGTATCCATTACCACCCCACTCCAGGGGAAGGATACTGCAAAATCTTCATTCCCACCCCACTCTGGGGCCAGCCAGTTTGTCAGTTTTTGTCAGTTTTCTGAACTACTCAAAATTTCCGCTACCGGTTCTCCAGAACCTGTCAGAACCTGCTGGATTTCACCTCTGTAGTACTCCCAAAAAATGGTGTTATTAGCTAGTTTTAGGAAATGCACTTTTCCCAAAAGGTTTCCACAATTTCGGCCACTACTTACCTATAGTTTATTACAGATAATAATAATAATGGCAGTGTTTTCTACATACAATTGCCCTTCACACCTACCTAGGAACTGTGTGATACAAAAGACAACGACAAACCAGGTCTGGGATAGCCTGAACAATCAATCTAATGTTTTTTGGTTTGCCCTAGTGATTCCAGGCCTACTTAACATATTGCTAATCCTAAATCTATGTGTCAAGTTTCCGAAAGATGCCCTAATTAATTCATGAGCCATGATCCAAACTTCAAAGGAAATATATTCATTTATTAGGAGCAACATTCCGGCAATACTGAGATGCAGTTAGGACTGATCCTCTGTAGATTTACGTTCCCCTATGACCCTCCTCTCTGGCCATGTCATAAATCACATTCTCCAATTAACCACTTTGGCTGGCTGTGAAACCTAACACCCTCCTTCTGATTGAGGTCAAAAAGAATGTATGGAATTCACTTCAGTTCTCCCTCCCCCCTGCTCATGGCAGCTTGAAAGCTTTGCAAGTTGACACTATGTTTATTACAACTTTGGCAACAACAAGTGTTATATATTGAAATGGTCGGTACTCTTGTAACTCTGATTTTAGACTGAATCCCATCTTCTTTTCATATAGATCAGGTTTTTTTTCAACTTTGGCAAGTTTAAGATTTTAAAATGTTGGCTGCAGACTTCTGAGAGTTGAAGTCCACACATCTTAAAGTCACCAAGGTTGATGAACACTGTACTAAATGGTTTGGGAGTTAGCAATAGCACTTACATACCACTTCATAGTGTTTTACACCCCTCTCAAAGTGGTTTTATAGAGTCAGCTTCTTGTCCCCAACAAACTGGGTCCTCATTTTACCCACCTCCGAAGGATGGAAGGCTGAGTCAACCTTGAGCCTGGTGAGATTTGAACTGCCAAATTGCAGGCAGCCGGCAGTCAGCAGAAGTAGCCTGCAGTACTGGGTTCTAACCACTGTACCACCATGGCTCAGTTAGTTAGTCCTCTAAGTATTTCTTCTTTTGCCTTCTTTGTCTATTCTCTCTCTTACTCTAGTTTGGAGGGACTCTCTAAGGACCCATTTAGTTGTGGCAATAACATTTCTGTAATGATGTAATATGCACATGGGCCCCTGTTTATGCATGATTTATACAGCATATTCTTTCTTGTTACAGATTTTAAGATGCTTTATCCAATCATACAACTTTGTGAAAAAAAAGAAAAGGGACTTGGACATGCTGTGGACATGGGAAGGCATATATACAGGTAGTTCTCGACCTACGACCACAATTGAGTCCAAATTTTCTGTTGTTGAGCAAGATCTTTCTTGCCACAGTTGATAAGTGAATCATCATGCTTGTTAAGTTAGTAACCCAGTTGTTAAGTGAATCTGGCTTCCCCAATGACTTTGCTTACAAGAAAGACACAAAAGGCAATCACATTATCCAGGACATTGATTCTTGATGAATGTATCTTTTCTTTTATGTACACTGAGAGCGTATGCAACAAGACAAATTCCTTGTGTGTCCAATCACACTTGGCCAATAAAGAATTCTATTCTACTCTATTCATTTCATTTCATTTAACAACCCCATAATTTATTTATTATTTGTATTTCTATGCCGCCCACTCGCCGAGGACTCTGGGCGGCTTACAACAAAGACAGTATACTAAATAGCATATTGCCCCCAACAATCTGGGTTCTCATAATCCCTTGCGGGCTGGAGTTTGGGCAACTGAACGAAGCTAGCAGAGAGTTTTAATGGCCAGATGTCCTCCCCGTCGCTAATGCGGAGTTTTGTTCAGCAGATATATTCTCAGTTTGCCCAAAGAGAGAAATATCTGCCTTTACCTTGGATCGAACTCACAGCCTGCTGATTGTGAGGTAAGAGCTCCACCTCTAGGCCACCGCACACTCCACATTATCCAGGACATTGCACTGTTATAAATACAAGTCAGTTTGTTCTGTCCCCTTCTCTCACACGCACACAAACAGATAGTCAGGGATTAAATCAAACTGGCAGATAACAAATTCTTTTGATAAGAGGATTGGCAGCAACCCAGTAGCTGCTTTCCAAGAACTTTACTCATAGAGAGAGGGGTTGTTCCTCCGACAGATAAACCCAAACAAGATACACACAGTTCAAGAATTGTCAAGTCCAGTCCGTATTAAATCCAAGGCAGATAACGTTGTTTCAAAGATACAATGTGACTCGCTAGTAGTTAGTTTTGTCCGTCACAGAGTCTGAATGGCCACCTCACCCCCTTTTATCCCCTGTGGGGTGTGGTCCAGTGACTCAGCTTAATCTCTGGCACGCCTCCTTTTCTGCTGTGTGTGCTTGTCTCTCCGACGCTGGCGTGGATCCAGCCAAGACTTATCTCCGTCACTGTCCGACTGCGAGGAGATACCTGGCACCTGGCCAATCTCTTCTCCTTCAGGAGACACCTGAGGCATTGCCAGAGAGGAGGGTCCTGGAGAGGGAGGCCTGGCCAACTCCTCTCCTTCATGTTTGGAGCCTTCTCCCTCCGATAAGTCGGCCTCGGGGGTCGGAGTCACAACACAGTTGCCAAGCATTTGAATTTTGATCACATTTATTTATTTATTTATTTATTTATTTATTTATTTATTTATTGGTTCGATTTATATGCCGCCCTTCTCTGGAGACTCAGGGCAGCTTACATGACCACAGGGTTGCTGCAAATGTACATATGGCCCTGTTTATGCAACATTTGTTTATACTCTCTTGTTATAGATTTCAAGATGATTTATCCAATGATACAAGAAAGAGACTTGGACATGCTACAGACATAGGAAAGAGTATGTAAATGGATTACATAAGCAAAGGGAGAAACCAATTTAATGAATCTAGAACAACTCTCTGCAGCCAACACTTTGGGGCTAACTCTCAGCGGCCAACTCTTAGTGGCCAACTTACCATGGCCAACTTGCCACTGCCAGCTCACCGTACTCAACTCCAGGTGGCCAATTCTCCATGGCCAACTTGCCAGAGCCAACTCACTGCCTTCAACTCCTCACAGCCCCCACTCTGTGGCCAACTCACCATGGACAAAATGTTACACTAATATCAAAGAAATGGTGGAGTAGAATCGTTAAAGAAAGGATGCAAAAGGAAGGACAACATTAAATGTGAAGGACAACAATTAAAATATTTTTAAAATTATATTAAATAATTAAATTGAATTGTTGTGTCAGGGTTCCGACAGATGCCCTAATTAAATCATGACTCTCGAGCCAAGCTTCAAAAGAAATCCAGACATTTATTAGGAGCTTCATGTTGGCATGTTCCCAGATGAGGCCAGCTCTGACCCAGCTCCAATTATGACCCTATTTTCCCCCCTCTCCCCCCAGGATGTGTCATCAATCACATTCGCCAACGGAACAATTTCACGGGTTGTAGAGGTCACTCCCCTCTGGACGCTGTGGGTAATCCTGGGATACAGCCTTGAGAGAGATAAGCATGGAATGTGCATCTGTCTTTGCCTGCTGTGCCATTTTACCGTTTTCCCATCTCCCCTGGCCTATGGCAACTCGAGAGCAAGCCAGGGATGCTTTGCAAATTGACATGTTGATTCATACTGTGGCAAGCTACCCCATGGCGAATTGGATGTGGTGAGTTGTCCTATTTTGGCATTTGATAGAAGATGGGCATATCCAGTGGTGGGATTCAGCCAGTTCTCACCTATTCAGGAGAACCAGTTGTTAACTTTCTAAGCAGTTCGGAGAACCTGCGCTCCTTTCACCGTGCCTTAAAGACCTTACTATTTCACCAGGCCGGCCTGGCCTAATTTTCCCCCTCTTTTATAAAAGATTTTTAAAATTTTAAATATCTTTTAGTATTTTATATATTCAATTTTAAATTGGTTTTAAAAGTTTGGGGTTTTAAATTTGTCGTGGCCAAAATTACTTAATTTGATTTTATTCTATTTTTAAATTTTGTATTGTATGTGTTTATATTGTTTGGCTGTGCACCGCCCTGAGTCCTTCGGGAGTAGGGTGGTATAGAAATCTAATAAAATAAATAAATAAATAAATAAATAAATAAATAAATAAATAAATAAATAAACAAACTGGTTGTTGGAAGAAATCTTATTTTGTTTTTTTTCCACTTTACAGGGCTAATCCTGTAAGGAAGGCAGGAAGGAAACAATCTGGTGGTGTTTCTAGCCTAATCTTTATTGCCCTGCTTACAGAAACTGCCTCTATAGTTAACCCTTATTACATTGTAACAGCTAAAGCGAAGCGCCCATCGACGTCAGTGACGTTGAGTTGGCCACACATGGTCACATGACCACCAAGCCATGCCTACCCAGCTGGTCATTAGGGCAGAGAACTGGTTGTTAAATTTGAATCCCACCACTGGGCATATCCCTGGGATAGAAGAAAGTTGGTGTTAATTGATTCTCTCTCTCTCTCTCTCTTTCTCTCTCTCTCTCTCTCTCTGTCTCTGTCTCTGTCTCTCTCTCCAATTCAATTTTCTGGTCAGTTTTTCCCTGCAGGGTTTTTTTTTTTTTTTTGAGACTTGTTCATTTAGTCATTTCTTTGTTGTTATTATCCTCTCCTTTAGTATCCTTTGAAAACTAATTTGAAAGGGAAGCAGAGTAGAAAAATTTTATAACGAATGAGAACTCAATGGAGACAGAATTTTGCGGATGGCTGACTCTGTGTGGTTTTGGTATGGGTGCTCTGTAGCTTTCTGTTATAGTGCTCTGTGCCGGGCACAGAAATATACCGCTCTATCTGAGGTTGTCAAAGATCTCAATTCAAGGTAGACTTCATTTTTGGAAGTGTCTCTTGTGATAACAATTCTATTGTTAAAACGTGAATTGTAGTAGGTGTCTCCTCCTTGGTTAACGCTCTTAATTCCTCCCAGCCATTCAAAACTTTTTCCTGAACATTTTCGGTTCCAACCCCAGAACCAACCATCAACTTCAACTCCAGAAACAGCACAGTCCAGTTTGACCAATTGTCCCGGGCTCTGCACTTTAAAAAGGGACTGGGACAGCTGCACATTGGAGAAAATACCTGGCAAAATAAAAGAAAGGTTAGAATCAAAATCTTTGATTCAGCTCCTGGGATAAGAAACGTTCAGGAAGTTCTTGAGAGATCTTCCTACAGATCTCTCTAGCTCCAGAACAATGGAGGAAAGCAGAAATGGGTGGATCTACAGCAGGTGCAATTTCTTCTAACAATCTCCTATCCTCAACAATTTACAATTCTAGAAGAAATGTCCTTTCGATGAGAGCAATCAGAATCCTTCAGAAGTTGTGGGTGCTCCATCACTGGAGGCTTTCAAAAAGAAGCTGGACCATCATTTATCTGAAACAGTATAGGGTCTCCAGCTCAAGCAGGGGGTTGGACTAGAAGACCTCCAAGGCCCCTTCCAACTCTATTATTCTATGTTCTGTGTGGTACTCCTGTATCACCTCTGAATTGTGGAATGTAATTTCCATCTTCAGAAATTGCTTGTCTGACTAAGCCCTTTGAATTAGAGCAGGGGTGTCGAACTCAAGGCCCGGGGGCCAAATACGGCCCACGGTGTGCTTAGATCTGGAATACGGGGCCGCCCCTGGAAACAGTGAAGGACTGACCTACTCTGTCTCCCAGTGAAAACAGAGCTCAGGAAGGCTGCGTGTGGCCCTCCCAAGCTCTGTTTTCACTGGCAGAATGTTGCAGGAGGCCATCACAGCTGAAAAAGGAGCTCGTGAGGCCTGCAGACAGCACTCCCGAGCTCCGTTTTCACTGGTAGAGGGTTGCAGGAGGCCATCATAGCCGAAAATGGAACTTGGGAGCCCCTTTTCGCTGGCAGAGCACTTGGGCTGCCACAGGTGCCCCCGACATGAGTGATGTTGAGGTCGCCATGCCCACCCAAGCCATGCCCACCCCGGTCACCCAAGGTCAAACACAACCCTGATGTGGCCCTCAATAAAATCGAATTTGACACCCTCTGAATTAAACGTAGCTTTCTTCATGAACGTAGCTTTGGTTCTGACTTCTATTCCATCTATAATGTTAGTTGACTACCCTGAACCCCTCTCATCCTGCCTCCCGGGATAGAAAGAGAAGGTTCAGATCAAAGTAATAAATATATTAGATAATTGGTCTTTGCTTCCATGCCATCATTAACTCTGTTCATCCATTCCAACCTGGAAAAAGGCTCAATAAAAGCAGGAATTCCATGAAGGTGTTCATCTCCGTTCTTCCTGCTTCATTCATCTCTCTCTCCCTCTCCCTCTCCCTCTCTCTCTCTCTCTCTCTCTCTCTCTTCTTTCTTTTTTCTTGTTTGCAGAACTGATGGGCTGCCCATGAAAGTTGTTCCTTAAGAGGAAATGCTTCATCTCGGTGATTTACATAAAGAATATGTCATCCAACACACTATTTAAGGAGGAAAGGAAGTTGAGAAGAATCTCCACAAAATGTTGGACTGCCACATTTTATGGTGTTTGTGTGTGTGTGTGTGTGTGTGTGTAAATTTTTTTTAAAGAAGAAGGGGTCTTCTTCTTTCTAAAGAAGAAGACAGACACAGAGTTCAGAGGATAATTAAAGCTGCAGAAAAAACAATGGCTACCAACCTGCCTTCCATTGAGGATCTGTATACTGCACGAGTCAAAAAGAGGGCTCTGAAAATATCTACCGACTCCTCGCATCCTGGATAATAAACTGTTTCAACTCCTACCCTCAAAATGACGCTATAGGGCACAGCACACCAGAGCAACTAGACACAAGAACAGTTTTTTTCCCGAATGCCATCACTCTGCTAAACAAATAATTCCCTCAATACTCTCAAACTATTCACATTAGGCTGCACTACTAATAATCTTCTCATCGTTCCCATCTCCCAATTCCTTCCACTTATGACTGCATGACTGTAACTTTGTTGCTGGTATCCTTACGATTTATATTGATATTGTTTCCTGATTGCTTATTTTTACCCTATGACTATCATTAAGTGTTGTACCTTATGATTCTTGATGAACGTATCTTTTCTTTTATGTACACTGAGAGCGTATGCACCAAGACAAATTCCTTGTGTGTCCAATCACACTTGGCCAATATTCTATTCTATTCTATTCTATTCTATTCTATTCTATTCTATTCTATTCTATTCTATTCTATTCTATTCTATTCTATTTGATCCCATCCCATCCCATCCCATCCCATTCCATATTTTCTATTCTATTCTATTCTATTCTATTCTATTCTATTCTGTTCTGTTCTGTTCTGTTCTGTTCTGTTCTGTTCTACTCTACTCTACTCTACTCTGTTCTGTTCTACTCTACTCTACTCTACTCTACTCTACTCTACTCTACTCTACTCTACTCTACTCTATTCTATTCTATTCTATTCTATTCTATTCTATTCTATTCTATTCTATTCCTAAAAGGAACAAGCAAAAGGAGAAAAAAAATTGGTGTAGAGATATAATATCGGGAAGTGGACCAAGGAATGATTGAGATTGTACATTTAGCGCTTGGTGTGTCATTGGTGAGAGTTTAACCATGAAAAAAAAAAATCTCTTGAATCTCTGACTTAAGTGCCCAATACACCACTATGAGTTATTTAGAAAATAAAATTATATATAGTGTTATATAGTTTATATTTAGTTTTCGACTTCCTTTTGTTGTTCAAGAAGTCCCTGATCAGCAAGAGTTCATTTAGTGACCATTCAAAGTTACAACAGCCCTGAAACAAGAGACCTATGACTGTTTTTCACACTTTATGACCATTGCAACATCCCCATGGTCACACGATCAAAATTCAGATGCTTGGTAACTCATATTTATGATGGTTGCAATATCCTGGGGTCATATGATCACCTTTGATGACCGTCTGAGAAGTAAAGACAATAGGGAAGCCAGATTCACTTAACAATTATGCTACTAGCTTTACAATTGCAGTGATTCACTTAACAACTGTGTTACTAACTTAACACCTTGACTTAACAACTGTGCCAGAAAGATTGTACAATGGGACAAAACACACCTAACAAATGTCTTATCTAGCAACAGAACCTTTGGGCTTAATTGTGGTCGCAGATCAAGGACTACTTAAAGTTTGATTATATATACACTATTTAAAATTTAACATTTTTGTCTATTTCTGATTTCGGTTCATGTTCTTTCCCTCTTAAAAGCCATATTGTGCATAGTTATATTTGCCATGCTGTATGATGTGTTGTATCCACCGGAACCATTTTTATTTAAATTCGGATACATTTCTGTTCTGTAAACATGCCAATTTGATAATATATCTCTTTTCCAATGTTATTCTAAAATTGTCCTTGCTTCAATAAACATTCATCTTAGTAAAATGTGATATTTTTTTGTTAGAATGGAATGGGATGGGATGGGATGGGATGGGATGGGATGGGATGGGATGGGATGGGATAGAATAGAATAGAATAGAATAGAATAGAATAGAATAGAATAGGAGTTGGAAGGAACCCTGGAGGTCTTCTAGTCCAACCCCCTGCTTAGGCAGGAAACCCTACACCACTTCAGAAAATCTGTTGTCCAATCTCTTCTTAAAAACTTCCAGTGTTAGAGCATTCCCAACTTCTGGAGGCAGGTTGTTCCACTGATTCATTGTTCTAACAGTCGGGAAATTTCTCCTTAGTTTTAGATTGAGTCTCTCCTTGATTAGTTTCCACCCTTTGCTTCTTACATGCTTTTGTTCTGTCCCCAGTACATGTTAGTCTGTGTGCAGCTCGACATGCAGCTAAACCCACCTATCCTCCGATAAAACAGACCGTGTGCGTAGATCTGAATGCTTTATTGAAAGAACAGGATATGGTGAAACTGGGGAAAATAGGGATACATACAGTGAGAACCAAATACAAAAGAGACAGCACTAAGTTACTGCGGAACATAACAATTAATAAATACAAGCAATTTAAATCTCACCAGTGATGCTCTGTGTGTGAGATGTTTTTTTTTTTAATTTGATTTATATGCCGCCCTTCTCCGGAAAGTCAGGGCGGCTTACAATGCGCTAAGCAATAGCCTTCATACTTTTGTATATTTATTTATTTATTTATTTATTTATTTATTTAATTTATTTATTTATTTGATCAAATTTGTATACCGCCCTACTCCCGAAGGACTCAGGGCAGTGAACAGGCACAAAATAAAACACATAGATACAAAAGTTAAGAGCCGAATTAAAACCAAATTAAATATTTGAGCCCAAGACAATTTAAAACATCCCAAAAATTTAGAATGAATTTAAAATTTAAATTTAAAAATTAAAAAATTAAAAGGGGGGAAAGGTCAGGCCAGGCCTGCTTGCTGAAATAGAAAGGTCTTTAGAGTGCAGCGGAAAGTGCGCAGGTCCGGGATCCTACGTATCTCCGGGGGGAGCTCATTCCAGATAGTAGGTGCCCCCACAGAGAAGGCCCTCCCCCTGGGAGGTCAGCTTATTGCCCCCACAAACTGGGTCCTCATTTCACCTACCTTAGAAAGGATGGAAGGCTGAGTCAACCTTGAGCCTGGTGAGATTCGAACTTACAGTAATTGCAGACAGCTGGTGTTAATCACAATGCTTTTTTTACTCTGCTGAGCCACCAGGCCCATGATGTGGGTTTGTCCTTGGATGACCACGTGCCACAGATTAAGAGAGATGCTTCTTTCTGCTTCTGCCTTCTCCAAATGCTAAAGAAAATGGAATATGGCTACACTTGGTTTGAGAGTGCAGGCTAATGGGTAAAATAGTCAGCTTCAAACAATATACTTGATTTTTTGTCTCTCCAGCCACTAGGTGGGGCTAGAGTGCAACAACAGTATATAAAGATTGGATGTTGGGCATATTTGTCCTCTCAGGCCACTAGATGGGGCTAGAGAGCAACAGCAGCATATAAGGATCTTATGTTGGGGCATGACAGCTTTCTACCATAATAAATTTGTAGCTTTGGGGCATTTGGTAAGACAAGGGTAAAATGAGAATCAAGGAGTGGAAGTTTCATAAAGATTATCGAAACCTAAACATAAGGAGGAATTTCCTGACTGTAAGAACTATTAAGCTTGTTGAACAGCTTGACTCCTGGAGTTACGGGTGGTCCATTACTGGAGATTTTCAAATGAAAGTTAGGTATTCCTGTATGTGACGGTGTGAAGATTCCTATCCTGAGCTAGCAGATTCTCCAAAACTCCTGAAAGCAGGAGAAAAAGCAATGGATGTAAACTAATCAAGGAGAGAACGAAGCTAGAACTAAGGGGAAATTTCCTGCTAGTCAGATCAACTTGGCTCCAGAAAGTTGTGAGTGCTTCTACAGTGGAGGTTTTTAAGAAGAGGTTGAATAGATTAGAATAGAATAACAGAGTTGGAAGGGACCTTGGAGGTCTTCTAGTCCAACCCCCTGCTTAGGCAGGAAACCCTACACCACTTCAGACAAATGGTTATCCAACATCTTAAAAATTTCCAGTGTTGGAGCATTCACAATTTCTGGAGGCAAGTTGTTCCACTGATTAATTGTTCTCACTGTCAGGAAATTCCTCCTTAGTTCTAAGTTGCTTCTTTCCTTGATTAGTTTCCACCCATTGCTTCTTGTCCTACCTTCAGGTGCTTTGGAGAATAGCTTGACTCCCTCTTCTTTGGGACAGCCCCTGAGATATTGGAACTCTGTTATCATGTCTCCCCTAGTCCTTCTTTTCATTAAACTAGACATACCCAGTTCCTTTATGGGTTTTAGCCTCCAGTCCCCTAATCATCTTTGTTGCTCTTCTCTACACTCTTTCTAGAGTCTCAACATCTTTTGTACATCGTGGTGACCAAAACTGGATGCAGGATTCCAAGTGTGGCCTTACCAAGGCCTTATAAAGTGGTATTAACACTTTTGATCTTGATTCTATCCCTCTGTTTATGCAGCCTAGAACTGTGTTGGCTTTTTTGGCAGCTGCAGCACATGGCTGGCTCCTATTTAAATGGTTGTCCCCTAGGACTCCAAGATCCCTCTCACAGTTACTACTATTGAGCAAGTTACCAGTGATGGGTTTCAAAATTTTTTTACTACTGGTTCTGTGGGTATGGCTTGGTGGGCGTGGCATTGTTTGGTGGGTGTGGCTTGGTGGGCATGGCAGGGGAAGGATACTGTAGAATATCCATTCCCACCCCACTTCAGGGGAAGGATACTGCAAAATCCTCATTTCCTCCCAATCAGTTGGGACTTGGGAGGCAAAGAATAGATGGGGACGAGGGCGGGGCCAGTCAGAATTTTTACTACCAGTTCTCCAAACTACTCAAAATTTCCACTACCAGTTCTCCAGAACTGGTCAGAACCTGCTGAAACCCACTTCTGAAGGGACCACATATACTGTACCTGTGCATTTTGTTTTTCTTGCCTAAATGTAGAACCTACATGTAGAAATGTAGATTGGATAACCATTTATCTGAAATGATATAGGGCTTCCTATAAAGGTTCTCACCTTTAAAGCGCTCCATGGCTTAGGGCCAGGGTATTTATGAGACCGCCTTCTGCTACCGATAACCTCCCACCGGCCAATACGCTCCCACAGAGGGGGCCTCCTCAGGGTGCCGTCAGTCAAGCAGTGTCGGCTGGCAGCCCCCGGGGGGAGAGCCTTCTCTGTGGGGGCACCCGCCCTCTGGAATGAGTTTCCTCCCGGAATACGACTGATCCCGGATCTCCGCACTTTCTGTAAGGCCCTGAAGATGTTTTTATTTCAGCAAGCCAGCCTAGCCTAATTAGGTTTTTTATGGGTTAGTTTTTAATTGTATAGCTTTGGGGTTTTTAATTGGGGGCCGATTAATTTAATTTATTTTAGCTATCTTAACTTTTATATTGTATGTATTTTAATTTAGGCTGTTCACCGCCCTGAGTCCCTAGGGGGAGAAGGGCAGTATATAAATTCAAATATAAATAAATAAAATAAAATGCAGGGATAGGAGTAGGACTAGAAGATCTCCATGATTCCTTCCAACTCTGTTTTTTTCTTTCTAACTACATTTTTTTTAAAAAAGAATTTGATTTATATGCCGCCCTTCTCCAGAGACTCAGGGCGGCTTACAATGTGCTCAGCAATAGCCTTCATCCTTTTGTATATTTATACAAAGTCAGCTTATTGCCCCACAACTGGCTCCTCAATTTACCTACCTTAGAAAGGATGGAAGGCTGAGTCAACCTTGAGCCTGGTGAGATTTGAACTTGCAGTAATTGCAGGCAGCTGAAGTTAATAACAGTGCTTTACGTTGGAGTCTGGATTCCAGTTCTATTTTGGAATCCCCATCCTTTGAAGAGAAGGCAGAATTCTGTTTTACAGAGTGATCTTTCCAGAAGCTACATCCGACCTTTGCCTTCAACATGTGAAAATCTAAAGAGGAGGACCATGTGGGATTGGGACAGTTGGAAGCGGGATTATTGGGCCTCCACTATTCCTCCACAGTTTGAGCTCCTGTATGTTCATCTGACAGACTGGGATATTCATTAGAAAACATCTCGAATGTCTGTTAGCACGACACAAACCTAACAGCTTGGTCGAGTTGATTCTGTGCCCTATGACCAGAGGTGGGCTGCTGGGAGTTCGCAAGGGTTTGGGAGAACCTCTAGCTAAGATTCTTTGCAGTTCGGAGACCCACCCACCCTAAATCCCACTCCTGGCTGGCCCTGCCCACCCCGCCCCTCCTAGGAGTCCCCACACAGCCCATTTTGGATGCAGGTAAGTGCAGGGTGCGCACAGAGGCTTGGGAAGAGTGAAAAACAGGCCTACCAGAGGTTCAGGAATGCCAGAAAGATGCCAGTTTCTAGCCTCCAGAGGGCCTCTGGAGCCTGGGGAGGCCATTTTCTCCCTCCTGGAGGGTCAAAGAAAGCTCCCGGAGCCCGGGGAGGGCAAAAATGCTCCCCGCTGTGGTGCAGGAGGCCAACTAGGCCATGCCCACCATGGCCACATACTCCCAGCAACCAGGCAGAGAACCCCTTGCTAAAATTTTTGAAGCCCATCCTTGCCTATGACTCAGCAAGAAAAAGTCCATACGTACATATTTATGTACCAACCAACCAACCACAGGGAGTCCAGTAAGTTCAAATTCCTGCTGCTTAGGAGAAAAACCAAGAAGAGGTCTAAGATGGAAGAAAATGAGGCCTATGCAGAATCTGGGTATGATTAGCCTGGATGAGAGAAGACTATGAGAAGGTAAGATAGACTTCCGTTGGCCAGCAGGATACTTTTCCTACTGGTAAGATTTGCTTAATAATACAACACTTTGCATTGGGAGATGGTGGCCTCTGTTCTACTGGAAAGTATTTCAACAAAGCTTGGATGGGCCTTTTTTTGAGGTTATAGCCAATTCCTGCACTGGTCAGGGAGTTGTACTAGATCCGTGATAGTGAACCTATGGCATGTGTGCATGCCAGTTGTCGCCCTAGCCCAGCTTCAATGTGGATGTTGTTCTGTCCCCGTCTCACACACGCACACAAACAGTCAGCCAGGAGTTAATAAAACCAGCAGTCAAGAATTCCTTTGAGATAACAGAATTGGCAGCAACCCAGTAGCTGCCTGCCAAAGAGTTTACTCACAAAGGGACCAAAATAAGTCCACAAAGCCAAAGAATTGTCAAGTCCAGTCCATAATAAATCCAAGGAGGGCATATAATGAAGTTCCAGAAACGCAGTATGACTTGCTAGCTTTTCAGTTTTGTCCGTCACAAGGCCTGAATGGCCACCACACCCCCTTTTATCCCCTGTGGGGTGTGGTCCAGTGACTCAGTTTAATCTCTGGCAGGCCTCTTTCTCTGCTGCATGCGCTTATCTTTCTGACGCTGTCAGGGATCCAGCCAAGACTCATCTCTGTCACTGTCTAACTGCGGCTGCTCGGAAGTGCCTGGCTCCTGGCCTATCTCTTGGCTTTCAGAGGACACCTGAGGCATTGCCAGAGAGGAGGATCCTGGAGAGGGAGGCCTTGCCAACTCCTCTCCTTCACTTTCAAAGTCTTCTCCCTCTGATAAGACGGGCTCGGGGGTCGGAGTCACAACAGATGTATTCGTGCCTCCTACTGGCCAGCTGGTCTTCTGCTTTCTGATGTGCATGTGTGGGGGGGGGCAGGGGGCATGTGGGGGACATATGTGCATGCACAGGGTGGGGCACAAGCACGGGGGGTACAGGTTGGTGCAGGAGGCTTTCCAGGCCCAAAATGGGGCGTAGAGGCCTGGAAAGCCTCCTGAACCAGCCTGGAAGCCAAAACGGGTTGTGTGGGGGCCTGGGCACCGGGTTGTGTGGGGGCTTGGGGGATGCGCACATGCACAGGGATGCACATGCATGCACAGGGGACACTCACATTGCATTTTGAGGGTTCAGGCAAATACCCACGCATGCACTTTGGGCACTCAGCACCGAAAAGGTTAACCATCACTGTACTAGATGTTCTTGGAGATCCCTTACAATTTGTAATTCCACAGATTTATCAACCACTAATATACATATATTTTTATCCACATTGAAAAAATATTTCTTTTTATTAATACATTGCTGCAAAAAAAATAAATCATTATTTTAGAAATTAACATATGAATGTGATAGGACTAATAGGGTTGTCTATCAACCTTTGGCACAATGGCTTGGCCCCAGTTCTTGAAGCTGGATTACAAATTCGCCTCTTCCAAAGGTCTCCCTATTCTCTTCAGGATTTGCACCCTTTCTTTCTGGACCCTTCAGCCAGGAACTACTGGTTTTTCATCGTTTCTCCCTGCTCCCTTTGTCAAGGAATATAGGTACGGCCATCATAATTCCTTTTGTGGCAACTCCTTTTTTCTCACCTCGGTCTTTGATCTCCTCTCTCTGCTTCTTCCTCTGCTTCTTGCCTTGCCACTTGAGCTTCTGCTTCTTGTGGTGCTTTCCGGACTACGGGACTGATCTCTCCTAGAGCTATCCTTGCTTCTGGTTCGGCTTCGTACCCTGAAACTGTGCCTAAAGCTATCTATCTTGTGTTTCATTCTGGAAAACACCTGGGACCTTCCACGGCTGTACTTCCAAATGTTCAATCCATGCCGCAGGCGCAATTTTCTCTCCAAGATTCTACCCAGGATAGACATTTTCTCGTCGGGTTCCGCACTGACCAGGAATTGAGCGTGGCGAACTTGTTTCTTGGGCTCCGTGGACTGGCCTCTTTCTGACGTGGGCTTTCTTCTCTTTCGAATGGACCCAGGCGTTTTGGTCCTCTTGTGTTGTATTAATGGTCTGCGATCCATAAAAGGTTCCTTTGTAGATAATTCTGTTCCCCAGTTCAAGGTCTTCTCGTCTACCATCTCAGTGGTTGAATGTTTTCCACCATCAGGTTCCTCCATGCCTGGTTCCATGACAGTTTGTTCACCTTCCTTTCTGTAGCCCAGCACTGATGTCTGCTCAACAGCAAGTGAAGGTTGCATTGCTTCTTGGAAGAACATACCTTTGGGGGATGAAGAAAATTGTCCAGAGGACCTTGAGGTATCGGGTAATTCATTTCCTGATGTAGTCACCTTCTGCAGGTCTGCATCACCAGCAAACACTCTTTCCTCCTGAAATAGGACTCCCTGATCTCCTGTACTGGAAGGGGTGGCTTCTTGTTCTCGAAGAGAAGCGTCCCTCAAGGAAGATTCAGAGATAGCTTCTTCTGATGTAACAGAAGAGAACTGAACTTCTTCCTTCTTTGCTGAAATAGATGGAAGGGATGACCTGTCCTCTGTTAGCAGAGATGAGGAATCTGTTTCTGCCTCCTTTACCATACCCCAAATTAAACTTGGCGTCTCTTCCTGCTTCCTAACGGATTGCAATGAGAATTTGGAGCCCTCCCTGGATGAAGGCAAATGGCATCGGCAAGGACAATTGCATATCCTGCAAAGTCTGTTGGGTACCCAGCTAAAACTAGAGCCTTTGGATAACTGAGACCGTTTCAATCCAGCGGGATAGTATCTGTCGCCTTCCTTTCTCTGGGAAGTGCTTTGAAGTTGTTTCAGAAGGTCCTTCTTGAGGGACAAGTTGGAAGAGCAAGGAAGAGCTTCCCTCTCTCTGGCTAACCAACTGGTTCTTTGACTTGGATATTTCCCCAGAGATAAACTCTCCGATGAGCTGCTGATATTATATTTGCGTTTCTGAGAGCCAGAAACCGGAGTCGAGAAAAAGGGACCTCTAGGATCTCGTGTTCTACCCAGAAGGTCTGATGCCCATCTTTGTTCATCTTTCAGGTAGACATCTGATTCGGTTCTCTCCAGCGGCAACTTGTGTTGTTTGCTTGCTTCAGGTGCTTCTCTCCTGGCCATTTTCCCTTGCATGCTTCTGTTGTGCTGGATTTTCCTATCGAAGCAAAATGATGGCTCTTCAGTATCCAGCCAAGAAACTCGAATCTCCACCGGAATTTGGTGGTGTTCATAAAATAGCTCTGAGTCAGACATGTCAGGTACCCCTAAGCTAGAACTGGATCTCAGTAGATGGTCTTCATCGTATGTTGAGAACGGTTCCTTCATTTCCTCCCCCGTTTCTTCAGCTTGAGGAATAAATGCCGCCAGCGTGTCTTGCACCAGTTTTGGAAGCCTCCATCTGTGCTTCACCGTGACCTCTCTGATGTGGCTTTCCAGCTGCTTCTTTACGTCTGGGTGCAGAAAGCATAGCTGCTGAGGGGCAACTCTGACTTCCTTCGCTATCCATGATTTTTGGGCTACTGTTTTCACGGTCACGTCTCCTGCAGATCGTGGCTTCTTCTGAGACTCAGAGGGAGCAAACAACCGTAGGGATTTCTGAATAATGGCTGGCAAGCCCCAGGCGTGTTGAATTTTCTTGTGCAGAATGTGGAATTCCAGAAGATTCTGAGCACCCTCATCGAGAAAGTCCATCTTTCTGCTCCTGAAATAGATCGTGGATGAGGTGACGGGTACCTGTAACTTTGTCTTTTTCTTTCTGAGCTGGAATTCCTTCATGGGACTTCTGTCTGTAACCCACGTTTGGGGCAACGAGATCTGGGGAGATTTATAGGCTGTTGAACTGAGTGTGCCAGGATGCAGAAATGCTCTCAATGTGGTTTGAGCATGTTTTGGAAGCCCCCATCTATGTACCGCAACTAAATTTCTCAGATGAGCTTCTAAGAGTTGTTTTGTATCTGAGCTAAGAAATGACAGATTCTGGGCAATCATGTGAAATTCTCTGCCCCCGGGAAGCTTACGGGATGTCAATGTGCCTTGTACGGCTAACGGACGCTTCATGGAGTCATGGAGATAGGGAGCAAAAGCATCTAGGGATCTCAACACCATGAAGGGCAGACCCCATGCATGTTGGAGTTTCTTGTGCTGGATATGGAATTCCAGGAGGTTCCAGGCTGCGTCCTCAAAGAAAGGTAGCTTCACTTCTGAATAAAAGATAGGAGACTTTTCGATATGTCCTTTTGTAGATGGCATCACATTTGCCTTACGGTAGACTTTCCTGGGTTTGGCTCCCTCCAACGAACCTTCTTTCTCATCTTCCAACTCAGATGGGGAATGGGATCTCAAAGGCAGAAATGCCTGCAGGGGCTGTTGTACCCGTTCAAGAAGACCCCATTGGTGCTTTGTTGTTATGTGTCTCACGTGGGTATCCAGGTGTTCCTCAACATCTGGGCTGAGAAAGAATGGACTCTGGACATCGATGGGCACGTCTCTTTTCTCCCACAGGATGTGTTTGGTCTTCCTATCTCTTGGGTCTTGCACGTCCTTCTGGTCTTCAAGAGGATATGGGGCAAAGGCACACAAGGATTTGAGGACCAAGGAAGGCAGATTCCATGCTCGTTGAATTTTCTTCTGCTGGATGTGAAACTCCAGGTAATTCCTGGCCCCATCAGAAAGAAAGGAAAGCCTTCCCTCCATAGATGCTAAGAGTTGCCGTCCATCAGGACTCACACGAGTAGATTCCCTCTGCTTTCTTGGCTGGAAATCTTTACCCTTCCACCTTTTCCTTCTCCTGACTTTCTTTGACTCTTCCAGAAAGTCTTCTTCTTCTTCTTCTTCAGATTGGGAAACATCTGTAGACGTGAGGAGGGATTTGCACTTCCAGCAGAATGGTGGTTGCTCATGAATGCTTTCATGTTGGGAAGGAGGTCTGGAAGGCAAAAACAACCCCAGGAGCTTCTTAATGGTTTTTGGCATGCCCCACCTGTGCTCCGCAGTCCTCCTCTTCAGGTGAGCTTCCAAAATGTCTTTGGTGCTTTGGCTGAGAAAGGGAAGGTCTGGGACAATCACCGCCACTTCTGTCCTATTCCATCCATGTGTCTTGACTATGCGCTTCCTAGTGCTCTGGATGCGTCTTTCTATTCCAGGGGAAAATGGGGCAAAAGCATGCAAAGACCTCAACACTGTAGAGGGCAAACTCCACGCCCGTTGAATTTTCTTCTGCTGGATGTGGAATTCCAGATAATTCCTGGCCTCATCGGAAAGAAAAGAAAGACCGTGCTCTGAGAACAACAAGAATTGCCTGCTGGCTCTCCCAGAAGATGTAGATCTTCTCTGGTTCCTCGGCTGGAAATATTGCTCCGCCCTTCTTGTCCTTCTCCTGGCTTTCTTTGACTCTTCTCGCAAGTCTTCATCTTCTTCTTCAGTTTGGGAAACATCTGTAGACTCAAGGAGGGATTTACACTTCCAGCAGAGTGACGGCTGTTCGTGGATGCTTTCATGTTGGGAAGGAGGTCTGGAAGGCACCAGCGATCCCAGGAACTTCCGAATGGTTTTTGGCATGCCCCACCTGTGCTCCGCAGTCCTCCTCTTCAGGTGAGCTTCCAAAATGTCTTTGGTCCTTTGGCTGAGAAAGGGAAGGTCTGGGACAATCACCGCCACTTCTGTCCTATTCCATCCATGTGTCTTGACTATGCGCTTCCTAGTACTCTGGATGCCTCTTTCTATTCCAGGGGAAAATGGGGCAAAAGCATGCAAAGACCTCAACACTGTAGAGGGCAAACTCCACGCCCGTTGAATTTTCTTCTGCTGGATGTGGAATTCCAGATAATTCCTGGCCGCATCGGAAAGAAAAGAAAGACCGTGCTCTGAGAACAACAAGAATTGCCTGCTGGCTCTCCCAGAAGATGTAGATTTTCTCTGGTTCCTCGGCTGGAAATATTGCTCTGCCCTTCTCGTCCTTCTCCTGGCTTTCTTTGACTCTTCTCGCAAGTCTTCATCTTCTTCTTCAGTTTGGGAAACATCTGTAGACTCAAGGAGGGATTTACACTTCCAGCAGAGTGATGGCTGTTCGTGGATGCTTTCATGTTGGGAAGGAGGTCTGGAAGGCACCAGCGATCCCAGGAACTTCCGAATGGTTTTTGGCATGCCCCACCTGTGCTCCGCAGTCCTCCTCTTCAAGTGAGCTTCCAAAATGTCTTTGGTCCTTTGGCTGAGGAAGGGAAGGTCTGAGACAATCACTGCCACTTCTTTCTTACTCCATCCCTGTGTCTTGACTATGCGCTTCCTAGCGCTCTGGGGAATTTCAGGGGAAAATGGGGCGAAAGCATGCAAGGACCTCAACACCATGGAGGGCAAGCTCCAAGCCCGCTGAATTTTCTTCTGCTGGATGTGGAATTCCAGATAATTCCTGGCCTCATCTGAAAGGAAGAGAAGCCTTAGCTCTGAGAACAATAAATGTTGCTTGCTAGCTCTCCCAGAAAATGTAGACCTTCTCCGGTTCCTTGGTTGCAAATATTCCTTTTTCCTTCTCTTTCTTCTCCTATCTTCCTCTTCCTCTTCCTTCTCAGTTTGGGAATCATCGGTAGTCTGAAGGAGCAATTGGCATCGGCGACAGAGTGGAGCTTGTCGATAAAAGTCCTTGGATCGGAAATGGGATTTGGGAGTTGACAATGTCCCCAGGGCCTGCTGAAGTCGTTTGGGAACAGTCCATTTATGCTCTGCAATCTTCTTTTTCATATGAGCTTCCAGAACCTCTTTGGTCTCCTTATTAAGGAAGAACGTGGAGGGAACAAGCACTTTTATGTCTTTGGTAACCCACTGGTTAGCCCTGAGCCTCTTCTTGCCTGGACTTTGGATCTTGATCGGAAATGGGAAGAAAGCATTCAAGGATCGGAGCACCATAGAAGGCACACCCCAATCATGCTGGATTTTCTTCTGCTGAATGTGGAATTCCAAGAGATTCCAATTTTCCTCTGTAAAGAACAATGGCTTTCCCTGAGCTGAGCTTTGCCCTCGATGGCGAAAAGTGTTGGATACTTTTGAGGCTCCTTTCTTAGAGATGACTTGCCATTGTGATGTCTCCCTGTCATGGTAGGAAGAGATTTTATGTGGCTGGGTGGATCTGCTATGCTGCCCATGAGGCTGGTGCATTCCAGCTTGGGATTCAGGTCGAGGAGGAGCGATAGTCCTCAGTGAACCCCGAATGCGTTTGGTGAGCCCCCATTTGTGCTTTACGGTCCAATTCTTCAAATGGGCTTCTAGGTGATCATTGACCTCCACACTCAAAAAATGTAGCTCTGAGCGAGGGATTGTTGCCTGTACCATAGCAAGTGACTGATGAGTTGCTCCTTTCCCTCGGCTCTTAACAGAGAGGCGCCCTCCTGATCTTGTAGTTGCTCTGTGCAGCTCTGGTGGATGGGGAGCAAAAGCATTGAGAGATTTCTTGACCATCAAGGGCAGGCCCCAATCATGTTGGATCCTCTTGTGTCTGATATGGAATTCTAGAGCCTCCCAAACTTCCTTTGTATAGAAGGTCACAGCCCAGCTCTCTTGGTGAAACTTAGGAGTAACTTTTCCACTCAGAGTTGGAGTTCGGCTCCTTACTCGTGGAGAGGGAGGCTTGGGATGTCCTCCTGCTGTCCATGGTAGTTGCCTGCCACCATAGTCCTCTATCTGGCTCCTCCGTTTTTGGGCTTTTTTATTTGTAGGCAGATGTTGGTCTCTAGTATCTGAAATCTCCTTAATTCTTACTGGGTAGACTTGATCACGGGTACCCGATGGGATTCGGTCAATAAGATCTTCAGGCTGGCGAAAATATGTAGGGGGCAACATGGTCTTTATTGATTCCTGTACTTGTTTGGGAAGGCCCCATTTGTGTCTAGCGATGTGTGTTTTTGTATGTGCTTCCAAGCGTTCCTTTGTGACTGGATCCAGGAACAACAGCTTCGGAGTCATCATGAGTCTCCCTTCAGTTTGCAGATGTGAAGGGGCAGCCATGGCCAATCTGGTCGAAACCCTTTGTGGTTCTGGAGGCAAAGGAGCAAAAGCACGAAGGGACCTTTGAAGGACAGAGGGCAGCCCCCATTCATGCTGGAACTTCTTATGTTGGATGTGCCTCTCCAAAAGATCTATGCTTTCATTTGTGAGAAAGGAGGTCTTCTTGTGTTGACCATCTACAAAACTTGACTCTGGCAATCTAGTGATACGTTGGGCTCTTTTGAGCTTAGGTCCACTGACGAGAAAGTTTCTGAACTCCCTTAGTTCTCCCGGAGGGGTGGGATGAAAGCCATGCAGAAATTTCTGCAATTTTTTTGGTAGCCCCCATTGGCTGTGAATGACCATCTTTTTAATGCTAGATGCTAAGTTCTGCTGAACACGCTCAGGGACAAATGGCAGATCCTGCACTGAACTTCTAATCTCCTGCTTTATTCTACGAGGTGGGTGGGGATCGATGGATAAGTAGGTTGTAAAGGCCAGTAGAGAGCTTTGGATGATGGAAGGCAAACCCCAGAAATGATGAAGTCTCTTCTTCTGGATATGATGCTCCAACATTTCTCTTGCCTCTTTCTGAACAAAAGGGGTCTTCAGCTCTTGGAATGCAACACTTGCATTTCGAGTCCATGCTGGGAAAGGTCTAACTGGGACCACGACGGATAAGGATTCCATATATTTTTTGCTGATGCCCCACAAGAACACCAAAAGTTTATGTCTCACGTTCTGTTCCAACCTATTTCTATCACTTGGCGGCAGAAAAAGTAAAGATTGAGCTCTATGGGTGGGGGATTTCTGCCCAGCCTCAATCAATTTAGGAAGGTGCTTTTGTGGCATGGTACCAGAGTCTTTGTGGGACTGTCTCACCAGCCTAGGGAGTGTCTCTAGCTGCCTCTGAAGATATTTTCTTCTGATGTGTTCCTTGAGGAGATCCAATTGCTTTGAAGCATAATGCGTGGAATCAAGCAGTTTG
The DNA here is from genome assembly GCA_022577455.1 of Arizona elegans. Taxonomy (NCBI): domain Eukaryota; kingdom Metazoa; phylum Chordata; class Lepidosauria; order Squamata; family Colubridae; genus Arizona; species Arizona elegans. The sequence continues at coordinate 463,286 of JAKOOJ010000076.1, read as the reverse complement.
CAACAAACCCGTTGATTTCCTCCAGTGCTGAACCTTGCTTCTGTTAATTTAGTTTTCTTGGCACTTGGGGGGAGCCGAGCTTTTCCGAAAGGAGCAGAAGGGCGGAAATATTTCAGCGACTCAAGGATTTTCTTTGGTAAGCCCCAACGCCGCTGTAGTTTCAATTTCTGTAGGTGAAACTCTAAGTAGTTGTAAGTTGGCCAAGGGAGAAATGAAAACTTTTGTGGCAAAGCACGGATATTGATTGTGGTCCTGTGGGTGGTGGGACGTGGGGGGAAACCTTGCATGAAGACCCTGAGGGAGCTCTGGATGAGTGCCGGGAAGCCCCATTCATGATGCAACCTCTTCTTCCTGATATGCAGTTCAATAAACTCTCGTTCTTGTTGCTGGAGAAACGGTATCTGTATCTCTGAGAACATCCCAGCAGGAATCTTCTTTCTCTGGAAGGGTGAGGCATAGGATCTAGGAATCATTGCATCAACGGCTTCCACATATCTTTTGCCCAGACCCCAGAGGGAATTAAAATAGCAAAGCTGTACTGCCATCTCCAATCTTTTTGCCTCCTGCTTTTGCATAAAGGGTAGGAAACTCCGCCGGGGCTGCAAAATCTTAGGGCTATGGGAGATTAATTTGGGGAGTGGTTGCCTTGTTGCCAATACATTAAGTTTCCAAGAACCCATAACAATGTCTGGGAAAACCTCCAACTGTATCTCCACATATTTCTTAGATATGTGAAGGCTAATCTTCTCCAGATGGTTGGATCCTTTGAAGGAAAGCTTGTGAGGAACATGTTGTGGAATCACCACCATCCTCTGTTTGCAGCACATGGTGCATAGAACAGTCCTTGTTTGGAACAGAGGGACAGTCTTATAAGTGGATACTGTTCTTCTTGTTTGGTGCACCAGCGTTTTCGGCCTCGGGGCCCGAATTTTGACTTCTGGTTGTAGCTTCTTCAGAGATCCAAGAACCCTTTGTGGCAAACCCCACCGATGATATAGTTTTGTCTTCTGCACATGAAGTTCAAGATTTTTGCAAATGTCCTGGGGAAGGAACAATAGCTCCTGAGCCAGGTTATGGACACTGATTTTTGTCTTCGTTAAAGATGATCGTGAAGGTGGCGGATAGAGGAAGCTCCTGAGGGATTTTTGGATAAGGACTGGAAAACCCCATTCATGTTGGATTCTCTTCCTTTTAACGTGCAGCTCTAAAGTTTCCATGCTGAATCCTGGAGGGAGCACCCACTGAATTTTAGTGAATTGAAAGACAATTGTTTTCTGATTTCGTAGAGGCCGGAACAAAGGTTTGGGCATCAATTGTTCAAGCACCTTCATGTAATGGGTGGACAGCTCCCACAAGGAAGCAAAATGATTACGTTGTACGGTCATTTCAATCCTATCCATGGCTTTCCCGCATGCAAATGGCAACAAGGTTCTGCGCGGAAGCAATGGCTGGTGACCAGAAATGATCTTAGGGAGAGGAGTCCTCAAAGAGAAAACCATGTATCTCCAGGAAGTTCTCACCATTACAGGAGGAGCCTCCAAATACATTTCCAAATGTTTCTTAGCCAAGTGGAGCTGCAGTTTCAGGTGAACGTCAACCTGGATTCTGGCATGAAACTGTGGAGGTGGTGCAGCAATCTCAATTCTGGAGTGTCTGCTGCCTTGTTCTTGCCAAGGGACGCTGGGTTTCAGGTAACTATAACTTGAGTAGAACAACTTCGTAGACTCCAGAACTCTTTTAGGTAGCAACCATCGCTGACACACTACCCTTTTCTGCACATTTCTTTCCAGTTCTCGTTTGATGGTATTACTGAGAAAGGAGACCTCTGACAGGAAAATGATCGTTTCTCTGTGTGATATCTTCTGGGGATGAGCAGAAGGAGTAGCTGGAAGAAGGTACTGGACAGACCTCCAAATAAGACCTGGAAGACCCCAAATGTGATGAAGAGTCTTCTTTCTCACATGCCATTCCAGTGCTTCTCGGGCTTTGGGGCCCACAAATGGAGTGTCCTTTTCAGTGAAACTAAATCCAGCAGATTTTCTGGGTGGGTGGTGAAGGAAAGATGATGGTCTGATATTCTGAAACAGAAGAGCAAGTGACTTACTGAATGTAGTGGGCATTTTCCACTTGTAGGCCAGATCTTTGTGTATAATGTTCAAGTTGATATGACTAAGAGCTTCTTGGTCTATGAAAAGAAGCTGCTGAGATCTTGGCTGTAGAGAACACGTTTGAGATGGAGTGATTTGAGGGAGCTTAGGCACTGCTCTTTGGTTAGTCCCTCTCCAAGGCTGACGAGCTGTGGGAACAATTGGACTCAGATGCTTCTCAAGGACTTGCTTGGCCAATTTTCTCTGCAATACTTGGCCCTTTGAACGTTGAACTGATTGATGCTTTTCTAGAGAGAGAACTGGTTTCCTGTGGTAACTAACCATTGCTGTGGAAGGTATCCCCATCTTAAATTCCCTTGTAAAGGACCTTCCATCTACTTTGGGCCTCCTGGTCAGGGCAGAAGCAGGTGGAACAAACATCCGCAGGGATTCAAATATTCGTTTGGGTAATCCCCACTGCCTCTCTATGATTTTGCTCCTGAGGTGAGTCTCTAGCTTCTGCTTTACCTCAGAGGTGGTGAAAAGGAGTTGGGTAAAGCTAATGAATATTTGAACTTCATACGGATCGTAGGATTTGGTCCTAAAATGAATCTGTGATGGTGGAGCTGGCAGAAGAAACTTTCTCAGGGACCCCAACACCAGGTGAGGCAACCCCCACTGGTGCTGAAGTCTCTTTTTCAGAACATGGGTCTCCAAGTTCTTTCCATCAGTGGATATCAAAGCAGGCATTGTAAGACCAAATTCGATCGAGGAATGTACTACAGTGAAGGAAATTGGTTGAGAAGGAGGACAAGGGACAAACTTGCTCAGGGATTTCATGTAAAGTGTTGGAAGCCCCCACAGGAAGTAGATGCATTTACTCTTAACATTCAGCTCCACCGTATCTGCTTTCTTCCTGAGGCTTAACCCCAGCTTGTTCCTCCGTTGATGATTAATTTGACCAAGTGGAATAAGTTTAGGCAGAATCCAATTTCTTGCCCTTGCCGTACTTATTTTCTGAGAAAGCCGCACGATTGAATGAAAAATCTCCAACTTCATCTCCAGGGACTTCTTTGTAATGTGCACTTGTAGTTTTCCTTGGAGAGCTGGTGTAATTTTGGAGTCCAAGACCTCCACGTTGACTGATTGCTTTGTAGGGGTTTTTCCTATCCTCCTTGCACTTTTAATTGGACCGATGTCCTTGTGCTTATGTCGCCAGCCTGCTGAAGAAAACTTCTCTGGCCTTGATGATGGAGAGTAAGGTTTAAGACGCTTGAGGGCATCTTGTACCCTCTGGGGTAGCTGCCAACGTTTTTGCTGAACCATTTTCTTTAAGTGCCTCTCTAGCTCTTTCCTGATACCCGTGGCTATAAAGGAAAGGATCTGAGGCCTTGGGGCCACGCTAACTTTCCTCTTGTGCTTCTGAGTAGGAGAGTATGGAGCAGAAGGTATGAACTTTTTGAGGGACCTCAAGAGAGCTAAAGGCAATCCTATGAGATGTTGCATTCTTTTTGTCACCATGTGGGATTCTAAGCTTGCCAGCATGGTTTTATCTATAAAAGAAATGGACGTGCCTCTGAATCCTGCTGTGTCGGTCTTGCTGGTCTCAGCCAGCCCTGGCATGGATGGGGTCTTTTTACCTGACCTCTTCTTGAGTTGTCTCCCTGTGAGAGCCTTTTCTGATGAAATCTGGGCTGGATCTCTGTAACTTTCGGGATGTACTTTAGAACCGTACTTCTTTGCGTGCTTCGTTGAGACGTGCACCTTCAAGCTGCTGGATGAGATATCTGAGAAGCTGAAAGAGGAATTGGAGTAACTGCTAGAAGTGCTATGCGTGAATGAAATCGACCTGAAGGAATCTTCCTTCTCATTATCCTGAATATCGACCGAAAGGTTGCTATCTTCCTTCCAGGCATAGGGAACACGCTGTGGAGTGGATGTTGCTCTACCTTCATCATCCTTTGGCAACAATGGTGAGCTTGATACAGCAGGGGTCTTCCGGTCAGGTGCAGGTTCACTGACACTCCGCAGAAAGGACTCGGGGCCTCGAACGAGAAAGCCACAAGGTGGGGCAGGATATTTTGTGCTAGACACTGGAGGCTCCTGGCTCCTTGAGTCTTTCAGTCTCTCTTGCTTTGTCCCCCAGCTGTAGATAAACTCCAGGGCTTCCTGAGCAGCTTGCTCACACACCTTACAGTCTGCATCATCACACAACAGTTGACGGACAGAACTTCCACGAGTGTCTGCATGAATGCCTTCTCGGGGTTGGGCAAATATTTGCTGTTTGATACCTGCAAGGAGAAAGAAGAGCTGATAAACCAGAACTGATTCTCCTATCATTTGAACACATCGTTTGCTATTTCTTTACTGATTCTTAATCAAAATCTTACCAGCTAGAGAGACCGGTATGCATTGTACGATTCCACAGAAAAACCAGACATCAATAAGGCAAAGGGTAAAGGTTCCCCTCGCACATATGTGCTAGTCTTTCCTGACTCTAGGGGGCGGTGCTCATCTCCATTTCAAAGCCGAAGAGCGAGCGCTGTCTGAAAACATCTCCGTGGTCATGTGGACGGCATGACTCAATGCTGAAGGTGCATGGAACGCTGTAATCTTCCCACCAACGTGGTCCCTATTTTTCTACTTCCATTTTTTACATGCTTTCAAACTGCTAGGTGTTGTGGCTCCGTCCTCCGAGCCTATCTTATCAGAGGAAGAAGGCTCCAAACATGAAGGAGAGGAGACGGCCAGGCCTCCCTCTCCAGGACCCTCCTCTCTGGCAATGCCTCAGGTGTCTCCCGAAGGAGAAGAGATTGGCCAGGAGCCAGGTGTTTCCGAGCCGTCAGATAGTGACGAAGAAACATTGTGGTTGGACCCACGCCAGCGTCGGAGGGACAAGCGTGAGCAGCAGAAAAGGAGGCGTGCCAGAGATTAAGCTGAGTCACTGGACCACACCCCACAGGCTATAAAAGGGAGTGTGGTGGCCATTCGGACTCTGTGACGGACAAAGCTAATCTCTGGCGAGGCACTTGCACCTTCGGACACAACACTTATTTGCCGTGGATTTAATTACAAACTGGACTATTAAAACTGTGTGTATTTTTGTCTGGGTTATCAGAGTAAAAGCTCTTGGCAGGCAGCCACGGAGTTGCTGCCAAGTTCCTTATCACTGACGTTGTGTGTTTGAAGAGTTTATTTAACCCTCGGCTGGCTGGTTGGGTGTGTGCGGCGTACAGGGACAGAACATCAGGTTGGCAGAAGCTGGGACAAGTAAAGGGAGCTCACCTCATTACTCGGAGCTAGGGAATCAAACCACTGAACTTCCAACCTTCTGATCGACAAGCTCAGTGTCTTAGCCACTGAGCCACTGCATCCCCTAGCAACATTATTTAGATTTATATACTTTCCCATAGTGTTTTACAGCACTCTCTGGGTACTTTACAATGTCAGCATATTGCCCCCCAACAATCTAGGTCCTCATTTTACTTGATCTCGAAAGGATGGAAGACTGAGTCAACCTTAAGGATTAAACTTGAACTAGACCCAGAGCCTCTTCTACCCAACCCTTTAGAACGCCAATTTCCGAAAAGAGATATTAAAGGCCAAAGAAGGAAAGAAAGGAACTGCTCAAAGAATCAAGCAAAACTGCTACCTTTTCTCCATTGTGTATTCTTCTGCTGCCTCTTTGCCATTCTGTGGTCCATCAGCTATGGAGGGCAAAGTAGACAGAGATGTGAAGTTGTCAAGAAAGTAACGAACAGCAACATAAAAATAGTGAGTTGGCCTCCTGGCAGTGATGAAACCCAAAATTTTTTTTACTACCGGTTCCGTGGGCGTGGCTTGGTGGGTGTGGTGTGGCTTGGTGGGCATGGCTTGTTGGCCTGGTGGGGGAAGGATACTGCAAAATCTCCATTCCCACCCCACTCTGGGGCCAGCCAGAGGTAGTATTTGCCGGTTCTCCAAACTACTCAAAATTTCTTGCTACCGGTTCCCCAGAACCTATCAGAACCTGCTAGATTTCACCCCTGCCTCCTGGTATACATGGTGACAATGCAAGGGTGGTCTTAGAGTTTAGAGTTTATTGGATTTCTATACCGCCCTTCTCCCAGGGGACTCAGGGCGGTGTACAGCCACATTAAAACACATAAATTTATAAAATTTAAAACCAATTAAAACAAATATATACAATTTGGCCCTCAAATTAAAACACGCATACACCCATTTAAAATTCATATTAGGCCAGTCTGGCTTGCTGAAACAGGAAGGTCTTTAAGGCACGGCGAAAAGTACGCAGGTCGGGGCTTATCCTGATGCGCTTACATTCTGTTACCTAATGCAAGCATGTAAGTCAATGTATTTGCTCCATAACATTGTGATGCCCATTTGGTCTCACATCTCCACCTTATCACCTTGTAGCCACCATCCAAGTTCAGCCTAAACCATTTCTACTGGACACATGATTCTAACATCAGTCAATCAACTTCTATTATTCTGTTATTTTTTTGTCAGATTACATTGAATTATTTGGAATTCAGAAAGAATAACAATCTGACCCAGGGGGCGGGAAAAAAAAACAGCAAAAAGTGTGTGATTGTCAAATTGGATCTTACTTAGTAGAGGCTCTTGATTTCAAAGAAATAAATCATGACTTCCAAAGATTCCAGTGAGTTTACTCTAAATACTAGTAAGCTTTGATCCAACAGAATGCACTTTATGTTTCTAGTAATATGTTGATTATCACCCTTATTATTATTATTGTTATTGTTTAGACTTCTATACCGCTTCGTAGTGCTTTACAGCCCTCTCTAAGTGGTTTACAAAGTTAGCATATTGCATATTGCATATTAGCATATTCCATTAGCATTAGCATATTGCCCCCAACAATCTGGGTCCTCATTTTACCCACCTCGGAAGGATGGAAGGCTGAGTCAACCTTGAGCCGGTGAGATTTGATCTGCTGATCTGCTGAATTAGCAGTCAGCTGAAGTAGCTGCAGTACTGCACTCTAACCACTGCGCCACCTCGGCTCTATATGTGCCTGTAAGGATTCTCAGTTAATCTGTGATTCGGCCGAAATATTTAATAATTTTAAGGGATTTTTTAATATTTGTATTATCTGTATTTTATCTTGGCTGTTCACCGCCCTGAGTCCTTCGGGAGTAGGGCGGTATAGAAATTTGATTAATAAATAAATAAATAAATAAATAAATAAATAAATAAATAAATAAATAAATAAATCAGTCATCCAGGTCATGATTGTCCCAAAGGTGCTTTTTCAGGAGGCAACTGGACTTTCTTGTTTTTTCTTTGAAGATGTTTTGCTTCTCCTCCAAGAAGCTTCCAGTCAGAGCTGAAGAAGCTTCTTGGATGAGAAGCGAAACATCTTCAAAGAAAAAAAAAATACAAGGAAGTTCAGTTGCCTCCTGGAAAAAGCACCTTTTGGGACAGCCTTAGGCGCGTTCTTAGGAAAATTAAGAAACTTCTGTATTCACTAGTAAAAATTAAAAATGAATAGTGAATATGCCATTGTTTTCAGTTTTGTTTTTAAATTGTGCGTTGCTGAGCCTATTTGACAGAGGGCTTCACATACTGTAGAATGTCATGTAGTCAAAGTGTTTTCACCTGGGGCATCGGCTAAGGAGCTTCCATAACTTCACCAAACTGGAAGGAACAAAGCACTCTGAAATCACAAGCTACATGAATTCTTCTCTCCTGTTTTCAGTTAAGCTGATTTATTTCCCCGCTGACTTTATGGGCCCATTAAAAACTCTGGCATACCATATAATGCTCTGTCTTACACATTGGCAACAAAATTCAGAACACCAAATACAAGCTGGGTGGATACCACCTCGTAAACAACCGTCACTCTGTTAAGGACCTTGGTGTACCCATCTCTAATGATCTAAGTGCCAGAGCTCACTGTAACAGCATTGCCAAAAAGGCATTAAGAGTTGTTAACCTAATCTTGCGAAGCTTCTTCTCCGGTAATATTGTACTGCAAACTAGGGCATACAAAACCTTTGCTAGACCAATTCTCGAATACAGCTCATCTATCTGGAACCCACACTGCATATCGGACATTAATACAATAGAGCAAGTCTAGAGGTATTTCACGAGAAGAGTCCTCCATTCCTTTGCTCGCAACAAAATACCTTATGCCACCAGGCTTGAAATTTTGGGTTTAGACAACTTAGAACTATGCTGCCTTCGGTACCTAAGCATAGTACATAAAATTATCTGCCACAATGTCCTTCCTGTCAATGACTACTTCAGCTTCAACCACAACAATTCACGAGCACACAATAGATACAAACTTAAGGTAAACCACTCCAAACTCAATTGCAGAAAATAGGAATTCAGTAACAGAGTGGTCAATGCCTGGAATGCACTACCTGACTCTGTGGTTTCTTCTCCAAACCCCCAAAACTTTAACCTTAGACTGTCTACTGTTGACCTCACCCCATTCCTAAGAAGTCTGTAAGGGGTGTGCATAAGCGCACCAGCGTGCCTACCGTCCCTGTCCTACTGTCCCCATTTATAAGTATCCTTATCCTGTATTCATAATCATGTTTATACTTATACCTGTTATCTTATACATGCTTGACAAGGCCCCAGGGGGAGGGCCTTCTCTGTGGGGGCACCTACCCTCTGGAATCAGTTGCCCCCAGAGATAAGGAGAATCCAAGACCTCAACGCCTTCCGCCGTGCCCTTAAAACCCATTTTTTCCAGCAAGCCGGGCTGGCTTAAGAAGAAATTTTAAATGTTTTAATTGGTTTGTGATTTTTAATTTTTGGGCCAAATTTATATATATTTTAATTGTTTTTAATATTTGTATTTTATGTTCTTAATTCTGGCTGTACACTGCCCTGAGTCCTCAGGGAGAAAAGCGGTATATAAATTGGAAATAAAAATAAATAAAATAAATAAATAAATAATAATAATAATATCATAGTTACCTTTTTGACTGCAGGTGTAAATTGGGGGGGCATTTCGGAGAAGCCAGAGGAGCACAGACAAGGACTCCAGAGCCTGTTACAAATCTCATCCAGTACAAAAAAGGTGAAGTAGAGAATCCAGGTAAACAAAACCCCAAACAAACAACTATAAAAAGTCACCTCCATTATTAACCAAAGAAGTTTGAGGACACCCTGCAAACTGGGCGACGTCCTCTAAACCAATGGCTGTCTGTGCTTCCAAGCAGGGTCCTAGGAATTTCCTAGATTGCATCATAAAGGGACAGAATGATGGCCTCTACCTCACGTGTACAGCCAGAAGTCAAAAAAAGAATCCTCGCCAGCTTCTGTTCTCATAGCTTTCACTAGTTAATGCTCTCTGGAAAGAGACTATGCAGATTCTCACTCATGTCCGAAAGGTGCTTTTTCAAGAGGCAACTGGACTTCCTGGTTTTTCTTTGAAGACCTTTCGCTTCTCAATCCAAGAAGCTTCTTTGGCTCTGGCTGGAGGGTGGAGAATGGAAGGATTTATCCTCCTTTGAAGTAAACATCTTCGAAGAAAAACCCAGAAAGTCCAGTTGTCTCTTTAAAAAGCACCTTTGCAGGCTTCAAAATTTTTCAAAAATTTTAGCAAGGGGTTCTCTGTCCGGGTGCTGAGTGGGTGTGGCCATGGTGAGCATGGCCTAGTCAACCTCCTGCAACACAGTGGGGGGGGGATTTTTGCCCTTCCTGGGCTTTGGAGGTTTTTCTTGAGCCTCCGGGAAGGCAAAAATGGCCTCTCCAGGCACCAGAGGCCCATTTTTTTCGCCCTCCCCGAGCCTCCAAGTGTACCCTGCACTTACCTGCATCCAAAACGGGCCATGTGAGGACTCCTGGGAGTGGCAGGGCAGGGTGGGTAGGGCCAGCCAAGAGTGGGATTTCGGGGTTCTCTGAAGTGCACAGAATCTTAGCTAGAGGTTCTCCTCAACCCCTGCGAACCGCCAGCAGCCCATCCCTGCTTTGGGTCTCTGGAAGAGAGTTCCAAATCTCTAAAAAAAAAACCAACAACAACCAAGCAATGTTGAAAACCACCATCAGTAACAAATCAGGCTTGAATGAATAAGAAGACTAAAACTAGATTGAGGGGAAGGAAGATTCTAGCAAAAAAAGTCTGGATAGCTCAACAGACAGAGCCTTGGTAGTACAGGGGTTTAAGTCACCCTGTTATTAAGCTGGTTATTAAGACCAGCTGCCTGCAATTACTGCAGGGTTCGAATCTCGCCAAGGCTCAAGGTTGACTCAGCCTTCCATCCTTTCTAAGGTAGGTGAAATGAGGACCCAGTTGTGGGGGCAATAAGCTGACTTTGTATAAATATACAAAAGGATGAAGGCTATTGCTTAATGCACTGTAAGCCACCCTGAGTCTCTGGAGAAGGGCGGCATATAAATCAAAGCAAATAATAATAATAATAATAATAATAATAATAATAATAATAATAATAATAATAATAATCAACTGACCTCTCTAAAGGAAGGCTTTGAGAAAAGGTAGACCTCTTTCTATTGGGTCTGGTGACCAATAGGTTTTTAACAAAAGATCTTAAGTATATTGTATAAGACATGTTAAGATGAGAAATGTGAAAACCATCAGATTTGTTATATGAGGTAGTTCACCTTTAGAAAGAAAGTTCTAAGAGGTTGTAAGAGGTTGTAAAAGTTGTAAGAGGTTATTGGATAAAATAAAGTTAACTTTCAAGTTATGTTGGAAAGTCACCACCGAATTGGGCAACGGAGGAATTGGGTAGATGACTGCTCTGATTTTATAGGGCATGCTGAAGCTATAGGATTTACAATGATTTACAATCAGCTGAAAATAAGGTCTCCTGTTTGGGGCAGGGGGTTGGACCTTAAAGATCCCTTCCAGCCCAGATTGTACATCTGTTCCTAACTCTTGAGTAGAAATGTTAAGTGGGGTGAATGAGGATGCAGCAAGCCAGAGTAGCAAGTGACAACAGCTCTTTATTATAGGGTGAGACTCCAGCAACTGACCTGGGGAGCCAGCTCCCTTTATATACCTTGCAGCTGTGGTGGTCAGCCAATCAGCTGAGGGTCAGTTAATTCGAACTTCCCGCCAAACAAACCTATTTACATAACACTCCTCCCCTCCCAGAAGTCACTTGGGGTGTTATTTGCATACATAGTCTCTCAGGAGACTAGGGCGTGCGCGAGTCCTAGCTGACCTGCGCAGTTCAGTCGGAGGGGCGGCATTGAGCAGGTCGGAGGGACTTTCTGTTTCTCCCTGCTCCGCCAATGAGGCCTCCGGGACCTCCTCGTGGGCGGCGACTTCTCCGGCTGTTGGGACTACCTCGATGGGGCGGCGCTGGATACCAGAGTCCTCAGCTAAGTCCTCCGCTCTACTCGGGCTAGTGGTTTGTGCTTCTGGTTGGTAGTCGTGGTCGGGGATGGGGTCGTCTAATGTATCTTCAGTGTCTGTGGTTACTCTTTTTCTTAATTGGTCAATGTGCCTGCGCCAAACTCTCCCGTCCCCCATGTCTACCCTGTATGACTTGGGGCCTGTGATTTCTGTGATTGTTCCGGCCTCCCAGAGTGGGCCCTGTCCATAGTTTCTAGCGTGTACCGGTGTTCCTATGGTGAACTCTCTAAGTTTCCTCTCCCCTCCCCCTTGAAGACCTCTGGGGAGTAGTTGGGGTTGAGTCTGTCTAGTATTCCCCGGAGTTTCCGCCCCATTAGTAGTTCGGCCGGACTTCGGCCTGTGGCTGTACAGGGTGTGGAGTGCTGGGCTATTAAGAATTTGTCTACCCTTTCCTGCCAGTCTCTGGGGCTTAAGCGTGAAAGGGCCTCCTTTGCTGACCTCACAAATCTCTCAGCCTGTCCATTACTAGCCGGGTGAAACGGGGCAGAAAGGACATGTCTGATCCCAAGTCCCGCTAAGTACCCCTCGAACTGTGTTGCGGTGAACTGTGGCCCGTTATCTGACACTAGGATGTCTGGTAACCCATGTGTGGTGAATAACTGTCTTAGCTCTCTGATGGTTGCGTTGGTGGTAGTGGCCTTCATTAGCTTGATCTCCAACCATTTGGAGAATGCGTCTACGACGACCATGAAGGTCTGTCCATGGAATGGGCCTGCAAAGTCAATATGTATTCTGGACCAGGGTCCCTGGGGCCTTTCCCACTCCCTCACGGGTGCCGTTGGCGGGTCTGATCTGGACTCTTGGCAGGGCTGGCATCTCCCCACCCACTCTGTAATGTCTGCATCCATGGTGGGCCACCAGACGTAGCTCCTGGCTAGCCCCTTCATTCTCACAATCCCAGGGTGCCCCTCATGCAACAACGTTAAGACTTTTTCCCTTAAGCGTGAGGGAATAACAACCCGATCACCCCATAGTAAACAACCCCCTTGCATTGTCAACTCATCCCGTTTCCCCGCAAACGGTTTAAACTCCCCGCTCCCAATTTTTTCTGGCCACCCCCTCATAACCCAACTTGCGACTGTCCGGATCACGTGGTCTTTGGTTGAGGCTCTCGCAACCTCGGCTGATGTGATGGGGCCGGAGTCCAAAACGTCTATCAGCAGGATGGGGATGCCGGGTGTGGGGTCTTCTAAACTGTCGGGTAGTGGGCATCGGCTGAGTGCGTCCGCGTTGCCCATGTTCGCCCCTGGTCGATGTACCAGGCGATAGGAGTATGCTGCGAGGAAGATGGCCCAGTGTGTCATCCTGGGTGACAGTGCTGCCGGTGTTGGTCGATCTCCCGCGAGGAGCCCCAGGAGTGGTCGATGGTCTGTGATTAGCTCAAAATCCCTCCCGAACAAGTACTCGTGGAATTTCTTTACTCCCGAAACGGCGGCGAGGGCCTCCTTGTCGAGCTGGCTGTAATTTCGCTCGGCACTTGATAGAGTTCGGGAGTAATATGCGATGGGTGCTTCCAGGCCATTCGGGAGTCTATGGCTCAGGACGGCTCCCACCCCGAACGGGGACGCGTCACATGCTAGAACAAGGGGGAGCGTTGCGTTGTATTGAATTAAGAAGCTTTCAGCTGATAGTAGTTTTTTAATGCCGGCGAATGCCCTGTCTTCAGCCTTCCCCCATTTCCAAGTGGCTTTCTTGGTTAACAGTCTATGTAGGGATTCTGCCACTGTTGCCTTGTCTTTGAGGAAGATGGCGTAAAAATTTAATAGTCCCAGGAAGGCCTGTAACTCTGCCTTGTCCTTGGGGGTGGGTGCTTCTCTGATTGCCCTGATCTTGCTCTCTGTGGAGTGTATGCCAGTGCCATCTACCCTGTATCCCAGGAATTCAACTGAGGGGACTGCGATCATTCATTTATTGTGTTTTACTCTGAGTCCCGCGTCCCTGAATTTCCTTAGGACCTCCCTCAGCCTTTCTCTTAGCTGCTGCTCATTGTCCGCGGTGATGAGCACGTCATCAAAATAGGGTACCACCCCGGGGATCCCTTGTAGAAGCCGCTCCATGGTACTTTGGAACAGTCCGGGGGCCACGCTTACTCCGAATTGCAAATGGGTGCACTTGAAGGCCCCTCTGTGGGTTACGATAGTCTGTGCCTCTGCGGTAGCGCCATCTACTGGCAGCTGCTGGTACGCCTGCGCAAGATCGAGTTTTGCGAATATCTTGCCGGGGCCCAGGGAATGCAATAAGTGGTGAACGACTGGCACTGGATAGGCGCTCTGCTGCAGGGCCTTATTAATTGTGCATTTATAATCAGCGCATATGCGCACTGATCCGTCCGGCTTGACCGGTGTCATAATCGGGGTCTCCCATTTGGCGTGGTCGACTGGAACAAGCACCCCTTGTTTGATCAATTTGTCCAGTTCAATGTCTATTTTGGGCTTCAGGGTAAATGGTACCCGCCTGGGCTTTAAACGGATGGGTGCGATGTTGGGGTCTAGATTAAATGAAATCGGGGTCCCCACATACTTGCCAAGCCTTTCGTCGAACACGTCCTGGAACTCCTGCATCAGGTCTTCCTTCAGGGTGCTTCGAACGTTCCTTACTCCGGTGAGTAAGGCTGGGAATGTTGTCGCTGACGATGGTGAGGGGCAGTTTCTCGGTAAACTCCCCGTACTGGACTTGGAACTCGCCTCTGCCTTCGACGGGTATGCGGTTCCCTTGGTAATCCTTCAGTCTGCGTTGCTGTGGCTGGAGCTGTCGCTTGTGTACGCTGGGAATGACTTTCTTCAGATTCTCCCAAGACATGATGGATATTGGTGATCCCGTGTCTATCTCCATCTGGCACTCCCATCCCTCGATCTCGACCGTGGTGTAGGTCTTTTCTCCGGGCGAGGTGCAGGTCTGTGCTATGCGAATGGTGTAGGCCCCAGCGTCTTCAAATTTCGCGCCCTTCCGGTTTCCACCATCCCTGTTGGGCCTTCGGTGTGGCGCCGTCTCGGATTGGGCCGTTTGGCCACGTGGTCTGTAGCTCTGGTGTGTTTTCGACCTACAGACTCTAGCGATGTGGCCCCTCTTCTCACAGGAACGGCAAATGGCGTCCCTGAACTTACAGTTTTGCCGCGAGTGGGACCCTCCACAGCTGGCGCATCTGTCTCTGGGCTCCCTCCGGGCTGTGCGGGACTGCTCGGTGCGGTAGACCTCTTCTTCAGACTCCCCCTCGCTCGCGGTGCTTACGGCCTCTCGATGCACTGGCGCCGTCTTCTGCGTTGTTTTGGTTAGGTGGGAGCTCTTTAATCTCTTGGCGGCCTTTACTGACGACTCTTGCGCCCTGGCCTCATCTAGCGCGATGAGTAGAGTCAGGTTTGACCTCGCAAGCAGCCTTCTCTGGAGCCGGCTATCTCTCACTCCGCAAATTAGTTGCTCTAGGAGCATCTCATCCAGGTCTCGGTACTCACATTGGGTTGCGGCCTTACGCAGGGCGGCGACATACTCGCTGATCGATTCGCCCTCTTGCTGTAGCCGTTGCCTGAAGTTGTAGCGTTGGACGTACTTCGATGGCGTTGGTGCATAGTGGTCTTTCAGCAGGGTCTGCAACGTTGACCAGGAGATGTTGTGGACCGAATTCGGCTCCGATAATGCCTCGGCTGTGTCGAAGACCCTTGGCCCGCAGTGACTCAGGAACAGGGCTTTCTTCCGAACGTCCGGTAGCCCTTGCATGTCGTTTGCCACCATGAAGCACTCGAACCGGGACATGTAGGATCCCCACTTCTCTTCCTTGGGGTCGAAAGGCGCTGGCGGGGTGTAGGCAGACATCGTTTCGGGATTCTCCTGTGTTCCGCTCGCTCGCCTGGCTGGATATGGATGCGGTCTCGGGTCCCCTTCTCTGAAAGTGGCTTCAGCTCCTTTGAGTGTGGCTTCAGCTCTTTTGCGTGTGGCTTCAGCTCTCCTCTGCTTCTGGCCTCAAAATCCCACCTTCGTCGCCAATGTTAAGTGGGGTGAATGAGGATGCAGCAAGCCAGAGTAGTAAGTGACAACAGCTCTTTATTATAGAGTGAGACTCCAGCAACTGACCTGGGGAGCCAGCTCCCTTTATATACCTTGCAGCTGTGGTGGTCAGCCAATCAGCTGAGGGTCAGTTAATTCGAACTTCCCGCCAAACAAACCTATTTACATAACAAGAAATATAGATTCAAGACCACCTTAAAGCTTATTGGGTGACTGAACAGAATTCAAATGAAGGCAGAGAACCTGTTGTGACCTAGGCTTTCCCAAAAAGCAGGAAGCAGAGTCTTAGTCCCGGCAAAACCTCTTTTATTTACACTACTGTGAATTCCTTTCATTCACAGTCAGCAAGGCCTGTCCAAACAGTCTTTCAGAGGAATATTACTCAACACAGACCTTATCTCGCTTGGAAAGCTGCCATGTCAATGGTTTCCAAATGCAGGGCAAGACAAAACTTGGCACAGAGTCTCTGGGATTTATGGACAGGTCTTCCCACTCTTGAAATGACCGAATGCACGAATTGTTTCCTACAAAAGCCCACTCCCCATTTGCTCCTCTTTTGTTTCCTATGGGAGGGGCCAATCACCTCCAAAGTGTGGCTTTACTCCCAAGTCGACCCTGCTTTCTGAGTTGTTTTTTTCTTCTGGCAGCTCTGCACATGCACACACTGGGAAGAGGCTCCAGCTGTTCCTCTGCCTCACTGCTGTCTAGCTCCCTCTCTGCCTCCGATGCAGAGCCCTCGTCTGAGCTTTCCCTAGCCCCCAGGGCTGGCCCATGTTCCTCCCCAACCTCCTCACTGTCTGGCTCTGCTGCTAGCTCCACTGGCTGCCAGCAGGCCACAACACCACCATGAAAGCTCCTTCAAGACTTTGTAGGAAAATTGGGATAGGATGTCAAAAAAAAAAAAAAGGAAAAAAAAAACTAAATGAAGGGTAAGCAATGTAACATCAATAGACTAATTTTGTTGGAGATGTGAATGTGATGATGCAACCTATTATCATATATGGTGGACCTGTAAGAAAATGAAGGCATTTTGGATAAAAATTTGGTGGGTGATGCAGAACATTCTGAAAAAAAGGTTGAAATTTACTCCTCAATTGTTTTTACTGGGTATAACAATGGATTGTACAGTTTCAGAGACTAAATTGATTTTGAACTTAATATCAGCAGCTAGGCTGTTGGTAACGCAATACTGGAAGAAGGACTTTTGCCTACTATTGAAGAGTGGATACTGAAAGTAACGAACTTAGCAGAAATGGCGAAAATCTCAGCGTATTTGAAGGACTATACACAAGAAAGATACGTATCGGAATGGAGAAGATGGATTGATTATATTCAAAATAAGTATCAGACAAGAAAATATCAAATAGCTTATGAATGAACGTTAAGTATTAGAAGTATTATGTTATCTATAGTGGAGTTAAGGTTTCAGGGGGGGATTTAGTAGTCTGAGGATAGATAGGTTAATTTAGCTTATGATTGTTAATTGAAATACCTTGTATTTTACTCTGGGAAGTTGGGGGGGTGGGGAGGGAAAGGGTGGGGGGAATATTGGGGGGGATTTATTTTTTTGTAAAACTTTTCAATAAAAAAAATAGACTAATTTTGCACGTCATATAAATATATTTTTTTTCAAAAGAATAAGGAATCCATAGAACATCACCCCAAGGGATGCCCTTGAGATTGGTTGTGCTCAATAGTTGTCTACAGAGATGTCTGTGGAGAAAGGAGAAAGTTCAGCCATAAGTACTGTATTTGGTTGGGGAAGAATCTCATGGGTCATGATTAAATTTACAGAAATACTAATACACAATTCTTTTCGGTGGTATTACCTTAAAATTGCTAAAGAGATGGTTGTCGCCATCCATATGTAAAGTGGAAGTGAAATAATAACTCTCCAAACCCCACGAGGTTCCATTTGGAAGAGGTGACTATTTATGGACAATTAAGCTAAATGACTATCATTGATGTTTCATGACACAACTCCAGCAGCTTTCCACAAAATACCGAGGAAACAATTCAAAAGTCAGTCTGGAAGAGGTTATAAAACCTTTCACCTCTGCAGTTGACGACAAAGAGGCAGGCAGGATCTTGTCCTTTAGGAGTTTGGTCATGAGTTCCATTTACTGGAATGTGCTTGTCTGAATGTGCTTTGCAAACCGTGTTGATTTCAACCAATGAAATGGCAGAACTGATATAACGATGTACATTCACTGGACGTGTTCCTAGATTTTGAAGTAGATGGGAAATAGTCATACCATATGGAGTTATGGGATTCTGGATAGTAAGAAATAAGGTTCCCTTAGAAAAAAAATGTTGAATGTAGTGATAATGTGGTTACTGGTTGACCTGAAATGCCAGACGGATGCCACGCCTTGCCAAAGGAGGGATCCCTTTTCTATTCTCCATGAATGGCATAATCCAGGAAACCTCTTCATTGGTGGGATCACAGCTCAGATTATATACGTACTTGAGGAACATTTCTTCGAAGAGCATCCTTCACAGAAGTCATTTATGCCCCCTCTGTAAGTAATTCTCTTCCTGTTATTCTTTTCATTTTTTTTTAATTCATTCTGAATTAAACAGAGTAAATTGCAAGGTTTCACACCAACTTTTCCCCAGTATTATTTCTAATCAAACTTTCCAAACCACAGCCAATGTTTTAGCCAGATCCTCTGTAGTGGCCATGTGGGAAGGCCATTATTATTGTGAGGAGTGAGGGAAGTCACCCCTCCTAGAAGAATGAAATATTGTGAGAAATATTTAAAAAGGCAGAATATTTTATATCCCCTAAAAGAGAAATGGAAATCTTAAGGGAAACTCAGAGCTTCAGCTATTTGACGCCCATTAAGAAAGACTGGGCCAGCCTATCTACAAAGCAAAAGACCTTCAGATCCAGGGTGATGGGATTAAGACATGACCCTCCAGGACATAATAGGACTATCTACCAGCAGGGCTCACTGCATTGCAAAATCACCTGGGGACATTGCATCACACTCCAGGCAAGCTTCAATCAAACTTATCTCAGACAAACTCCTAGCATGGGAGCCTGACTACAGCCAATAGAATACATTCCTTGCACAGGAACAGGAAGCTCAAGAGCAAGGCCCAAGAGTGGGTATAAATAACCCTCACTGTCCACTCCATGTGGTTAGCTGCACCAAGACCATGCGCTTGATGGTTCTGCTCCATTAAACCACCTTTCCAATCAGCCTCCATGTTTCCAGTGTCTTTCTCTCCGCTTGGAACTGAACCAGATGGATAATTTCTTCCAACAGGAGCTACTGACTTATTATTGTGTTTTCTCCTTCAGATTAAGAAGAAGCCTGGAGGTTTCAGCTAGCCTTCTTATTTCCTATTCTTATTAAAGGGGTGGGGGTGGGGGGTCACATAGCTTCAAAGCTTCTCTTGCTATGAATGTTTCAGGCTTTTGATTCTCATCCTGGAGTAGCCCAGGCTGGGTGGAGGAGTCCTTGGTGCTCTCTGAGTTCTTGTAGATTCTTGCTATAGCAGGCACATTATACCAGTGGTGGGTTGCTGCTGGTTCCGACCAGTTCAGGCGAACCGGTAGTTCTGGCAATCAGCTGGCCCCACCCACCCATCCCCGTCCTATCGTGTCCTATATTTCTTTCTTTCTGGCTCAGCAGATTCACGTGGCGCAGCTGATTTCCGTGCCTCCGCTGTTCTACTTACTGGGGCTGCCTTAGAAGGTAAGCAGCTGAGTTTCAAATTGCTGCATTTTGAATGCTGCACATTAGGTACACATGCGTGCGAGAAGCACACGTGTGTGCAAAGTGCACACTCACCGAACCCGTTGTTAAACGGGTTGCAGCCCACCACTGCATTATACCTGGTGCCAGGTTAAGTTGTTTGAGGGGAGCTTCTGTATAAAATCTAGCATTAGGTACTATGGAAACTGGTGACCGATGGAATATCTCTGACGTTGATACTAAGTTATTCCTGGCATTTTATAAAAGATGTGAGTATTATCTCAGTTGGTAAGTATGCCTTTTATGTTATGCTCTGTTTGTTTTAGCTCCTAGAACTTAAAATCCCTTTATTTATGATGTGCGTATCGTCTTTGGATCCAAAAAAACCCCAATTGCCTTGACATTTGGCAAACCAGCGTCATAGAGTCTTTTCGAACCTTAAGGATCTCTAATTGCATTATTGGATATGTTTTGTGGATCAAGTTAAGTACAGTAATACAATAGCTACTTCACAAAGCTCTTTTTGATGAATATGAATATGGCGCGTGCGCTCATATTTGCAAACCGGGAACTCAGGTAAATGAATACTATCCCTGCACCAAATATTCCTCATTGGTATTGCCTATTGCATTATTCACATTGTTAATGTTGCCTGACTGAACATATTCTGCTTGCTTCAATCCCTCTATATATCACTTATCCCTCAATTATGTTTTCAGAATGGTTTTAAAGTTGTATCAGCATTCCCTGAGTTTGGCATTTGCGGTGGAACAGATCAACTCAAATCCAAAACTCTTGTCTAACGTTACTCTGGGATTTTTCATCTCTGACAACTATTTTGATGCCTGGATGACTTACCGTTCCACTTTGGACCTGCTCTTCCGATCCGATCAGCTGGTTGTCAACTACAGATGTGATAGCAAGGAGAATCTCGTTGTGGCCATTATTGGAGGATTTGGTGCCGATATCTCATTCTTCGTGTCGGATATCATAAGTCTTTACAAAATCCCTCAGGTAAGATATAGGAATTGATATGTAGGCAAATGCATTCATACGGCAAAATTGAAGGGAATGGGGAGCAATTAAGCAACACTTAATGATAGTCATGGGGTACAAATAAGCAATCAAATCAGTCTAGCAAACAATCAGTATAAATTGTAAGGATACAGCAACAAGTTACAGTCATACAGTCATAAATGAAAGAAGATGGGTGATAGGAATGATGAGAAGATTAATAGTAATAGTAATGCAGATTTGATGAATAGTTTTGACAGTGTTGAGGGAATTATTTGTTTAGCAGAGTGATGGCGTTCAGGAAAAAACTGTTCTTGTGTCTAGTGTGCAGTGCTCTATAGCGTCGTTTTGAGGGTAGGAGTTGAAACAATTTATGTCCATGATGTGAGGGGTCTGTAAATATTTTCACAGCCCTCTTTTTCACTCGTGCAGCATACAGGCCCTCCATGGAAGGCAGGTTGGTAGCCATTGTTTTTTCTGCAGTTCTAATTATCCTCTGAAGTCTGTGTCTGTCTTGTTGGGTTGCAGAACGAAACCAGACAGTTATGGAGGTGCAGATGACAGACTCAATAATTCCTCTGTAGAACTGGATCAGCATCTCCTTGGGCAGTTTGAGCTTCCTGAGTTGGTGCAGAAAGAACATTCTTTGTTGTACTTTTTTGATGACGTCTTTGATGTTAGTGTCCATTTTAGGTCTTGAGATATGGTAGAACCTAGAAATTTGAAGGTCTCTACTGTTGATACTGTGTTGTCTAGTATTGTAAGAGGTGGTAGTATGGGAGGGTTTCTCCTAAAATCTACCACCATTTCTACAGTTTTGAGTGTGTTCATTTCCAGATTGTTCCAGTTGCACCACGAGGCTAGTTGCTCAACCTCTTGCCTGTATTCATCGTTGACTTGAATGAGACCAATCACTGTTGTGTCATTGGCGAACTTCAGTAGTTTAACAGATGGATCATTTGAGATGGGATCATAGCAATTTGATAGCAATCATAACGGTGGAAAGTTCAGTTGCAATTGGACATGTAAGGTCATGCAACAAAAGAGCTTGGAAAAAATGTATCTGTGGATGGCGATGAAAATACATTTCTCTGGTGACTTGAGGCATACCAATCATAAGAACCAAGTGTCCATTGTATTTTAGCTCGCCTATGGCTCCTTTGCTCCAAAGAAGCACAAAACAAAGATGGCTACTTCCTTTTACCGCATCTCTCCCAATGAAAGTCTTCAGATTGCGGGCATCATCCGTTTGCTGAAGCACTTTGGATGGACGTGGGTTGGTCTTTTAATTATGGATGATGATAGTGGGGACAATTTCCTCCAAGTCTTCGACCCACTTCTTTCAGAGAACAGGATCTGCTCTGCGTTTGTGGAGAGAATGCCCAAACAAGCATTTTTTTCTATGTTTCAAAATCCAATAGTGGATAGGATATATGTATGGGCACCGAAATAAATATATTCATCTTCTATGGGGATAGCATCACACTGATGCTTCTGTTAATGTTCCTTAAATATAATCACATTTGGAGAGAAGCGGGAAAAGTGTGGATTCTGAGTGCTCAAATGGATTGAATGTTAACAAGCTTCCATCAACCCTCAGATCTGCAATTGTTCGATGGAGCAATTTCCTGTTGTGGCCCCGCCCTCTGAGCCTTTCTCATCGGAGGAAGAAGGCTCTGAACATGAGGGAGAGGAGTCAGCCAGGCCTCCCTCTCCAGGCCCCTCCCCTCTGGCCCTGCCTCAGGTGCTGGCTGAGGAAAGGGAGATTGGCCAGGAGCCAGGTGTCTCTGATGAGGGCGAGGAAGGAGAGCCGTCGTTCCTGGATGCACGCCAACGAAGGCGTGATAAACGGTTGCAGCAGTTAAGGAGGCGTGCTAGGGATTATAGCTGAGTCACTGGACCACACCCAGAGACTATATAAGAGAGGGTGGTGGCTGGTAAAACTCTGTGACGAACAAAAACTAACTCTGGCTAGTCACTTGAACAACATCTGAAGCTGCCGAAGGGATATTGTTTTGCTGGACTATTTGCAATGCGTATGTAATTTTAAGTTATCTGTTGCAGTAAGCACCTCTTGGCAGACGGTGTTTATATTGTTGCCAAGTTTGAGATAACGACCTGTGTGCGTGCCAAGTACTTTCTTAACCCTCAGCTGGCTGTGTTTGTGTGTGTGTGTAGACGGGGACAGATCATTTCCTTTGATATTCACTTCAATGAATTGCCGGGGTTCAGTGAATTCCTTGGGGCCATCAAACCATTCCAGACCCAACGAGATAGTTTGTTGAAAGAATTCTGGGAACAAGCCTTTGATTGTTTGTTTTCAGAGAGCAACAAACCAGCAGAAAGTAGTGAAGCATGCACTGGGAAGGAAGATCTAAAAATCCTTCCTGCACATTTATTTGAAATGACCGGCCACAGCTACAGTATCTACAATGCAGTCTCTGCTGTAGCACATGCTGTTCATAGCATGAACTTATTTAGGTCTAAATACAAAAGAGTCACTGAGAATAGAAGGGCTGAACTTCAAGATCACGACACATGGAAGGTAGGTGAATAAATGACCTTTATTTCCAGGAGCAGATTAGTTTGTAATGGTAATAGTTTTTTTTTTTTTAATTGAAAAAGTTTCACAAATACAAATTTTCCCATTTCCCACCCCTTTCCCTCCCTAACCCTCCTTAACCCTCCCCTCCTCCCATGACTTCCCCAAGGTGAAATCCATCCACATTATATTATATCATACTTTACCACCCTTCTTTTCTCCCCCCTGTGTACTATACATTTCTACACAACATTCAGCTAAAAGCTATCTGGTACTTCCTAGTTTGGTATTTATTCTGCACATAATCTATCCATTTCTTCCACTCCCATGCATAGGTCTCTTGAGTCCGGTCTTTTAAGTATGCTGATATCTTCAAAGTCCATTCTTGAATTGTAGGCATAACATCCATTTTCCAATATTGACCAATCAGTAACCTAGCTGCTGTCACCATATACAGTATCAATTTTGTTTTTAATTAGTTTCCTACTCGTTCTCATTCTGGGAAACCTTGACCTCCGATCGTTCAGCTTGAAGACTAAAGGCGCAGCATGGCCTTCTCCAATTCAAAGAGACACTTGTTCGGCAGGCTGAGGCAAAGAGGCAGTCCCGGAATCAGCGAAATCTGGGGGCTGGGCAGAGGACAGAATGTATCTGCCCTCAGTGTGGAAGGGATTGAAACTCTCAAATTGGCCTTTTTAGTCACACTAGATGCTGTTTTAGGACCTCTTTCCAGAGCACGATACCATAGTCTTTTGAGACTGAAGGATGCCAATGTGGACTCATTCTCAATGTATTCAGGAAATGGCGGTGTATACAAGATCTCTGGAAACTTATTCACTTCTGTAAAGAGGTTGAAGCTAAGGGGAGACGTGATGACACATTCTACTAGGAGTTGAAGGGCTGTCACTCAAAAGAGATTGTGGGTTTATTCCCAATAACAGCACAAGAAGCTTTCTACTTCTTGTTCTTGTTTTGCCTTAAGGTGCAGATTGGAGAATAAGTTGATCCTCTTTTCTTTGTGGCAACCCCTTAAATATTGGATCACTGTTATCATGTCACCCATAGTCTTTCTTTTCCTTAAACTAGACATACCCTATTCCTGCATCTATTGCACTAGGCCTTCAGACCTGCCAATTCTTCCTATATATTTTAGCTCTAGTCCCCTAATCATCTTTGTTGCTCTTCTCTCCACACTTTCTAGAGTGATAAAATGACCAAAAAATAAACTTGCTTCCAGTGCTGAAATCCAAATTATTTTACTACCGGTTCTGTGGGCATGGCTAGGTGGGCATGGTGTGGCTTGGTGGGCGTGGCAAGGGAAGGATACTGCAAAATTTCCATTCCCTCCCCACTCCTGGGGAAAGGATATTGCAAAATCTCCATTCCCACACCACTCTGGGGCCAGCTAGAGGTGGTATTTGCCAGTTCTCCAAACTACTCAAAGTTTCCGTTACCGGTTCTCAGAACCTGTTAGAACCTGCTGTCAGCATTCCAGAAAACCCCAACTCTGAGTAAAGACGTGGAAGCAAGCATTTTCCAAAGTTCTCTTTACTAGAATAGGTAAACTGGCACATCTGGGAAAACTCGAATCTGAAAGGTCCGGGTTTTCCCTTAGTAAATCAAAACCCCCAAAACCATCCTTTCACTCCTCAGTTGATCACATGCTCCAATCAACGTCCGTCCCATCTCGACTTAGCACTCCAACCACTCCTTCTCCAGATGCCGGATTGCCCTGACCTTAACCGACAGGAAGAATGCTATTATGTCTACCAACAACCCCTCTACTAAATCCCCCCTCCTACTTTCCCACACATGAGAAGGTGGCAGCATGGAAGCTTCTGGCCTAATATGGCTTCCAAAGCTGACACCTGCTGGATTTCACTCCTACTTGCTTCCCAATCTCAACATAAAGTCTTCTATTATTGTCCTTTGATAGAATTCAGCTCCAGAAGACATATTAAGCCATGACATAACATTTTTGCTTTGGAATTAGTTTTTGGGATTGCAGCTATCCACTACCAGCCACAATGATGTCAGTATGATCAATGATGCTCCAGTTTTGTCTCTCCTGTGGAAGCCCATAATTAAGAGTTGTACAGTGTGTCGTGGTTAAGTGATAGTCATACTTAAAACTGACAGACAGAAATCAGTGGAAATTAAATAATGGTACTTTTATTTCTATAGATATACATTTCAGGAAATCGTGATATATTCCACTTTTTGCTTCCCATTATTTCTCCCCTCTTCTTTTTACTTAGTTTCACTGGTTTCTCCAAGGCCTTTCATTCAATAATTCACTTGGAGAAACTGTGTCCATCAACCATCACGGAGAAGTTCATTCTGGATTTGATATGATAAATGTGATCATGTTTCCAAATAATTCCTACCACAAAGTGAAAATCGGAAAGCTGGATCCCACAGCAAATGAAAGAAACAGATTTGTGATTCATGAAGATTTAATTGTGTGGCACAAATATTTTAAACAGGTATGGATTTTAAGGTGTTTTTATTATTTCGGATAAAAGATTTGGAGATCAGGGATAAGCTTAAGGGTGTGGTCTGCTTTCTGATCCTTTAATCAAATCAAATTGAGCACTCTGTACTCAAAGCAAGGGTGAAATGTTCCCAGTTCGGACCAGCTCTGGCGAGTAGGTAGTGTTGATGGCCGGTGGTTTGGAGAACCGGTAGCAATGGCAGCTGGAGGCTCCGCCCACCCGCCCACCTGCCCCATTCCCCAGACTCAGGGAATGCACCATTCCCGGACTCCTACTGCTCACCTTTCTCCCGGGGCTGGCTGTCAGGGAAGGCAAGCGCCCGAAAGGTAGTGGAGTCACTCACTCTCCTTCTTGAATGAGCCCCTCTGGTCCATGTGTCGGCTGTGCAAGTGCACATCGTTTATTTAATTCAGCGGCAGGTTGGGTGTGCGCTTGACCCATCGCGTCATTTCTGGGACAAGATCATCTGAAAAATTATCATCCATCAACAAAAAAGAGTAGAAGGAAAATACCCAAGTTTAGTCCTTGCAGCTAGTGCTCGGAGACACACTGAAGGGGGTGATTTTTTAATTTGCTCTCCACTTGTACTATGCTAAGCATTGAGTCTCAGGGCAGATATTTTTAGAACTATTTTTTCCCCAGTTAATCTAGAGAGAGGAAGGAAGGGAATAGCTTGGAAGCAATCTTAGTCAATATCAAAGAGGTTTTGGAGAGGTTTCCAGGTGGGGCAATTCATTTCATGATCCTGTCATGCTATAGATGCTATAGAACACTGCACACCAAGACAACTAGACACAAGAACAGTTTTTTCCCGAACGCCATCACTCTGCTAAACAAATAATTCCCTCAACACTGTCAAACTATTCACTAAGCCTGCACTACTATTAATCTTATCATTCTCACCACCCATCTCCTTCCATTTATAACTGTATGACTGTAACCTTGTTGCTGGTATCCTTAAGATTTATATTGACTGTTTCCCTATGACTATCATTAAGTGTTGTACCTTATGATTCTTGATGAACGTATCTTTTCTTTTATGTACACTGAGAGCATATGCACCAAAGACAAATTCCTTGTGTGTCCAATCACACTTGGCCAATAAAGAATTCTATCTATCTATCTATCTATCTATCTATCTATCTATCTATCTATCTATCTATCTCCCATTACTCTATTTATGCTGATAGAGGATAATTGTTCAGGATTACTCAGGCATTCAGTCCTGAATTCCATCCTCATTTATCAACAGGTCTTGCCCAGTTCACTGTGTAATGACCCCTGTCCTGCTGGCTATCAGAAGAAAAAGAAAGAAGGGGAGAAATTTTGCTGCTATGATTGTGATCCATGTTCTGAGGGGAAGATGTCAAACATGTCGGGTAAATTATTTTCTATTTACCTTCTCCTCCCCTCCCCTCTCCTCTCTCCTCCCCTCTCCTCTCCCCTCTTCCCTCCCCTCTCCTCTTCCCTCTGACATACAGTATTTGTGATCAATAATTTTTATTTAGATAAACAGCTGATTTACTTCCTTCATTTATTCTAGTACCAATTTTCATCCTGGAAGATTTCACAAGGTGTTGTTCTTAATAATGGGTAATACTAGATTGAAAATCTTTCAGATAATTCCTATAATGAATAAAAAGAATGATAGAGGCCAAAATCAATAGATAGAAACATACATCCCTA
The DNA here is from genome assembly GCA_022577455.1 of Arizona elegans. Lineage (NCBI taxonomy): Eukaryota > Metazoa > Chordata > Lepidosauria > Squamata > Colubridae > Arizona > Arizona elegans. The sequence goes on along the minus strand of JAKOOJ010000076.1, from coordinate 436,389 downwards.
CATATCTTGGTGCCCACAGAAAAAAAGCCAAGTTTGACCATTTGATTGAAGCCCAATGCTTTGTTTTATGAGTGTGTAATATATATGACAGCTCTGAAAATGGACAGGGCTTCAGTCATGGAATTGAACCCAACATGGCTTCATTGAACAAGTCGGGACACTCCTGGTCATGTGCATTTGTGCCTAACACTTGGACAAAGAAAGCCTGAAGCAATGGGATTTCAGGAAGATTCTGGAATATTTCCAGTGTAGTGCTTCCTGATTGTGATTGTCACTGATAGAGAAGATTCCCACCTCAATAAGTTACTCTTGAATCTCATCTAATGAGCTAATCAAATGGTTTTCAAATTTAGCCACTTTAAGAGGTGGATGAAACTCCCAGAAATCTACAGACAGAATTCTTAGAGTTGAAGTCCAGGCTTTGTGTAATGGCCAAGTTTACAAAACACTGATTTACTCTAAATTTTGTATTTTACTTGGTGCTCCATGCTAAGATTTGAATGCTTCAAGACCTCTCTCTTATTTGCAGACATGATTGCCTGTTCTGAATGTCCAGAAGATCAATATCCAAATAAGGACAAAGTTCGATGCATCCCCAAAATCATAACGTTCCTAACCTTTGAAGAACCTTTGGGGATCAGTTTAGTTGTGGTTGCTGTTTTATTTTCAGTCATAACCATGCTCATACTTGGAATATTTATTAAGTATAAAGACACCCCTATGGTTAAAGCTAACAACAAGGACCTGACCTACACTCTCCTTATCTCCCTTCTGCTTTGCTTCCTCTGCTCTTTCCTCTTTGTTGGCAAACCTCTTAAACTGATTTGCTTCCTCCGACAATCTGTGTTTGGCCTTATCTTCTCTGTGGCCATTTCTTCTGTGTTGGCCAAAACCATCATGGTCATTGCAGCTTTCATGGCTACCCAACCAGGGTCCAGCATGAGAAAATGGTTGGGGAAAAGACTGTCCTTCTTAATTGTTTTTTCAGGCTCCTTCATTCAAGCAGGCATTTGTCTGGCATGGATGATCACTTCTCCCCCCTTTCCAGAACTTAACATGAAATCAATGACTGAAGAGATCATAGCAGAATGTAACGAAGGGTCTGTTGTGATGTTTTATCTTGTCTTGGGCTACATGGGGTTTCTGTCTCTGATCAGCTTCATGGTGGCTTTCCTGGCTAGGAACCTGCCAGACACGTTCAATGAAGCCAAGTTCATCACTTTCAGCATGCTGATGTTTTGCAGTGTTTGGTTGTCCTTTGTTCCCACCTACTTGAGCACCAAAGGAAAGTATATGGTAGCTGTGGAGATCTTCTCCATCTTAGCTTCTAGTGCTGGATTATTGGGATGTATCTTCTTTCCCAAATGCTACATTATTTTGCTGAGACCTGACCTCAACAGCAAAGAGCAACTTGTAAAGAAAAAGCATTTCTGACTATTAAATGGTGGCTGCCTATATTTCTAGTGTCAAACAGAAATGGTGATCCTTTTCTAAGAATAAAGCAAGTCTTATTAGTTGCATCCATTTTACCACTATTTTTTATGTATAACATTATAACAGTGTTTGTCACACTCTTATAGCAATAGAAATAGTCAAAGCATTTAGACTTATATACCACTTATTTTTATTTATTTATTTATTTTATTTTATTTCTATGCCACCCTTCTCCTGCGGGACTCAGGGCAGTGTACAGCCAGGATAAAACATAGCATATAAAATTTAAAAACATTTTAAAACACAATTAAATAATTTTGGCCCGAATTTAAAACAACCCAATTAAAACCGAATTCGATTAAAAAACTGAGAGGATGGGATCAAGCCAGCCCAGCTAGATGGAACAAGTGTATCTTCAGGGCCCGACGAAAAGTCCGGAGGTCTGATATTGTGCGTATCTCAGGGGGCAGGTCATTCCAGAGGGCAGGTGCTGCCACAGAGAAGGCTATCCCCCTGGGGGTCGCCAGCCGGCACTGTTTGGCCGACGGCACCCTGAGGAGGCCCTCTCTGTGCAAGCGAACTGGTCGGTGGGAGACTATTGGCGGCAGAGGGCGGTCTCACAAATACCCCGGCCCTAAGCCATGGAGCGCTTTAAAGGTGGTCACCAACACCTTGAAGCGCACCCGGAAGACCACAGGAAGCCAGTGCAGCTTGCGCAGGAGAGGTGTTATATGTGAGCGCCCCGTCGCTCCCATAATCCCTCACGCAGCCGCATTCTGGACCAACTGCAGCCTCTGGGTGCACCCCAAGGGGAGCCCCATGTAGAGAGCATTGCAGTAGTCCAGGCGGGAAGTGATGAGTGCTTGAGTGACCATGCGTAGGGAGTCCAGAAGCACTTCATAATGCTTTACAGCCCTCTCTCAGCAGTTTACAGAGTCAACATATTGCTCAAACCATCTGGATCCTCATTTTACCGAATAGGTAAAATGAAGGATCGAAGGCTGAGTCAACCTTAAGCTGGTCAGGATCGAATTGCTGGCCATCAGCAGAGTTAGCTTGCAACACTGCACTCTAATCACTTTGCCACCATGGCTCCTCCTTTTGAACGAAAATGGAAAATAAAATCTTTCACTGTATAATGAGTGATTCTGCTTTTAATCAAGTGTTTTCTTAGTTATTTCTGATTATTTCCATAGCCAATTGGATCTTCTTCAAAAAAGATGCGTTTGGGTTATCCAGGGAAGTATTGGATGAAGAAATTACAGAGGGGGAAATCGAAAGGGTCATGGGAAAACAAAAGACAGGGAAAACTCCCGGTACAGATGGCCTACCGATTGAATATTACAAAGCACTTTGGGAAATACTAGGTACGCATATGACTGAGTTATTTAATGGGGTGATTCGGGAGGGACAGACCCCGAAATCATGGACAGAAGCACTAATAACTCTTTTGCCAAAGGACGATAGTGACCTATCTCAGATTCAGAACTATAGGCCCAACTCGCTCCTTAATGCAGATTATAAATTATTCGCAGCAGTTTTAGCAGAGAGACTCAAAGGGTTTCTTAACCAATTTATACATGAAGACCAAAATGGCTTCTTACCAAGCAGACAGACTAGAGACAATGTAAGAATAGTTATGAATGTTTTGGAATACTACGAAACCCATATTGATAAACAATTGGCCCTGGTATTCATGGATGCACATAAGGCCTTTGATCGTGTGAACTGGAGCTTTTTAATAGGTTTACTGCAACATATGCAATTTGGAGAAAGATTTATTCGGGCAATCCGTGCAATTTACTCGAAGCAGACTGCTAAAATTTCAATTAATGGTGATGTATCCGGTCAAATTGATATTGAGAAAGGAACTAGACAAGGGTGTCCGCTTTCCCCGTTGTTATTTATTTTGTCATTAGAACCCCTACTGAGGGAAATTAGACGTAATACGGGGATAAAAGGTCTTTATATCCAAAATCAACAATATAAGGTGCAGGCTTATGCTGATGACTTAGTATTTATATTAGAAGATCCGTTGATATCGGGACCGTGTCTGACCCAGGAAATAGAAAAATATGGTAAAATGGCGGGATTAAAAGTCAATAGGGAAAAAACTAAAATTATTGCCAAAAATCTGACAGTAAAGCAAGGGAAAGAATTAGAAGCAAATTTGGGGTTCCAAATTGTAAATAAACTAAAATATCTAGGTATTATTATATCAGCCAAATGCTCCACGATCAAAGAAGACAACTATCTGAACCTTCTCAAGAGAACAGGTCAGGATCTAGAGAAGTAGAAGAACATGCAGATATCCCTACTAGGTAGAATAGCAATGATAAAAACTTACATACTCCCGAAATGGATATACCTATTCTATACAGCACCAGCTAGATTGGATAATATTTTTTTTAAAAAACTAAATCATTATGTCCTTAAATTCATTTGGCAAAATAAAAAACCCAGAATCAAACTTAAAATGCTTCAAGAGCTTAAAGAAAGAGGAGGATTTGGTGTTCCAAAATGGGAATACTACTATCAGGCCGCAAATTTAGTCTGGATCAGGGATTGGATATTGTTGAGAAGAAGGAGGTTGTTGATCTTGGAAGGGGAGGGGCTACATCAAGGTTGGCATTATTTTCTTTGGCAAAACAAAATCCCAAAGCACAGGTGCCTTGCAGGACATTATGTGAGGAATATTCTAATTGAGTCCTGGAGGAAAATTAAGGGTAAATTTTACTCCTCAATTCCCTCTTGGCTGGTCCCACTCGAAGCTATAACGTATAGGCCTCTATATAACAAAGAAAATCATCTCTCTTACCGGGAACTTTTGGACCCCCATGGTAGTCTGAAATCAAGAAATGAGTTGGAGTTGCAGGGAAGACAACTGGATTGGTGGGCTTATGCCCAAATTTGCTCGAAATTTAAAAAAGATAGGGAACAAGATGGTATTAATTTGAATCAGCATGATCTGGACAATATCATTCTAGGAAAAGAGGACAAAATGTTATCAAGGATATATAAACTTTTAATAGACTATTGGATAGGGGATGAAATAGTTAAAGACTCTATGATTGCCTGGGGGAGAAATATTGGCTATCCAATTGATTTGACAAAATGGGAAGAAATCTGGCTTAAACATATGAAATTCCTGTGGGCTACATCATACAAAGAAAATGTGTACAAGATGCTGTATAGATGGCACCTTCCACCTGCTCGTTTTTCTAAAATGTACTCAAATCTCTCACCAAACTGTTGGAAGTGTGGGGAGATTGGCACCTATTTCCACATGTGGTGGACCTGCTCCAGGACGACTGAATTCTGGAAAATTATACAGGCATGGATCATGGAAATCACAGGTTATAACCTAATTCTGAAACCAGAGTACTATCTACTGAACATCAGGCCAGATAACATAGGCACAAATATATGATGTCTGTGTGTATTTATCACCAGGTCAGCAAGAATATGTTTCGCCCAACATTGGAAGGGGAAAGATCTGCCGGCTGAAGATTTGATTTTGGAGAAAATTTTGGATTATGCGGAAGCCGACAGACTGACTAAAGCATTGAGAGATCAAAAGGACTCCGTATATTTCCAATGTTGGGACAAATGGTACGTTTGGTTGAACAACAGACGCCCAAAAAGTCAAGTATAACCAGGATTATGTTTAATATATGTTAAATCTGACTGAAGCCTACATACCGTAGAAAGTGTAAATATCATGTAAAGTTCCTGTCGCGATCATTTGTTTGACTATTTCTTTTTTTTGATGTATTGTTTTAAATAAATAAATAAAAAAAAAGATGCATTTGGTAACTGAAAAAAAATATGTACTATCTGGGTAATATCCTTTAGCTTTTATCATCCTGAAGCAGAGAAGAGAAAAAAGGAAGGAAGGGAAGGAAAAAATAGAAGAAAATATTATAAAAAAAGAGCTTTCAATCTTCTTAGCAGCAGTTACAAATAAATTCCTAAAATAAATTTATAATACACATTTCTCTGTCGATGGTTTTTTTTTTACTTATAGTTTTTTTTATTTTAGTTTTTTTATTTTTTGTTTTTATCTTTTTTTCATATTTTTTATTATTAAAAAAATATTTAACATACATGAATCATAATATATAATGTATAACAATATACACAATACAAACAATCAACGAGTTCTTCCCCACCCCTCGGGATCATTCCTGCTTCCAAAATCTTAAAGCTTTGTCTGGTGGTGGTATCCCCCTTCCTCCAGAAAACACATATATTAGGAACTGTTTCCAGATTCCATTGAATTCATTTACTTTCATTATGCCCCTCCTTACTTTAATATTACAAGTCAATTTATCATTTATGGCAATATCCCATACTTCCTTATACCATTCTTCCAAACAATAATCACCTTGTGTCTTCCAGTTCCTAGAAATCATTAACCTTGCTGCGGTCAACAAATTTATTATCAACTCTTTAGTCTCTTTTTTACATTTTATATCTTCCAATAGTGAGAGTAATGCTATCTTTGGTGCCTCTTCTACCTTTATTCCTACAATTTCTTCAATCTCCTTAAACACCATCTTCCACAATTTTTGCACAAATTTACAATCCCACCACATATGTAAATATGTTCCTTTCCCCCCCACAACCTCTCCAACAGTTATCTGAATAGTGCTGATTCATATTGCTTAATCTACCCGGAGTTAAGTACCACCTCCATACCATTTTATAATAATTCTCTTTTATTCTTACATACATATTTCTCAACACTCTTTGTTGCCAAATTCTGTCCCAACTCTGTTGCCCTATTTGTATCTTCAAATCGGTTTCCCATACTATCTTTCCTAATTTTTTTTTAAAAATTTGATTTATATGCCGCCCTTCTCCGGAGACTCAGCGCGGCTTACAATGCGCTAAGCAATAGCCTTCATTCTTTTGTATATTTATACAAAGTCAGCTTATTGCCCCCACAACTGGGCCCTCAATTTACCTACCTTAGAAAGGATGGAAGGCTGAGTCAACCTTGAGCCTTGGCGAGATTCGAACCTGCAGTAATTGCAGGCAGCTGGTCTTAATAACCAGCTTAATAACAGGGTGCCTTAGACCACTGTACTACCAAGGCTCTTTTTCCCTCTCCTCTTCCTCCAACAATATTTTATAAATTCCACTCATTAAGCCTTTTATCCCTTTATTTTCTTCCTTTATAGTTTCATTTTTTTCAATTAATTCCTCAAACCTCATTAACTCTCTACACTCTCCATTTGCTCTTATCCAATTTTTAGTCCATTGTTCCACTTGGCTGTAATTTAATCAAGACAACCATTTACCTCCTAGAACCTCTTCTAATTCCCCACATGTCCTCATTCCTCCTAACCATTCCCTTAGTTTCATTTTATTTTTCACTTTTAAACTTTTATTCACTTTATTCTTCAAATTCTCTGGGAACTTTTCCAAGATTACTACCGGTGATAATGGAGAGTTCTTCGGAAGCAACCTCCCTTTATATTTACTCCAAATTTCCCAATGAAACTTCAGAAGAGGATTGCTTATGCTTTCAGCCCATTTCTTTCCACTTTCCATAAAAAATATATTTCCCAGCTTCCATTCTAATTCGGTTTTAATTTTAGATTTATCTTCCAACCACTCCAATTCTCCTATTCCTAAAATTGCCTCTATAACATGTCTAAGCCTGTTAGCGACATAATATAATTTAATATTTGGGAGTCCTAAACCCCCTTTTTTTTTGGCTTAGATACCACTTATTTTTATTTATCCTCGCTTTCTTATTCCCATTACAATAGTTATTCAGTATATTCTGCCAACTCTTTAATTCTGATATTTTTATTGGTAGCATCCTAAAAGCAAAATTGATCTTTGCTAAAATCTTCATTTTTACTAAAGCAATTCTTCCAAACCATGATAAATTCAACTTTTTATATTCATTCAAACTTTCCAAAATCTCCTTCTTTAAGCTGCCTAGATTTTCCTTTTCTAACTTCTCCAATTTTTTTGTAATTCTAGCTCCCAGGTATTTAATATGATCTTTAATTCTCATTTCGCTTCGCTTCCCTTCCCAATCCTTCTCTTCCCTTTTAGTGTAATTAAACAGCATCAACTCAGATTTTGACCAATTTATTCTTAATCCAGTTATTTCTTCAAATTCTTTTAGATGCCATCCAATTCTTTCCATTTTATCTACTATATTCTTAACTGTCAATACACAAGATTAAAAATCTAAAGCTTAAAGCGGGGATATTAGCTTTAGATATTTTTAAGGCCTTCGATTGTGTGAGCTGGCAAGCATTAAAGATGGTAATAGACAGAATGGGGTTTGGAAATAAATTTAAAGTTGTAATAGATCAATTATATTCTCGGAACTCTGCCTTAGTGATAGTGAATGATGGAGTTACAGACAAGATACGACTCGCCAGAGGAACAAGGCAAGGGTGCCCACTCTCACCTGTCCTATTTGTATTGGTTATGGAACTATTGGCCAACACATTAAGAGATAACAGGGAGATAGAAGGGATAGATAAAATAAACTAAATATGTTTGCTGATGATACACTGTCTATGGTTATAACATCCAGATAATTGTCAATGTATGGCCATTCATTCAGCAACTGTTTGGAGTAATGATGGCGTTGAATGAAGGGACTGATAACCCATGCTCAAAGTTATGGTTATTGCACAACCCCTGTGATCATGTGATCAGAATTCAGGAGTTTCACACCCAGCCTCCACTCAATGACCACAGAGTCATGTTAACCTACTAATCCCCCCACCAACATAACCCCTTTTGACTGTCCCCTTTTGACTTTAGCCTCTTGTTGCTCCTGCTTTGGCAGCTTTGGTGGAGGAAAAATTAAAAAGACCCCTTTGCAAAGAGTTCCTATGGGGCTAGGACAAAGGAATACTACCATGTTTTCCCCCAAAAAAGATCCTGTCTTATTTCAAGCTGTTTAGCTCTCATCAGCTAGCCATACCCTTACTTGGATTCAAACTTGGGTTGCCTGCATGTTAGGCAGTTGTATTAACCTCTGAGCCACAAGTTCTCTTCCCTTCATCAGCTTGAGCCAGGGGAGAGATTAAAAAGGCGAAAGGGATGCAGTATGCTCCCTCCCACATGCTGGGGTAGACCAAGTCTACCCCTAGAAAAACACTTAATCTCTTAGTCCAAACCGGGGGCATTTAGTCCAAACTGGGGGCAACCCATCACTGTCCAGATCAATCTGTAGCTCTGTAATTGGCTGCAGACATCTTCAGGAAAGAGAAACGGGCTGGCAAGGCAGGTGTCGGGGTGTGCGAGGCCTGGCTGCAACTGTCCAGATACATAGAAGGGCTTTTATGAGATTTGAAGATTTGATCAAAATGTTGGATCACTGATCTTTATAAAGAAATTATTTGAGAAGAGATAATAGCAATAGCACTTAGAATTATATACAACTTTACAGTGCTTTTACAGCCCTCTCTAAGCGGTTTACAGAGTCAGCCTATTGCCTCCAAAAATCGGGGTCTTCATTTTACCAACCTCGGAAGGATGGAACACTGAGTCAACCTTGAGCCTGGTGAGATTTGAACTGCCGAATTGCAGGCAGCCAGCAGTCAGCAGAAGTAGCCTGCAATACTAAACTCTAACCACTGCGCCACTGCAGGTTAATCTCTGTATGTTGGATCTTGTGATCAATATGTTTTAACTTAAGAAGTTAGTTTATTGTATAGGAGTCATCATACGAGAGATGTTAAAGCTATCAGATTTATTGTATGATATTAGAAAGAAAGTTCATTTCAAAGAATTTGTAAGAGATTATCAGAGAGAATACAGCTGACCTTCAAGAAATGTTGAATGATCACCACCTAACTGGGGAACAGAAGAACTGGATGGATGACAGTTCTGGGCTTTTGTGGGGCATGCTGAATTTATAGGACTATGCATGATTTCCTAACTCTAACCAGGATCAAAGAAATGAAGATTCATGTCTACCACAAGGATTACAGGGTGACATAATAGAATTAGAACAAAGGGAGAGCATTATGAAAACTTCTTGGAGAAAAGCTAGGTTAGGTCTTCAAAAATAAGCAAGTGAAGGATAAGCAATGTATTACACATGGACTAATTTCGCACTTCATAAAAATATTCTTTTCAAAAGAATAAGGATTACTTAGACAATCATCCTCAGGGACTTCCTTGAGGTTTATTGTACTCAATGGAAAAATACTACAGAAATATATTTGAAGAATGTAGAGTGTCAGGGTTCCAATGGATGCCCTAATTAAATGAAGAGCCTCAAGCCAAGCTTCAAAAGAGATCCACTTATTTATTAGGAGCTTCATGTTGGCACGTTCCAAGTGAAGCCAACTCTGACCCCATGTAATTTACGCCCCAATCATGACCCTGTTTTCCCCCTCTCCCAGGATGTGTCATCAATCACATTCACCAACGGAGCAATTTCGTGGGTTGTAGAGATCAGGTAACTGATCTGTGGGTAACCCTGTGGGTAACCCTGGGAGACAGCCTTGAGAGAGATATGTCTGGAATGTGCTTTCATTTTTGGCTGCCGTGTTGCTTCATCGGTTTCCCATCTCCCTTGCCTATGGCAACTCGAGAGCAGGCCAGGGATGCTTTGTGAGTTGACATAGAGATTTCAGCCATAAGTATACAGTATATATTTGGGAGAAACCCATGGCTAATGATTAAGTTTACAGAAATAATCACATATAATTATATATGTGGTATCTCCTTAAAAAGCTAAGAAGATAGTTGTCTCCAAAGTTATAGTATGGATGTGAAATAATACCTCTCCAAACCCAGGAGGTTCCATTTGGTAGATATGAGTGGTTTTTGGCAATTAATTTAAATGACTATCATTGATGCTTTATGATACAACTGCAGCAGCTCTACAGAAAATACTGAGAAATAATTCACAATTCACTGTGATAGAGATGATAAAACCTTTGATATCTGCAGTTGAGGGAAAAGAGTGAGCAGGGTCTTGTCCCTTTCAATTCTGGTCAGGATTTCCATTCCCTGAAATGTCCTTGTTCATCAGGGAATGCTTTGCTAAGCTTGTTGATGCCAATCTTTTGGATAAGAGAAGTGATACGATGACATATGTGAGCTGAATGTGTTCCTACATTTAGTAGTTGGTAGAATAGTGTCATCATATGAATGGTGGGATTGCGGATAGCTACAACTAAGACTACGCTAGAGAAAATGTTGAGTGTTGTAATCATATGGTGGCTATTGATTGACACAAAGTGCCAGGCAAATGCCACACCTTACCAAAGAAATGATCCTTCTCCTATCCTTCATGAATGGCATAAACCAGGAAACCTCCTCATTTGTGGGATCACAGCTCAGGTTATATATGTACTTGAGGAACATTCCTTTGATGTGCATCCTTCACATAAGTCGTTTCTTATACCTCTGTGAGTAATTATTTTTTTTTTCTTTTCCTTCCTTTATATAAAAAGTAGAAGTCTCAGGTTGTTGTAAATTAAGCAGAGAGTATTGTGAGATTTCACACCAATTTCTAACCTGTTTTATCTGTAATCCCGAAGCATAGACAACGTTTCACCCAGACCCTCATAAAGTCTTTTGGAATCTTAAGGACCTCCAATTTTATGATTGCGTATATTTTTCTGGATAGATTGACTAAATTATAAAATCTTATACAATAGTAGTATAGTTAGTTTTTTTTCATGAATAGATCTGTTGTTAGATCTGTTGTGTCTGGTTTTGAGACATGATAGTGACTATAGTGATAGTGACATGATAGTGTTGAATCTGCTGTTGCATAAAATTACTGGAAACCTTCTATATGCTTCAGATAATATTGCAGATAGATAGAATTCTTTATTGGCCAAGTGTGATTGGACACAAAAGGAATTTGTCTTTGGTGCATATGCTCTCAGTGTACATGAAAAGACAAGATACATTCATCAAGAATCATAAGGTACAACACTTAATGATAGTCATAGGGTACAAATAAGCAATCAAATCATACTAGAGGGAGGGATAGAGAGAGAGAGAGAAAGAGAGAGAGAGAGAGAGAGAGAGAGATTGAATTAATTCTTTATTGGCCAAGTGTGATTGGACACACAAGGAATTTGTCTTTGGTGCATATGCTCTCAGTGTATATAAAAAGACAAGATATATTTGTCAAGAATCATAAGGTACAACACTTAATGATAGTCATAGGGTACAAATCAGCAATCAAATCAAACTAGGAAATAATCAATATCAATATATATCGTAAGGATACAAGCAACAAAGTTACAGTCATGCAGTCATAAGTGGGAGGAGATGGGTGATGGGAACGATGAGAAGACTAATAGTAATAGTAATGCAGACTTAGTGAATAGTTTGACAGTGTTGAAGAAATTATTTGTTTAGCAGAGTGATGGCATTCGTAGAAAAACTGCCCTTGTGTCTAGTGTCGTTTTGAGGGTAGGAGTTGAAACAATTTATGTCCAGGATGTGAGGGGTCTGTAGATATTTCCACAGCCCTCTTTTTGACTTGTGCAGTATACAGGTCCTCAATGGAAGGCAGGTTGGTAGCCATTGTTTTTTCTGCAGTTTTAATTATCCTCTGAAGTCTGTGTCTGTCTTATTGGGTTGCAGAACCAAACCAGACAGTATAGAGGTGCAGATGACAGACTCCATAATTCCTCTGTCGAACTGCATCAGCAGCTCCTTAGGCAGTTTGAGCTTCCTGAGTTGGTACAGAAAGAACATTCTTTGTTGTGCTTTTTTGATGACGTTTTTGATGTTAGTACTACAGAGCAGTGCCTTTTGGGTAGTGTTTCAGCATCTCTCCCCCTTGGAATCTCCAATTCCTTCCTTGTATTCATATTCCAGTGTGCTCATCAGGCTCTCATTGTCCACATCAAAGCTTGCCAATTAAATACTCTAAATGAATAATCTTTGTTCTTTCTAAGAATCTCCAGATGTCACCTTCCATCTTGAATATCTATGTGTGTTTACAAATTCAGAGTGAGTTTTCTATGCCTCTCTTGTCCTTTTATTATTCCTATCACCCATCTCCTCCCACTTATGACTGTATGACTGTAACCTTGTTGCTGGTATCCTTAAGATTTATATTGACTGTTTCCCTATGACTATCATTAAGTGTTGTACCTTATGATTCCTGACAAATATATCTTTTCTTTTATGTACTCCGAGAGTGTATGCAAATTCCTTGTGTGTCCAATAACACTTGGCCAATAAAGAATTATATTCTGTTCTGTTCTGTTCTGTTCTGTTCTGTTCTGTTCTGTTCTGTTCTAATGTTGAAAGTAACAGAGGGTCCTGCTCCATGATGATCAGGGAGAAGAAGCTGGCTTTCTTCTCCATGACAACATGGGCTAGGGAGACTTGTTACATATCACACCTAACTGTGATTTCTTGAATCATGGTTTAATAAACTGAAGTTGATTGGGCTCACATGAAATGCTAAATTACAAACTGGCTTAAAATTGCCAAATTATTAAGAAAATTGCCTAATTAAGAAGACACTGGACAGCCACTTGTCTGGGATGATCTCCTGCTTAAGCAGGGGTTTGGACTACAAGACCTCCAAGATCCCTTCCAACTCTGTTATAATCTTTGTTTCATGCTGCATCCAATGTTCTTCGTTGATTTTATATCTGATGCAGTGGTGAAATCCATTTTTTTTTTACTACTGGTTCTGTGGGCATGGCTTGGTGGACATGGTGTGGCTTGATGGGCATGGTAGGGAAAGGATACTGCAAAATCTTCATTCCCACCCCACTCTGGGACCAGCCAGAGGTGGTATTTGCCGGTTCTCCGAACTACTCAAAATTTCCACTACTGGTTCTCCAGAACTTGTCAGAACCTGCTTCATTTCACCCCTGATCTTATGCCTATTACAATTGGCAAGTTTCATATTGTGGTTATTTTGTTCCTTCACTAAATATATTCTTGTCTCAATGGCTCTCTTTTTCACTGTATTTCATTGTATTTCCATTGTATTGTCAGAGCTGTTTTAAAGTTGTATCAGCACTCCCTGAGTTTGGCATTTGCGGTGGAACAGATCAACTCAAACCCAAGACTCTTGTCTAACATTACCCTGGGATTTTTAATCTCTGACAACTATTTTGATGCCCGGTTGACTTATCATTCCACTTTGGAGCTGCTCTTCCGATCAGATCAGTTGGTTGTCAACTACAGATGTGATATCAAGGAGAATCTCGTTGTGGCCATCATTGGAGGCTTCGGTGCGGATATCTCGTTCTTCATGTCAGATGTCATAAGTCTTTATAAAATCCCACAGGTAAGATACAGTATGTATTGACATGCATAGAAAGCGCATCCATGGGGCAAAATTAGGGAATGGGGAACGTTTATCAAGTAGAGGTTAGATTATGTTGTAACGATCAATCAAAAAGGTCAGATGAAATCTGGGAACTGGAATTAACCCATATCTACTCCAATACATTGCAGAAGCTGAGAATGTCAAGTGGTGGTTTGGGTTTAAATTAATTCTGATCCATGGAAGTTAATGGGGGACGGTGTCCATCAGCCTCTCTCAGCCAAACCTATAATGTTGTTTAGAGTGCTGCGTATATTGTTTTTGATGCCCGAAGAAAGGGCAGGATATGAAACTAAGAAATAAGGTAAAGGTAAAGGTAAAAGTTTCCCTCACACATATGTGCTAGTTGTTCCCAACTCTAGGGGACAGTGCTCATCTCCATTTCAAAGCTGAAGAGCCAGTGCTATCCAAAGATCTGTCTGAGGTCATGTGGCCAGCATGACTAAATGCCAAAGGCGCACAGAATGCTGTTAACTTCTCACCAAAGGTGGTTCCTATTTCTCTACTTGCATTTTTTACATGCTTTCGAACTGCTAGGTTGGCAGAAGCTGGGACAAGTAACAGGAGCTCACCCCATTACATGGCACTAGGGATTCGAACCGCTGAACTGCCGACCTTTCAATCGACAAGCTCAGCGTCTTAGCCACTGAGCCACCACATAAAAAGGTGGTTTTTTTATGCACCCTTAGCATAAAAAAGGTAGTGTCTCATTTATTTATGAGCTGCGGTGGCGCAGTGGTTAGAGTGCAGTACTGTAGGCTACTTCTGCTGACTGCCGGCTGGCTGAAATTTGGCAGTTCAAATCTCACGAGGCTCAAGGTTGACTCAGACTTCCATCCTTCCGAGGTGGGTAAAATGAGGACCCAGATTGTTGGGGGTGATAGGCTGACTCTGTAAACCGCTTAGAGTGGGCTGTAAAGCAGTATATAAGTCTAAGTGCTATTGCTATTTAGCAGTTAATGCATAGCAATCATAACAGTCAAAGGTTTATATAGATTTGAAAATAGAAGCCCACACAAGAAAAGGGCTTGGATAAAATATACACATCTGCATGATCTTTAGGAAAATACAGGTGGTCCTCAACTTATGACCATAATTGAGCCCAAAATTTTCTGTTGCTAAAGGAGATATTTGTTAGGTGAATTTTGCTCTATTTTACTACCTTTCTTGCCACATTTGTTTGCTCTTCTTTTATGTCTTATGGGAGGGGCCAATCATCTGCAATCCTTACTCCCAAATCGACCCTGTTTTCTTAACCGTTCTTGCCTTCTGGCAGCTCTGCGCATGCACACACTGGGAACAGGCTCCTGCTGTTCTTCTGCCTTTCTGATGTCGGACTCCGGAGACTCCGACTATTATAATAAAAAGAACTACCAGATAGCCTTGACCCCCTCTCTGCCTCTGCCTCAGAGCCCTCATCTGAGCCTTCCCCAGACTCCAGGACTGGCCCATGTTCTTCCCCAACCTCCTCACTGTCTAAATCTGCTGCCAGTTCTGCTGACTTCTGACAGGCCACAACACTGGCACCTTTTGAGTAAGGTCATCTACGTAGCTGCCTGTATCTGGCCATTTAGCAGCCCATTTGGCTTTCTACTGTGTGTCGATGTCAAAGTTGTTAGGCAGCTGTTGAGCGAGTGCCAGAGAGGGCTTCATGGATTTAAGCCTCCCAGGGGGAGGGCCTTCTCTGTGGGAGCCCCAGCCCTGTGGAATGAACTGCCCCCGGAAATTCGTAAGATCTCTGACCTCCGGGTGTTTCGCTGCGCATTGAAGACCCTGTTGTTCCGCCAGGCCGGACTATCAACACAATAGTTTTTAAATTGGGGTATTTAAATTTATTGGGATTTTAAATCTGAGCCACCTTATTTAATTATTTTAAATTTTATACTGTTGTTTTTGTCTGTGTTTTTAAATAGGCTGTACACCAACCTGAGTCCTTCGGGAGAAGGGCGGTATAGAAATAAAATTATTATTATTATTATTATTATTATTATTATTATTATTATTATTATTATTATTATTATTATTATTATTATTAATTGACAGATGAGGAAGATCAGTGTGCACAGGAAGAGGTGGGTTTCTCATAATTTTGTTGTACACCTTCACTAAGTCTTCCTGCCTTTGTAGATCTGGAGGTGCTATGTGGCTCAAGACAGGGGGCCAGCAAGTAGGAGCAGATTTTATGCAACCGCTTATTATCCTCATTGTTGTTGTGGTCCACCAGTGGCCTGCGGAGCTGGCAGCAAAATCGGACAGTGAGGAGATTGGGGAGGAACATGGGCCAATCCTGGAGTTTCGGGAAGGCTTGGATGAGGGCTCTGCGTCAGAGGCAGAGAGGGGGCCATGGCCATCTGGGAGTTATATGCTGCCTCCAGAGACTCCAGAGGCGGACATCAGTGAGGCAGAGGACTATCAGTGAGGCAGAGGACTAGGGGGAGCCTGTTCCCAGTATGTGCATGCACAGAGCTGCCAGAAGGCAAGAACAGTTAAAACAAAAGGGATGAGTTGGGAGTAGGGCTTGGAGATGATTGGCCCCTCCCATAAGACATAAAGGAGGAGCAAAGGCACATGAGCCTTTGCAGGAAGCAACTTTGTTCATTCTGGTTGGTTTAAATTCTGAAGCTCCGTTTTGACACTGAGCTCCGTGTGGCCTTGCAAAGCTAATTGCCAATTAGGTCTTTGGCAGCGTGTCAAGGGAGATAAAGATGGGTGCTTATCAGCCTTATCCTGAAGGACTGTGGCAGACTTCTGTCCAACTCTTTACAAACTATTTGTGACTCATTACGGGCTGTGAATGAACAGAATTCACAGCCATTGAAATAAAAATAGGGTTTTTGAAACTAATTGTGTACTTTTTACTGTCTCAGGAAGCTTAGGTCAGAACAATTGTATCTAAAATGTTACTAAATGAACTGTTGTAAATCAAAGACAACCTGTATACCTTTCTCAAACGAGTCATGACATTACAACCCTAACCAAACAATTGCACATATTATTTTAGCTGGCTTATGGCTCCTTTGCTCCCAATGAGAAGCATGGAACAAAGATGGCTGCTTCCTTTTATCACATGGCTCCCAATGAAAGCCTTCAGATTGTGGGGGTTATTCAGTTGCTGAAGCACTTTGGATGGACGTGGGTTGGCCTCTTAATTCTGGATGATGACAGTGGGGACAATTTCCTTGAAGCCCTGGACCCTCGTCTTTCTGAGAACAGGATCTGCTCTGCTTTTGTGGAGAGGTTTCCCAAACAAGCATTTTTCTTTATGTTTCAAGGGGATATAGTGTACAGGATACAATTTTATCTGAACCACCCCAGAGTGAACACATTCATCTTCTATGGAGAAAGTATCTCAGCAATCCTTCTGTTCACCTTCATGAAATATATAGACATAAACCGTGGAAAGATGTGGATTCTGACAGCACAGATGGATCTAGTGTTAACGAGTCTTCACCGTCCCTCAGATTTGCAAGTGTTCGATGGAGCAATTTCCTTTGCTATTCATTCCAAGGAACTGCTGGGATTTGATGAATTCCTTAGGGCCATCAAACCATTCCAGACCCAACGAGATAATTTGCTGAAATTATTCTGGGAACAAGGTTTTGATTGCTCCTTTTCAGGAAGTAATAAACCAGTGGAAAGTGATGAAGCATGCACTGGGTGGGAAGAATTAAATGCCCTTCCCCAGCATTTATTTGAAATGACTGGCCACAGCTACAGTATCTACAATGCAGTGTATGCTGTAGCACATGCTTTCCATGGCATGGTTAGGTCTAAACACAGAAGAGTAGCAGGGAGTTCAAGGGTCAAACTTCAAGATCAAGGCACCTGGAAGGTAATAATTTGTCAATCAAATACCTTCATTGCCAGGAGCAGATTAGTACCTTCTAGAAGGGGTGTCACTGGTGGCCCACGGACTGGATGGCTCATGCGCAGGCCATGCCATCCCAGCTCCGTGAAGGGGGAAAAACATCACGATACATCATGTGATGACAATGTGATGTGGCAAGATTGACACCCATGATCTAAAGGTAAACTAAGCCTCTTCTTATTTCTTACATTGGTGAGGAGGCACTGGAAGAAAGTGATTTACTCACTATTCAGAAGGAAGCCGATGTTGAATGTTGACATGATTCTCCTCATTCAAATAAGGCAGTGATATGATTCACTCTGCCACAAAGCAATTCACCGTGTTGTAAGTGAAGTCTTTTCTTAGACCTCCCCAGCAATCCTGGCTGGAGGTGTTCATTGTGGGATGGATTTGACACAAGTGTGGAATTAATTCTCTTTTTTTGCTTTTAAATTATTAAGAATTTATTAATCATGATGTCAGTGTTCTGAGTAACGCATCCACTAAAAGCAGAACTCCGAGGCAGGTAGATTCCTCAAAGAACATGTTTATTGAATACATCATATCGGCACAGCTAGTAAAAACCAACTCTGAAAATTCCTGTGGTTTTCCCCTAATTAAAAGAGCAAATATTTCCCCCCTCAGATGTCACTGGTCACATTGTCCAATAAAAGTAGCTGGCATGGTGCTTGGTGACTCCTCCCTTCCTTCAACTGCCACCTGTTGCGATGACCTTGGTTCCCACGAGAAAACTTTTTGTTTTGACTATTAGCAAGTCTATCTATTTCCCCCTCCCTTTCTCCCTCTCAGAGTTTGTGGCAACTATGAGGCATCACAAAATGGCTTCAGCCAGGTTCGCTTCAGAGTTGACACGCAATTTTATGAATTGGTACATGGCCACTTCATATGGTAGCCAGCATTAGGTTGTGTTTTTGCATTTAGTTTCTTAACAATGAAACTTTTTTTGTTGGTTGATCAAAATATAGAATACAAAGAAAAATTCAAACAAAGTAATCGAAAAGTAGGAGGAGGGGAAAAAATGGTGTAAAGAGGGAAAAGGAAAGAAAAAGGCACCAACTTCTTACTCTGTTTAACATAGTTGAAGATAACATTACAACCACAACTTTTTACTTTTACACAACGGTAGGTACGAGCCATTTAATTCTCTTAGAGGCTTTCTCTACGTGCTTCTGAACTTGGCTGTTTTCTTGCAGACATTCCACTACCCAAACTAGGTAACATCATCAGTGCTAGTAGAAGGTTTGGCATTATATCATTGTATAAAAGTTCTCTTTATGATTATAATTCAATTCTTTGGCCAACTTTTTTTAAAAAAATATTGATTCCAATATTATATTGTAGTCAAAATTTCTCGCCATTGAATCTTACAATGCTTAACATACTCACTTTTTAAATACAATCTCAACAGCATTTTATAAGCCTTAGCTATAAGGTGTTTTGTTCTGTCCCCGTCGCACGCACACACACAAACAGACAGCCAGGAGTTAATGAATCAAACAGTCAGGAATTCCTTTAAGATAACAGTCTTGGCAGAGAACCATGAACTGCCTGCCAAGATATTTTACTCACTAAGGGAGGTTTTTTCTCCTCAGTCCGATATACCAAATTAATTCCTCAAAGCAAAGAATTGTCAAAGTCCAGTCTGAAGAAATCCAAAAAGAGATTCTGACAGGGTTCTAGAAACACGATATGACTTCTGAGCTTTTCAATTTGTCCATCACAAGGCCTGAATAGCTGACACACCCCCTTTTATCCCTTGTGGCGTGTGGTCCAGTGACGCAGCTCAATCTCTGGCCCGCCCATGCCTCTTTCTCTGCTGCATGCGCTTATCCTTCTGATGCTGTCTGGGATCCAACCAAAACTCATCCCCCTCACTCTCTATCTGCAGCTGCTCTGAAGTGCCTTACTCCTGGCATATCTCTTGGCCTTCGGAGGAAACCTGAGGCATTGCCAGAGAGGAGGGCCCTGGAGAGGGAGGCCTTGCCAAATCCTCTCCTTCACCTTCTGAGTCCTCTCCCTCACAACATGTTTATTAGTAGTACACAGTATAGTTTCAAATTCATTTTTAACAGCACCAAAATTTTACCTGATTCCAAGTCTTCTTTTGATTTAAAGGTGAGTTCGCCTTGAATAAAATATATTATTTCACATATATCCACCACTTCCACTTCACAGTCATTTCCTTTTTAAAG
This sequence comes from Arizona elegans, assembly GCA_022577455.1. Lineage (NCBI taxonomy): Eukaryota > Metazoa > Chordata > Lepidosauria > Squamata > Colubridae > Arizona > Arizona elegans. The sequence goes on along the minus strand of JAKOOJ010000076.1, from coordinate 416,582 downwards.
GAGGCCTCCTGGGGAGTTACCACTTTCATTTCTACAGACATACATTTCAGGAAATCTTGATTTATATCTTATTTATTCCCTTTCATTTTTATTTAGCTTCACTGGTTCCTTCAAGGGCTTTCATTTAATAATTCGCTTGGAGAAACTGTGTCCATCAACCATCGCGGAGAAGTTCTTTCTGGATTCGATATGATAAATGTGGTCGTGTTTCCAAACAATTCATACCGTAAAGTGAAAATTGGAAAGATGGATCCCACAGCACTTGAAGGAAGCGAATTTGTGATTCATGAAGATTTAATTGTGTGGCACAAATATTTTAAGAGGGTGTGGATTTTGAGAGATTTTATTATTTTGGATTTGGGAATCAGAGACGAGTTTGATTGTGCAGCCTGTTTCTGTTCCTTTAATCAGGTCAATTTTAGCACTCTGTATTCAAAATATAAGTAGTCCTTGACTTATAACAGTTCATTTAGTGACCGTTCAAAGTTACAACGACACTGAAAAAGTGACTTATGACCATTTCTCACTGTTACAACCTTTGTAGAATCCCCATGATCACGTGATCAAAATTCAGATGCAATTAGTTCATATTGATGACCATTGCTGTGTCCCAGGGCCATGTGATTCCCTTTTGTGACCTTCTGACAAGGAAAGTCAATGGGGAAGCCATATTCACTTAACAACCAGGTGACTAACTTATCAACCACACTTAACATTCACTTAGCAACTGAAGCAAGAAAGGTCATAAAAGATCATAAAACGGGGCATCATGCATTGTTTTTAAAATAAATTCTCCTTTATTTTAGTTAATCCAGAGAGGGCAAGGGAGGAAATAGCTTGGATGCTAAACATCTCCAATATTTAGAAATTATCTTAGAGATTTCTAGGTGTGGCTCTTCATCTCATGTTCCTATGACCTCCGCTCAGGGGTATGCTGCTGGGGGTTTGCAGGGGTTTGGGAGAACCCCCAAATCCCACTCCTGGCTGGCCCCTCCCACCCCACTTTACTACTCCCAGGAGTCCCCACGCAGCCCGTTTTGGATTCAGGTAAGTGCAGGGTGCATGTGGAGGCTCGAGGAGGGCGAAAAACGGGTCTACTGGAAGTTCAGGAAGGCCTGAAATGGGCCCATTTCCTGTCTCCAGAGGGCCTCCGGAGCCCGGGGAGGCCATTTTTGTCCTCCTGGATGCTCAAAGTAAGTCTCTGGAGCCCAGGGCGGGCAAAACAATCCTCCCAGCGCCATGGTGCAAGAGGTTGACTAGGCCATGCCCACCATAGGCACGCCCACCCAGCAACTGGACAGAGAACCCCTTGCTAAGATTTTTGAAGCCCATCCCTGCCTCTGCTCTTCTATTTGTGCAGGTGGACTAGAACAGGGGTCGGCAACTTTAAACACTCAAAGAGCCATTTGGACCCGTTTCCCCCCAAAAGAAAACACCAGGAGCCACAAAACCCTTCCTGTGCCTGACTATTTCCTGAGCGGCCACAAAATTAGCATATGTAGTTGAATTAAACATTCTGTTTTCTTCTGAAGCTTTTCTTTTCTTGGATTTATCCATGGTCAGCCTACCAGGGGGTCAAAAAGCTCAATAAATCATGTGCTGGTGGGTGTTGCACATTGGTGGTTGTGACACATATTTTGAGTGACAGGGAACCGCAACAGAGGGATGAAAGAGCCACATGTGGCTCCAGAGCCATGGGTTGCTGACTCCTGGACTAGAGGATGACTGTTGAATATTACTCCTGTCTTCAATCCTGAACTCCATCCTGGTTTATCAACAGGTCTTGCCCCGTTCAGTGTGTAATGATCCCTGTCCTGCTGGCTATCAGAAGAAAAAGAAAGAAGGCGAGAAATTTTGCTGCTATGATTGTGATCCATGTTCTGAGGGGAAGATGTCAAACATGTTGGGTAAATTGTAACATATTTTACTCATCTTTGCTATACTAGGCACCAAATCCTTGATTTACCTTTATGTAATATATATGACACCTGTGATTCTGTGCTTTATGGCTTCTCTCTTATTTGCAGACATGATTGCCTGTTCTGAATGTCCAGAAGATCAATATCCAAGTAAGGACAAAGTTCGATGCATCCCCAAAATCGTAACTTTTCTAACTTTTGAAGAACCTTTGGGGATCAGTTTAGTTGTGGTTGCTGTTTTATTTTCAGTCATTACCATGCTCATACTTGGAATATTTATTAAGTGTAAAGACACCCCTATGGTTAAAGCTAACAACAAGGACCTCACCTACACTCTCCTTATCTCCCTTCTGCTTTGCTTCCTCTGCTCTTTCCTCTTTGTTGGCAAACCTCTTAAATTGATTTGCTTCCTTCGACAATCCATGTTTGGCCTTATCTTCTCTGTGGCCATTTCTTCTGTGTTGGCCAAAACCATCATGGTCATTGCAGCTTTCATGGCCACCAAACCAGGGTCCAGCATGAGAAAATGGTTGGGGAAAAGACTGTCTTTCTTAATTGTTTTTTCAGGTTCCTTCATTCAAGCAGGCATTTGTCTGGCATGGATGATCACTTCTCCCCCCTTTCCAGAACTTAACATGAAATCAATGACTGAAGAGATCATAGCAGAATGTAACGAAGGGTCTGTTGTGATGTTTTATCTTGTCTTGGGCTACATGGGGTTTCTGTCTCTGATCAGCTTCATGGTGGCTTTCCTGGCTAGGAACCTGCCAGACACGTTCAATGAAGCCAAGTTCATCACTTTCAGCATGCTGATGTTTTGCAGTGTTTGGTTGTCCTTTGTTCCCACCTACTTGAGCACCAAAGGAAAGTATATGGTAGCTGTGGAGATCTTCTCCATCTTAGCTTCTAGTGCTGGATTATTGGGATGTATCTTCTTTCCCAAATGCTACATTATTTTGCTGAGACCTGACCTCAACAGCAAAGAGCAACTTGTAAAGAAAAAGCATTTCTGACTCTTAAATTGTGGATATATGTATTTCTACTATGAAATAGAATTCATAATATTCTCTTAAGAATATAACTTGTTTATTAGCTCTGCCAACATTACCAAAACTGCATATCTGTCGAAGGTATAAATGTCTGTGATAAATTCTTATGAACCGAAATGGAAAATAAAATAAAAAAAAAAAATTCACTGTACAATGGACTGTACAATTTTACTCTTAATAAATAGATTTTTTTTTAGTTCTGATTATTTACAAGAACTATTTCATGAAGAGAAGGTCTCGTCTTCATAAGATATCTGCTGTTTTGAAATTGTAAACTGTGATCTAATATTTGGGTAATATAGTTTGGGTCTTATCATCATGAAGCAGACATGAGAAAAGAAAGAAAGGGAAAGAAAACAAAAGGAAGATTACAAAAAAGACTCTTCCAATCTTCTTAATTGCAATTATAAGTACATTTCTACTGTAAATGTACAATATTCATTTCTGTCTTTAAGGTTACAACATACAGGCAGTTCGCAACATGACAATTTGTTCAGCAACTGTTCAAAATTATTTATTTGTTTGTTTATTTATAAAATTTATTGGCTGCCCATCTTACCATAGGGTAACTCTGGGCAACTACCAGTTACATCTTAATAAAAAATGTTAAAATCAAACCTTACAACCAAAGACACAAAGGGTGGGGCAGGGGCAGAGTGGGGGGAAGGTGAGATCTGTTACTACTCAATCAACCACTTCTATTGTACCGATCCCCTACTGGAGTGAATGGTGGGACTTTTGGGGGGAAATTTGGAGCAATAAAGGGGAGTTAAGCCTTCATTCCAGCTGTGTTGCTTCTGTGCTTAACCCTGGATCATCACACTTGGACCAGGAAAGACTGCAACTGGCACACAATACAAAGTTGTGCAAAGGCTCTCCTAGCCACAACTGCCACTTATTCTTTGAACAGGAGTTGTGAGTCCAGGAGAACCCCCAAGTTGCAGACTAGGTCTTTCTGGGCAAGTTGAATCCTGTTGTCTCCCATGTAGACCTCCAGGCACCACAAAAAGGTGGCCACAACATCACTTAGGTCACCAAAGGTGAAAATATAGAGTTGGGTGCAGTGGTGAAATCCATTTTTTTTATTACAGGTTCTGTGGGCGTGGCTTGGTGGCCATGGTGTGTCTTGGTGGGCGTGTCTTGGTGGGCATGGCAGGGGAAGGATTTGCAAAATCTCCATTCCCTCTCCATGCCAGAGGAAGGATACTGCAAAATCCCCATTCTCACTCCTCTCTGGGGCCAGCCAGAAGTGGTATTTGCCGGTTCTCCAAACTACTCAAAATTTCTGCTACCTGTTCTCCAAAGTGCTCAAAATTTCTGCTACCAGTTCTCCAGAACCTGTCAAAACCTGCTGGATTTCACCCCTGGTTGGGTGTCATCAGCATCTTTGGTGATGAATGATCTCACCCAGAGGTTTCATACAGATTTTATTTTATTTTATTTATTTTATTATTTTGTCAAACACATAAGATAACAGATATATATGATTACAAATACAGGATAAGGATACGAATACATGGGGAGAGTAGGTCAGGTATGGTAGGCACGTTGGTGCACTTATGCATGCCCCTTACAGGCCTCTTAGGAATGGGGTGAGGTCAACAGTAGACAGTTTTAGGTTAAAGTTATCGGGATGTGGGGATTTGGGGATGAAACCAGGCTCAAGGTAGACTCAGCCTTCCATCCTTCCGAGGTAGGTAAAATGAGGACCCAGATTGTGGGGGCAATAAACTGACTTTGTATAAAAAAGAACACCGCTTAGGGGGGGCAAAAGCCCTACTAAGCAGGTATATACAAAAATATGAAGGCTATTGCTTAACACATTGTAAGCCGCCCTGAGTCTTCAGAGAAGGGCGGCATATAAATTGAATAAATAAATAAATAAACAAACAAACAAACAAATAAATAAATTGAATAAATAAATAAATAAATAAATAAACAAATAAATAAACAAACCACAGAGTCAGGTAGTGCATTCCAGGCATTGACCACTCTGTTGCTGAAGTCGTATTTTCTGCAATTGAGTTTGGAGCAGTTTACCTTAAGTTTGTATCTATTGTGTGGAAGTCATGGAATCAAAATATTCTAAATCAACCAAGTAGGTTACTTGGCATTTAATGGAAGTACTTCAGCACTGTGTTAATCTAGGATAATCTTTGACTATCCAGTCTAGTCTACAACTCTGTGAGTCTAGTCTACAACTCTGTGAATTCTTTATGGAAATCTATTTTAGCTTCAAGTCATGGAACCAAAATATTCTAAATCCCCATTGAGAGAGCTGAGATCGGAAGGTTTGTTCTTCAGTGGAAGAAACTCAGCATGGCCAATCTAAGTTACATGGGTTTGTTTAATTTGTGACAGACATTTATTAAAAGGATCAACAGAGGTGAAATTTATGTATAATGACTGCAAGGACAGCAAACCAATATGAGGAGAATGGGAAACAAGTAGCAAGACTTAGGAGGAACAAATAATGCAATGTAAGAATGAACTCAATACAATCAGACATCAATTGAAACTTGAACTGACAATCATCATATAATCATAATCATAAATTTATTTGTCAAGCATATATAAGGTAACAGGTAAAAATATAAACATAATTTGAATACATGAAAAGAGTAAGTAAAAAGGAATATTAGGACAGGGACGGTAGGCACGCTGTGGTGCTTATGCACGCCCCTTACAGACCTCTTAGGAATGGGGTGAAGTCAACAGTAGACAGTTTAAGGTTAAAGTTTTGGGGGTTTGGGGAAGAAACTACAGAGTCAGGTAGTGCATTCCAGGCATTGACCACTCTGTTACTGAAGTCATATTTTCTGCAATTGAGTTTGGAACGGTTTACCTTGAGTTTGTATCTATTATTTGCTCGTGTATTGTTGTGGTTGAAGCTGAAGTAGTCATTGGCAGGAAGGACATTGTGGCTGATAATTTTATGTACTATGCTTAGGTTAGACTGAAGTCGGCGTAGTTCTAAGTTATTGAAGCCCAAAATTTGGAGTCTGTTGGCATAAAGTATTTTATTACTGTTAGAGGAATGGAGGACTCTTCTCGTAAAGTATCTCTGAATGTGTTCGATTGGATTTATGTCCAATATGCAGTCCAGACAGATGAGCTGTATTCAAGAATTGGTCTAGCAAATATTTTGTATGCCCTAGTTAATAGTACCACATTACCAGAGAAGAAGCTACGCAAGATTAGATCACCACCACAACAACAAGATTTACCTATCACAGGTCTTTAGAAAATTAATTAAATTAATTCCAGTTTAAACTGTCCCTATCTGTGTGACACACCATACGCCGCCTGCATTCCCAGCTCTATAATAGAATTGAGTGGAATCATCTTTTCCTGCGAGTTAGTACAGTTGGAGACCACTGTTTCATGATACACCGAATATTGTTCATTGGCCTTTATAGCTGATGCCTATCACAGTTTGCCACATATATGCAGTATTATTCTTGTCTCAATAACTCTGTATTTCAGTTGTTCCTCAATTGTGTTTTCAGAGCCATTTTAAAATTGTATCAGCATTCCCTGAGTTTGGTGTTTGCTGTGAAACAGATCAACTGAAACTCAAGACTCTTGTCTAACATTACACTGGGATTTTTCATCTGCGACAACTATTTTGTTGCCCGGCTGACTTACTGTTCTATTTTGGAGCTGCTCTTCCGGTCAGACCAATTGGTTGTCAACTACAGATGTGATAACAAGGAGAATCTCATCATGGCCATAATTGGTGGATTTGGTGCTGAGATCTCATTCTTCATGTCAAATATCATAAGTCTTTACAAAATCCCCCAGATAAGATGTAAGGTATTGACATGTAGGAAAACTCATCCATATGGCAAAATTGAAACCAACAAGGAAACACTTCTGTCGTAAAAATACCCCAATTAAAAAAACCAAAGAGGAAACCACAAGCAATAAATCTTACTTTAAGATTCAGAGGTTTATTCATGAGCAATTTGGAACATGAATAGGCAACATAGCAATGCAATTCCGCACCAAAACTTACATTATTAAACCATTGCAATGGGGTCCAATGACACATAGCAAGTCCTACAAGGACTGCTATCAGGCAAAGGACACCATTCTCATCTCAAGCCACACTTCTTATACCTTCTTTTTTACTGACATATGCATTCTATAGTTTCACTTCCTTGTTCTTTCTTACATTCTTACTGACCGTCACTCTCTGCAAACACCCGTGTGTACATCTCAAACCTCTATCCACTGGCTACTTTCAGTTCGCTATTTCTCACAGTTTCAATGTCCTGATTCCAAATATATCTCAAAACCATGTACTCTGCAGAAAATGCAGCAGATAAGTCAAGCACATTAGAAATATGTCTGGTACATATTAGTTAGTTTAATTAGTTTAAAATTTTGGTTCAGTGAGGCCTGCAAGCCCACTCCTAGGCCTTACTACCTGCAACTTTCCAACAAATATATTTCTCTTCTCACAGTTCTTTTTCCAAGAAGGGGTTAGGTTATGCTTCAGTGATGCATAAAAAGGACCTGATGAAATTTGGGAGTTGGAAATAAGCCATATCTGATGCATCACTTAGAACAGGGGTCTACAACCTTAAACACTCAAAAGAGCCATTTGGACCTGTTTCCCACAGAAAAGAAAACACCAGGAGCCACAAAACCCTTCCCGTGCCTGACGATTTCTTGAGCGGCCACAAAACTAGCATATGTAGTTGAATTAAACATTCTGTTTTCTTCTGAAACTTTTCTTTTCTTGGATTTATCCATGGTTGGCTTACCAGGGGTTGAAAAGCTCAATAAATAATGTGCCGGTGGGTGTCACACATTGGCGGTTGTGACGCATATTTTGAGTGACAGAGAGACACAGCAGAGGGGTGAAAGAGCCACATGTGGCCCCAGAGCCACAGGTTGCTGACCCCTGACTTAATAAACAGGGTATATATTGTCTGAAAAGGGAGCAGAAGCTAAGAACTTAAGGTGGTAATTTCAATGCAGGTTCATCCTAAACAATGGAAGCTACCAGTGTATTATTCAATAGAATTATTAAAAGATAGCATTGGAAAGGAATTGGAAGGTTTTCTCATCCAATCCCCTGCTCGACCAGTAGACCTCATACCATTCCAAATAATGGTTAAAAGGTTTTCTTCTTGAAAACCTCCAGTGATGATGACCCAAAACGTCTGAAGACAAGCTATTCCACTCAGAGGTGGAATTCAGCTGGTTTGGACCAGTTCAGCTGGTTCGAGCCAGTTCGGGTGAACCGGTAGCACTGACGATCACTTGGCCCTGCCCACCCATCCCCGCTCTATCCTGTCTTTTGTTTCCTGCTTTGTAGATCATCTTTGTAGATCATCTCAATCGCGTGGCACAGCTGATTTCCGCCCCCCCCTTGCTGTTCTACTTACCATTGCTGACTTGGAAGGTAAGCAGCTGAGCTTCTAAATACTACATTTTCAGCACTGAATGCAAGCACCTTAGATGCGTGCACATGCACTCACCGAACCAGTTGTTAAATTGTTCTCACTGCCAGGAAATTTCTCCTTAGTTCCAGGTTGCATCTCTCTTTAATGAGCGTCCCCCCATTACTTTTTATCCTGCTCTCAGGTGCTTTGAGAATAAGTCAGTCCTTCTTATCTATGACAGAGAAGTCATAGAGTAATCAAGTACTTTTTTTACATTGGCATCCTTCAGTCTCAAAAGACTATGGTATCGTGCTCTGGAAAGAGGTCCTAAAACAGCATCTAGTGTGACTAAAAAGGCCAATTCGAGAGTGGCAATCCCTTCCACACTGAGGGTGATACATTCTGTCCCCTGCCCAGCCCCAAGATTTCACTGGTTCCGGTACTCCCTCTTTGCCTCAGCCTGCCGAACAAGTGTCTCTTCGAATTGGAGAAGGCCATGCTGCGTCTTTAGTCTCCAAGCTGAACGATCGGAGGTCCAGGTTTCCCAGTTGTTAATGTCCGTCCCCAGGGCCTTTAGGTCCCTCTTGCAGATATCCTTATATCGTAGCTATGGTCTCCCTCTGAGGTGCTTTCCCTGCACTAATTCTCCATACAGGAGATCTTTCGGAATCCGACCATCAGCCATTCTCACGACATGCCCCAGCCAGCATAGACATCACTGTTTCAATAGTGTATACATGCTAGAAATTCCAGCAAGTTCCAAGACTGCGCTATTTGGAACTTTGTCCTGCCAGGTGATGCCAAGAATTCATCGGAGACAGCGTATATGAAAGGTGTCCAACTTTCTCTCCTGCTGTGCATAGAGGGTCCAAGAGTCACTGCAGTACAAGAGTGTGTTCAGGACGTAGGCTCTATAGATCTTTATATGTTCTGTCAGCTTCTTATTAAGCCATACTCTCTTTGTGAGTCTGGAAAATGTGGTGGCTGCTTTACCAATACGTTTATTCAGCTCAGTATCTAAATAGATACTCTCTTTAGATACTGAGCTGAATCAAGTACTGGAAGACAGCTTATATATGTTACCCATAATCCTTCTATTTGTTAAAGTAGACATATCTAGTTCCCTTAACTGTTCATTGTACAATTTAGTCTCCAGTACCCTAATAATCCTCCAGCAGTTTTTTTTTTTTCTAATAATGTAGAGTTTGGGACCCTTCTTTCTTTAAAAATTGGTTTTATGCAGGGTCTTTATTTTTCTTAATAATCTTTTTTTTCATTACTGTAGCATTTGGGCTCTTCTTTCTTTTTAAAAATTGGTCCTTTGCTCCCTCTTGTGGTTCGTGTTGTAGGCGAGTTTAAATATTACGTAGTGAAGACTATTCAAGATGCAGTTAGTAATTCATATACATAGAGGGAAAAAGAAAAAAAAAACCACTCAGTTCACAGTTAATGTAAAAAGCTGTAGAAAATAGTATTTTTTCCCTTCTTCTTCTGCCCTTCTTTCTCTTTCTCCTTCCATTACTTTAATTTTGCTTTGCTTTACTTTAATTTTTCCTCATCCTTTGCTCCTCTTTTTCCCCTCTCAGTCACCAGGCTGCACCAATGCAATTGCCATCACCATCACTGCAGTAGTGGGTTTCAAAATTTTTTACTACCAGTTCTGTGGGAGTCGCTTGGTGGGTGTGGCAGGGGAAGGATACTGTAAAATCTCCATTCCCACCCCGCTCCAGGGGAAGGATACTGTAAAATTCCCATTTCCTCCCAATCAGCTGGGAATTGGGAGGCAGAGAATAGATGAGGGCAGGGCCAGTCAGAATTTTTACTACCGGTTCTCCGAACTACTCAACATTTCTGCTACCAATTCTCCAGAACTGGTCAGAACCAGATGAAACCCACCTCTGCATCACTGTCATTATTCTATCCTATTCCTTCTCCTTTTCCTACTCCTTCATTTCTTTAACTTTACAATTTCACTTCTCTTTCTTCTTTTCCTCCTTCTCCCCTATCATGAGCCATGGTGATGCACTGGTTAGAATGAAGTACTGCAGGCTACTTCTGCTGCCTGCTCCCTGCCTGCAATTTGGCAGTTTAAATAGCACCAGGTTCAAGGTTGACTCAGCCTTCCATCCTTCCGAGGTGAGTAAAATGATGACCCAAATTGTTGGGGGCAGTTAAACCTAGGGGTTTGCTTATGTCCCCTTGAGTTCCTGAAGAAAAGGCAGGAGATAAATTTAAGAACTAAATAAGGCAGTGGTTCACAACCATTTCTTTCATGGACTGGGCTGTTGGGGGTTCGCAGGGGTTTGGGAGAACCCCTAGCTGGGATTCTGTGCAGTTTGGAGAACCCCCAAATCCTACTCCTGGCTGGCCCTTCCCGCACTGCCCTGCCCCTCCCAGGAGTCCCCACACGGCCCATTTTGGATGCAAGTAAGTGCAGGGCACACGTGGAGGCTTAGGGAGGGTGAAAAATGGGCCTACCTGATGTTTGGGCCCATTTCTGGCCTCCAGAGGGCCTCTGGAACCTGGGGAGGCCATTTTCACCCTCAAGGAAAGCCTCCAAAGCCAGGGAAGGGCAAAAACGCCCCCCCACCATGGTGTAGGAGGCCGACTAGGCCATGCCCACCATGCCCATCCCCACCCAGCAACTGGGCAGAGAACCCCTTGCTAAAAATTTTGAAGGCCATCCCTGAGGGGACCCCCTTTAAATACTTTTTGTGGCCATGGATCATGGCCACGGACCCCCAAGGCTTAACTCAACATTTAATTCATAACATAATTTCAAGTCTTCACAGTCCCCCTGTGATGACATCATGGCTCCCCTGAGGTCCACAGACCAAAGCTTGAGAACAACTGAAATAAGGGATACATTCCAGTTATAAACAATGAACTGCATATTTTATTTTAGCTGACCTATGGCTCATTTGCTCCCAAGAAGCATGGAACAAAGATGGCTGTTTCCTTTTACCACATGGCTCCCAACAAAACTCTTCAGATTGTAGGGATTATCCATTTGCTAAAGCAATTTGGATGGACCAGGGTTGGCCTTTTAATTCTGGATGATGACAGCAGAGACAATTTCTTCCAAGTCCTGGACCCTCTTCTTTCTGAGAACTGAGAATTCCCAAGCAAGCATTTTTTTCTATGTTACATGGTACTGTAGTGAGTAGGATAAACGGTTATTTGAGAAACACCATAGTCAATACATTCATCTTCTATGGAGAAAACAGCACTGCAATGCTTTTGTTTCTCTTTCTGAGATTTACAGATGTAATCCTCGGGAAAATGTGGATTCTCACTGCTCAAATAGATTTAATCATAACAAGTCTGCATCAATCCTCTGATTTGCAATTGTTCGATGGAGCAATTTCCTTTGATATTCACTCCAATGTGCTGCCAGGGTTTGAGGAATTTCTTCAGGCCATCAAACTGTTACAGATGGAACGAGCAAGTTTATTCAAAGAGTTTTGGGAACAAGGCTTTGATTGTGTCTTTTCAGACAGCAATAAACCAATGGAAAGCGATGAAGAATGTACTGGGAGGGAAGATCTGAAAAAGCTTCCTGCGCATTTGTTTGAAGTGACCAGCCACAGCTACACTATCTACAATGCAGTCTGTACTGTAGCACATGCTTTTGATGGCATGAACGTACATAGGTCTAAATACAAAAGAGTAGCAGAGAGTACAAAGGAAGAACTTTGTACTTTGTACCTGCTGAATTTCACCTCTGCCCCCCAGGCTCTGTTTTCGCTGGCAGAGGGCTGCAGGAGGCTGGTCCTTTGCTGTTTTCAGGACGGCCTCATGGGCCTAATCTAAGTACCCATGGGCCAGATCCGGTCCATGGGTCTTGAGTTTGACACCCCTACTTTTAAAGATCCTGGGAACCTCCCCTCCTGGAGAAATGAATTCATCACTGTTTGGAACCACCTAATGGTCACTATTCTGGAGTCTTTCACCAGCAAGGAGGGACAGGGATCTAATTGGCAGGTAGTTGCACTGACAGCTCTGAAGACCTTATCCATTTCATCAGGTCCATCTAATGAGCTAATTGATTGTTTTTCAAGCTTACCAACTTTAAAAGAGCATCCAGACCTCAGCTGCCAAAATTCACCAGTCATAATTCGTACTTCTTAAAGTGGGCAACTTAGAAAAATATTGATCAAATCTACTGTGTTTCTCCAAAAAGAAGGGCGGAACTTTTTTTCTTTTTCTTTTTTTTTTGACCTTTTTTTGACATCTAGGCCTTCTTTTTGGAGCATTCTAATTATTGACTCACCTCTTGGTGGTGGCACCGACAGCCTTGCCCAGCTGGCCTATTTCTTCTGTGGCCACTTGCCACCACTCGCACACATCACTCTGGCCTCCATTTTGTCTTTAGATGCCTTCTGGAAGCTTTCACCTTCAGATGCCTGCTGGAAGGCATCTGCAACCAATAACAGAGCCCTGGATTGATCCGAGGTGGACAGGGTCTTATTTAGGGGTAATTTTGTGGGTGGGGCTTAATTTGATTGCATGCGCTCAAAAACATGATAGGGCTTCTTTTCAAGGTGGGTTGTCTTTTTGGAGAAACACGGTAAAATAATTATACAGTATATTTCACTTGGTGCTACAGCAATCATGACAATTAGATTCCATGCTTCATGGCCTCTCTCGTATTTTCAGATGTGATTTCCTGTTCTGAATGTCCAGAAGATCAATATCCAAGTAAGGATAAAGTTCGATGCACCCCAAAAACCATAACTTTCCTAACTTATGAAGACCTTTAGGAATCAGTTTAGCTACGATTGCTATATTATTTTCAATAATTACTGTATTCATACTTGGAATGTTTATTAAGTATAAAGACACCCCTATTGTTAAAGCTAACAACAAGGACCTCACCTACACCCTCCTCATCTCCCTTCTGCTTTGCTTCCTCTGTTCTCTTCTCTTCCTTGGAAAACCTCTGAAACTGATTTGCTTCCTCCGACAATCAGTCTTTGGCATTATCTTTTCTGTGGCCGTTTCTTCTGTGTTGGCCAAAACTATCATAGTCTTTGCAGCATTCATGGCCACCAAACCAGGGTCCAGCATGAGAAAATGGTTGGGGAAAAGACTGTCCACCTTAATTGTCCTTTTCTGCTCTTTCCTTCAAGCAACCATTTGTCTGGCATGGATGATCACCTCTCCCTCCTTTCCAGAACTTAACATGAAATCAATGACTGAAGAGATCATAGCAGAATGTAATGAAGGGTCTGTTGTGATGTTTTATCTTGTCTTGGGCTATATGGGGTTTCTGTTTCTGATCAGCTTCATGGTGGCTTTCCTGGCTAGGAACCTGCCAGACACATTCAATGAGGCAAAGTTCATTACTTTTAGCATGCTGATGTTTTGTAGTGCTTGGTTAACTTTTGTTCCAATGTATTTGAGCACCAAAAGAAAGTATATGGCAGCTGTGGAGATCTTCTCCATTTTAGCTTCTAGTGCTGGTTTATTGGGATGCATCTTTTTCCCCAAATGCTACATTATTTTGCTGAGACCTGACCTCAACAGCAAAGAACAACTTGTAAAGAAAAAGAATTTATGATTATTAAATTGTGGCTATATGTACTTCTGCTTTGAAATGGAATTAACAATCCTTTTCTGTGGAGAAAAATGGGGCTTCTTTAGTAGCTCTGCCAAATTTATTGATACAGAAAATATTTGGTATGTGTCACTAAATATTTGACACATACCAAATATTTATATATAAATGGTATTCCATTTATAAATGGAAATGAAAAATAAAATTAAAAAAATCACTGTATAATGAAGACCCTGCTTTAAATGAAGTTCTGGTTATTCCCATCACTTATTCTAAGAGAAAAATTGAGTCATCTTCAAAAGAGATTTGCTCTTTGGTAACCATTAACAATGATCTAATACACAGGTAAAATAGTTTGGATCTTATCGTGATGGATGGATGGATGGAAGGAAAAAATGTGTAGACTCTAAACCATTGAATTATAATAATGTCAGCATATCTGAGCAATTAGAAATGTATCTGATTTGTTTTCTCCCAAGAATAATTTATTCTTGTGCCCTGTTAAAACAAGGGGTTTTTTTTTTGGGGGGGGGGGGGGGGCTGTCAGCTAAACTGGAGAGAATGGTCAAGTGAGGATTAGCTTAAAGTCATTGCATAGCTGCAAGTGGCATTAGCTTGACCATCCCAAGATATATGAAGCCTTATCTGGTCATTCCTAGAGGAAGGCAAGCAATCTGGCGAGATTCTTGTAAGAAGTATGGAAAAGAATTAAGATAGATAAGGCAAGGAGATAAGGTAATGTAAGGTGAGGTAAAGTAAGGTAAGGTAAGGTAAGGTAAGGTAAGGTACAGCAAGACAAGGCATGGCATGCTACAGCACGGCACGGCACAGCACGACAAGACAAGACAAGACAAGACAAGATGACAAGACAAGACAAGACAAGACAAGACGACAAGACAAGACAAGACAAGACAAGACAAGACAAGACAACAAGATAAGACAAGACAAGACAAGACAAGACTACAAGACAAGACAAGACAAGACAAGATGACAAGACAAGACAAGACAAGACGACAAGGCAAGACAACAAGACAAGACAAGACAAGACAAGATGACAAGACAAGACAAGATGACAAGACAAGACAAGACAAGACAAGATGACAAGATAAGACAAGACAAGACAAGACTACAAGATAAGACAAGACAAGACAAGACGACAAGATAAGACAAGACAAGACAAGACGACAAGATAAGACAAGACAAGACAAGACGGCAAGATAAGACAAGACAAGACAAGACAAGAAAGACAACCTTTATTGTCACTTTTTGGGTGGAAACTAATCAAGGAGAGAAGCAATCTAGAACTAAGGAGAAATTTCCTGACAGTTAGAACAATCAATCAGTGGAACAGTTTACCTTCAAAAGTTGTGAATGCTCCAACACTGGAAGTTTTTTTAAGTAGGGGTTGGATAACTATTTGTCAGAAGTGGTGTAGGGTTTCCTACCTAAGCAGTGGGTTGGACTAGAAGACCTCCAAGGTCCCTTTCCACTCTGTTATTCTATTCATTGGCATTAAAAAAACGAAATTCTGATGAGGGCTCTCAAAAGAAAATAAATATACAACTTTTCACGCACACACACACACACACACACACACACACACATCAAAGTCCATTTTGAATATATAGTGGAAGAAAAGAGTCTGAGAGTTAACAAGGTTGATACCAGTTTGGAGGGGGCGGTTAGGTTAGGGTCTAATCCCATGATGGTGAACCTATGGCATGCGTGCCACAGGTGGCACGCAAGCCATCACCTCAGCTCAGCTCCGCCACACATGCACACGCACCTCCCTCCGGCCAGTTGGTTTTCAGGTCTCTGCTACACATGCACGAGGGGTGGAGCGCATGTGGGAGATGTGTGTGCGTGTGTAGGGGGGAGTGCATGCGGGGGTCGTGCATGCATGCAGGGAGTAGCATACACATGTGCAGAGGGGGGCTTGCACGTGCATTGCATTATGGGTGTGCATGAAAGTGCATGCGCTTTTGTGTGTGCTTTCGGCACCTGGTGCCAAAAATGTTAGCCATCACTGGTCTAACCGTTCACTCAAAACTTGCCAGTGTTGTCTCCCTGTGATTGTAAGATTCTCCCTTTAAAGATCTGCCATTCAAAGGAACTGGAAATCTGCAGGAATGGTTCCAGCATTCCTATTTCTCATTAATATTTGGAAGTAAATATTGGCCTTGCAGTATTTTGAAGCGATGCGGTGAAGCCAGATCAGCTTGTTATTAACCTTATCATTATATCCCTCCCCTGCAAAGCTTCTAAAAGGGAGGGAAAGGGCCTGACATCCACCCCATGGGCCGCTTTTTTCCTCCTCTTCTTGCGTGCACATCAAAGCAACGTCCCCCACCTTCCCCCTGCGAGAGGCTGCCCAACTCTCGGTGTGCAGATTGGCTGTCCAGATGCTCATTTAAATGAAGCCGCTGGGTGAGATCATCCGTGGTTTTGGGGTGCAGTGCCATCTGTACGCTGATGACACCCAGCTGTACATCTCCACCCCGGACCACCCCAACGATGCCCTTGACGTGATGTCCCAGTGCCTGGAGGCGGTGCGGGTCTGGATGGGGAGGAACAGGCTCCGACTCAATCCCTCCAAGACTGAGTGGCTGTGGCTGCCGGCGTCCCGATATAGTCAGCTGATGCCATCGCTGACTATCGGGGGCGAGACATTGGCCCCCACGGAGAGGGCGCGTAACTTGGGTGTCCTCCTGGACGCACGGCTGTCTTTAGAAGAGCATATGACGGCCGTGGCCAGGGGGGCTTTCTATCAGGTTCGCCTGATACGCCAGTTGCGCCCCTTTCTGGATCGGGACTCCCTATGCACGGTCACTCATGCCCTCATTACTTCCCGCCTCGACTACTGCAATGCTCTCTACATGGGGCTCCCCTTGAGGAGCACTCGGAGGCTCCAACTGGTGCAGAATGCGGCCGCGCGGGTACTTATGGGGGCGACATGGCGCTCCCACGTGACATCTCTCCTGCGCGAGCTGCATTGGCTTCCAGTGGTCTTCCGAGTGCGCTTCAAGGTGTTGGTTCTCATCTTCAAAGCGCTCCATGGCTTAGGACCCAGTTATTTACGAGACCACCTTCTGCCTCCGATAACCTCCCACCGGCCAACACGCTCCCACAGAGAGGGTCTCCTCAGGGTGCCGTCTGTCAGGCAATGTCGGCTGGTGACCCCCCGGGGGAGAGCCTTCTCTGTGGGGGCACCCACCCTCTGGAATGAGCTACCCCCAGGGATACGACTAATCCCGGACCTCCGGACCTTCCGCTGGGCCCTGAAGACTTTTTTATTTCAGCAAGCTGGGGGGTTAAAAATTTTTAATTGGGTGAATTTTATGGGTAACGGGGTTTTAAATTGGAGAAACCTAGGATAATTTAATTTTGTTTTAATGTATTTTAATATTTGTATTGTGTGTTTTTAATTCTGGCTGTTCACCGCCCCGAGTCCTTCGGGAGAGGGGGCGGTATAAAAATTTAATAAATAATAATAATAATAATAATAATAATAATAATAATAATAATAATAATAATAAATATCCCACACAGCCAAACGGCCATGGAAAAGTAATCTTCCATGAAACAACCGGGATAAAGGGGCGGGACAAGAATGCTGGTAGACCAATGGTGGGAGAGGAATGCCAGTAGAGATCCAGTAAAATCTGCCCATGAGTAAAAATGCCCATGTTAGGTCAACCATGGTGGAATGCCCCAGAAGAAGAAGTGGGTGTGTTAAGGCAGTCATGTTCAATTGTCACATTTTGTCCCTGCGGACCCTGGTCAAGCATTGCTTATATGCCATATCCTGAATAGAAGGAAGTTGACTTCCAATCATCTTTTCTGCTGTCCTCACCACTCTCTGCACAACCTTCCTATCCAAAACAATAATACTCTCAGGGTTCCAAGTAATACACCCAATGGAATCAAAACTCCAAGGCAGGCATATTCCTCAAAGTATAGATTTATTAGGCTTGTCATATTGGTACATTGGGGAAACCTGACTCTAAACCCCCCTCGGGTTTCCCCCTAGTTAAAAGTATAGTTTTCTTTCCCCTGCCCATGCAGTCCATCACATGGTCCAATCAGGTCACAGTCCAAGGGCCACCTCCTCACACTGTCAGCACTCCAAGCTGCATTCACTCCAGTGCTGACATAAGAAGGAGAAGGTGGGGGCATCTGGCAAGAGGATGCTTGACTTTTCACCTACTTATTTTCCCTGGAGATACTATCCCCTAGGAGATGGGTTGGGAGGGGGAAAATTCCTTTGAGCTGAAGTAGTAGATAACAGCAGAGTGACTTGGAAGATGGCCACTGAGAAGCAGAGCAGTGGGGAAAGGAAAGGGAGGGTTTGGACCAGGAAGTCAGTGTTGGCTGCAACTGAGTCAGAGTTTCGATTGTTGTGCCTAATAAATGAAAGATTTCGATCAAGGACTATTTGTTTGAAACGCAGTTTATTTGAGACGACACCGAATCTTGACACGCATCTGGTGGGAACGTCCTTTCTCAGAGAAAAGAATTTTATTTTGGTTACAATCCCCTTGCTATCTCTACCTCCTCCCTCCCATTCCCACGGCTTGACTCATCTCTGCTGTGGCAACCCTGAAGGTGCTAGGAGAAAATGGCTCCAGGCCTGACAAATATAGTTGAACTTCAAGGAATGTTCAAAGATCACCAGAAAAATTGGGTGGATAAATGATCTCTGTTTTCCTAAAGCAGGGGTGTCAAACTCAATTTCATTGAGGGCCGCATCAGGGCTGTGGTTGACCTTGAAGGGTCTGGGCAGGCGTGGCTGATTGGGTGGGTGTGGCCAGCTTGACACCACTCCCCAAATGTTTCCTTTTTGCATTGGGTAGACCGGGCCGAAGCCACACAGGTAGACTGAGCTGAAGTGATACGGATAGACTGGGCCAAAGTGATGCACCAAGGTGACACAGAACAGCCCCTTACATTTTCCACGACAGCTCCATGGGCCAAATCTGAGCACATTGCGGGCTGGCTGTGGTCCATGGGCCTTGAATTTGACATCCCTGACCTAAGGTATAGTGAAGCTATAGAATGATGTATGACTTCTTAACTATGACTAAGGCCAAGGAAACCCAGGTTGAACTCCACCTTATGACTTAGTGGGGGACTTAATAGAGTTCAAAGATAGAGCACCAGGAAAGCTCCTTCAAGACTTTGGAGGACAGGTAGGATAGGTCTTCAAGAAAAAATAAGTGCCAAGGAAAGGGTAAACCAAGACAAACAATGTGTATAGCACATACACTAATTTTGCACTTCGTATCAATATTTTTTACAGAAGAGTAAGGAATCCTACAGCCGCATTTTCAGTGACTCTTTTCAGGTTAATTCTGTTCGAAGATGGCCTACAGAGAAATATTTAGAGAAGCTACCGATCATAAGTATTTATTTTGTGAAGGATCCCATGGGGAATGGTTACGTTTACAGAAATAATTATATAACATTGTTTTAGGTGGCATCTATTTAAAGAGCTGATAAAGATGGTCGTCTCAAAAGGGGTAATATAGCTCTCCAAACCCAGGAGGTTCCATTGCAGAGGTGACTGTCTATTGGCAATTAACCTAAATGACTATCATTGTAGCTTTATGACACAGCTGCCACAGCTTTCCAGGAAATAATTCGTAAGTCAGTCTTGAAGAGTTTATAAAAACTTTTGCTTCTGTAACCAAGAGAAAACAGGCAGGCGAGTTCTTATCCCTTTGGATTCTGCTCGTGGTTTTCGTTGACTGGAGCGTGCTTCTCCATCGTACTTTGCTAATCTTTTTGATGTGAACCCATTGAATGAGAGAACTGATACAGTTACATGTGTTAGCTGAACATGTCCTTAGATGTTGTAGTTGGTGGAAAATAGTCTCACCAAATGTAACCCTGGGATTGTAGCTAGACACAAGGAAGCCTCTTCTAGAGACCATGCTGAGGGTAGCGATCATACTGTGGTTGCTATTTGACATGAAGCATCAGACAGATGCCGCATCTTGCTCCGGAAGTGATCTCTCTCCTATCCTTCATGAGTGGTATAAACCAGGAAAGTTCCTCATCAGTGGGATTACAGCTCAGATTGCCTACGTACTAAAGCAACATTCTTTTGATGAGCATCCTTCGCAGAATTCATTTATACCACCCCTGTAAGAAATTCTCTTTTTTCTTTTTTCCTTCCTCTCCACATGTCGTTTGAAACTACAAAAGAAAAGAAAAGAAAAGAAAAAGATTCAAGGATGTTCTGGTAAACCAAGCAGAGAATATTGCAAATTTTCACACCCATTTTTAAGAGCTTTGTTTGTATTTTTCCCCAAGTTTTTTATTTTTATTTTTTCAAATATATCAAACAATGTGGTCCCTGGGTGTCATACATTCTAATAAAGTTACTCATAATTCCAAGCAGAGAATATTGCAAGTTTTCACACCCATTTTTAAGAGCTTTGTTTGTATTTTCCCCCAAGTTTTTTATTTTTATTTTTTCAAATATATCAAACAATGTGGTCCCTGGGTGTCATACATTCTAATAAAGTTACTCATAATTATTACATTCAATCAACTTATGTTTTTCTAATAATAATACGCATTTATCTTAGGTTGCAATCTCTCATTATTCGATTATTCCATGTTTTCTATTACTTTTATTTTATTATATAAAAATGTATACACTAATATTCCCCTTTCTCTTATTTCTATCACTTATTCTAGCTTTTAATCATGTCACCCTTTATTTAAAAACCTTTTCTTTCTATCCTATCTAATTTCTAATCATGTCACCTACCTTCAAAAAAAGAAAGAAAAGAGAAGAGAGATAGAGGAGAGGAAAAGCAAATCAGAACAACAAAAAGGAAAAGTCATCTATCTATCGTCTCTTGCCTGTTTCAATACTTTAAATTGCTATGCTTTAAAAGAAAGAGAGAGAAAAGGAAAAGCAAATCAGAACAACCAAAAAGAAGAATCATCTATCCATCGTCTCTTGCCCGTTTCAATACTTTAATTGCTATGCTTTTTTTTTTACTTGCCTCCCAAATTCCTCCCTTTATCTCTGTCTGCATCTCCTTCTTTACGGTTCAATCTAGGTATTTCTCCCACCTCTACCCTCTCCCATTGCCTAGTTTCCAAAATTTTTACCCAGGCCCCTGTCTCCCTTTCAGACATATCTTCCAACTCTCTTAATATATTTTCCCCTGGTTGAATTCATCAATCACTGTTATTTTCATTGTTATCTCCTCTTTGTCTCTAAGAGCTCTATTTGTAATCAGACGTTGTTTCGATGGTGTATCAGCTTCAAAGAATCTTTTGGAATCAGCTTCAAATAATCTTACTGGAATCTCAATTTTATTATGTTTTTGTGGATCAGGTTGACTGATCACTGTGAGAGCCTATCAAATAGGGGTCCCCTATCTGTATACCTTTAATGCTGTACCTATTCCAACTCCCTGTGCCCCGAGCCTGCCTACATGTATTACCTGAAGGTATATTTAACCTGCCTTTTTATCTTGTCTTATATGTCATATTGGAGGAATCACTGTTATAAGGTTGTTCTGGGGGTCGCGGATCCATTACCCAGATCCACGTTGATTGGAATATGAACAAAAATCAATGTAGCCTGTGTGATGAGCCTGTGCCCCCAAAGTATGTGGAAATAGTGCTGTGTATGTGGAAATTATGCCTTGCAAGCAGGACAGCTGCTTAGCTGGCACATTGTGGTGGACTAAGATCGTGGGAAATGAGGAACTAAGGTTGGTCACCTATATAAAAATTGTAATGTTGTGACAGTTAGGTTGAAGGAGGTAGCAACTGCCCCTGTTGTTATGGCAGAATGGCAAAATCCAGAAAGTCATGTGGGACTATGGTCTTCTGGTATAAAAGGACTAAGATGAGATGTGGAAGTGGCCAATTGGCCTCAAGCTGTCCCTTTTGAACTGCTTGTCCAATTGACCCTCATTGCAATGTGATTTCTGTGTAAGTGTTTGCTATTTTACCTTGAAATTCAATAAACCTCTGAAACTCAAAGTGAGACTTTTGTGGTGTGCTGTCTTTTCAATTATTATTAATTGCAACTATGCTCATGGTCAGATTTTCCCCCCTGACATCATTAAAACCTATATAGTAATAGAATAGCTGGTAAGGTCGCAATGGATATGATTCAGGGCATTAGAAGTGTTAGGACGGCATAGTGTCGGCGTGGGTGGGCAGCCCAGCTGCAGGTCGCTACTACCGGTTAGCCCGAACCGGTCTGAATCAGCTGAATACCACCTCTGATAGTAACTGGTTGCTGGCTGCTGATTCAACCCTTGCCCAAAATGACCAAAAACCCTCTTCGCAATTCAGACAAAATTGCAAGTACAGAGCAGTGACTTTGGAGAAGTGGTTGACCACATTTTTTTCCAACTACCTCCCTTGGACTCAAATTCCACTATGCCCATCAATGTCTCGTTGTCCACATCGAAGCCTGCCAATTGCATACTCCAAATAAATTATCAATAGGACCTCACATTAATCATAAGAAGAAGAATCTTTCTGTTCTCCAGCTCTACAACTGACTTGCCCTTCACAGTTTTGGTGAAAAGTGCATCTAGTTTTGGTTCGCCACAATGTAAAAAAAAATGTGGAGACTCTAGAAAGAGTGCAGAGAAGAGCTCTTTAACTTATACGTATTTTGTATTTTATGTGTTAAATTTTATGTCATATCGTATACCTTATTTTAATTGTGAAGTGTTAATACCACTTTATAATGCCTTGGTAAGGCCACACTTGGAATACTGCATCCAGTTTTGGTTGCCACGGTGTAAAAAAGATGTTGAGACTCTAGAAAGAGTGCGGAGAAGAGCAACAAAGATGATTAGGGGACTGGAGGCTAAAATATGTAAAGAATGGTTGCAGGAACTGGGTATGTCTAGTTTAATGAAAAGAAGGACTAGGGGAGACATGATAGCAGTGTTCCAATATCTTAGGGGTTGCCACAAAGCAGAGGCAGTCAAGCTATTCTCCAAAGCACTTGAGGGCAGGACAAGAAATAATGGGTGGAAATTAATCAAGGAGAGAAGCAACCTTGAACTAAGAAGAAATTTCCTGACAGTTAGAACAATTAATCAGTGGAACAACTTGACTTCAGAAGTTGTGAATGCTCGAACACTGGAAGTTTTAAAGATGTTGGATAACCATTGGTCTGAAGAGGTGTAGGGTTTCTAAGTGCCTAAGCAAGGGGTTGGACTAAAAGACCTCCAAGGTCCCTTCCAACTCTGTTATTCTATTCTACAGTTTCCTGCAAGCTAGTCCAGTTGTTGACTTCTGTTTCATGATCTACCAGATGTTCCTCAATGGTCTTTATAGCTGATGCTTCTCACAATGTGCATGCTTCATTTTATGCTTGTTGTTGTTGCTTCGTGGAAACTATTTTTCTTGCCTCAGTCCCTCAGTATTTCATTTATGCCTCAATTACATTTTCAGAGCCGTTTTAAAGTTGTATCAGCACTCCCTGAGTTTGGTATTTGCGGTGAAACAGATCAACTCAAACCCAAGACTCTTGTCTAACCTTACCCTTGGGTTTTTCATCTGTGAGAACTATTTTGATGCGCAGTGGACTTACCGTTCCACGTTGGAACTGCTCTTCCGATCAGATCAGTTGCTTGTCAACTACAGATGTGCTATCAATGAGAATCTTGTTGTGGCCATCATTGGTGGATTTGGTGCTGATATCTCATTCTTCATGTCAGATATCATAAGCCTTTATAAAATCCCCCAGGTAAGATATATGCATGGATATGTAGGAAAACTCTTCCATATGGCAAAATGGAAGGGAATGGGGAACAATTCTATATCAAGTAGGAAGTAGGCTATCTTTTAA
Source organism: Arizona elegans (assembly GCA_022577455.1). Lineage (NCBI taxonomy): Eukaryota > Metazoa > Chordata > Lepidosauria > Squamata > Colubridae > Arizona > Arizona elegans. The sequence continues at coordinate 392,811 of JAKOOJ010000076.1, read as the reverse complement.
TGATGTAGCAAAAGGGCCCAGTGACATTTTTTTTTATTATTATTATTTTTTTTAAAATTTGATTTATATGCCGCCCTTCTCCGGAGACTCAGGGCGGCTCACAATGCGTTAAGCAATAGCCTTCATCCTTTTGTATATTTATACAAAGTCAGCTTATTGCCCCCACAAACTGGGTCTTCATTTCACCTACCTTAGAAAGGATGGAAGGCTGAGTCAACCTTGAGCCTTGGAGAGATTCGAACCAGCAGAAATTGCAGGCAGCTGTGTTAATAACAGGGTGCGTAGACCACTGTACTATCAAGGCTCTTGGGAGTTGGATTTAAGCCCTATCCGATTGGGGATAGGGCTTACATTGAAAGTTGTCAGTTAAAAATGGTTTCTGAAAAAGGGAGCAGAAGCTGAGAACTTCAGGTTTACAGATTAACAGAGTTGGAAGGGACCTTGTAGGTCTTCTCATCCAACCCCCCTACACCATTTCTGACAAGTGGCAGTCCAATCTCTTTTTGAAAGCCTCCAGGGATGAAGCTCCCACAACTTCCTAAGGCAACTTCTGTTCCATGGGTGGATTGTTCTCACTGTCAGAAAATTTCTCCTTATTTCCAGGTTGAATCTCTCCTTGTTCAGTTTCCATCCATTATTCCTTGTCTGGCCTTCGGGTACCTTGGAAAATAGCTTGATCCCCTCCTCTCTGTGGCAGCCCTTCAAATATTGGAAGACTGCTATCCTGTCTCCCCTGGTCCTTCTCTTCAGTAGACTAGCCATGCCCAGTTCCTGCGACTGTTCATTGCATGTTTTAGCCTCCAGTCCCCTAATCATCCTGGTTGCTCTCCTCTGCACCCTTTCTAGAGTCTCAACATCTTTCTTATAGTGTGGTGACCAAAACTGGATGCTGTATTCAAGGTGTGGTCCTTGATGGCTTTATGGAGTGATATTAATACCTCACTTGATCTTGATTGTATCCCTTAATTCAATGGTGGGATTCAAGTAATTTAACAACCGGTTCTCTGCCCTAATGATTTCTTCCAACAACCAATTTGCCAAACTGTTCAGAAAGTTAACAACCGGTTCTCCCGAAGTGGTGTGAACTGGCAGAATCCTACCACTGCCTTAATTGAAAGTGCTCATCTAGTTGCATGTTGACCGTGACAGTGTCCATCACACTCTTGCAGCCACACATAGGGGGTTGTTAGAGTAGCAATAGCACTTAGACTTGTATACTACTTGATAGTGCTTTACAGTCCTCTCTAAGCAGTTTACAGAGTCAGCATCTTGCCCCCAACAATCTGGGTCCTCATTTTACTGACCTTGGAAGGATGGAAGGCTGAGTCAACCTTGAGCAAGTCAGAATCAAACTGTTGGCAGTCAGCAGGATTAGCCTGCAATTCTGCATCCTAACTGTTGTACCACCATGGCTCTTGTGTTATGTGTATCTTCTCCAATGCCTGAAGACAAAGCACAATATGAATCTAAGAAATAAACAAACAGGGTAGAGTTCCATTTATTTAGCTTTTAGTGAACATCAACCATAATGTTCAGAGTTTCATTAACAATGGAAAATGGAGGCCCATGAAAGGAAACAGGTTGGGAAAAAAATGTATGTATTGACACGTTCTTTAAGAAACAATGCCTTTCTCAGATTAGTAGAGACAGTCCAATGATATGCAACCAACTGCACATTGTATTTTAGCTCGCTTATGGCTCATTTGCTCCCAAGAAGCAAGGGACAAAGATGGCTGCTACTTTTTATCGCATGGCTCCCAATGAAAGCCTTCAGGTTGCGGGGATTATCCAGTTGCTGAAGCATTTTGGATGGACCTGGGTTGGCCTCTTAATTCTGGATGATGACAGCGGAGACAATTTCCTCCACGTTCTGGACCCGCTCCTTTCTGAGAACAGGATCTGTGCTGCCTTTGTGGAGAGATTTCCTAAGCAATCGTTTTTCTTCATTTTTAAAGGCCATACAATGCAGCACTTCGCTATTTCTTTGGTCGACGCCAAAGTCAACACATTTGTCTTCTATGGGGAAAGCAGCACCGTGATGCTTCTGTTTCTATTCATGAGATACATAGACGAAAGCCTTGGAAAGCTGTGGATTTTGACAGCTCAAATAGACCTAACATTAACAAATGCTCATCGGCCCTCAGATCTGCAATTGTTCGATGGAGCCATTTCCTTTGCTATACACTCCAACGCGTTGCCAAGGTTTGATGAATTCCTTTGGGCCATCAAGCCATTCCAGACCCAACGAGATAGTTTGTTCAAAGAGTTCTGGGAGCAAGGTTTTGATTGCTCCTTTTCAGGAGGTAACGAATCGTTGGAAAGTGATGCAGCATGTACTGGGAGGGAAGATCTAAAAATGCTTCCTACACATTTATTTGAAACAACTGGCCACAGCTACAGCATCTATAATGCAGTCTACGCAATAGCACATGCTTTTCATGGCATGGATTTACTTAGGTCTAAATACAGAAGAGTAGCAGAGAGCACAAGGGATGGCCTTCAAAATCAAGACATCTGGAAGGTAATCATTTGTGAATCAAAGGCCGTCATTGCAAGGAGCAGATTGGAACAATTAGTACCATGTATATTGAACTTCGCTCTCAAATTAGTGAGGAGGGAGTAACAAGTAACATACACCAGTGGTGAAATGTAAAATTTATTACTACCAGTTCTGTGGGCGTGGCTTGGTGGGGCGGGTGTAATGTGACTGAGTGGGCGTGGTCAACCTTTTTCTTTTTAATTTTTAAAACCATTTTTTCTACAACCTCTTTGGCCAAAGATGCTGTAAAAAAAATACTTTTAAAAGCCTCTGACAATCAGGCAACTCATCTGGGATCGTCAGAGGCTTTTAAAAGCATTTTTTTTCTACAACCTCTTTAGCTGAAGAGGTTGTAAAAAATATACTTTTAAAAGCCTCTGATGATCCCAGCTGATTTGCCTGATCATCAGAGCCTTTTTTTCCTTTTAAAACTATTTTTTCTACAACCTCTTTGGCCAAAGAGGTTGTAAAAAAATGCTTTTAAAAGCCTCTGACAATCATGCAACTCAGCTGGGATCGTCAGAGGCTTTTAAAAGCATTTTTTCTACAATCTCTTCAGCCGAAGAGGTTGTAAAAAAAAAAAGCTTTTAAAAGCCTCTGACGATCCCAGCTGAGTTGCTTGATTGTCAGAGGTTTTTTTTTCTTTTAAAAGCCTCTAACAATCCCAGCTGAGCCGTGCGATCATCAGAGGATTTTTTTTTTTACTTTTAAAAGCATTTTTTTGGCTGAAGAGGTTGTAGAAAATATGCTTTTAAAATTTTTTTAAAAAGCCTCTGATGATCGTGCGGCTCAACGGGGCATGTGGGGGGCAGGGAATTTTGCTACCGGCTCTCCAAACCACCCACTGCAATTGCTACCGGATCAGGCAATCCAGTCCAAACAATCTGGGAGCATTTCACCCCTGACACATTGTCTCTCTTATGGAACCCCATAATTATAATTTGTGTCAGGGTTCAGTGAGAGTGTTTATGTTTTTCTTTTTTTTATTCCCATAAATTGACCCCCTCTTTTTTGTGGCAGCCCCTTAGATATTGGAAGGTTGCTATCATGTCACACCTAGTCCTTCTTTTCATTAAACTAGACATATCCAATTCCTGTGATATTCTTTGTATGTTTCAGTGCCCTAATCATCATCTTTGTTGCTCTTCTCTGCACTCTTTTTAGAGTCTCAACATCTTTTTTATATTGTAGCAACCAAAACTGGATGCAATATTTTAAGTGTGGTGTTACTAATAGAGTGTTATTAACACTTCATGTGCTTTTGATTCTACCTCTTTATTAATGAAGCCTAGGACCACATTCTACCACAAATCCATTATTTTGTTTCCTCTTCTTTATTCCTTCTCCTTTTTTATTTAGCTTCACTGGTTCCTTCAAGGCCTTTCATTCAATAATTCCCTTGGAGAAACTGTGTTCATCGACCGTCATGGAGAAGTGCTTTCTGGATTCGATATTACAAATGTGGTCCTGTTTCCAAACAATTCGTACCATAAAGTGAAAATCGGAAAGATGGATCCCAAAGCACTTGATGGAGATGAATTTGTCATTCATGAAGATTTAATTGTGTGGCCCAAATATTTTAAGAGGGTATGGATTTTGAGAGATTTTATTATTTTGGATGAAAGATTTGGAGATCAGAGATAAGTTTCATTGCGCAGCTGTCTTTCAGCTCCTTTAATCAGTTAAAATTATTATTATTATTGTTGTTGTTGTTATTATTATTATTATTATTATTATTATTATTATTATTATTATTATTTATTGAATTTATATCCCGCCCTTCTCCCCGAAGGGACTCAGGGCGGTGAACAGCCGAAAATTAAAATAACATACAATATAAAAGTTAAGATAACTAAAAATAAATTAAATTAATCGGCCTCCCAATTTAAAACCCCAAGCTATACAATTAAAAAACTAACCCATAAAACCTATTCAGGCCAGGCCAGCTTGCTGAAATAAAAACATCTTCAGGGTCTTACGGAAAGTGCAGAGATCCAGAATCAGCTGTATTCTGGGAGGTAGCTCATTCCAGAGGGCGGGTGCTCCCACAGAGAAGGCTCTCCCCCTGGGGGCCGCCAGCTGACATTGCTTGACCAATGGCACCCTGAGGAGGCCCTCTCTGTGAGAGCGTATTGGCCGGTGGGAGGTTATCGGTAGCAGAAGGCGGTCTCGTAAATACCCTGGCCCTAAGCCATGGAGTGCATTAAAGGTGAGAACCAACACCTTGAAACGCACCCGGAAGACCACCAGGAGCCAGTGCAGCTCGTGCAGGAGAGGTGTTATATGGGAGTGCCATGTCGCTCCCGTAATTACCTGCGCAGCTGCATTCTGGACCAGTTGGAGTCTCCGGGTGCTCCTCAAGGGGAGCCTCATGTAGAGAGCATTGCAGTAGTCCAGGCGAGAAGTGACGAGAGCATGAGTGACTGTGCATAAGGAATCCCGACTTAGAAAGGGGCGCAACTGACGTATCAGGCGAACCTAATAAAAATGAACTATTCTGTGTTCAAAGTATAGCTGTTTTATCCAGTTGTGGGGTAATTATAATTGGGAATAATTTAGAAGACTTTTGGGGGGTGGGTGGGTGATAGAAAGCTTTGCTGTTACCCCCATCTCTAGAAAAAATGAAATAAAATTCAGAGATAAAAAAAATATTATTAGAAATAATTGAGTAGAATATCTTTCTTTCTTTATTGATTAGCCCTTGAGCCATATCAAAATGCAAGGTTCCGGAAACAAATTATTACTAAAATTTGATAAAAGCAATTTAAAATGAAATTGGAATAAAATACGATTTAAAATGAAATTGGAATAAAATACAGTCTAAAATGAAATTGGAATAGAGTACAATAATTTAAGATATAGATCAAATATGATAAAATTATATTACGGCGTCACCCCTGCAATCTACCCCAATCAGTCCCATATATGCAGATCTCAACTGAACCATTTTGCTTAAGTACTGTGTTGTGTTAAATGTTATTTTCAGATTCTGGAGGCACATAAGGGAAGTTCTTTTGATATGGTTATCCCAATAGGTCATTTGTTTGGTATATAGACCAAGGTACCTATCTCTCACCCTCTTATACAGACAACAATCAAATAGAGATATCAGAAGTGCTCCCACCCAGGGGTGGGCTTCAAAATCTCAGCAACGGGTTCGCTGCAGTGGTGGGTTGCCCCAGGTTCACACCGGTTCTATAGAACTGGTAGTAAAACCGGCGGGAGGCTCCACCGACCCCGACATCATCAAAATGTGCAGAAGAGCGTGCGGGGGCGCTCGCTTTGCTTGCTCGTGTGTATGGTCTCACCAGGGGTGGGTTCTAAATTTTTTTACTACCGGTTCTGTGGGTGTGGCTTATTTTGTGGGTGCGGCTTGGAGGTCATGTGACTAGGTGGGCGTGGCTAGCTGGTCAGAGTCATTTCTGGAAGGTCCTCGCACTTACGACCAGTCCTCGCACTTATGACCCGACTCATTTGTTTGGTTTTAACACTGATCAGCTGTAGGACGGCCCTTTGAAGCCCCACAGTAAGAGTTTAAACAGTTTTTTTCCCTCTAGTCATCAGCTGGGACTCAGGAGGCAGCAATAGATTGGAGGTGGGACCAAATAAAAGGTAAGAATAACGTGGGTGGGTGGGGGGGGTGGGAGGGCGGGCGGGAAGAACCAGTTCGGTGATGTCATATCGTCATCGCTACCAGCTCGGCCGAACCGGACCGAACCGGGAGGAACCCACCACTGGGCCTCATTGCAAACTGGTAGTAAAGGTAAGTAGAACCCACCCCCCGTTCACTGCTCTGTTGCTGGGTGGGCGTGGCCATGGTGGGCGTAGCCTAGTTGGATTCCTGCACCACAGCAGGGGGGGGGGACATTTTTTGTCCTCCCCAGGCTCCAGGCATTTTCCTGGAGCCTCCAGGAGGGTGAAAATGGCTGGCCTTCCAGAGGTCCTCTGGAACTGGCCCATTTCCGGCCTTCCAGAACTTCCGGTAGGCCCCTTTTTGGCCCTCCCAGAGCCTCTATGCAAGCCCTGTAGTTACCTGGCATCCAAAACGGGCCACATGGAGACTCCTGGGAGGGGCAGGCAGGTCCAAGCAAGTGTGGGATTTGGGAGTTTACTGAACTGGGCAGAATCCTAGCTAGAGAATTGCCCGAACCCGTGCGAACCCCCAGCAGCCCACCCCTGCTCCGACCCCTTTTTTGACAGGCCATGAGACATTTGAGAAGAAATGAGGTGACAAATTTCGCATAGCCTGGCTTCATTGTGATTCAGAGAGCAAAGCCTCTAACTTAGTTATTGGTGTAATAATGGTGTAAAAAGTGAATAAGTGACTCCTAATGTCATGAGTGGGAAAAGATCAGATTTCATGATTCCTTTGATCTCTGCTACTCTGTTTGTGCAGGTAGATTACAGGACTGTCCAGTATTACTCCAGTCTTCAGTCTTGAATTCCATCCTGGTTTATCAACAGGTCTTGCCCCGTTCAGTGTGTAATAACCCTTGTCCTGCTGGCTATCAGAAGAAAAAGAAAGAAGGGGAGAAATTCTGCTGCTATGATTGTGATCCATGTTCTGATGGGAAGATGTCAAACATGTTGGGTAAATTATTCTACTCTACTTTACTCTACTCTACTCTACTCTACTCTACTCTACTCTACTCTACTCTACTCTTCTGCTCTATCTACCGGTACACTCAACTCTACTTTACCCTACCGTACTCTACACTACCCTATTTCTTCTACTCTACTCTCTGATATATTACTTTGTTTCAGTGCAAAACTGACCAGGTAGTAAATACCCCTGATTTTATTTATATATGTAGATGATTTATTTGCTCCATTGATTCTCATAAGATTTCACATGCATAACATTGTACAGGAAAACATAGGCAAGGTTTCAGTCACACTGTAGTGACCACTTTCTTGGTCGTTTGGAACAAGTGTGAACATTCCCACTTATATGCATCCATGGGATGGGTCTTTAGGAAGCTTGTGGGATACATCCAGGGTGATCACTAACAGAGAAGATTGTCTCTCCAATAAATTACACTTAGGCATCATATAATGATCTAATCAGGTCTTTTTCGAGCTTAGTTTAAGACATGTGGATGTCATATGCCAAGACCCAGTGGCTTAGAGGTGGAGCTCTTGCCTCACAATCAGGAGGTTGTGGGTTTGATCCTAGGTAGAGGGAGATGTAGGGTCTCCTGCTTGGACAGGGGTTGGACTTGATGACCTGCAAAGTCCCTTCCAACTCTATTAATCTGTTAAATCCCAAAATCCCCAGCCAAAATTCTGAGAATTGAAGTCCAAAGTTTTTAAAATGGCCAAGTTTCAAAAAACGTTTATATAATCTAATCTATAAATCTATAAATCATTTATAACTTGATGCTCCATCAGTCACAAAGGTTAGTTTCCATATCTCATTGGTTTTTCTCTTATTTGCAGACACAATTGCCTGTTCTGAATGTCCAGAAGATCAGTATGCAAGTAAGGACAAAGTTCGATGCATCCCAAAATCCATAACTTTTCTAACTTATGAAGAACCATTAGGAATCAGTTTACTTGTGGTGGTTGTTTTATTTTCAGTCATAACCATGCTCATACTTGGAATATTTATTAAGTATAAGGACACCCCTATTGTTAAAGCTAACAACAAGGACCTAACCTACACTCTCCTCATCTCCCTTCTGCTTTGCTTCCTCTGTTCTCTTCTCTTCCTTGGAAAACCTCTCAAACTGATTTGCTTCCTCCGACAATCAGTCTTTGGCATTATCTTTTCTGTGGCCGTTTCTTCTGTGTTGGCCAAAACCACCATGGTCATTGCAGCTTTCATGGCCACCAAACCAGGATCTGGCATGAGAAAATGGTTGGGGAAAAAACTGTCCACCTTAATTGTTTTTTCTGGGTCTTTCATTCAAGCAGGCATTTGTCTGGCATGGATGATCACTTCTCCCCCCTTTCCAGAACTTAACATGAAATCAATGACTGAAGAGATCATAGCAGAATGTAACGAAGGGTCCGTTGTGATGTTTTATCTTGTTTTGGGCTACATGGGGTTTCTGTCTCTGATCAGCTTCATGGTTGCTTTCCTGGCTAGGAATCTGCCAGACACATTCAATGAAGCCAAGTTCATCACTTTTAGCATGTTGACATTTTGCAGTGTTTGGTTGTCCTTTGTTCCCACCTACTTGAGCACCAAAGGAAAGTATATGGTAGCTGTGGAGATCTTCTCCATCTTAGCTTCTAGTGCTGGGTTATTGGGATGTATCTTCTTCCCCAAATGCTACATTATTTTGCTGAGGCCTGACCTCAACAGCAAAGAGAAACTTGTGAAGAAAAAGCATTTTTGATTATTAAATTATGGCTACATTTGTTCTTGATGCAAAATGGAATTAGGAATCATCTTTTAAGAATAAAAACAGAGTTTTGTCACTGTTACCATTATTGTATATCCTTGGCATTTATAACAGTTTCTGTCAAATTCATATGCATGGAACTGGAAAAGAAACCATTCACTGTATCATAAGTGACTCAGCTTTTAATAAAGTTTCTGCCAAATTTATTGATACAGAATATCCTTGGTATGTATAACATTGTGTGTCAAATTTTTATGAATGGAAATTGAAAATAAAATCTTTTACCACATACGTTATTCTGCATTTAATAAAGTGTTTTCTTTAGTTATGATTATTGATAGAATTTACTTAATGACCAGAAAAATTAGGTCTTTTTCAAAAGAGATTTGCTCTTTGGTAACCATTAGCAACGATCTACCCGTGTTTCCCCAAAAATAAGATGGACTATCTTTTTTCCCCTCATGTATGAGAGGCCCACTTCTGCTTCCTCACGGCAGGGCAGAAGTAAAGTGGTGTGCCAGTGCTGCCACCATGAGGTGGAGGAGTGGAGCTGCCCTATGCGCCCCGCACTAGTTTACCTCAGGGCCTCCGCAGCCAGGCCACCTATAGCCCAACACCTGCATCTCACAGCGGCGGCTTTAGCAGCCCCATCCAGCAGGAGCCCAGGTGGCCACTGGCCTGCTTCTTCTGCTTTCTCGCAGCCGCAATTGAACAGGACTTATATTTCCTTTGTTTGAAGCCCAGCTGATAGGCATGGCAGAGCAGATTGCAGCGCCTCAGTTGTTTTACAGTTGGTATGTAAAAGCACGTGGAGCACATGTTTGGTGTGTGTGCAAGCAAAGTGAGCCTGCCAGTGGTGGGTTTCAAAAGTTTTTACTACCGGTTCTATGGGCGTGGCTTGATGGGTGTGGCCGGGGAAGGATACTGTAAAATCTCCATTCCCTCCTAATCAGCTGGCAGAGAATATATGGGGATGTGGCCAGTTAGAATTTTTACTACCGGTTCCCCGAACTACTCAAAATTTCCGCTACCAGTTCTCCAGAACTGGTCAGAACCTGCTGAAACCCACTTCTGGAGTCTGCGTGTGCCAAGCGCATGCTCAGTCAACTGGTTGTTACCCCGGTTGAATCCTACTACTGGTTACTTCCCCCATGTCATCACACTGCTAAATACCTAACTCTTACAGCACTGTCTTAGGCCTAAAGATATTTACTCATGTAGTAGGCTGTATTGCTATTATCATCTTTCTCATTTCTCATCTTTTCTCATCTTCTCATCTATTGGTATCTTATGATTTATCACTTGTTTGTATCTTATGAGTAATGATTTGTAACTATGATTTATGATCTATGACCTATCACTTTGTTGTTCGTATGTGCACTGAGAGCTTTCACATTGGAGACATATTCCTTGTGTGTCCAATCACACTTGGCCAATGAAGAATTCTATTCTATTCTATGTTTCTTGCCACCTGGATAGAAATCACCTTTTATAACATAGCCTAGCATATGACTGGTTTGTTCCCACTCACGTATTATCCACTCACTCTTCCATTAATTTGGAATCAGAGAATGAAAAGCAGTCTTTGACCAATTAGTACAACCTTCTGCTTAATACACAGTCCACCAAAACATCTCTGATAAATGACTATCAATCCTTTAATAGAAGAATTCCACAAAGGAAGAATTCACCATTTTATGTGGTCTCCAACTCTGGGTGTTAGACACCACTTTCATAATCCTTCAAATAGGGATAACACCCTGGAAATATTGCATTATAATTTTGAACATCCAAATGTTTAACTATTCCAGTGGACTATACCTCTCCCCTTTTTTATGACCCTGTAATTCCTTAATTTGGGGTAAAGTCAGGATGACTTGATAGAGCTGAGAGTTTACTGACTGGATGCCCTTCCTGATGTCACATGGAATTTACAGCAGATATTCTTTCTTTCTGCCCTAGGAGAGAAACAACTGCCGCTACCTAGGATTGAATTCTCAGCCTTCCAAGTGGGAAGTTAGCATCTTTACCACTAACTGACCACACTGTTCATTCATATATACTACTTCTGAACCATCAAAATACTACAAAGTATGGAAATATAACTTCTCTGGAAGAGAGTTACATTTTTCTGGAAGAGAGTTACAGGAGAGGTACTAATACCACTCTATAAAGTCTTAGTAAGAATACACCTAGAATACTGCAGCCAGTTTTGGTCACTACATTGTAAAAAGAAAAAGGTGAGACTCTAGAAAAAGTGCAGAGAAGATCAACCAGGATGATTAAGGGACTGTTCTCAATGATGGCTTGTATAGTGTTTTTAACTGCATTTCTAGGTTCTACCATATCACAAGACCTAAAATGGACACCTAACATCAAAAATGTCATCAAAAAAGCACAACAAAGAATGTTCTTTCTGCACCAACTCAGGAAGCTCAAACTGCCCAAGGAGCTGCTGATACAGGTCTATAGAGGAATTATTGAGTCTGTCATCTGCACCTCCATAACTGTCTGGTTTGGTTCTGCAACTCAACAAGGCAGACACAGACTTCAGAGGATAATTAGAACTGCAGAAAAAACAATTACTACAAACCTGCCTTCCATTGAGGACCTGTATACTGCACAAGTAAAAAAGAGGGCGGTGAAAATATTTACAACCCCTCACAACCTGGACATAAACTGTTTCAACTCCTAACGTCAAAACGATGCTATAGGGCACTGCACACCAGAACAACTAGACACAAGGACAGTTTTTTCCCAAACACCATCACTCTGCTAAACAAATAATTCCCTCAACACTGTCAAACTAGTTACTAAGTCTGCATTACTATTAATCTTATCATTGTTCCTATCACCCATCTTCTCCCACTTATGACTGTATGACTGTAATCTTGTCACTGGTATCCTTATGCTTTATATTGACTGTTTCCTAATATGATTTGATTGCTTATTTGTTCCCTATGACTATCATTAAGTGTTGTACCTTATGATTCTTGATGAATGTATCTTTTCTTTTATGTACACTGAGAGCGTATGCACCAAGACAAATTCCTTGTGTGTCCAATCACACCTGGCCAATAAAGAATTCTATTCTATTCTATTCTATTCTATTCTATTCTATTCTATTCTATTCTATTCTATTCTATTCTATTCTATTCTATTCTATTCTAGTTTAGTCTAGTCTAGTCTAGTCTAGTCTAGTCTAGTCTAGTCTAGTCTATTTATTAAACTAATTGAAACATGGTGTCAGAATGCCTTCAAGCCCTTGAAGAAAAGCTGGAATAGGTTTTCAGGAGAAAAAAAAGGCAAGTGAAGCAATGTATTACTCATGGACTAATTTTGCACTTTATATAAATAATTTCTTGAAAGAACAAAATATTTCTAGAGTATCACTCTCAGAGGTTCTTTTGAGATTGATTGTGCACATTGGTTTCCTAAAGAGATACATTTGGGAAAAGTAAGAGATTTCAGCCATAAATATTTGGTTTAGGAAGAATCCGATTACACTTATGGGGAAAAAATCATATGTAAATGTTTTATGAGGAATCTATTAAAAAAAAACTCTACAAAGATAGCTATGCAAAGCTGTATTGTGGAAGTGAAATAATGGCTCTCCAAACCCAGGGGGTTCCTTTTGCCGAGATGAGTGTTTATTGACAATTAACCTAAATGACTATCATTAATGCTTTATGATACTGATGCAACACCTTTCCAGGAAATACTGAAAAAGAATTGATAAATCAATCTGGAAGAGGTTATAAAACCTTTCACTTCTGCAGTCGAAGGAAAAGAAACTCCAGAAGTTGTGAATGCCCCAACACTGGAAGTTTTTAAGAAGATGTTGGATAACCATTTGTCTGAAGTGGTGTAGGGTTTCCTGCCTAAGCAGGGGGTTGGACTAGAAGACCTCCAAGGTCCCTTCCAACTCTGTTATTCTATGTTCTATTGAAATAGGCAGGGTTTTGTCCCTTTTGATTGTGGTGGTGATTTCCATTCACTGGAATATGCTTGTCTATCAAACTTGCTTTGCTCACCTTGTTGATTGTATGAGACAACTGACAAAATTTCATGTGTTAGCTGAAAGCGTTCCTTGAATTTGCAGTTGATGCAAAATAGTCTCACAATATGCAGTGACCAGGTACAAATAATCCTCTTCTAGAGAAAATGTTGAGGGTACTGATCATACTGTGGTTGCTGGTTGACATGAAGTACCGGACTTATGCCATAACTTGCCCAAGAAGTAATCCTTCTTCTGTCCTTCATGAATGGTATAATCCAGGAAACCTCCTCATTGGTGGGATCACAGCTCAGATTGTATATGTATTCGAGGAACTTCCCTTTGATGGACGTCCTTCACAGAAATCATCTCTGCCACCTCTGTAAGAAATTCTCCCCCCCCTTCCTTTCCATGTGTCATTTGAGACACAGTGTAAGAATTTACTTTTAAAAAAAAAATCCAGTCAAACTTCAACTAGACCTTGCATCATGATTATTGTGATATTTGGAATATCATTGGAATATTGGCCAGAAATGTCTTCTTCTTCTTCTTCTTCTTCTTCTTCTTCTTCTTCTTCTTCTTCTTCTTCTTCTTCTTCTTCTTCTTCTTCTTCTTCTTCTTTTTCTTCTTCCTCTTCCTCTTCCTCTTCCTCTTCCTCTTCCTCTTCCTCTTCCTCTTCCTCTTCCTCTTCTTCTTCTTCTTCTTCTTCTTCTTCTTCTTCTTCTTCTTCTTTTTGAAAGCATGAAGTTTTGGGACTACGACATAGACAAAGTAATAGAAAATGAAGATGCTAAATTGTTCTGGGACTTCAGAATTCAAACTGACAATCACCTTCTACACAATGCAACATATTGCAAAACTTAGCCATTATTATTATTTATTTTTTATGTATTTGTCAAACATGTAAAAGATAGGTGTAAAGTATAAATAAATAGGGACAGTAAGACAGAGACAGTAGGCACACTGGTGCACTTATGCACTCCCCCTTTATGGACCTTTTAGGAATGGGGTGAGGTCCACGGTAGACAGTTTAAGGTTAAAGTTTTGGGGGTTTGGGGAAGAAACTACAGAGTCAGGTAGTGCATTCCAGGCATTGGCCACTCTGTTACTGAAGTTGTATTTTCTGCAATCGAGTTTGGAACGGTTTACCTTGAGTTTGTATCAATTGTTTGCTCATGTAAGGTTGAAGCTGAAGAAGTCATTGACAGGTAAGACGTTGTAGCAGACAATTTTGTGCACCGCCTGTGGTCCGATTAGATCGGACCACAGGCGGTGCAGTTCCAGATTGTCCAAGCCCAGAATTTCAAGTCTGGTGGCATAAGGGATTCTATTGTGAGTAGATAAAGTCAATAGAGAAGATCTAAAGGCTTGGGTAGTGGGTTTGGGAGCATTTGGAAACAGCAGAAGAGAAGATAACAAAATGCAAAGACATGCAAAGAGAAGTACAATGACTGTGACAAAAGAAAGCAAAGGTAGTACCAATATAATTGGTGTCTTAGGTGCAATCCTAAAACCACTGGAGCACCACTAGAACAATATCAGCATTGAAAAAAATCAGCATCAGTCAGCTGGGGGAAAAAAGCAGCTTTATTAAAACAACTTCCTTTCTGCTACAATACTAACTACCACCCAACAGCAAGATCTGCCTGTTTCCAGGTGCTTGGAAAGAATTGATATGTGGATAAAAATGGCAGATCCAGTTTTAACACCTGTCTGATTGTCTTAGTTAGGGACATGGTGGCTCAGTGGCTAAGATGTTGAGCTTGTCGATCGAAAAGTAGGCAGTTCAGCAGTTTGAATCCCTAGTGCCATGTAACAGGGTGAGCTCCCATTACTTGTCCCATCTTCTGCCAAACTAGCAGTTTGAAAGCACATAAAAAAATGCAAGTAGAAAAATAGGGATTACCTTTGGTGGGAAAGTAACAGCATTCCGTGCACCTTTGGCATTTAGTCATGCCGGCCACATGACCACGGAGATGTCTTCGGACAGCGCTGGCTCTTCGGCTTTGAAACGGAGATGAGCACCGCCCCCTAGAGTCAGGAACGACCAGCACATAAGTGCGAGGGGAACCTTTACCTTTACCTGATTGTCTATGGAGATTCTCAGTCAACCAGGACCTGGTTGTCCTAAGGGTGCTTTTTCAACGGTGCTTTTTCAAGATTTTCTCTGATTTTCCTTGAAGCAGAACTGAAGAAGCTTCTTGGATGAGAAGCAAAACCCCTTCAAGGAAAATCAAAGTTGCCTCTTGAAAAAGCACCTTTGGGATATCTGTTGGATTCTGTGACTAATCATGATCTAGCTGCATTATACAATTGAATTTAACAATTCATGCAAACAAGATGAACTAAATGTTCCTCATTGATCTTTATATTTGATGCCTATCAAAATGTTCAAGTTTCATATGATTGTTGTTGCTCCACAAAATATATTCTTCTTTCCTCAATCCCTCTGTATTTCCATTTATGTTTTTAGATCCGTTTTAAAATTGTACCAGCATTCCCTGAGTTTCGCATTTGCGGTGAAACAGATCAATTCAAATCCAAGACTCTTGTCTAACCTTACCCTTGGGTTTTTCATCTGTGACAACTATTTTGATGCCCGGTTGATTTACCGTTCCACTTTGGACCTGCTCTTCCGATCCGATCAATTGGTTGTCAACTACAGATGTTGTATCAAGGAGAATCTCGTTGTGGCCATTATTGGAGGATTCGGTGCTGATATCTCATTCTTCATGTCAAATATCATAAGTCTTTATAAAATCTCACAGGTAATATATATATGTATTGATGTGTGTGAAAACTTGTCCATATGGCAAAATTGAAAGGAAGGAGAAACAATTCTTTCCCAAGTAGGGGTTAAATTCTGCGTCAATTATGCATCAAAATGGACTGGTGAAATTTGGGAGTTGGAATTAAGACATATCTGCTGCAACATGTTAAAAATAATCTGTTAAAGAAAGCTACTAGTTTATGAGAGCTTCAGGTGGTCAGATGTAAATTCATCTTCACTGGTGGGTAATTGTGTCCATCACAATTTGATTTTCTCAGCCAAACCTGCAGGATTGTTTAGTGTATATATATTTATTGTTTTGTAGCACATATTCAATTTCTATGTTGAACAGTGCATTTTCTAGGTGTCCAAAGTGTTAACATATAAACATCATCATAATCATTATAATCATATACATATAAACATATATGCGATAGTATCGTTGAAAAGTATACTATCTTCCATTATAGTATCGATTATATAACCATCAAAATATCTACTCATCAGTTTTTCTTTCTCATGTAGTCCATATTTCACATAAATCCACTCCTCTAACCTTAGTATCTGTCAATTAACCATTTGTAGAATAGTTCCCATGTTATAAAATATTCTGAGTCTTCTTTTCCTTTGATTTTTAGAGTTAACCTATCCATTTCTGCACATTCCAGAATTTTTTTGATTATATTATCATCTGTAGGGGTTCCTAAATTTTTCCAGTATTGTGCATATACAATCCTGGCTGCTGTTAGGATATGTAAAATTAAATATGTGTTACCCTTATTATAGCTTCCTGTCCAACAGTAATGTCTCAGGTTTTAAATCTATGTGTTATTTTGTCATAGTTTCCAGCCATATGTATATTTTCTTCCAGTATATATATTTTTTTGCTTTGGGACATATCCACCACATATGATAATATGAGCCTGGTATTTGGTTGCACTTCCAATATTTAACAGATTTATTTTTATACATATTTGCTAATCTTGCAGGTAAATCATGCCATCTATAAAACATTTTGTAGAGATTTTCTTTATATGCTGTTGACATTGTGAGTTTATGATTTCTATTTCATAATTTCTGTCACATGTCCAAATCTATTGTATAGCCAAAATTCTTAGCCCAAATTATCATACCCTGTTTCCCCAAAAATAAGACATCCCCTGATAATAAGCCCAATTGGGCTTTTGAGCGGATGCACTAAAATAAGCCTCCCCCTGAAAATAAGCCCTCCCCGAAAATATTTAAACACAGAGCTGGAAATCAAGTAAGATGGCAAGAGGAGCCCCATCTTGCTCCACATGCCCCAAAATAAAAAGACCTCTCCGAAAATAAGGCCAAGCGCTTATTTTGGGGTTCAAAAAAAATATAAGACAGGGTCTTATTTTCGGGGAAACACAGTAGTTTCTTTTACTTGTTCTTCCTCCAATTTGAAAGGTAATAAATAATTGTATATCCCCTTGATTAATTTTTCATCTGTTCCCATTAGAATCTGGTCTAACTCATTTGGTTTGTAATAAAACCCACACTCCTGCCTATCTTTTTCATACCTGGATTTTTCAGCCGAACCTATGGGATTGTTTAGAGTGCTCTATGTGTCTTCTTAGAGACCTGAAACAAGAGTAGGGTATAAATTCCAAAAATAAATAACAGTGTTCCATTTATTTAGCATTTAGTATATAGGAATCATAATGGTCATAGCTTCATTTGCAATTAAAAACGGAAGCCCATGCAAGGAAAGTTTGCGGGGGGAATGTATATTTCTATGTGTTCTTTAAGAAAATATAACTTTCTCATAGGAATGGAGAGTTTACAACAATAACCCACAAAGTACACATTTTATTTTAGCTCTCCTACGGCTCATTTGCTGCCAAGAAGCCTGGGACAAAGATGGCTGCTTCCTTTTACCGCATGGCTCCCAATGAAAGCCTTCAGGTGGTGGGGATTATCCAGTTGCTGAAGCATTTCGGATGGACGTGGATTGGCCTCTTAATTCTGGATGATGACAGTGGAGACAACTTCCTCCGAGCCCTGGAACCGCATCTTTCCGAGAACAGGATCTGCTCTGCTTTTGTGGAGAGATTTCCCAAACAAGCCTTTATTTTTACTTTCCAAAATCCTATGGTGGGTAGGATAAATGTTCACATGAGGGAAACCAAAGTCAATACATTTGTCTTCTATGGAGAAAGCTTCACAGCAATGCTTCTGTTTCTGTTTGTTAAATATACAGATGAAAGCTGTGGGAAATTGTGGATTCTAACAGCTCAGATTGATTTTACATTAACAAGTCTCCATCGACCCTCAGATCTGCAATTGTTTGATGGAGCAATTTCTTTTGCTATACACTCCACCGT
The DNA here is from genome assembly GCA_022577455.1 of Arizona elegans. Classification (NCBI taxonomy): domain Eukaryota; kingdom Metazoa; phylum Chordata; class Lepidosauria; order Squamata; family Colubridae; genus Arizona; species Arizona elegans. Next base: position 374,804 of record JAKOOJ010000076.1, on the reverse strand, counting down.
CCTGTCAGAATTTGAGGAATTCCTTTGGGGCATCAAACCATTTCAGACCCAACGAGATAGTTTGTTGAAAGGATTCTGGGAACAAGGCTCTGATTGTGTCTTTTCAGAGAGTAATAAACAAGTGCATGGGAAAAAATTTGGGTTCAGAATGTTAAATTCACACAGTCACAGAATTTGAGGGAAAATTTCTATAAAATGTTTTATAGATGGCATTTAGATCCTAAGAAACTGTCATTTATGTACCCTAATGTTCAGCCAAAATGTTGGAGATGGGATTGTTTAGATGCTACATACTATCATGTCTGGTGGACTTGCAAGGAAGTTAAAGCTTTTTGGATAAAAATTTGGTGGGTTATGCAGAATGTTTTGAAGAAAAAAATTCAATTTTCTCCACAATTGTTCTTACAGGGTATAGTTAAAGGTTTTACATTGGGTGAAACAAAGTTGATATTGTATATGATAACAGCAGCGAGATTACTGATAGGTAAATACTGGAAAAATGAAGCTTTGCCCACTATTGAGGAATGGACTTTGAAGATGGCCAGTTTTGCAGAGATGGCGAAGATTTCAGCATACTTAAAAGATTGTTCACAAGAGACTTACGAGTGGGAATGGAAAAAGTGGATAGATTATGTGCAGAACAAATATCAGACAAGGAAGTATCAAATAGCTTTTAATTGAAAATGTTATATTAAGATAGAAATATTTTAATTTAGTTAAGATGAAGAATTATATGGGGGATGGAGGGGTTCAAGTTTTATATAAAGAGGGGGGTTTCTGATGTGTGCATATTCTGTGGAAGTCCGGGGGGAGGGGAGGGTTAGGGAGGGTTAGGGAGGATGAGGTTGGGGAGTTTGGGGTGGGTTGAGGGAGGGGGGGAAATGGGGTGAAAATGTAATTGTAAAACTTTTGCAATAATAATAATAAAAAAAAGCAAGTGGAAAGTGATGAAATTTGTACTGGGAAGGAAGAGCTAAAAAAGCTTCCTGCGCATTTATTTGAAATGACTAGCCACAGTTATAGTATCTACAATGCAGTCTATGCTGTAGCCCATGCTGTTCATGGCATGAACATACTTAAGTCTAAATACAAAAGGGTGACAGAAATTAGAAGGAATGAACTTCAAGATCAAGGCATCTGGAAGGTAAAAAACTTGGTCTGTTGTGTGGATGTTTGGGTGGTTTAGGGGTGGGGAATTGTGGTGGGTGAAGTGTCTTTGGGGAGTGTTATGTGTGTTGGACCTGGTCTCTAGGTGTTAAGTGAATTTCGTTGTATGGGTATACTGTGTATACACGTACAATGACAATAACGTTGTTGTTATTATTATTATTATTATTATTATTATTATTATTATTATTATTATTAGCAACAGCAATAGCACTTAGACTTACATACTGCTTCACAGTGCTTTACAGCCCTCTCTAAGCAGTTTACAGAGTCAGCATATTGTCCCCAACAATCTGGGTTCTCATTTTACCCACCTCGGAAAGATGGAATTCTTAGTCAACCTTGAGCCTGGTGAGATTCGAACTGTCAAACTATTGGCAGCTGGCAGTCAGCCGTAGCCTGCAATACTGAAGTAGCCTGCAGTACTGCATTCTAACCACTGCGCCTCCTCAGCTCTTAAATTGTTAATCAAATACCGTCATTCCAAAGAGTAGATTAGTACCATGAAAGGTATACTGAGCTTCTTCCATTTTCTTCACTTAGTGAGCCGTACTTGGTTGAAGGTCTTCAGTGTTGGGTGACTTTGGCACAAGTGTGTTTAAGACAACCCACCTGGAATATCTTCAGCATGTGCCTCATGGTCACCAATCTGGAGTTGACCTTCCAAAAGTTGGATGGGATGAGTTACAGGATGGATTCTAGATGCCAGCCATGCTTTTTCAGAAGAAGGCTGAGAAGGACTATTAAAGGAGGTTACTTGAAGCAACATGGGTGTACCTCGATGATATCCTCATCTATACCGAAACCATGGCTGAGCACACCCAGTTAGTCTGGGAGGTCTTGCAGAATTGAAGTCCATACCTCTTAAAGTGGGCAGGTTAGAAAACATTATTTTAATGTAATATAATTATATATTTCACTTAGTGCTACAGTAATCGTGGCAATTAGATTCAATTCTTTCTCTCTTATTTTCAGATGTGATTGCCTGTTCTGAATGTCCAGAAGATCAATATCCGAGTAAGGACAAAGTTCGATGCATTGCCAAAATTGTAACTTTTCTAACCTATGAAGAACCTTTGGGGATCAGTTTAGTTGTGGTTGCTGTTTTATTTTCCATAATTACCGTGTTCATACTTGGAATATTTATTAAGTATAAAGATACCCCTATTGTTAAAGCGAACAACAAGGACCTCACCTACACCCTCCTCATCTCCCTTCTGTTTTGTTTCCTCTGTTCTTTTCTTTTCATTGGAAAACCTCTCAAAGTGATTTGCTTCCTTCGACAATCCGTGTTTGGCCTTATCTTCTCTGTGGCCATTTCTTCTGTGTTGGCCAAAACCATCATGGTCATTGCAGCATTCATGGCCAACAAACCAGGGTCCGGCATGAGAAAATGGTTGGGGAAAAAACTGTCCTTCTTAATTGTTTTTTCTGGCTCCTTTATTCAAGCAAGCATCTGTCTGGTGTGGATCATCACTCCCCGCCCCCTTTCCAGAACTTAACATGCAATCAGTGACTGAAGAGATCATAGCAGAATGTAATGAAGGGTCTGTTGTGATGTTTTATCTTGTTTTGGACTACATGGGGTTTCTGTCTCTGATCAGCTTCATGATGGCTTTCCTGGCTAGGAACCTGCCTGATACATTCAATGAAGCCAAGTTCATCACTTTCAGCATGCTGATGTTTTGCAGTGTTTGGTTGTCCTTTGTTCCCACCTATTTGAGCACCAAAGGAAAGTATATGGTAGCTGTGGAGATCTTCTCCATCTTAGCTTCTAGTGCTGGTTTATTGGGATGCATCTTTTCCCCTAAATGCTATATTATTTTGTTGAGGCCTGAGCACAACAGCAAAGGGCAACTTGTAAACAGAAAGCATTTCTGATTATTAAATCATGGCTACATCTGTTCTTGCTGCAAAATGGAATTAGGAATCGTCTTTTAAGAATAAAAACAGAGCTTTGTCACTGTTACCATTATTGTATATCCTTGGCATTTATAACAGTTTCTGACTATTAAAACATGATTATATGTATATAAAAACAGGGTTTGCTTATTATGTCTGTCAATTTTAACCAGTATTATTTATCCCTGGTATGTATAACAAAATGCGCAAAATGAATGGAAATCGAAAGTAAATTCTTTTTCATCTAATGCAGGGATGTCAAACGCACAGCCCATGGGCTGGATGCCTCACGCCTACGCCCACCCACCCACCCAGTTAGCGAAGGGGGAAAAAGTCATGATATGTCACATGACAATGAGTTTGATAACTTTGGAATGGAATGGAATGGAATGGAATGGAATGGAATAGAATAGAATAGAATAGAATAGAATAGAATAGAATAGAATAGAATAGAATAGAATAGAATAGAATTTTTTATTGGCCAAGTATGATTGGACACACAAGGAATTTGTCTTTGGTTCATACGCTCTCAGTGTACATAAAAGAAAATATACATTCATCAAGAATCATAAGGTACATCACTTAATGATAGTCATAGGGTACAAATAAGCAATCAGGAAACAATATCAATATAAATTGTAAGGATACCAGCATCAAAGTTACAGTCATACAGTCCTAAGTGGAAGGAGATGGGTGGTGGGAACAATGAAAAGATTAATAGTAGTGCAGACTTAGTAAATAGTTTGACAGTGTTGAGGGAATTATTTGTTTAGCAGAGTGATGGTGTTCATGAAAAAACTGTCCTTGTGTCTAGTTGTTCTGGTATGCAGTGCCCTATAGCATTGTTTTGAGGGTAGGAGTTGAAAAAGTTTATGTCCAGGATGTGAGGGGTCTGCAAATATTTTCACAGCCCTCTTTTTGACTCGTGCAGTATACAGTTCCTCAATGGAAGTCAGGTTGGTAGTAATTGTTTTTTCTGCAATTCTGATTATCCTCTGAGGTCTGTGTCTGTCTTGTTGGGTTGCAGAACCAAACCAGACAGTTATAGAGGTGCAGATGACAGACTCAATAATTCCTCTGTAGAACTGTATCAGCCGCTCCTTGGGCAGTTTGAGCTTTCTGAGTTGGCGCAGAAAGAACATTCTAATGTCTAATGAATGACTCTGCTTTTAATAAAGGATTTTCTTTTAGTTCTGATTATTTATGTGACCTGTTTAATGAACGGAGTATTGTTGTGACCCAGGCCCAAGTAGGTAGTATTAGATTCAAACAGTCCCAAAACAAACCGACTTTATTATAACATCTTAGAATTAACTCATTTTCAGCGTAGTCCAAATTAAATCAAAACGAACTCTTCATAACACAAATTCTTCAGTCTAATCACCAACCTTGGTATAATTAGGCAAACTATCAAAGGCTTCTCTTGGCAAAAGTTCAGAAGCATTAGATGCCGACAAGAGATAAGTGCAACAAGACAAGAACAAGTCTATCAACGTTGTTTTCCGACAAAGAGACTAAGAGCCGTTGCTGGTCTTTTAAGCCTTATAGGAGGGGCCAATCATCTCTTGGCCCTACTACCAAGTCGTCCTCTTTGCTTTAGCTGCTCTTGCCTTCTGGCAGCTCTTCTCATATGTGCACTAGGAACAGGCTCCTCCTGTTCCTCTGCTTCTCTACTGTCAGCGTCTGGAGGCTCCGGAGTCCACACCTCATTCCCCGATGGCCCTGGCCCCATCTCTGCCTCTGACGAGCCCTCATCCGAGCCTTCCCCAGCCTCCAGGATTGGCCCCTGTTATTCCTCAGCCTCATCACTGTCTGACTCCATTGTCATCTCCGCAGGCTGCTGGTGGACCACAACAAGTATTTAGGTCTTCTTGAAAAGAAATCTGCTCTTTGGTAAGTATTTATAATGATCAGTGATGGGATGCTGCTGGTTTAACAACCGGTTCGGTGAGCATGTGCTTTGCGCACTTTGCGCTCGTGCATGCCTAAGGAAAATGGAGCATTTAGAAGTTCAGCTGCTTACCTTCCAAGTCAGCAACGGTAAGTTGAACAGTGAAAGGGGGGAATCAGCTGTGCCGTGCAATTGAGATGAACTACAAAGCAGGAAATAAAGGATAAGATAGACCAAGGGAGGGTGGGCGAGGACAACTGATCGTCGGTGCTACCGGTTTGGCTGAACTGGTCCAAACCGGCTGAATATCATGTCTGATAATGATATAATATCTGGATAATATAGTTTGGATCATATTGTCATGATTAAGCAGCAAGGAGAACAATCTATGGATTCTACTTAAGTCATTGAGCAACAGTACTGGCAAAATAATTCAGCAATTATCATTTTCATTTCCTCCTGGTAATATTGATTGATTGATTGATTGGTTCAATTTATATGCCGCCCTTTTCCGGAGACTCAAGGCGTCTTACAATGTGTTAAGCAATAGCCTTCATACTTTTGTATATACCTGCTTAGTAGGGCTTTTGCCCCCACCTCCAGCAGTGTTCTTTTTTATACAAAGTCAGCGTATTGCCCCCACAATCCGGGTCCTCATTTTACCTACCTCGAAAGGATGGAAGGCTGAGTCAACCTTGAGCCTGGTGAGATTTGAACTTGCAGTAATTGCAGGCAGCTGGTGTTACTTAACAGCACTTAACAGTGCTTTAGTCTGCTGCACCACTAAGGCTCATATTGGACTAATATTGGACTATAATTTAAAAAATTCAAATGTTTAACCATTTCAGAGGGATATGCCTTCAAGCCATCAAAGTACTACCGAGTATTGAAAGAAGCTTCTCTGGAAAAGAGTTGCAATTCCCTTAAAGAAAAGCCGTTCAAACAACATTGAAAACCATGATCACTAACAAACCAGGCTTATGAAGAAGACAAGATATAGACTGATGGAAAGGATGATACATACATCATAATACATACACAACTGATCTTTATAAAGAAAGTGTTTGAGAACAGACAGAGCTCATTGTGTTGGTTGTTCTGACCAATATTTTTTGATTAGTCAATGTAGTCTATTCTATGAGCGGCACAATAGCCTACTGGTGAAGACACTCATCTTCCATTCAGAAGGTTAAGAGTTCAATTCTAGCTAGCGGCAGGTATTTCTCTCCTAGGGCACAAAGAAAAAATATCTGTTGCGAACTCCATGTGGCGTCAGGAAAGGCATCTAGTCAGTAAATACTCAGCTCCATACAGAGAGTCATCCTGACTCTACCCTGAATTAAGGGATTAAAAGGTAAAGGTTCCACCGCACATAAGTGCTAGTCATTTCCGGCTCTAAGGGGCGGTGCTCATCTCTGTTTCTAAGCCAAAGAGCCAGCGCTGTGCAAAGATGTCTCCATGGTCATGTGGCCGGCATGACTAAATGCTGAAGGTGCACAGAACACTGTTATCTTCCCACCAAAGGTGGTCCCCATTTTTCTACTTGCATTTTTTACGTGCTTTCGAACTGCTAGGTTGGCAGAAGCTGGGACAAGTCACGGGAGCTCACTCCATTACGCGGCGCTGGGGATTCGAACTGCTGAACTGCTGACCTTCTGATCGACAAGCTCAGCATCTTAGCCACCACGTCCGAATTAAGGGATTACAGGGTCATAAAAAGGGAGCTTTTAAAATGTAGTCTATTCTGTGGGAATCATTAGACGAGATATGTTTAAACCACCAGATCTATGATATGAAATATTCGTAAGAGTTTATGACAGACAACACAGTTCACCTTGAAAGAATGTTCGAAGATCAGCACTTAATTGAGGTATAGAGGAATTGAGTGGATGAGAGCTGCATATTTTTTGTACGATGTACTGCAGCTGGATGATTTGCTACCTCTAGTTTGGGCCTCGGAAATAGAACTTCAAGTCCATCTTAAGGCTTACTGGAGGATTTTAAAGAATTCAAATAAAGAGAAAGCTCCTTTCAGCCCTTAGAGGAAAGTTGGGATGGGTTTTCAAGAAAAAAAATGCCAAGTGCAGGTTAGCCAGTATTTATTTATTTATTTATTTATTTATTTATTTATTTATTTATTTGTTTATTTATTTAATTTGTATACCGCCCTTCTCCCAGAAGGGACTCAGGGCGGTGAACAGCCAAAATTAAAAAACATACAAATACAAAAGTTAAGATAATTAAAAGAATTAAATCATTGGCTACCCAATTTAAAACCCCAAATCCATAAAATTTAAAATCCCAATTAAAAACCATTTAGGCTAGGCCGGCTTGATGAAATAAAAACGTCTTCAGGGCTTTACAGAAGGTCCGGAGGTCCGGGATCAATCGTATTCCAGGAGGCAGCTCATTCCACAGGGCGGGTGCCCCCACAGAGAAGGCTCGCCCCCTGGGGGCCGCCAGCTGACATTGCCTGACCGACGGCACCCCGAGGAGGCCCTCTCTGTGAGAGCGTATTGGCCGGTGGGAGGTTATCAGTAGCAGCAGGCGGTCTCGCAAATACCCTGGTCCTAAGCCATGGAGCGCTTTAAAGATGAGAACCAACACCTTAAAGCGCACCTGGAAGACCCGGAAGACCACGGCCAGTATAAGCAATGTATCACTCATGGACAATTTTTGCACTTCATATCAATATTTTTTTTTTCCAAGAAGAGTAAGGAATCCATAGAACACACCCTCAATGATACCTTTATGGTTTATTGTGCTCAACAGTTGCCAAAAGAGATATATTCTGAGAAGGTAGAGATTTCAACTATAAGGTTTGAGAAGAATCCAGGGGTGAAATCCAGCAGGTTCTGACAGGTTCGGAAGAACCCGTAGCGGAAATTTTGAGCAGTTCGGAGAACCGGCAAATATCACCTCTGGCTGCCCCCAGAGTGGGGTGGGAATGGAGATTTTGCAGTATCCTTCCCCTGCCACGCCCACCAAGCCATGCCCACCAAGCCACACCATGCACACCAAGCCACGCTCACAGAACTGGTAGTAAAAAATGAATTTCACCACTGGAAGAATCCCTTGGGTAATGATTAAATCTACAGAAATAATCATATATAATTCTTTTATATGGTATCTCCTTAAACATCTAAGAAGATGGTTCTCTTCAATGGTGTAACGTGAAAGGGAATTAAATAGCTCTCCAAACCCAGGAGGTTCCATTTGGCAGAGATGACTATTTATCAGGCAATTAAGCAAAATGACTATCATTGAAGCTTTACAACGCAGCTCCAGAAGCTTTCCACAAAATACTCAGAAATAATTCAAAGAGGATATAAAACATTTCACTTCTGCAGTTGAGGAAAAAGGGAAAGACAGGATCTTCTGCCTTTAGATTTAGACTAGAATAACAGAGTTGGAAAGGACCTTGGAGGTCTTCTAGTCCAGCCCCCTGCTTAGGCAGGAAACTCTACGCCGTTTCAGACAAACAGTGGATTTTGGTGGTGACAGAATCTGTGACAGATTCTGGTGATGAATTCTATTCACTGGAATGTGCTTGTCTGTCAGTCTCTGCTTTGCTCACCTTGCTGATGTCAACCCATGAAATGAAAGAACTGATATAATTACGTGCGTTAGCTGAATGAGTTCTGAAAATTTCTAGTTGATGGGAAAACAATCTCACCATATGCAGTGATGTGATTGTGTGGATAGGATAGGCACAAGTAAGGGTCCTCTGGAGAAAATGTTGTGGAGAGTGCTCACACTATGGTTGATGGTTGACATGAAGTGCCAGATGAATGCCACACCTTGTCAAAGAAGTGATCCTTCTCCTATCCTTCATGAATGGCGTAAGCCTGGAAACCTCCTCATTGGTGGGATCACAGCTCAAGTTGTCTATGTCCTAGAGGAACACTCCTTTGAAGAGCATCCTTCACAGAAGGCATTAATGCCACCTCTGTAAGTAATTCTCTTTTTCCTTTTCTTTCATTTCTCGAGGTGGGTTAGAAACTGTAAGAATAAAAAGAGTCTCAAGGGTGTTTTGTAAATTAAGCAGAGAATATTACAAGGTTTCGAACCGGTTTTTAACCATCTGTATTTGTAATCAGGATTTTTGAAGAGCATAGACAGTTTTAGCCAGGCCCTAAATGAGTCTACCATAAGACTGAGGAAAGCTATGGCAAATCTAGACAGCATACTAAAAAAACAGAGACATCACCCTGCCAACAAAAGTGTGTATAGTCAAGGCTATGGTTTTCCCAGTTGCAATGTATGGTTGTGAAAGTTGGATCATAAGGAAGGCTGAGCATCAAAGAATTAAGGTCTTTGATGCTGGAGAAGACTCCTGCAAGTCCCTTGGACTGCAAACTGATCAAACTGGTTGGTCCTAGAGGAGATCAACCCTGACTGCTCTCATTTCTGCACAATCTAATATTTTTTAAATTGCAACTTCTTCTCTCGGTGTTTCATCATTTTTCCAGTCTGATGTACATTCAATTCTTGCTGCTGCCAGAACATAATATTAAATACAAATTCCTCTTACCATACTTTTCCAGTACTATAACTAACAAAAATATTTCTGGCTTATAATTGATAGGCTGCTTTAACATGTATTTCTGTCCAATATTTCTTTGCTTTCACACATGTCCACCACATATGATAGTATGTGCCCGGTGTCTGATTAAATTTCTCAGATTTCTTGATAGAAATCTATTGTAGCATGAAATTGTGGAATCAAAATATTCTAAAGTTCCACTGGGATAGCTGAGATCTGAAGCAGAAGAAACTCTGAGCAGCATGGTCAATGTAACATGTAAAAGCCAACACAATCCTAAATTGCATTAATATTTATTTTATTTTATTTTATTTATATTTAATTTATTTATTTTATAGAGGGATATAATCAAGATCAAGTGAGGTACTAATATCCATGATTTCCACTACCAGTTTGGGCGAACCAGTCCCAACCGGCTGAATACCACCTCTGATCCCAGACCTAACTATCGTAAATTAGAAAGATAAAAATGTCTGGATAATGGATGTTGTAGTATCTGGAGAGACAGGAGAAAAGGAGAGAAAGAGCTGGATAAAATCACAATACCTTCAATGCCATCAAACAATTTCATCTGCCTGCCTACTCTTTGGGAAAATTTCGATATGTTCTACAATTGAATTGCATATCACAACATGTACCTTTTTGGTCTAATGCCTATTACAATTAGCATGTTTATGTAGTCATTGTTTCTTCGCTCAATGTATTCCACTTGCTTCAATCCCTCTACATTTCACTTATCCTCCTCCTCCTCCTCCTCCTCCTCCTCCTCCTCCTCCTCCTCCTCCTCCTCCTCCTCCTTCCTCTTCCTCTTCCTCTTCCTCTTCCTCTCCTTCTCCTCCTTCTTTTTCTTCTCCTTCTTCTTTTCCAGCTCTACGATTGAATTGCACAAAGCTAGTCCAGTTGTTTAGGTAGTTTAATGATTTACCAAATGTTTCCCATTGGTCTTTATATCTGATGCTCATCACAATGTGAAAGTTTCATAGTGTGATTGTTTTTTATTTCTTCACACAATGCATTTGTTTTGTCTCAATCCTCAGTATTTCACTCATCCCTGAATTATGTTTTCAGAGCTGTTTTAAAGTTGTATCAGCATTCCCTCAGTTTGGCATTTGCAGTGAAACAGATCAACTCAAATCCAAGACTCTTGTCTAACGTTACTCTGGGATTTTTCATCAGTGACAACTATTTTGATGCCCGGCTGACTTACCGTTCCACTTTGGACCTGCTCTTCCGATCCGATCAGCTGGTTGTCAACTATGGATGTGGTATCAAGGAGAATCTCGTTGTGGCCATCATTGGAGGATTTGGTGCTGATATCTCATTCTTCATGTCAGATATCATAAGTCTTTATAAAATCCCACAGGTAATATATATATATATATATATGTATTGATGCGTGTGAAAACATGTCCATATGGCAAATTTGAAAGGAAGGAGAAACAATTCTTTCCCAAGTAGGGGTTAAATTCTGCAACAATTCTGCATCAAAAGGGACTGATGAAATTTGGGAGTTGGAATGAAGACATATCTGATGCAACATATTAAAAATAATATGTTAAAAAAAGCTACTAGGTTAGATGTAAGGCCATGATAGTGAACCTATGGCCCATGTGCCAGAGGTGGCATGCAGCGCCCTCTCTGAAGGCACATGAGCTGTTGCCCTAGTTCAGCTCCACTGAGGATGCGTGTGCACCTCTTGCTGGCCAGCTGGTCTTCAGGTCTCTGCTGCGCACGTGCGGAGGGGAGGGGCGCATGCAGGGAGCATGTGTATGCACAGGGGTGGGGCACAAGCTGTTCTGTCCCTGTCCCACACACGCACACCAACAGATGTCCAAGAGTTAAAAACCAAACCAGCCGACAAGAAACTCCCTTTTGATAACGGAACTTGGCAGCAACCTAGTGGCTGCCTGCCAAGAGTCTTTTACTTACAAAGGGAGGAGAGAACTTCTCTCCGCTTTTGTACATCAAAGTAAATGTTCAATAAGTACAGGGTAAATTAAGTCCAGTTCACAAATGTAGTTCAGCAAAGCCTATAGCAAAAGTCCAGCAATGCAGAATGGCGTGGAAGCTTTCAGCTTTGTTCATCACAAGGCTTGACTGGCCACCACACTCCCATTTATACCCTATGGGGTGTGGACCAGTGACTCAGCCTAATCTCTGGCATGCCTCCTTTTCTGTTGCATGCACTTATCTCTCCGACGCTGGCGTGGATCCAGCCAAGACTTATCTCCGTCACTGTCCGACTGCGACTGTTCGGGGATACCTGGCTCCTGGCCAATTTCTTCTCCTTCGGGAGACAACTGAGGCATTGCCAGAGAGGAGGGTCCTGGAGAGGGAGGCCTGGCCAACTCCTCTCCTTCCCTTTCAGAGCCTTCTTCCTCCAATAAGATGGGCTCGGGGGTCGGAGCCACAACACAAGCATGGAGGCCAGGTTTCGCTGCTATCTTAAATAAACTTCATTTTCATGCATTGCATTTTGGGGGTTTGGGCACGTACATGCACCCTTGTGCACCTGCGCACATGTGCTTTGGCCACTCAATCTGGAAAAGGTTAGCCATAACTGATGTAAGGTATTGACATGTATGAAAACTCACCCATAGGGCCAAATTAAAGGGAACGGGAAACAATAATTTATCAAGTAGGAGTTGGCTTCTGCTTCAGTGATGCATCAATAGGACCTAATGAAGTGGAGGAATTGGAATTAAGTCATATCTGATGCACCACATTGAAAATAGAAAAATGGTGTCTGAAAATGCAAGCACAAGCTGGAAAATGTTAGGTGTTCATTTAGTATAAGTTCATCCTCAGTCATGGAACGAAGGGGGAACTGTGCCCATCACCATCTCTCTACGAAACCTACAGGGTTACTTAGAATACTGCTTATGTCCTCTTGAGAAAAATTTAAGAAATATATATTCTTAAATTTAAGAATATAATCTCTCTCTCTCTCTCTCTCTCTCTCTCTCTCTCTCTCTCTCTATATATATATATATATATATATATATATATATATATATATATATATATATATATATATATATATATAAATGGCTCTCTCTCTCTGTGTGTGTGTATGTTCCAGCATAACTCTGGAACGCCTCGAGCAATTTCTACCAAACTTGGTACCCAGATGACTTACTTTCTGAAAAAAAATACTAACTCCCCTCGGGGTGTGTGTTCTGTTAAGATACAGCCTGTTCTGCCTTAAAATGGATTCTACCATACTGCCTTAAAATGGCTTCTATTGTACAGCACAGTGGAGTTGCCATGGTAACAGCTTCACAGTACTCCACAAGGGGGCTCTGCTAAGGGGGAAAATCCAACATTAGAAATTACATTTGGTCCGGACATTTTCAACAAGGTTTTGATTATTCTTGAGGACAAATATATGGCCATGATCAATAAAACATTACTGCAACTTGGCTTGCCTGCACCACAACGAGACCAACACGACGTACTTCACGCAGATTACATACAAGAAAAGAACGACAATGTCAAACAGCTTAGTGCATATATTGCGGACAAGAAGCCACTTCTAAATCAAGATCAGAAAAAAAGCATACCAAATGATCATGGATCAGCTAGCAAAACAACAAGGTGTTATCAGTTTACTTGACGCTTCTGGGGGCACAGGGAAAACATTTTTAACTAATTTAATTCTAGGCAAAATCAGGCTCAGGGTGAAGTTGCTCTTCCTGTCTAATACAGGATTGGGATAAATAAATACCTGGGCAATGCTGGGTTATCAGCTAGTATAATATAAATTTAAGAAATATATAAGTCATACATTCCAACCTTAAGCAATCAACTGCCATTTTATTTCAGCTTGCCTATGGCTCATTTGCTCCCAAGAAGCATGGAACAAAGATGGCTGCTTCCTTTTACCACATGGCTCCCAATGAAATTCTACAGACTGCAGGGATTATCCATTTGCTGAAGCACTTTGGATGGACCTGGGTTGGCCTTTTAATTCTGGATGATGACAGTGGAGACAATTTCCTCGAAGCTCTGGACCTGCTTCTTTCGGAGAACAGGATCTGCTCTGCTTTTGTGGAGAGGTTTCCAAAACAAGCATTTTTTTCTATGTTTCATGGTTCCATGGTGGGTAGGATAAACGTTTATTTGAGGGAAACCATAGTCAATACATTCATCTTCTATGGAGAAAGCTTGACAGCAATGCTCCTTTTCCTCTTCCTCAAATATACATACCTAATCCTTGGAAAGGTTTGGATTCTGACAGCTCAAATGGATTTAACGTTAACAAGTCTGCATCAACCCTCTGATTTGCAATTGTTCGATGGAGCCATTTCCTTTGACATTCACTCCAATGAACTGCCGGGCTTTGACGAATTCCTTTGGGCCCTCAAACCATTCCGGACCCAACGAGATAGTTTGTTGAAAGAGTTCTGGGAGCAAGGCTTCGATTGTGTCTTTTCAGAGAGTAATAAACCAGTGGAAAGTGACGAAGCTTGTACTGGGAAGGAAGAGCTAAAAAGACTTCCTGCGCATTTATTTGAAATGACTGGCCACAGTTATAGTATCTACAATGCAGTCTATGCTGTAGCCCATGCTGTTCATGGCATGAACATACTTAAGTCTAAATACAAAAGAATGACAGCAATTAGAAGGGATGAACTTCAAGATCAAGGCACCTGGAAGGTAATAACTTATAAATCAAAACCTTTATTGGCAGAAGCGGATTAGCATCACATAATCATAATGTTCTGCCCCAGCTACAGACCCCAAAGAACGCAGCACACACAAAGTCTGTACAAACCTTAGTTTACTAAATTAAATCAGTCTTTTTCAAATAAAGGGTGTTAATTAACTTTCTTAACAGCCTACAAGAATCCAAAGAATAAATAATCGTAATCTTACTATGGTTGGCAGAAAGCCCAGAAGCAATTTGCAGGAAACTGATAAGAGAACTAAGATCAGGATGCGAAGGAGAGTGAACGAAATTGTCCCCTGCAAATTGCCTCAGTTGTCGTCCTTCCTTAAATAACCTAAGGGAGTTAGCCCCAAGCCTTACTCTCAAGGAGACCTCTTCCTGAGGAACCACTCCTGCCTTTTGGCAGCTCTGCACGCCTGTGCATCGAGAAGAGGCTCCTCCTCTTCCTCTTCACTTATGGGAGCTTCTGGAGGTTCTGAAGGCCCTGGCTGAATCCCTGCTTCTGGCACCACATCTTCTCCAGCCTCCTCATTGTCTGACTTGAGTGCCAGCTGCACAGGCTGCTGGCGCAGCACCACACCAGTCTCCTCACTGTCGGAATCAGCTATTAGCTGCACAGGCCGCTGATGGGCCACAACACATAATCATAATCATACGTTTATTTGTCAAGCATATATAAGATAACAGGTAAAAGTATAAACATAATTTGAATACATGAAAAGAGTAAGTAAGTAAAAAGTAAAAGAGTAAGTAAAAGGAATATTAGGACAGGGACAGTAGGCTCGCTAGTGCACTTATGCACTCCCCTTACAGACATTAAATGGACAACCATTTAAAGATGAGCCAGCCGTGCAGCTGCCAAAAAAAGCCAACACAGTTCTGGGCTGCATAAACAGAGGGATAGATTCAAGATCACGTGAAGTGTTAATACCACTTTATAATGCCTTCGTAAGGCCACACTTGGAATACGGCACCCAGTTTTGGTCACCACTATGTAAAAAAAGATGTTGAGACTCTAGAAAGAATGCAGAGAAGAGCAACCAAGATGATTAGAGGACTGGAGGCTAAAACCTATGAAGGAACTGGGTATGTCTAGTTTAATGAAAAGAAGGACTAGGGGAGACATGATAGCAGTCTTCCAATATCTCACCCGCAGTCGCCATTACCAGTTTGCCCAAACTGGTCTGAACT
This sequence comes from Arizona elegans, assembly GCA_022577455.1. NCBI lineage: Eukaryota > Metazoa > Chordata > Lepidosauria > Squamata > Colubridae > Arizona > Arizona elegans. The sequence continues at coordinate 359,435 of JAKOOJ010000076.1, read as the reverse complement.
GATTGAATACCATCTCTGAAGCAATGCCACTTTCATTTCTATAGATATAAATTTCAAAATGTCTTGATGTAATCCACTTTTTGCTTCCCCTTATTTTTTCCCCTCTCTCTCTCTCTCTCTTTTTTTTTACTTAGCTTCACTGGTTTCTCCAAGGCCTTTCATTCAATAATTCCCTTGGAGAAACTGTGTCCATCAACCACCAGGGAGAAGTGCTTTCTGGATATGATATTACAAATGTGGTCATGTTTTCAAACAATTCGTACCGCAAAGTGAAAATCGGAAAGATGGATCCCAAAACACTTGCAGGAAAGGAGTTTGTCATTCATGAAGATTTAATTGTTTGGCACAAAGATTTTAAGCAGGTATGGATTTTGAGGTATTTTATTTATTGTGGATGGAAGATTGGGAGATCAGAGATAAGTTTCATTCTGCAGCTGTCTTTCAGATCCTGTAATTTGTTAAAATTAACTTTAATCAGTTAAAATTAACTATGTGTTCAAATAATTGTTTAATTGTATAGCCTTTCATTTTTTAAAAATTTTTTGATTTATATGCCGCCCTTCTCCGGAGACTCAGGGAGGCTTACAATGCGTTATTTTACATTTGCATTAATCAGTTGAAATTAGCCATTCTGTACGATTCTTTCCTACTCTGATGGAATTATAATTGGTAAATAACAAGGTTTTTTTTTTGGGGGGGGGGGGAAGAGAAATGGGGAATATTGCTATTATCCTGGACACAAGTAAACTATAAAATAATATTCTGTATCATTCCAATTTTAGTATATTTGCTGCCGAAACTATAAAATAATATTGAAGAATAAAAAAAGTTTGAGAATCAATGAGATCACAAAAGGTTCCAGCATCATTGGGGTTGCAAAGACTTCATTAAATAAACAATAGTATAAAAATGAAACTAGGATGAAAGTTTAATCTGCGAAACTGGAGCTCAGAGGCACATTTAATGTGGTGATTTATTTGTTCATTTTTTTGCTTGTACTAAGCTAAGTAAGCCAGGGATGTGGTGGCTCAGTGGCTAAGATGCTGAGCTTGTCGATTGAAAGGTCAGCTGTTCAGTGGTTCAAATCTCTAGTGCCACATAACGGGGTGAGCTCCCATTACTTGTCCCAGCTTCTGCCAACCTAGCAGTTAGAAAGCACGTAAAAAACGCAAGTAGAAAAATAGGGGCCACCATTGGTGGGAAGGTAACAACGTTCCGTGCGCCTTTGGCGTTTAGTCATGCTGGCCACATGACCACGGAGATGTCTTCGGACAGAGCTGGCTCTTCGACTTTGAAACAGAGATGAGCACCACCCCTTAGATTCAGGAACGACTAGCACATATGTGCAAGAGGAACCTTTACCTAAACTAAGTAATAAGTCTTGTATCACTTATTACTTAGTTTAAGTAATTTAAACCACTTCTCCTTCTGCTTCATTTGATCAGGAGAGGGGAAAGGAAAGGATAATTTGGATGCAATCTTATGCAATATTTAGGAAGTGTTGTAGAGATTTCCAAGGGTAGCATTTCATTTCATGATCTGATGTTGCTCTATTTGGTCAGATAAATTAGAGGATGACTGTCCAGTATTATTCAAGTCTTCAGTGCTGAGTTCCTGGTTTATTCACAGGTCTTGCCCCATTCAGTGTGCAATGATCCCTGTCCTGCTGGCTATCAGAAGAAAAAGAAAGAAGGCAAGAAATTTTGTTGCTATGATTGTGATCAATGTTCTGATGGGAAGATGTCAAATATGTCAGGTAAATTATTCTCAGGTTTACTCTACTCTACTCTACTCTGCTCTACATTATTCTAATTTACCTTATTCCACTCTACCATATTCTACTTTACTTTATTCCACTCTACCATATTCTACTCTACTCTACTCTACTCTACTCTACTCTACTCTACTCTACTCTACTCCTCTACTCTACTCTTTGTTGTTGTTAGTTGTGAACTCATGTCTGACCCATCGCGACCCCATGGACAACGTTGCACCAGGCCTCTACCATCCCCTGGAGACCATTTAAGCTCATGCCAACTGCTTCAGTGACTCCATCCAGCCACCTCATTCTCTGTCATCCCCTTCTTCTTTTGCCCTCAGTCGTTCCCAGCAGTGAGTCCTTCCTTCTCATTTGGTGGCCAAAGTATTTCAGTTTCATCTTCAGGATCTGGCCTTCTAAAGAGTAGTCAGGGTTGATCTCCTCTAGGACTGACTGGTTTGATCAGCTTGCAGTCCAAGGGACTTGCAGGAGTCTTCTCCAGCACCAGAGTTCAAAGGCCTCAATTCTTTGGCGCTCAGTCTTCCTTATGGTCCAACTTTCACAACCATACATTGCAACTGGGAAAACTATAGCCTATACACACTTTTGTTGGCAGGGTGATGTCTCTGCTTTATAGTATGCTGTCTAAATTTGCCATAGCTTTCCTCCCCAGGAGCAACCATCACTCTATTCAATTTTGCCTTATTCCACTCTACCATACTCTACTCTACTCTACTCTACTCTACTCTACTCTACTCTACTCTACTCTACTCTACCTCACTGTACCTCGTTCTACTGTACTCTGTGATATATTAGAGTTGTCCACTGTGTAATTGACCAGATAGTAAATTACTTTTACATAAACATATACCTGATTTCTCTGTTTCATTTATTCCAATGCCAATCCACATACTGAAAGATTTCACAAGGTGTATGTCAGGTTTTGATATCGTCTTCAAATAAAATAAATTGCATTTCCAAACAGATAGTCTTTGAAGAAATCTTTCATTAAGCACGACAATCTGGCCCCATTCGTGGCGAAGCCAGCTCTGGCTTCCTAACCCCAGACCCTCCCTTTCCATTTCCCAAATCTCTGTGTCTCATTGGCCTTCTTCCAAATCATTCTCCCCATATCTACTACCTAAGCTCCCAGGAATGCCCCCCCTCCCTCTCATCTCCTAGGGATATTATCTTCAATGAAAATAAGTAGGTGAAATGTCAAGCGTCCTCTTGCCAGCTGGCCCCTCTTCTTCTTCTTATGTCAGCACTAGAGTAAATGCAGGTTGAAGTGCTGACAGTGCACACATACTGTAAAATTGGATAAAACTGGAGTCAAAAGCCATGTTTTCTTGAAAATAAGACCCTGTCTTATATTTTTTTGGACCCCAAAATAAGCACTTGGCCTTATTTTCAAGGAGGTCTTATTATTTTGAGATACATGGAGCAAGACGGGACTCCTCTTGCCAGCATACCTGATTTCCAACTCTGTCTCTCTAACCCTAACCAGAAGAAATGGTGGGGACCGACTGCCCATGCATTTAAATATTTTCTGGGAGGGCTTATTTTTGGGTGTGTGTGTGTTATTTTAGAGCATGTGCTCAAAAGCCAGATTGGGCTTATTATCCGGGGAAGTCTTATTTTTGGGGAAACAGGGTAATTCCTAAAATAAAGAAAAAGAATGTTTGATTACATCATGCTAATGAAACCTCTCTCACCTCAGGGATCCAGGACTCTGCCTGGGTTACAGAGGAGCTGGGGGAGATAAAATTGGAATAGAGAGATCTAGAACATAGAAGGCACTTTGCAAAGAATGAAGGATGGGCTAATGCTTCTATTAAGGCCTATTTTGTGATGCTAAGGGTGGGCAGGAACCAGTATGTCTTTGCTAATGCATCTACAGAGGTTACAGTATGTCTCTTTTTTGCAGACACAATTGCCTGTTCTGAATGTCCAGAAGATCAATATCCAAGTAAGGACAAAGTTCGATGCATCCCCAAAACAATAATATTTCTAACTTTTGAAGAACCTTTAGGGATCAGCTTAGTTGTGATTACTATTTTATTTTCAACAATTACCATGTTTATATCTGGGATATTTATTAAATATAAAGACACCCCTATTGTTAAAGCTAACAACAAGGACCTCACCTACACTCTCCTCATCTCCCTTCTGCTTTGCTTCCTCTGCTCTTTTCTTTTCCTTGGAAAAGCTCCACAACTGATTTGCATCCTCAGGCAAACTATCTTTGGCATTATCTTCTCCGTGGCCATTTCTTCTGTGTTGGCCAAAACCATCATGGTCATTGCAGCATTCATGGCCACCAAACCAGGATCCAACATGAGAAAATGGTTGGGGAAAAGACTGTCCTTCTTAATAGTTTTTCCTGGCTCCTTCATTCAAGGAGGCATTTGTCTGGCATGGATGATCACTTCTCCCCCCTTTCCAGAACTTAACATGAAATCAATGACTGAAGAGATCATAGCAGAATGTAACGAAGGGTCCGTTATGATGTTTTATCTTGTCTTGGGCTATATGGGGTTTCTGTCTCTGGTCAGCTTCATTGTTGCTTTCCTGGCTAGGAACCTGCCAGACACATTCAATGAAGCCAAGTTCATCACTTTTAGCATGTTGACATTTTGCAGTGTTTGGTTGTCCTTTGTTCCAACATATTTGAGCACCAAAGGAAAGTATATGGTAGCTGTGGAGATCTTCTCCATCTTAGCTTCTAGTGCTGGTTTATTGGGGTGTATCTTTTTTCCCAAATGCTACATTATTTTGCTGAGGCCTGACCTCAACAGCAAAGGACAACTTGTGAAGAAAAAGCATTTTTGATTATTAAATTATGGATTGATGTATTTCTACTCTGAAACTGAATGAGTAATCCTCTTCTATGAATAAAAATGGGGCTTGTTTATGGGTTCTATCAATTTTATTGATATTGTATATCCTTGGCATATCTAACACTGTGTCATATCCTTATGAATGGATATGGAAAATAAAATATGTCACTGTTTCATGAGTCATTTTGCTTTTAATGAAATATTTTGTTTTAGGTCTGATTATTTACAGGACCTATTTAAAGAAAAGAATAATTAGGTCTTCTTTAAGATTTTGTGCTCTGTGTTAATGGTTAACAATGATCAAATATCTGAGTAATGTTGTTTGGATTGATTTAAAATCAAGCACCGAAAGGTAATAATCCTGGATTCTACTTGACATAATTGAGTTGAAAGGATATCAGAATCAATGAAGGAGAATATTTGTAGCTCAGGTTTGAAATGAGGGCTCCTTGATGCCTTCTGACCTTGATTGTTTTCTTGGACACATTTCTAGTGTCCAAGAAAATGCACAGGTACCATATATGTGGTACCTTGCTCAACAATAGTAACTGTGAGAGGGATCTTGAAGTCCTAGTGGACAACCATTTAGATATGAGCCAGCAATGTGCAGCAGCTGCCATAAAAGCCAATACAGTTCTAGGCTGCATAAACAGAGGGATAGAATCAAGATCATGTTAAAAGTGTTAATACCACTTTATAATGCCTTGGTAAGGCCACACTTGAAATACTGCATTCAGTTTTGGTTGCCATGATGTAAAAAAGATGTGGAGACTCTAGAAAGAGTGCAGAGAAGAGCAACCAAGATGATTAGGGGACTGGAGGCTAAAACATATGAAGAACGGTTTCAGGAACTGATTATGTCTATTTTGATTAAAAGAAGGATTAGGGGAGACAGGATAGCAGTGTTCCAATATCTCAGGGGCTGCCACAAAGAAGAGGGAGTCAAACTATTCTCCAAAGCACCTGACGGTAGAACAAGAAGCAACAGGTGGAAACTAATCAAGGAGAGAAGCAACTTAGAACTAAGGAGAAATTTCCTGGTAGTTAGAACAATTAATAAGTGGAACAACTTGCCTGCAGAAGTTGTGAATGCTCCAACACTGGAAATTTTTAAGAAGATGTTGGATAACCATTTGTCTGAAGTGGTGTAGGGTTTCCTGCCTGGGCAGGGGGTTGGACTAGGAGACTTCCAAGGTCCCTTCCAACTCTGTTATTCTATTTCTATTTCTAGTGAACTGATGATGTTCCCTGATTTGGAATGAAATGAAATTAAATGTCTGGAAATAAAAACAAGTTTAGAGGATATAGCAATAGCAATAGTACTTAGACTTATATACCATTTCACAGTGCTTTTACAGCCCTCTCTTTGCAGTTTACAGAGTCATCGTTTTGTCCCCAACAATCTGGGTCCACATTTTACCCACCTTGGAAGGATGGAAGCCTGAGCCATCCTTCAGCCTGGTGAGATCTGCCAAATTGCAGTCAGCTGGCAGTTAGCAGTAATAGCTTGCAGTACTGCACTCTAACCACTGCACCACCTCAGACATTCAGTATTTTACAGAACAACGAAGTTGAAAGGGACCTTGGAGGTCTTCTAATTCAACCTCTTGCTTAAGCAGGAGACTCTATACCATTACAGGCAACTGGTTCTCCAGTTGCTTCCTAAAAGCATTCAATGATGGAGCACCTGCAACTTCGGAAGAAAAACTGTTCCACGGCTAATTGTTCTCACTGTTAGGAAATTTCTCCTTAGTTCTAAGTTGGTTCTCTCCTTGATTAGTTTCCATCCATTGGCTCTTGCCTTCTGGTGCTTTGGAAAATAGTTTGCCCCTCTCATCTTTGTGTTAGCTCCTCAAATATTGGAACACTGCTATCACGTCACCCCCTAGTCCTTCTTTTCCTAGAGATAACCCTATTCTTGCAACCGTAGCCTCCAGCCCCCTAATCATCCTTGTTGATCTTTTCTGCACTCTTTACAGAGTCTCTACATCTTTTTTTTATGACATGGTGAACAAAACTGGATGCAGTATTCCAAGTGTGGTCTTACTAAGGTTTTAGAAAGCGGTAGTAATACTTCATATGATCTTGATTCTATCCCTCTATTAATGCAATGTAGGATTGTATTCAGGGTGGGCTGCTGGGGGTTCGTAGGGGTTCGTGAGAAACTCTAGCTAAGATTCTGTGCAGTTTGGAGAAAACTCAAATCCCACTCTTGGCTGGCCCCACCCACCCCGCCCCACCCCTCCCAGGAGTCCCCACACGGCCTGTTTTGGATGCAGGTAAGTGCACGGCACGTGCAGAGGCTTGGCAAGGGTGAAAAATGGGCCTACCAGAAGTTTGGGAAGGACCAGTGGAGCGTGGGGAGGCCATGAGATATACAAAAATGATCATGTCAGTTAATCCTTAGTTCGGTAACCTTTAGTATGAATTAAGGCCTTACAACGTCTTTCCATGGATTGAACCAAGTCTTTTAGTTCTGCAGCTGTTATAATGTGAAACCAAGATTGAATGATCGCTTCTATTAAATGGGTTTTATTGCTGGGTTGCTTCTGACTAACAAGTTTCTTTAGTCGGCTCCATAGATTTTCAATGGGGTTAAGGTCAGGGCTATTCCCAGGCCATTCCAGCAGTGGAATATGATTCTCTTGAAACTCCCCCCCGCAAAAAAGTGGTATTATTAGCCATCAAACCTCAAAAATACACTTTTCCCAAAAGGGTTTCCACAATTTTGGCCACTACTGTAAACTAGATTTTGGTCCCAACAGATGCTTGCATTCTGCAGCTACAGTGCAATCCTGGGGAATATCAGTGTTGTGACTCCGACCCCCGAGCCCGTCTTATCGGAGGGAGAAGACTCCGAAAGTGAAGGAGAGGAGTTGGCAAGGCCTCCCTCTCCAGGACCCTCCTCTCTGGCAATGCCTCAGGTGTCTTCCGAAGGAGAAGAGATAGGCCAGGAGCCAGGCATCTCCGAGCAGCCGCAGTTAGACAGTGACGGAGATAAGTCTTGGATGGATCCTCGCCAGCGTTGGAAAGACAAGCGTACACAGCAAAGAAGGAGGCGTGCCAGAGATTAAGATGAGTTACTGGACCACACCCCACAGGGGATAAAAGGGGGTGTGGTGGCCATTCAGGCTTTCTGACGGACAAAATTGAACAGCTAGCAAGTCATACTATGTTTCTGGAACTCCGTTATATGCCTTCCTTGGATTTATTATGGACTGGACTTGACAATTCTTTGGCTTTGTGAATTTATTTTGGTTTATTTGACGGAGTAGGAAAATCTCCCTCTGTGAATAAAGTTTTTGGCAAGCAGCTACTGGGTTGCTTCCAATTCTGTTATCAAAGGAACTTATTGTCTGCAGGTTTATTTTAACTCTTGGTCGACTGCTGGTGTGCGTGTGTGAGACGGGGACAGGACAATCTGTTTGGCTCGAAGGGTTGCCAACAGGTACCCTGAAGTTACCCCATGCACTCCACAAAACTATTTTTTTTTATTTTCTCTGGATTTGAAAAGTTGCACAGCTCTATCTGATAATAGCAGTCGGGACAAACACGGGAATACTCAAACCCAGTCTGCGTTCCCCCATGTCATTTCCACAGAGATCCAAACAAGAGTTGAAATAATGATTTTCCTCCATTTGACCAATATCTTTATATGAATTTCCCTTGGAGGGAAAAGATAATAATGGAGCATCACATATGACACAGAAGGTTTTTGTCTGTTTGTTTACAACCGAGGCCATATTCCCTTTGCTTTTGTCAGATTACTTCTCCGGAGTCAAATTTCCCTATGGAATTACAAGCCGATATGAAAATCATATGACTTACCCATGCCTCCCTCCCACCCCCGAAACTAGAAATGATTATTTCTATGCAATTATCAGACTCTCACGATTCACTCAACCTCCAATTGCTTCCCAATAGCTACCAGAAAAAGCATTTTTTAAAAAAAGCCATGAGTCTGAATTAATTCATTTGAGGTTTCCATTCAGGGCAGGTGTAGAAGGAAAACAGGACTCTTCGTCATTTTATCCAGAGCACTTTTGTTCCCAATCCTTCCATTCTATGCTAATGGCATTAATAGCAATCATGCGTCTGTAAGGGGGGGAGGTGTGTGTCACAGTGGGACTTCTGACACCTAACGGCGATGCTAGTCCTGGTTTTCTTTCTTTTTACGCCCACAGTGTGCAAATTTGCGGCAGAGACATGCTCCAAAAATGATCCTCTCCCTGTTCGACATGAGTGGCAGCAACCAGGAGACGTCCTCCTTGGTGGGATGTCATCACAGATCATTTATATTTTATTTCCACTTTCTTTCGATAAACATCCTTCAGAAGAGCTGGACGTTGATTTTCCCATGTAAGGATTTCATCCCCCCTCCCACTTTGTTTTTTTTTTTTTGCTGTTAGGAACCCAAATGCTTTGACAAACTCAGTTTTACTGAATCAGAATGGTCTACTGAATCAGAAAGGCAGGAATTGAGTATATCTAGTTTAATGAAAAGGAGGACTAGGGGGTGATATGATAAACTGTCTTCCAATATTGAAGGGTCTACCACAGAGAAGAGGGGGTCAACCTATTCTCCAAAGACACCTGAAGACAGAATAAGAAGCAACGAGTGGAAATTAATCAAGGAGAGAACTAGAACTAGAGAGAACTAGAACTAAGAAGAAATTTCCTGACAGTGAGAACAATTAATCAGTGGAACAACTTGCCTCCAGAAGTTGTGAATGCTCCAACACTGGAAGTTTTTAAAGAAGATATTGGATAACCATTTGTCTGAAATGGTTGCTTTTGCTTGAGTAGAGGATTGGAGTAGAAGACTTTCAAGGTCCCTTCCAACTCAAGGTCTTCAGATGAGTCCATTATCTGTTTTAATGACTAGAAGTTGTGTTCGACTTGTGATGTTATCTACAGTAAGTTTGAACCACAGTTGTTTTGCCAAAGCTTATCCTGAACCTACAAGTTAGCTAATAAATTAGAGGGAAATATAAGAGTCAGAATGATGTACTGATTACGGCACTGGGTTAGAAACTGAGGGACTGTGAGTTCTAGTACTGCCTTAGGCATGAAGTTCGCTGGGTGATTTTGGACCAATTCCCCTCTATCAAACCTAAGAAGAAAGTCAGAGAAAATATTTTTTTAAATAATATTGGACAACTACCTAAAGTGTCCATCTAGCCAGCAGAAGTGCAAAACGACATGAAGGCAAGTAAGGAAAAATAAATAAAGGTGGGACGGTAGTATTTGTTCATAGTCCACTTGTGAATCATTATTCCTTTAAAAGAAAAATATAACAGTGGCCCCTGATTTTACTAAATGTTTTGGAAAGAGACGCTGGAAAAGGCTGAAACATTTGAAATCTTTTCAAATCATCATGCCTTCTGTTGAAGAATATTTTGATACAGCTTCAAGGTGTGCATTAGAGTTTTTAATCTGTTCTATCTATCTTTCTTTGCTAACATTTGAGCATTCCCCCCCAAAAAAATTTGGTGGCTTGCATTGGAGATTTAAATGTAGATCATCCATTCCTTCCAGAAATGTTTGAAAGATTTCCCTGTCCCAGGTTTTATATTCATTCTATAAGTTGTTTTATATGAATCATTTTCATGATGTATCTGGCCGCACCGATAAAATTAAGGTCAAAGAACAAGGCAGAAACCAGCGAATGGCAACTGATTAACCTCAACGGTCAACACTAACATGTTTAAATATTGATTCCCTAGATTTTTGTGAGCCAAGTACTTAAAATGCCTTAGATTAAATTGATACTTTTCTAAACTTCCTTCCTTCCTTCCTTCCTTCCTTCCTTCCTTCCTTCCTTCCTTCCTTCCTTCCTTCCTTCCTTCCCTCCCCCCTCCCTCCCTCCTTCCCTCCCTCCCTCCCTCCTTCCTTCCTTCCTTCCCTCCCTCCCTCCCTCCCTCCTCCCTCCTTTTTTCGATCCAGTTGAGGAAGACATTGGAGAAAATGGTATTTTCTTCTGAAAAAAGCTTTGCAAAGAAGAAGGCAAAGTATATTACTTTGATTCAGGATGGAAGGTGTAGCTTACACAGGACTGAGCAGGCTACACTTTCTATTTCTAATTCTGAGCAGACAAACAAATTGTATCAAATGTATGTTCCTGGTGACCCTTTCCTTTATTTCCAAAACCAGTGTTCCCCTCTTCCCAAATCCATGATCAAGTGTCTTCTCTTTTCTCTTGGGAATTTCTCCCTCCCTCTCTATCCCTAATCTCTTTGTGGGTTATCTGTAAAGTACTTGCTAGTTTAAGGAAGACAAGGACTAGGGGTAACATGATAGCAGACTTCCAATAAAAGTATGGCTGCCGTAAAGAAGAGGGGAGTCAATCTATTCTCCAAAGCACCTGAAGGCAGGACAAGAAGGAATGGGTGGAAACTGATCAAGGAGAAAAGCAACCTAGAACTAAAGAGAAACTTCCTGACAGTTAGAGCAATTAACAGTGGAACAACTTGCCTCCAGAAGTTGTGAATGCTCCAACACTGGAAGTTTTTAAGAAGAGATTGGACTACCATTTGTCTGAAATGGTTGCTTTTGCATGAGTAGAGCATTGGAGTAGAAGACTTTCAAGGTCCCTTCCAACTCTGTTATTCTGAGTGAGAAGGTCTTCAGATGAGTCCATTATCTGTTTTAATGACTAAAAGTTGTGTTCAACTTGTTATGTTATCTACAGTAAGTTGAACCACAGTTGTTTTTCCAAAGCTTATCCTGCACCTACAGTGTTTTCTGCCTGAGAAGGACTTTGGACTGGAAGATCTCCAAAATCCTTTTCAAGTCTGTCATTCATTTCGCTGCGCATTGAAGACCCTGTTGTTCCGCCAAGCCGGACTATCAACACAATAGTTTTAAATTGGGTATTTAAATTTATTGGGGTTTTAAATTTGAGCCACCTATTTAATTATTTTAAATTTTATACTGTTGTTTTGTCTGTGTTTTTAAATAGGCTGTACACCGCCCTGAGTCCTTCGGGAGAAGGGCGGTATAGAAATAAAATTATTATTATTATTATTATTATTATTATTATTATTATTATTATTATTATTATTATTATTCTGTTATTCCCACTTTCCATCAGTGATGAAAAACCACAACTGTTGCTTGCAATGAATTTTATTCAGTACTGTAGCATTTTTTCTTTTGGTGTTAGTCTGTGCTGGGACAATTTGCTTTGTGGCATCTGCCAGTCAATGAACTTATCACTTTATTGGCAGCATGGTGACCAAGTTCTACCAACACATCCTGGCATTGGCATTTGCCATAAATGAAATCAACGAGGATTCCAAGATCTTACCCAATATCACGCTTGGGTTCCATATCTGTGACAGCTACAGCGATGCAATGAAGACCTATCGGGCTACTCTGGACCTTCTTTTCAAAATGCACCAAGTTATACCTAACTATGAATGTGGTTCTGGGAAAAAGCTGATTGCTGTTATTGGCGGACTTGGTTACACCGTCTCATTCCACATGGCAAAACTTTTAAGTCTTTATAAGGTTCCACAGGTAAGATCTGCTCATGGAATAATGGAGATGTGTACAGTAGTGGCCAAAATTGTGAAAACCTTTTGGGAAACGTGTATTTTTCAGGTCTGATGGTTAATAACATCACTTTTTTTGGGGGGGGGGGGATTTTCAGGATAATCATAATCCACTGCTGGAATGGCCTGGGAATAGCCCAGACCTTCACCCAATTGAAAATCTATGGAGCCGACTAAAGAAACTTGTTAGTCAGAAGCGACCCAGCAATAAAACCCAGTTAATAGAAGCCATTGTTCAATCTTGGTTTCACATTATAACAGCTGCAGAACTCAAAGACTTGGTTCACTCCATGGAAAGACGTTGTAAGGCCGTAATTCATGCTAAAGGTTACCCAAGTAAGGATTAACTGACATGATAATTTTTGTATATCTCATTTCACTTTTCTTCTTTATACTGTAACTGCTATTCTAATAGCAAATCCTTCATAAAAGCTATTGCATTGCATTCTTGATTAAATTATCTTTCCATTGATATAGAATTTTATGGTACTACTCCCAAAAAAGTGGTGTTATTAGCTAGTTTTAGAAAATGCACTTTTCCCAAAAGAGTTCCACAATTTTGGCCACTACTGTATAAGTTATGATCATTTTTCTTGTTACTTTGATTTTGCAGTTCAGAAATGGATTATAGATGGACAGGAATGTTTCCCCAAAACGGGAAAAGGGATAGGAACCTAATACTAAAATTGTATCATAAAAAAGCTTCAAGGGATCTTGGAGATTTTCTAGCCCAACCCCTTGCTCAAGCAGGAGATCCTATATCATTTCAGACAAGTGGATGTCCAGTCTCTTCTTAAAAATCTCCAGTGATGAAGCACCCACAACTTCTAGTGGCAAGCTATTCCACTGGTTAATTGTCCTCACTGTTAAGCAGTTTCTCCTTAGTTCTAGGTTGCTTCTCTCCTTGATTAGTTTCTATCCATTGTTTCTTGTCCTGCCCTCTGGTGCTTTGGAAAATAGGTTAACCCCCTCTTCTTTGTGGCAGCTCCTCAAATACTGGAATCCTGTCTCCCCTAGTCCTTCTTTTCTCTAGAGTAGCCATACCCAAATCCTGCAACTGTTCTTCATATGTTTTACTTTCCAGGCCTTTAATCATCTTAGTTGCTCTTCTTTGACTTTTTCCAATGAATTACCACTAGTATACCTTTAGTAGGGGCATGGTGGCTCAGTGGCTAAGACACTGAACTTGTTGATCGAAAGGTCAGCAGTTCAGTAGTTTGAATCCCTAGTTCTGCGTAATGGGGTGAGCTCCTGTTACTTGTCCCAGCTTCTGCCAACCTAGCAGTTCGAAAGCACATAAAAATACAAGTAGAAAAATAGGGACCACATTTGGTGGGTAGGTAACAGCATTCCATGCTCCTTTGGCGTTGAGTCATGCCGGTCACATGACCACAGAGATGTCTTCGGACGGTGCTGGCTCTTCGGCTTTGAAATGGAGATGACCACCACCCTCTAGAATCGGGAATGACTAGCCCATATGTGCAAGGGGAACCTTTACCTTTATACCTCTTTGCAAGTTAGTTGTTGCAGGAAATCATAATTTTTTTTTAACATGCAGGAAATTTTGGTTACACAATAGAATTAGATAAGTGGCAGAAACTGTGGAATAGGAATTATAAATTAACAATGTTGACTGCAAATAAAGAGAACTAGTATAAAATGCTTTATAGGTGGCACCTTGCACTAGTGAGTTTGGCAAAGATGTTTAAAGATAAGTCAGCTAAATGTTGGAAGTGCCACCAGATACCTGGATCTTACTATCATATGTGGTGGATATGTGTAGAAGCAAAAAAAAAATTGGATGAAAATAAAGACATGATTGGAAAAGATGATAAAACAACGTATTGAGCTAAAACCAGAAATATTTTTGTTGGGGATCTTATCTGAAAGTTATAATAAAGAGAACACTTATTTAATTAAACATGTTCTAACTGCAGCTAGAATTGTATTTGCACAACATTGGAAAATTGAAGAGACTTCTATTGATGAGAAGATGATTAGGAAAACAGAATGTGCAGAAATGAACAGATTAACACTAGCAATTAAGGAGAAAGAACAAACTGAATATTATATGATATGGGAAGTATTTTATCAATGGTTAGAGAATAAAAAGGGAAATTGGAAATAAAAGGAGAAGATTAAAGAAGAATAGAAAATACGTTAAGACAGAGGTATAAATTAGATTATAATTGTTAGTATTATGATGATGAGGATAATTATGCTTAATGTTATCATTATTGTATTCTTACTAGAAGACATGTTAAGAGGAAAAATGAATAGGCTTATAATGTTCAATAGAATAGAATAGAATAGAATAGAATAGAATAGAATAGAATTGAATTGAATTGAATTGAATTGAATTTTTTATTGGCCAAGTGTGATTGGACAAACAAGGAATTTGTCTTTGGTGCATAACCTCTCAATGTACATAAAGGAAAAAATACGTTCATCAAGAATCATAAGGTTCAACACTTAATGATAGTCATAGGGTACAAATAAGCAATCAAATCATATTAGGAAACAGTCAATATAAATCATAAGGATGCAAGCAACAAAGTTACAGTCATGGAGTCATAATTGGAAGGAGATGGGTGATAGGAGCGATGAGAAGATTAATAGTAGTAAAACAGATTTGATGAATAGTTTGACAGTGTTAAGGGAATTTTTTTTTTAGCAGCGTGAGAGCGTTCAGGAAAAAAGCTGTTCTGGTGTCTAGTTGTTTTGGTGTGCAGTGCTCTATAGCATCGTTTTGAGGGTAGGAGTTGAAACAGTTTATGTCCAGGATGTGAGGTGTTTGTAAATATTTTCACAGCCCTCTTTTTGACTCGTGCAGTATACAGGTCCTCAATGAAAGGAAGGTTGGTAGCAATTGTTTTTTCTACAGTTCTAATTGTCCTCTGAAGTCTGTGTCTGTCTTGTTGGGTTGCAGCACCAAACCAGACAGTTCTAGAGGTGCAGATGACAGACTCAATAATAATTTTAAGATTAGAGAATTAATATTAATGTGAATGATGTTGTAAACTGTGTATGATGTGCAAAGTTTCCTGCCTGGACAGGGGGTTGACTAGAAGACCTCCAAGGTCCGTTCCAACTCTTATTCTATTTCTATGTCTAAATGCTGAACATTGTTGCACAGAGATATTTGTACCTAGCTGACACACTGTTTAAGGAAAGATGGAATGTTTATATTTTGAAAAATAATATATAATAAATATATAGGTTACACGAGGCTGGCTCCAGGGGATTATAGGTGCTTCTCTGAGTGAGGGTGCCTTTCCTGCCGCCTTGAAAGAGGCGGTAGTGAGGCCCCTCCTCAAGAGGCCTTCCCTGGACCTGGCTGAATTAGCCAACTATCGTCCAGTCTCCAACCTTTGTTTTGTGGCGAAGGTTGTTGAGAGCGTGGTGGCACGACAACTTCCCCGGCACCTGGATGAAGCTATCTATCTAGACCCATACCAGTCGGGCTTCAGGCAGGGGTACAGCACAGAAACGGCATTGGTCGCGTTGGGGGATGATCTCTGGAGGGCTCGGGACAGGGGTTGCTCCTCTGTCCTAGTCCTATTAGATCTCTCAGCGGCTTTTGATACCATCGACCATGGTATCATGCTGCAGCAGTTGAGGGGGTTAGGAATAGGGGGCACCGTTTTGTGGTGGTTCTCCTCCTTCCTCTCCGACCACTCGCAGTTCGTGTTGGCAGGGGGACAGAGGTCGACCTCGAGGCGTCTCGCATGGGGAGTGCCGCAAGGGTCGGTCCTCTCGCCCCTCCTGTTCAACATTTATGTGAAGCCGCTGGGTGAGATCATCCGTGGTTTTGGGGTGAAGTGCCATCTGTACGCTGATGATACTCAGCTGTACATCTCCACCCCAGACCACCCCAACGATGCCCTTGATGTGATGTCTCGCTGCCTGGAGGCCGTGCGGGTCTGGATGGGGAGGAACAGGCTCAGACTCAACCCCTCCAAGACCGAGTGGCTGTGGCTCCCGGCGCCCCGATATAGTCAGCAGGTGCCATCGCTGACAATCGGGGGTGAATCTTTGCCTCCCACGGAGAGGGCTCGCAATCTGGGTGTCCTCCTGGATGCGCGGCTGTCTTTGGAAGAGCATATGACGGCCGTGGCCAGGGGGGCCTTTTATCAGGTTCGCCTGATTCGCCAGTTGCAGCCCTTTCTGGATCGGGACGCCCTGCGCACGGTCACTCATGCCCTTGTTACTTCCCGGTTGGACTATTGTAATGCTCTCTACATGGGGCTCCCCTTGAAGAGCACTCGGAGGCTCCAACTGGTCCAGAATGCGGCCGCGCGGGTGGTTATAGGCGCAACCCATTGTGCCCATGTGACATCCCTCCTGTGCGAGCTGCACTGGCTCCCAGTGGTCTTCCGGGTGCGATTCAAGGTGTTGGTTACCACCTTTAAAGCGCTCCATGGCATAGGACCCGGGTACCTCCGAGACCGTCTTCTGCCACCAATAGCCTCCCACCGACCAGTCCGTTCCCACAGAGAGGGTCTCCTCAGGGTGCCATCAGCCAAGTTATGTTGGCTGGCGACACCCAGGGGGAGGGCCTTCTCTGTGGGAGCCCCAGCCCTGTGGAATGAACTGCCCCCGGAAATTCGTAAGATCTCCGACCTCCGGGTGTTTCGCTGCGCATTGAAGACCCTGTTGTTCCGCCAGGCCGGACTATCAACACAATAGTTTTAAACTGGGTATTTAAATTTATTGGGGTTTTAAATTTGAGCCACCTATTTAATTATTTTAAATTTTATACTGTTGTTTTGTCTGTGTTTTTAAATAGGCTGTACACCGCCCTGAGTCCTTCGGGAGAAGGGCGGTATAGAAATAAAATTATTATTATTATTATTATTATTATTATTATTATTATTATTATTATTATTATTATTATATACTTTTCTCAGGTTTTCGCGGGTGTTTGTATGTAGGTCTTTGGTTATTCGGGTCTTCTCCCACGTAAAATTGGAAGTGTCTTGGCGACATTTCGACGAAGTCTCATTCGTCATCTTCAGGCTGGTGTTCTCGGCTTCGTGCTTCCAGGCGATCTCACATTGCTCCTGGAAGCACGAAGCCGAGAACACCAACCTGAAGATGACGAATGAGACTTCGTCGAAACGTCGCCAAGATACTTCCAATTTTACGTGGGAGAAGACCCGAATAACCAAAGACCTATATATATACATATATATATATATATATATATATATATATATATATATATATATATATATATATATATATATATATTCTGAGGTTTTCGCGGGTGTTTGTTGGCTTGGCCAATAAACACAAACTGAGACTCCCAACCAATCAGAATGGAAAGGTGGAGCCATCCCAGACTACCAGCACCAGATTTGAAATAGTAATGGCAGTTACAGCAAAAGCAAAAGACTCCTCACATAAGCCTGATGATGGCAGATGAGATTCTGTCGAAACGTCGCTTCTACCCTTTTAGGGATATGTTCACAATTACACGGGAAGAAACCCGAAATATTAACTGTACACACATATATACCCGTGAAAACTTACATAGATAGATAGATAGATAGATAGATAGATAGATAGATAGATAGATACATGCAGAAACATTCAAGCAGAAGGAAAATAGATGTTTATCTTTGGGTTTATGCAGACCGAGATACATTTTTTTTTTTACTCTGACAATTGCATAAAAACCTTCTTGCATGTTGATTTATTTATCCCTTCCTTCCAGCTTAGTTATGGCTCATTTGCTCCGGAGAAGAGCTACATTACCCAGCACCCAACTCTATACCGAATGGTCCCAAATGAAGCCAGTCAGTACATGGGAATCATCCATCTCCTTCACCATTTTGGATGGACATGGATTGGGCTCTTCATCGTTGACAATGACAGTGGAGAACATTTCATGCAGGTGTTCGAACCGCTGCTTTCCCAAAATGGGATCTGTTCAGCATTCACTGCAAAAATCCCCAAAGCAGAGTTGGATGATCTCCCAACCATTAATAGGAAAGTCTGGAATATTTACCTACCGATGACTAACGTCAAGGTGAATGCAATGGTTGTTTATGGAGATACCTTGTCCATTATGTTGCTGAGCAATTTTATGCTACAAGCAACTCATGGTAATAGTTCAGATGTATTCTTTCAAAGGGTATGGATTATGACTGCCCAGATTGATTTTGCAATGTCCAGAATTCAGATGGGCTCCGATTTGCAAGTGTTTCAAGGAGCTATTGCTTTTGCTATTCACTCCCATCAACTGCCCAAGTTCCAGAAATTTCTTCTGGCCCTAGACCCGTGTCAGACTGGAAGAAATGATTTTCTGAATGTCTTCTCGGAGCAAGCTTTGGAATGTTCATTTCAATGTCCAAAGATACCAACGGAGGCCACAGAAGTATGTTCTTGGGAAGAGAGCTTGAAGAAACTTCCCAAATCTCTGTTTGAAGTTCGCATGACCGGTCACAGCTATAGCATCTACAATGCCATCTATGCTATTGCACATTCTTTGCATTCCATGGAGTTATTTAGGTCCAAACTCAGATCCAAGAGCAGTATGAAAAAAAAGAAACTTCAAAGTCTTCAGCCTTGGCAGGTAATGTCTGAGGGGGCTCTCTTTCCATCATAAAAAAGATGAGTACAGACTGAGACATCATCCATCTTATCTCTTTCGTGAGTGAATGCAATTGTATCACTGGTGCTATTCAGCCGGTTCTATCCGATTTGGGCAAATTGGTAGCGGCGGCTTTGGGAGGCTCCGCCCACCTGCCTGGACATTATCATGTCCCATTTTTGATGCTCTGCACATGTGCAGAAGTGGTGCATCCACTCACATTTGCGAACTGGTAGCCAAGGTAAATGAATACCATCCCTGAATTGTATGTCTAGTCCAGTGAAAAGAAAGACTAGTGGTGACATGATAGCAGTGTTCCAATATTTGAGGGGCTGCCACAGAGAAGAGGGGGTCAACCTATTCTCCAAAGCACCAGAAGGCAAGACGAGTAGCAACGGATGGAAACTTATCAAGGAGAGATCCAACCTAGAACTAAAGAGAAATTTCCTGACAGTTAGAACAAGTAGAACAGCTTGGCTTTAGAAGTCATGGGTGTTCCACCACTTGGAAGCTTTTAAGAAGAGACTGGGCAGATACTTCTCTGGAATAGTATAGGGCCATGATGGCGAACCTATGGCACACGTGCCACAAGCGGCACGTGGAGCCATATCTGTGGGCACGTGAGCGTTGTCGTAGCTCAGCTCCAGCGAGCATGTGCGTGCCTGCCAGCTGATTTTTGGGCCTTCTAGATCCAATAGAAGTCAGAAAATGCACCATTTCCAGCCTCCGGAGGACCTCTGGGGTGGTGGTGGAGAAGGCTGTTTTTGCCCTCCCCAGGCTCCAAGAAAGCTCTGGAGCCTGGGGAGGGTGAAAAATGGGCCTACCAGGCCCACCGTGCCATCGCATGCAAAAGTGGGGGTCGCACAGGGGGGGGGGTCGCATGTGCATGTGTGGGGGGCAGGGTGCATTGAAATATGGGTGTGAGCACACACACGCGCGACCCCACTGTGCTCCCCCCACTTTTGGAGTGTGATGGCAGGGGGGTGGACTAAAAGATCTCCAAGGTTCCTTCCAACTCTGTAATTCTGCTATTCTGTAGCAGGAGTGTCAAACTCAATTTCATTGAGGACAGCATCAGGGTTGTGATTTGACCTTGGGGGGCCGGGGTGGGTGTGGCGGGCTCAACGTCATTCATATCAGGGACGCCTGTAGTGGGCCAAGCATACTGCCAGCAAAAATGGACTCCCGAGCTCTGTTTTCAGATGTGACGACTTCCTGCAACCCTCTACCAGTGAAAATGGAGCTTGGGAGGGCCTCCTGCAACCATTTGCCAGCAAAAATGGAGGTCGAGAGGCCTACGCGCAGCCCTTTTGAGCTCTGTTTTTGGCTGTGATGGCCTCCTGCAACCCTCTGCCATCAAAAGCAGAGCTCCATTTCTGTTGGCAGAGGCACCATGGGTTATTCCTTCACTGTTTCCAGGGCAACCCCACAAGCCAAATCTAAGCACTGCATGGGCTAGATCTGGCCCGCGGGCCTTTTTAAAAAAAAATTATTTATATGCCGCCCTTCTCCGGAGACTCAGGGCGGCTTACAATGCATTAAGCAATAGCCTTCATACTTTTGTATATTTTATACAAAGTCAGCTTATTGCCCCCACAAACTGGGTCCTCAATTTACCTACTAATAAATACTGACAAATAGTCTCTTCACACGACATTAACCTCTGAGGTAACTTCTTTATTAACTTGAACAGGAGACTCTGAACGATCTCCTCAGAACTCAGAACTCAACTCGAATAATCGCTGACAGCTCTTATATACCAGCTGTCAGCGTGGTTAACCAATCACAAAGCATTACCCTACTATCCGTTCCAATAGGGGGCACAACCTGGGGAACCTGCTCAGTACATAACACCCCTTTACCCCTGGTATGCACATGCCTAATCTTGAAGGTATGTCGGCCGGTGCCTGATTCGGCTGGAACGGCGAGGACCTTCAGGTTCTGTGTGTTCGCTCACGCGGTCGTCTACAGGTTCAGGTAAGTTTTCCTCGGGGTCCTTCGTGTGGGTAGCTATTCGACCTTCAGTTAATGTTTCAGCACTTCGCGGGGCCTTGCTTCGGTCGCCGTCAGTCTGTTGGTATTCTTAATGCGTGTGTGTTTGGGGCCGTGGCGAGTGTGCGCGTTCTAGGTTGCGTTGGGTGTCAGATGTCTCTTCGGGTGTCGTGTAAGCTGGGTTTGTATCATTTTCATCATTGATTGGCCCCATTCCCGTATTGCCCCTGACCCTTCTGACTCGTACTTGGTCCAGATGCTGTCTCCAGACCCTACCCCCTCCCATGTCTATTTTATATGAGCAGGGTCCTGTCACAGCTAATATTACTCCCGGCAGCCATAGTGGGTGACCGGCATAGTTACGAGCATAGACTAAGTCACCCTCCTTCAAACCGCGGATGGCACTGTCGGAGAGTAAGGGCTTTTGTGGAGCATAACAGGGGTGCATTCTATCAAGCACTGTACGCAGGCAGCGGCCCATAAGGAGCTCAGCCGGGCTGCGGTTTGTCAAAGGGCAAGGTGTTGAATGTTGGATAAGGAGATACTCAGCAACTTTTGTGGGCCACCCATTCTTGCCCATGCGGCTCAAGGCGTCTTTTGCTGATCTTACAGCCCTTTCAGCCTGGCCATTACTAGCCGGATGATAAGGAGAAATAAGGCAGTGCCTGACCCCTAACCCAGCTAAAAACATTTCGAAAGCAGCCGCTGTCAATTGCGGCCCATTGTCGGACACAAGCTCGTCTGGCAACCCATGAGTAGCAAATACTGTACGTAAGGCATGTATAAGCGCCTCAGAGGAGGTGGAATGCATGGGGACAACTTCCACCCATTTGGAAAATGCATCAACAAGGACTAAGAACATCTGACCCTGGAGTAGGCCCGCGAAGTCAACATGCACGTGGGACCACGACCCCCTAGGGTCTTCCCAAATCCGGGGTGTTCCTTTTGGTGGCATAGATCTGGTTTCTTGACACATAGAACAAGTAGACACCCAGGATGTTATACATTTGTCTAGCTTAGGCCACCAGACATATGCACGTGCCAGGGCCTTCATCCGGACTATGCCCGGGTGGCCCGTGTGCAGCGTCTCCAGGACTGACTCCCTTAGCGGGGTGGGGATAATCACTCTATGACCCCAGAGTAAACATCCCTCCTGGGTGGTTAGTTCTGACGTTCGGATAGCATATGGCTTCCATTCAGGGCCCACCTCCCCCTTTGGCCATCCACGGAGAACCCATTGCAAGACTGTCGAGATTTCCTTGTCCGGCCCAGAGGAGAGAGCAATGTCGGCAGCCGTCAATGGCAGGGGCGAGTCATCAATTAGGAGGACAGCAGAAACAGGAGCAGGATCACAGAGTAAAGTGTTCAGGGGGCACCTGCTCAATGCATCTGCGTGTGCCAAATGCTTACCTGGCACATAATTTAAAGAATAGGAATAAGCAGATAGGAAAACTGACCAACGGGTGAGCCTGGGAGATAGGAACTGGGGAGATTGACGGTCCCCTGAAAGCAAACCCAATAAAGGCTTATGGTCAGTTATCAAGGAGAAACGGCGGCCATATAAGTAACCATGAAAACGTTTAACCCCTGCAACTAAGGCCAACACCTCCTTATCAAGTTGGGAATAATTTCTCTCCACGGGTGTTAAAGTGCGGGAGAAGAAAGCTATGGGAGCTTCCCTGCCATCAGGCAGGGAATGACTTAGAACTGCGCCCACCCCATAGGGCGAGGCGTCACAAGCGAGAACTAATGGGAGGGTCTCAGAATATTGGACAAGGACAGAATTAGAAACCAGCAACTGCTTAACTGCAGAAAAGGCAGAAGAAGCCCTGGAGTCCCAGGTCCATTTTGCCCCACGGTCCAGTAAATGATGGAAGGGTTCAGCCACGGATGCCTTGTGAGGCAGAAAAATGGCATAAAAGTTAAGTAACCCCAAGAAGGCTTGAAGTTCGACTTTCGAAGTAGGAGGTGGAGCATCAAGAATGGCTTTGGTCTTGGCTGGAGTCGGGTGTATTCCGCGGCCGTCAATCAGAAATCCGAGGAATTCAACCTCTGGAACTGCGACGAGGCATTTGTCCTTTTTCACGGTGAGGCCAGCATGTTGAAAGGCAGTGAGGACACGGCAGAGGCGGGATGTAAGTTGCGGAACATTGGAAGCTGAAACGATGACGTCATCGAAATTAGGGGCGACCCCGGGGATGCCATAGAGGAGGCGCTCCATCAAACTTTGAAAATTCCCCGGGGCTACCAAGACACCGAATTGCAAACGGTGGCAATGGAAGGCTCCACGATGAGTAACGATTGTTTGCGCATCAGCAGTCACATCATCAAAAGGTAACTGCTGATACGCCTGGGATAAGTCAAGCTTTGCAAAAACCGACCCCTGGCCCAAAGAGTGCAGCAAGTGTTGGACCACCGGGACGGGGTAAGCATGTTCATGTAGGGCGTGATTGATTGTTGCCCGGTAGTCCGCGCAAATGCGGATAGACCCATTTGCCTTGATGGCGATGACCGTGGGGGTCTCCCATTTGGCGTAATCCACTGGTTCTAATACGCCCTGTTGAATAAGCTTGTCGAGTTCCTCGTCCACCCGAGGCCGTAATGCCAGAGGTACCCTGCGCGGTTTGAGGCATTTCGGAGGAATGGCCGGGTCAAGACTGAAAGAGACCGGTGTGCCTTTGTACTTCCCCAGCGAATTAGAAAAAAACGAGGGAAACTCGTGTACAAGAGTGTCAAGTTCTGTTGATCTGATCGAGTGGATACCTTGCAGAGTGAGACCCAAAGCAGAAAACCAGTTAAGACCGAGCAGGCTTGGTAAAGGGCCATCGACGATGACCAGGGACAGACGGCCCGAGAAGTTTCGAAACTTGACTCTAAATGTTCCTGTCCCCACAACTGGAATGGGAGAGCCCTGGTAGTCTTTCAATAGGAGAGTGCAAGGCTGTAGGAGGCGTTTAGACAATTTTGGCACTATACGTTTAATAGTGCTCCATGAGACTATAGAAGTAGAGGAACCTGTGTCCACTTCCATGACACATGGGCGATCTTCAATGAGAACTGTCAAAGTGATTTTCCGGTTTCCCGCGTTTCTTAATGGCGTCACACTATTGATAGCGGAAAACCCCTGTGATTGTCGTGCATGCGTGGATTTCGGGCCGGGCCGACGTAGTTGTGTATTTCCTTCAGCTGGGAACCTGGAGGTGGTCTGCGGCTGCGCAGCATGGCACACTCTGGCAATGTGTCCTTGACGCCCACATCGCCTGCATACAGCATCTTTAAATTTGCAAGACGCTCGCATATGGTCTCCCCCACAGCTGAAACACTCTGTAACCCTGCCGGACATCTTCTTAGCTCCCGACGGCTTAAGTTTATTCTCCCTAACACGATAAACCTCACCTTCCTCCTCCGAGTCTGAGTAAATCTCAGTCTTTATTTCATTAGTGGAGCTTGCTTCTGCGCCCGTGGTGGGTACACTCTGCCCTCGGGGTAACTCAGCAATTGATAAGGCGGCTAATTCCGCAGCGCATGCCTCATTCAAGGCCATCTGGAAAGTAAGTTCATGATTGGCGATCAATCGCTGTTTCAAATTTTGATCGCGCACTCCACTCACAAGGCGGTCTAGCAGGTAATCATCTAAATTGTCAAATTCGCTATGGCGGGCGGCCCTACGCAACACTGTGACATATTGGTTGATTGATTCACCCGGGGCTTGGTCGCAATGGTAGAAATGCTGACGCCGGGCAATTCTGGATGGGGCTGGCGCATAGTGTCTCTTAAGTTTGCCCATGAATTCCTCCCAAGTTCCAGCATGTATGGATTGGGGAGCCATAAGGGTCATGGCTGTATCGAACATCTCTGTGTCACAAAAACTAAGGAAATATGCCCTCTTCCTCTCTGAAGACAGATTAGTGTAGTCTTTGGCTATTAAGAAGCACTTGAAACAGGCTACATAAGCATCCCACGTTTCTTTGCCTTGGTTGAATGGAGCGAAATTATGTGATGCAGCCATTGTGTGTCTCGTTTCACAGTTACCTCAGCAAGGTTCAATCACAGACGTTTATTCTGCCCGGTCCGATGATCCCACCTTCGTTGCCAGTAATAAATACTGACAAATAGTCTCTTCACACGACATTAACCTCTGAGGTAACTTCTTTATTAACTTGAACAGGAGACTCTGAACGATCTCCTCAGAACTCAGAACTCAACTCGAATAATCGCTGACAGCTCTTATATACCGGCTGTTGGTGTGGTTAACCAATCACAAAGCATTACCCTACTATCCGTTCCAATAGGGGGCACAACCTGGGGAACCTGCTCAATACATAACACCTACCTTAGAAAGGATGGAAGGCTGAGTCAACCTTGAGCCTGGCGAGATTCGAACTTACAGTAATTGCAGACAGCTGGTGTTAATCACTATGCTATCAGTCTGCTGAAGCCACCAGGCCCTGTGGCCTTGAGTTTGACACCCTTGTTCTATAAGATGCACTGAAAAACAACCATAAGTTTCTTTTTCCTTAATATGTAGAACATGACATATGGCAGGGGTGTCAAACTCATGTCATCACGTCATCATCACGTGACGCATCGTATTGTGACTTTTCCCCCCTTCACAAAACCAGGGGTGGGCGTGGCCAGCATGTGACGCATCTGGCCCATGGGCTTAGAGATTGACACTCCAGACTTATGATGTGTGGTGGGAAATATTTAATTTTTTTTAAAAAAGCATTTGAATGCTGTAATGCTCTCTACATGGGGCTCCCCTTGAAGAGCACCCAGAGGCTCCAACTGGTCCAGAATGTGGCCATGCAGGTGATTGTGGGAGCGACATGGCACTCCCATGTAACACCTCTCCTGTGTGAGCTGCACTGGCTTCCAGTGGTCTTCCAGGTGCGATTCAAGGTGCTGGTTACCATCTTAACAGCGGTCCATGGCTTAGGACCTGGGTATTTACAAGACCGCCTGCTGCTACCAATAGCCTCCCACCGGCCAGTATGCTCGCACAGAGAGGGGCTTCTCTGGGTGCCGTCGGTCAAACAATGTCGACTGGCAACCCCCAGGGGGAGAGCCTTCTCTGTGGGGGCACCTGCCCTCTGGAATAACTGCCCCTGGGATATGGAGGATTCCTGACTTACGCACCTTTCACCGTGCCTTCAAAACTTTTTTATTCCAACAAGCTGGACTGGCCTAATTTTTTAACTTTTTTAATTTTTTAAAATTTTAAAACAGGTGTTTTATTTGAATAGCTGGGCCAAATTATTTAATATGCTTTTAAATCATTTTTAAATTTTATATTTGTGTGCTTTTAGTTTTGGCTGTACACCGGAGAAGGGCGGTATATAAATTGGAATATTAAATAAGTTAAATAAATAAATAAAAGAACACTAGTTTAGAGTTCTAATAGATTGATACTACTACTCTTGCTCTCTTGTTACTGTTGTTCCACACGGGAAAGCTTCAAAATGAAGTGCCCATGTTGCAACTATCTTTACAGCGATGTAATGTCAACCCATATTAGCGATCTTATTATTTATTAATTTATACATAGCTGTATTTCCATTTGTAGAGAACAAATGTAGATAACTACTTGTTGGGAACCTTGTAGCTGCACTTTTCGTTTCTTGTTTACTTGAGTGTGGAAAATAGGCTATTGTCTAGTGCAAGGGTGTCAAACTGGCAGTCCGCGGGCCAGATGCATCCTGCCATGTCTACCCCAGCTTTCTGAAGGGAAAAAAGTCACAATACATCACGTGTGTCAGCACTAGGGTAAATGCAGATTGAAGTCCTGACAACGTGACAGCAATGTGACACCATGAGTTTGACACCCGTGGCCTAGTGCATGGTGTCAGCACTTAAAGCTGCATTTACTCTAGTGCTGACATAAGAAGGAGTGGCGGAGGCATCTGGAAAGGGACATTTGACTTTTCACCTACTTATTTTCCCTGGAGATAATATCCCCTAGGAGATGGGATGGGAGGGGGGAAATTCCTTGAGCTGGAGCAGTAGATTAGGGGTAGAATGACTTGGAAGATGGCCAATGAGTGCAGGGGAGTGGGGAACAGAAAGGGAGGGTTTTGGGTCTGGAAGTCAGTGTTGGCTTCGATGGAGTCGGGTCTAAAATGTCGTGCTTAATAAATAGGAGTTTTTCTTCAAAGACTTTGTTTGAAATGCAATTTATTTGAGACAACCTCAAAACCTGACACATGGAAGCCTGAAGTAGTGTAAAGCTCTAAAAAAATCCTATGATTACAAAACCAAACTACAGTCCTTTTGTACTTGTGATTTTTATCCTCTCATCATTTTCTGCAGCCTTAACCATTCTCTGCATCTTTAACCAATAAAGTTAACCCAGATACCAAATATCATTATCAACCGATCTGTCTTTGTGCCTGTCATGCCCCCATCGGAGTGTGAATCTGAGACAGAAGATGAACAGCTGCAAGACAGCAGAAGAGTGGCTCCGTTGGCTGTGGAGGAAACTGGGGAAGGGCAAAGTCAGGCTGGACAGAGCAGGGGAGAGGTAGAACAAGGGAGAGGGGGTTCAGAGGAAGACCAAGGCCCACCACCTCCTCATCCTAGGGTGCGCAGCAGGTTCTGACAGGTTCTGGAGAACTGGTAGCGGAAATTTTGAGCAGTTTGGAGAACCAGTAGCGGAAATTTTGAGTAGTTTAGAGAACTGGCAAATACCACCTCTGGCTGGCCCCAGAATGGGGTGGGAATGGAGATTTTGCAAAATCCTTCCCCCAGGATTGCGGAGGGAATGGGGATTTTGCAGTATCCTTCCCCTGGAGTGGGGTGGGAATGGAAATTTTGCAGTATCCTTCCCCTGCCACACCTACCAAGTCATGCCCACCAAGCCACACCACGTCCACCAAGCCATGCCCACAGAACCAGTAGTAAAAAAACTTTGGATTTCACCACTGGTATGCAGGGAAGAACGCAGAAGAGAGCAACGTGGGTTGCGTGGCTTACAAGAAAGGAAAGGGTCTCGATTCCCTTCACAAGGCACACCTGGGGATGGAGTTTAAAGGAGAAGCAGTTCAGTTGGGAGGGGCATTTATCAGGAACAAACGCCGAATTCATCTGGTGTTGAGAGTTGTGGCCTGCATTCCTGGCATTCCTCCTGACTGTTTGAATTAGTGCTGTGCTTCTGTGTGCTTATCTTGTCTTGCTGGAATTATTCCTCACTTCTGGAACTCCTTATCTTGCCCTGCTGGACTGATTGATTGCGGTCATTCTGCTTACAGTGTTTGGACTGGAGTATCTGCAGCCAAAAGCTGCTGCAGGTTTGTGGGAGAGTTTTCTCCAGGCCGGAGAATAAATGGGACGTTGGGAGCAAAGTTAGTGCCAATAAAAGGACTCATACCAGTTCTCTGGCTGTGTTGCCTTCATGCCACGTCATCATGTCATCACAGTGCCTACCTATCTCTATCATCTCTTTAAAAATGATCTTTTCTGTCTGTCTAGCACAGTTGTTGGCCTGTTGTGTCTTTTGGGAAATTGCACATTGTAGATTGAAGATTCACACATAGCAGAACAGGAAGGAAATGTATTTGGAAACAATTCCAGTTGAATTTTCAGTGCATTGTTTTCCTTTCTCTGTTTCTCCCTCTGTATGTTGGGTGTAGCTCCACCCAGTTCTTCAATCTATTGTGTTTAACAATTCTGCTGGAGAAATGGTGTACTTCAATGGAAAGAAGGAAATGGGCAGTGGATTTGATATCATAAACTTAATCACCTTCTCAAACAACTCCTTTGCTAAAGTGCAGATTGGAACAATGGATCCTGAAGGGAAAAAACTCAATCTTGATGACTCAAAAATTGTGTGGCCCCAGCGTTATAATCAGGTATGATCTATGATTCATTTTCAGAATGTTTTTTTTTTCTTCATCTTCAGACCTGTAACTAAACATTTGCTTTTTCTGAATGGGCTGACCCCATCATGTGTGACAATTTCTTTCCATAAAAAATAGGTAGGTACCATTGAGTTGAGTTTGAAACTATCTATCAGTCAGAATAGAGCTGGAAGGGATCTTGGAGGTCTTCTAGTTCAGGACCCTGCTCAAGCAGGAGACCCTATACCATTTCAGACAATGACAGTCCAATCTCTTCTTGAAAGCCTCCATTGATGAAGCTCCCACAACTTCTGAAGGCAACTTCTGTTCCATGGATTGATTGCTCTCACTGTCAGAAAATTTCTCCTTACTTCTAGGTTGAATCCCTCCTTGCTCAGTTTCCATCCATTATTCCTTGTCTGGCCTTCAGGTGCCTTGGAAAATAGCTTGATCCCCTTCCTCTCTGTGACAACCCCTCAAGTATTGGAACACTGCTATGATGTCTCCCCTGGTCCTTCTCTTCACTAGACTAGCCATGCCCAGTTCCCGCAACCATTCGTCGTATGTTTTAGCCTCCAGTCCCCGAGTCCGGAGGTGAAATCCAGCAGGTTCTAACAGGTTCTGGAGAACTGGTAGTGGAAATTTTGAGTAGTTCAGAGAATCGGCAAATAACACCTCTGGTTGGCTCCAGGGTGGGATGGGAATGGAGATTTTGTAATATCCTTCCCCTGCCACACCCACCAAGCCATGCCCACAAAACCGGTAGGGGAAAATTTTGAATTTTCCTTTATAAATGGTCCTTTATAAATGGTAATGAAAAAAAAGAAACAAGAATAGAAAAACACTTCTAAAAATAATATAGATAAGTGTTTAACTTCTGACTTTCCTTCTTATAGTCCAAAACTGATTTATAGTATTTACTGGTGCAAGTAAATAGGTCAACCTATTCTCCAAAGCACTTGAAGGCAGGACAAGAAGCAATGGATTGGAAAATAATCAAGCAGAGAAGCAACCTAGAATTAAGGGGAAAAAATTCCTGACAGTTAGAACAATTAATCAATTGTTAATTAATTGAACAATTAATCAACACTAGAGGATTTTAAGAAGAGATTGGACAATCATTTGTCTGGAATGATATAGGGTTTCCTGTTTGAGAAGATGGTTGGACTAGAAGACCTCCAAGGTCCCTTCCATCTCTGCAATTTTGGTACATTTTGGAAACCATGCTTTATGTGTTTCTGTTCAAACATATTTGATTCTTGATGATTTTATGAACCAGATCTGTCCACAGTTTTTAATTTTTTACCCCTTATTTCTACTGTCTCATGGTCTGGCCAGTGTCTGCTTTGATGACGTCTAAATACCATGGTTTACAGAAGCCTCATTTCCTTTTACAGTTGCCCATTCCAACCATAATAGCCTTTTCCAGTAAGTTTGATTGAGTGATGTGGCCGAAATAAGAAAGCAGAATTTTGTGATTTCGCTTTTGAACCATATGTCTGGTTTTATACATTCCCATTCTTGCCTCTTTGTCTCCTTTGCTGTCCAAGGGATGTGTGGGAGTCTTCACCTGTCAGGTTTCGATGTCATCTCAAATAAATTGCACTCCCAAACAATTAATCTTTGCTGAAATATTCCATTTATTGAGTACGACAGATCTGGCCCCGACTTCGTCGTAGCCGATACTAACCCTCTGACCCCCAAACCCTTCCCTTTCTGTTCCCCAATTCTCATCTTCTCATTGGCCATCTTCCAAGTCAGTCTCCCCAGCTTCTGACCTCAGCCCACAGGAATGTCCCCCTCCCATCCCATCTCCTAGGGGATATTATCTACAGAGAAAATAAGTAGGTGAAATGTCAAGCCTCGTCTCCTCCTTTTTATGGCAGCATCAGAATGCTGACATCACCAGCATTATAGTTAAAATAACTCAACTTTCCTTCTGTCTAGTTTTTCATGGTCTAGTTTCATTATTTATATTTACAGTATCTTGTTGTATAATATTTAATACAGCATATATATATTCCATATATATATGGAAGCTGTTCTTAAATTTAGATTGATAAATAGATAGATAGTTTCATTGCATTTTCCATAACTTACAGTAATTAAACTTTGATTGAGTTAGAAGAAACAATGTCATTAACATCACCAAGGAATATCACTACTCATCTCTTCATTTTATAAATTTTGGATTGAGTCAATTGATTTGATTGATTGATTGATTGATTGATTAATTCATTCATTCATTCATTTGAGCTCCAGATTTTTATTAACTATATATCAGGGTTCCAAGTAATAACTCAATAGAAAGCAGAACTCCGAGGCAGGCAGAGTCCTCAAAGAACGATTTTATCGGAGATATCATATTGGTATAAACTTGTGAAAACCGACTCTGAAATTTCCAGTGGGTTTCACCTGATTAAAAAGTGAAAGTTTCCCCTTTCCCCAAACAACCAGTCGCATTGTCCAATCAAGGTACTGGCTGGTAACCAGATTCCTCCTCTCTCCAGCCACCTGTTGGAATGTCCTTGGTTCCCACAGGAAACTATTTTGTTTTGGCTACAAAAACCCCATCTAACTATGTTCCCCCTCCCTATCCCATCTTTGCATTGTGGCAACCCTGAAACTTCCAAAATGGTCCCAGACAGGTTCACTTCAGAGTTGACACTAGATTATAAAAATAATAGCAATCCGTGATATTCTGCAGAAAAAACAATTGCTACCAACCTGCCTTCCATTGAGGACCTGTATACTGCATGAGTCAAAAAGAGGGCTGTGAAAATATCTACAGACCTCTCGCATCCTGGACATAAACTATTTCAACTCCTACCCTCAAAATGACGCTATAGAGCACTGAACACCAGAACAACTAGACACAAGGACAGTTTTTTCCCAAACGCCATCACTCTGCTAAACAAATAATTCCCTCAACACTGTCAAACGATTCACTAAGTCTGCGTTACTATTAATCTTCTCATCGTTCCTATCACCCATCTCCTCCCACTTATGACTGTATGACTGTAAATTTGTTGCTTGTATCTTTAAGATTTATATTGTTATATTTATATTTATACTGTTTGCTAGTATGATTTGATTGCTTATTTGTACCCTATGACTATCATTAAGTGTTGAACCTCATGATTCTTGATGAACGTATCTTTTCCTTTATGTATATTGAGAGGTTATGCACCAAAGACAAATTCCTTGTGTGTCCAATCACACTTGGCCAATAAAGAATTCTCTTCTCTTCTCTTCTCTTCTCTTCTCTTCTCTTCTCTTCTCTTCTCTTCTCTTCTCTTCTCTTCTCTTCTCTTCTCTTCTCTTCTCTTCTCTTCTCTTCCCTTCCCTTCCCTTCCCTTCCCTTCCCTTCCCTTCCCTTCCCTTCCCTTCCATTCCTATTCCTATTCCTATTCCTATTCCTATTCCTATTCCTATTCCTATTCCTATTCCATTCCATTCCATTCCATTCCATTCCATTCCATTCCATTCCATTCCATTCCATTCCATTCCATTCTATTCTATTCTATTCTATTCCTTCATATCAATTGCTGAAGGGGGAAATTTATTTATTTATTTATTTATTTTATTAAATTTCTATACTGCCCTACTCCCGAAGGACTCAGGGCGGTGAACAGCCACAGGATAAAACACATAAATACAAAAATTTAAAATAGAATAAAAAGGAATTAAATAATTTGGCTGGACAAATTTAAAATATCCCATAATTTAAAAACAAATTAAAATTGACATTTAAAAAGGGGAGAAGATTTAGGCCAGGCCAGCTTGATGAAATAAAAAAGTCTTAAGTGCACGACGGAAGGGGCGCAGATCCGGGATCTTCCATTTTTCCGGGGGGAGCTCGTTCCAGATCGTAGGTGCCCCCTATGATCAAATGCTGTGTGAGACAGTGAAGAGGGCCTCATATTTTACTATCCCCATGACTACCCAGATGTCATTTCATTTGTAAATAGTAGCTAGGAAAACCTAAATTCTGTGGCATATTTTCTTGGTTTGTTTCTCCTAAAACCTGTTGCTGCTTTTTTTTCCTATGTGGCAGGTACAACCTGTTTCCATATGTACTGAGTCTTGCCTTCCAGGTTACCAGAAGAAAAAAAGAGAGAAGGATAAATTCTGCTGTTATGACTGTTCACCGTGCCCAGAAGGGAAGATCTCAAAGTTGAA
This sequence comes from Arizona elegans, assembly GCA_022577455.1. Classification (NCBI taxonomy): domain Eukaryota; kingdom Metazoa; phylum Chordata; class Lepidosauria; order Squamata; family Colubridae; genus Arizona; species Arizona elegans. The sequence continues at coordinate 326,673 of JAKOOJ010000076.1, read as the reverse complement.
GGGTAGGCAATGCATTATATTCCTCAACACTACCTGCAGCATTATTTCAGGTAAAGAAGTAGCAATTGTCCCCTTGTTCTTGCATTCATGAGATCCCTAGACCAGGGGACCTCAAACTTTTTAAACAGGGGGTCAGTTCAAGGTCCCTTGGACTGTTGGAGGGCCGGACCAGCTGGGTGGATGTGGCTAGGTGGTCATGTAACTGGGTGGCAGGGGTGAAATGTAAAATTTGTTACTACTGGTTTTGTGGGTGTGGCTTGGTGTGTGTGGGGTAATGTGACTGGGTGGGCAATGGCCAACTTTTTTTTTTAACTTTTCAAAGCATTTTTTCTACAACCTCTTTGGCCGAAGAGGTTGCAAAAAAAAATGCTTTGAAAAGCCTCTGATGATCAGGCAACACAGCTGGGATCATCAGAGGCTTTTCAAAGCATTTTTTTTTACCACCTCTTTGGCCGAAGAGGTTGCAGGAAAAAAAATGCTTTGAAAAACCTCTGCCGATTAAGTAACACAACTGGGATCGTCAGAGGCTTTTCAAAGCATTTTTTTTTTACCACTTCTTCGATTGAAGAGGTTGCAGAAAAAAAATACTTTGAAAAGCCTCTCTGACGATCAGGCAACTCAGCTGGGATCGTCAGAGAGGCTTTTAAAGGCATTTTTTCCCCCTACAACTGCTTTGGCCTAAGAGGTTGCAGAAAAAAATGCTTTGAAAACCCTCTGACGATCCCAGCTGAGCTGGGCGATCATCAGAGGCTTTTTTTTTTTTACTTTTAAAAGTATTTTTTTTTGGCAGAAGATGTTGTAAAAAAAATGCTTTTAAAAGTAAAAAAAAGCCTCTGATGATCGTGCGGCTCAGCTGGGCATGGTGGGAGGGGCGCAGGGATTTTTGCTACCGGTTCTCTGAACCACCCGCCTCCATCGCTACTAGATGGGGCAATCCAGTCTGAATCAGGAGCATTTCACCCCTGTTTGGTGGGCGTGGCTAGGTGGTCATGTGACTGGATGTAACTGGCCAATTTAGCAGTCCATTAAACAATACACACAAATTACAGTTTAATTTGTTATGCTCCTGGGGGTGGAAAGTAGGTTAGTGAAGGGATGTGGGGCCTTGGGGTTATGTGTGAGGGACTTCCATTTGTGTGTGTGTTTCTCTCTCTCTCTCTCTCTCTCTCTCTCTCTTTCTCTCTCTCTCTCTCTCCCTCCCTCCCTCCCTCCCTCCCTCCCTCCCTCTCCCTCCACCCTTTCTCTCTCTCTGGAGGCCGGGGAATACTATTCTGCTGCCCAAAAACAGATCCGTTTTTGGCCTCTTCGGCCTCTAGAAGGTGGGTGGGGGCCAGTAGGTAGGTGGGGTGATGTGGGTGGGGCAGCCTTGTGGTCCCGTGTGGGCTGGATTAATGCCTTCAGCAGGCCATATCTGGCCTGCGGGCCGTAGTTTGAGGACCCCTGCCCTAGACCTTAGATGTTACCTAACATCAAATCAAAGGGAAGAAAGAAAAAGAAAACTAAATAAAAAAAAAAAATCTCACTCTCCCATGCTTTATGCCAATGATGGGTTTCACATTATGTTACTACCGGTTCACCCCGTGTGCACACGCTTGCTTCGTGCATGCGTGTGCCCGGTTTGCACATGTGCCTGCCTTCTGCACATGTGCCTAGCCTTCCATACATGTGCTTTGCTCACACATGTCCCTTCTGGGCATTCTCCCAGCCTCAAAAACATCCCTAAATAGGATGGCATAGAGCTGAGGCAGGTGGGCAGGCCCACCTGTGATTTCCGCTATTGGTTCATGTGAACCAGTCCAAACTGGCTGAATACCAGCTCTGCTCTATGTGTATCTCTGTAGTCAGCTGATACATGCATTAATTCACACAATGATAGAATCTTAGATTTAGAAAATTGTGAAGGTGGATGGGGCCATAATGTTGCTCTAATCCAACCTTCTGGAATGTGCAATGCACATCAAGAGCCTTGATAGCACAGTGGTCTAAGCACCCTGTTATTAACACAGCTGCCTGCAATTACTGCTGGTTTGAATCTCTCCAAGGCTCAAGGTTGACTCAGCCTTCCATCCTTTCTAAGGTAGGTGAAATGAAGACCCAGTTTGTGGGGGCAATAAGCTGACTTTGTATAAATATACAAAAGTATGAAGGCTATTGCTTAACGCATTGTAAGCCGCCCTGAGTCTCCGGAGAAGGGCGGCATATAAATCAAATTTAAAAAAAACAACAACAACAACAATGAAACAAATTTGAAAGGAGGTTGTCCAATCGCTTTTTAAAAACCTTCAGCAATGGAGAACCCATAACATCTGTAGATAGATCCTTCCATTGTTAAACAGAGTTGTTTCTCCTTTATTTCTAGATATACAGAAATATATATATTTCTGTATATCTAGAAATATAACATCTATTTAGAAAACAAAACAAGATTAAAGTTTCAAAACTCTCTATTAACAAACTGTTATTGTAATCCACTCATAGAAAGTTTACCAGGGCATCTTATTGATCCCAAATCACCCTAAAAAAATTAAAACTAGTTTGTCCTGGATCAAATATCCATGTTTGTTTCTTAATGCGATATCTTATCAACTGTTATCTAATGATAGTTTCAGTCTCCACAGTAAGTCTATCTTCCCATCAAGGTCCAAATAGAAGTGGTTTATGATTAGGTATAATAAATCCATCCAATATTTCATTTTCTTTTCTTTTTCAGATATGATTGATTGTATCAAATGCCCAGAAGATCAGTATGCTACCAAGAATAAGGATGGATGCATCCCCAAAACAATAAGCTTTCTTTCTTATGATGAACCTTTAGGAATCAGTTTAATGTCAGTGGCTGTTTCCTTTTCTTTGATCACAGCGTTGGTGTTGGGAACATTCATTAAGCACCGAGATACCCCTATTGTCAAAGCCAACAACCGAGATCTCACCTACCTTCTCCTTATCTCTCTTCTTGTTTGCTTCTTGTCTTCTTTGCTCTTTATTGGAAAACCAAGGAAAGTGACTTGCTTTCTCCGACAATCTGTTTTTGGCATTATCTTCTCCGTCGCAGTTTCTTCTGTATTGGCCAAGACTATCACGGTGGTGGTAGCATTTATGGCCACCAAGCCAGGATCCAAGATGAGGACATACATGGGGAAAAGACTATCCAACTCTATTGTCATTTCTTGCTCTCTGGTTCAAGCAGTCATTTGTATTGTATGGGTGGCAACCACACCTCCATTCCCAAATTTAGATATGTACTCAGTCCCGGGGGAAATTGTAGTAGAATGTAATGAAGGAACCACCAATATGTTTTATCTTGTCTTGGGTTATATGGGTTTCCTATCCCTTATCAGCTTTACGGTGGCTTTCTTTGCCAGGAAGTTGCCAGATACTTTCAATGAAGCCAAATTTATCACTTTTAGCATGTTGGTGTTTTGCAGTGTTTGGTTGTCTTTTATTCCAACGTATTTGAGCACCAAAGGAAAGTATATGGTAGCTGTGGAGATCTTCTCCATCTTAGCTTCTGGTGCTGGGGTATTGGGTTGTATCTTTTTCCCCAAATGCTACATCATTCTTCTAAAGTCTGAACTGAACACCAAGGAACAGCTGATAAGAAGTAAAAGATGAGAAGTCTTTTATTACCATAAAACAATGACCTACCTTTGTATATTAAAATAGGATAGTTTCTGATTTTATATGAAACTAGCTGATAACCCAGCGTTGCCCGGGTATTTATTTATCCCAATCCTGTATTAGACAGGAAGAGCAACTTCACCCTGAGCCCTGATTTTGGCGAGAATTAAATTAGTTAAAAATGTTTTCCCTGTAGCCCCAGAAGTGTCAAGTAAACTGATACCACCTTGTTGTTTTGCTAGCTGATCCATGATAATTTGGTATGCTTTTTTCTGATCTTGATTTAGAAGTCACATCTTGTCTGCGATATATGCACTAAACTGTTCGACGTTGTAGTTCTTTTCTCGTATGTAATCTGCATGAAGTACATCGGGTCGGTCTCGTAGTGGTGCAGGTAGGCTGAGTTGCAATAATGTTTTGTTGATCATGGCCATAGATTGTCCTCAAGAATAATCAAAGCCTTGTTGGAAATGTCCAGACCAAACATAATTTATAATCTTGGATTTTCCCCCTTACCGGAGAGATCCCCCTTGTGGAGTACTGTGAAGCCATTACCATGGCAACTCCACTGTGCTGCACAGTAGAAGACATTTTAAGGCAGTACAGTAGAAGCCATTCTAAGGCACAACAGGCTGTATCTTAACAGAAGACACACCCCGAGGGGTGTTAGGGGTGTCTCACACCCACAATATTTTTTTCCAGAGAGTAAGTCATCTGTCTACCAAATTTGGTTGAAATTGCTCGAGGCGTTCCAGAGTTATGCTGGAACACACACACACACACACACACACACACACACACACACCCATATATATATAATATAGGGCAGCATGCCTAATCAATCAATTATCATTTGAACCAACCCACTTAAAGGTATTCAGTTATTGTGGCAGATTTATTTGAATTTGGAATGAAAAATAAAATCTGGGATAACCTATTCATTTATTTGTCATTCATATAGTGCCTAAATGTCATTTGGGGTATTCATTTGGAAGAATTCCTCTCTACTGTTGCCACATCATTCTTATTTTCCAGAAACTAAACTTAAAGGACACCGGGTTATTTTGCTTGCTTTAAGACAGCTGTGAAGACCCCCAACAAAATAAATCTCCGAGTTCTGAAGTTCCTCAAAGTTCCAATTTATTAGAAATGTCATGTTGGCACATCTGGGAAAACCTGAATCTGAAAGCTTCCAGGTTTTCCCCACCCAGCTAAGAGTTCACAGCCCTGCCCCACACCCACAAGTTCATCACATTGTCCAATCAACTCTTCACACTCAACTGGATACAATCTTCAGGCAGTCTCCATCAGATGCAGGAAAAAGTCCTTGAGTACGGAATGTTGTTATGACTAACTTTCTACTGCTCCAACAATAACCCCCTCCCAACTTCCCCAGCTAAAATATGTGGCAGAAGCAAAAAGAAGCAAAAAAACTTGTCTTCCAAAATTGACACTTCCTTCTATAAGAAAAGTGTCATGCCCCTGCCGGGGTCTGAATCTGAAGGGGAAGAGGAACAGTTGACAGAGAGTGAGAGAGTGCATTTGTTGGCTGTGGAAGAAACAGGGGAAGTACAAAGTCAGGCTGGGCAGAGCTGGGAAGAGGTAGACAAGGGAGAGGGGGTTCAGATGAAGACCAAGGCCCACCCCTCCTCATCCTAGGCAGCGCAGGGAGGAACGGAGAAGAGAGCAACGTGGGTTGCATGGCTTACGAGGGAGGAAAGGGACCCGATCCTCTTTACAAGGCACAGCTGCTGATGGAGTTTAAAAAGAGAGGCAAATGGGAGAGGCGGTTGTCAGGAACAAACACTGAATTCATCTCGTGTTTATCTGAGTTCCTGGCATCCTCCCAACTGGTTTGATTTACTGCTGTGCTACTTCACTTCTGGAATTCCCTATTTTGCTTTGCCTGCTGGAATAATTACATTGTCTTGCCTTGTTGGATTTTTAGTTGGATGTTTTCTGCTTACAACATTTGGGACTGAAGTATTGGCAGCCAAAGACTATTACAGGTTGGTGGAAGAGATCTCTCCAGGCCAGACAATTGATAGGGACATTGGGGGCACAGTTGGTGATAATAAAGGGACTCATATCAGTTCTCTGGCTCTGTTGCCTTTGTGTCATACCCTGGGTCATCACAAAAGGGCTCTACATCTTCTACGATTTGGGCTAAATTTCACTTTTAGTTTCCATGTAAAATCTCCTTCTTCTTGTGCCATACTTATCATCAGTTGTTGGCAATCCTATTTTTATCAACAGCCGCACGAAAAAGTGCTGCCGAGTTTTGTCCAAACTAGTCTCTTAGATTTTGAAGCCATGATGTTTTTTCTTCTGCCTGGACCTTGTTTGCCTTTAATCTTTCCTTGGAGGATTAAGTGAAGTATGCTATATTTTTCTGGGTGTCACATCACATCCGCATGTAAAATGCATACTTCTCATTTATCAGATCAAATCATTCTTGATTATGGTAATAAGACAGGATACACTTTCAATAAATGATGAGGTAGCAGGAAGAATACATTTTGTTTCACTAAATTTTCTGTATCATTAAGTTAATAATATGATGATAAGTTGCAATAGAAATAGTTGGATAGATAGAGAGTCAGATGGATAGAGAGTCAGCACAAAAACTTTTTGAAGTAACATTATATGTACAGATTTTTAAAAATCCAGAAATACTAAATTGCAAACAAACCTAACCAATCCAAAACTGATACCTTATGATATTGTGTTAAATACATGTTTATTTCAAATCTCTTGGAATAAAAAGAGATAGAAACTCACAATCTTATACAAAATCTTATACATTCAAAATAAGAAAGGGTTAGGTTAAATGAATGGTTGAAAATGTAGCAGCCTGAACATTTCTTTTGGAATGGATACCCATAATAAATCTCAGTAAACATAATTTGTTGTTGTTAGTAGTGAAGTCATGTCCAACCCATCGCAACCCCATGGACAATGTTCCTCCAAGCCTTCCTGTCCTCTACCATCCTCTTGAGTCCATTTAACTCCCGCCGACTGCTTCAGTGACTCCATCCAGCCACCTCATTCTCTGCCCTCTCTTTCTTCTTTTGCCCTCAATCTTTCCCAGGATTAGGCTCTTCTCCAATGAGTCCTTCTTTCTCATTAGGTGGCCAAAATATTTGAGTTTCATCTTCAGGATCTGGCCTTCTAAAGAGCAGTCAGGGTTGATCTCCTCTAGGATTGACCGGTTTGATCGCCTTGCAGTCCAAGGGACTCACAGAAGTTTTCTCCAGCACCATAGCTCAAAGGCCTCAATTCTTTGGCGCTCAGCCTTCCTTATTGTCCAACTTTCACAGCCAGACATTGCAACTGGGAAAACCATTGCCTTGACTATACTCACTTTTGTTGGCAGGGTGATGTCTCTGCTTTTTAGTAAGCTATCTATATTTGCCATAGCTTTCCTCCCCAGGAGCAAGCGTCTTTTAATTTCTTGGCTGCAGTCCCCATTTGCAGTGATCTTGAAACCCAGGAAAATAAAATCCGTCATTGCCTCAATTTCTTCCCCGTCTAGGAGTAAACATAATAATTCTCCATAAAGGATTATTGAAAGAAATTTTTGAAAGAAATAGCTACTTCTATAGGTTTCTTCTAGGCAGCAATCAAATGTTCTATTTTTTTTTTTGTCTGCAATTTTTCCTTGCAAGAAAGAACACATGGGGTACTAATTTTGCTTTATGAGTTGCTCCCTGTGGTTGAGGTCAGGCCTCAAAACAATGATGTAGCATTTTGGCAAGAATATGCATCCCAGTAATGCAGCACTGGAGGCCAAGATGGAGAAGACCTCCACAGCTACCATGGCTTTGCCTTTTGTGCTCAGATAGGCTGGAAAGAAGGAGATCCACACACTGCAAAAGGCCAACATGCTGAAGGTGATGAACTTGGCTTCATTAAAGCTGTCAGGTAATTTACGGGCAAGGAAAGCCACAATAAAGCTGGCGATGGCCAAGATACCCATGTAGCCCAAGACACAGTAGAAGAATGAAGCTGACCCTTCGTTGCACTGTAAAATCATTTCCTGGAGCTCTGAGTGCATATCCAACTCAGGGAATGGAGGTGATGTTGACAACCAAAGAATAAAAATACATACTTGGCAGAGAGAACAGGAAAAGACAGCCCAAAAAGCCAATCTTTTCCCCACCCATTTCCTCATCTGAGATCCTGGTTTAGTGGCCATGAAAGCCACAACCACGGTGATGGTTTTGTCCAATACACTAGAAATGGCCACAGAGAAGGTGATGCCAAAAGTTGGTTGTCAGAGAAGGCAGGTCACCTTGCCAGGTTGGCTGAGGAACAACAAAGAGGAAAGAAAACAGAGCTGAAGAGAGACAAGCAGGGTGTAGGTGAGAAGTCGGTTGTTGGCTTTGACAATAGGGGTATTCCTATGCTTCATAAAAGTTCCAAGTACCCAAGATGTCAAGAGGAAGAAACAAACAGAAGTTGAGGCTAAAGAATGTCCTAAAGTTTCTTCAAAAGTTAGAAAAACGACCGGTTTCAGGATGCATCCTTTCTTTTCTTTATTTGGATAATGATCTTGTGAACATTCAAAACAATCGTCCATATCTGGAAGAAAAGTCAAGACATTTTTCATTTATGTATTCCATAGCAATAGCCTAAGAGTCTTTTTTTTTTTTTTTTTTTTTGAGCTAAGGTGTTTTTTTTTTTTTAAACATACATCAATATCATCAATATCATTGCATGGACAGTGTGGCTTCTGAGTGTCATTCATTTTGATACAAAACCCATATTACTACAAATAAAAGTTATTACATTGGTCAAACTTACATGGTCTAATGTTATTATACATACTTTTACATCAGCACATATTCCTTCCTTTTTTCAATTATTCAATATTTGCTACATCCTTCTAATAGTCATAACGTTATTCTTGGGCGAATCTGATAACATTCTTTTTCAAAATCTAATCTTAACCTCTAACATTCACTTTAAATGTGCTATGTAAAAATATGTATAACAATATTCCCCCATTTCTAATTTCTTACTCTATTCTAATTCTCAGTAGAGCCAATCTTTCTTTCTTCTTCTTCTTCTTTTTTTTTTTAAGATTCTTTCTATCCATCGTCTCTCACCCGGTTCGAAGTTTCACTTTTTTTTTTTTAACTTAAAGATTTAAACTTAAGCTTTAACTTAAATCTTTAAGTTAAAAAAAAGACCTTTATACTGATTCATTGATACAAATAGACATACACACATGAGTATTTTTATTATCCTCCTCACCCTTTTGGCCTTTCTAAAATTCTGTTTGCCATTGCTGGCGGATGGGCAATTTTCTTAGGTTGCTTGAAAAAGGAAAGCAGGAAAAGCTGTTTAGAATAAGTCCCATAAAACCAATATTTTCTGCAGGCCCAGCTGGCAGTCGAGGGGTGCCTGAGAGAGAGGTTTTAATGCTAAAACACCCAATTTCAAGGGGGATTACCCTGCCGCAGGAGCAGTTCATGGCAGGGTCTGGAAGTGACAGCAGCTGTCAGACACAAAAGAGTCTTTCTTTTCTAATGGACCAAGCTGGGATGATTGACAGGTCTTTTATACCAGGTTTTGCAAGAGATGCTTGAGCATGACATTCAGTATACACAATGAATGTAGTTCATTAGAAGCTTGCTAATAAGGCCAACTTTCAATCACACCATTCCAGTCAAAATGACAAAGATCACACTATTTGACAGACATGAATTCATACTTTTGCATCAGCAGGTCGTGTTTCACTTTATAGCAATAGCACTTAGAGTGACATACCACTTCACAGTGCTTTACAGCCCTTTCTAAGCTGTTCACAGAGTCAGCCTATTGCCCCCGCCCCCCAACAATCTGGGTTTTCTATTCAGAATGATGGAAGGTTAAGGCAACTTGATTCAGTCAGGATTGAACTCCTGGCAGTGAGCAGAGTTAGCCTGCAATACTCCATTCTAACCACTGCATCACCACACCTCCTAGCTAGAATTTGGTTGGTGGCCAACTATTATTCTACTTTGAGTTCTTTCCACATGGTACCAGTTGGATCATGTTTCTATGAAAATGCATTTTTTTCCTACCCCTCCCCCCAAGTTTTTTATTTTATATTATTTATACATATCAATGTGTGAATAGTGTGATACCTGGGTATCACAAATAGACATAATATTATTACTCATAGTTATTACATTTCATTTTCAATGTTTCATATTGTTTAAACATACCTAATACTGCCGCCCTTCAATTTCTAGACCTCCCCCTTATTTTATTTTTTTTAAATTTGATTTATATGCCACCCTTCTCCGGAGACTCAGGGCGGCTTACAATGTGTTAAGCAATAGCCTTCGTACTTTTGTATATTTATACAAAGTCAGTTTATTGCCCCCACAAACTGGGTCCTCATTTAACCTACCTTAGAAAAGATGGAAGGCTGAGTCAACCTTGAGCCTGGTGAGATTCGAACTTACAGTAATTGCAGACAGCTAGTGTTAATCACAATGCTTTTAGTCTGCTGAGCCACCAGGCCCTTTTATTATTACATATATCTTGTTATATTAATATATATATTATTCCCCTCTTATTTCTATCCCTATTTTAACTTTTCCCCCATGTCACCGTAATATTCAAAGACTTTTCTTTTCTATCTTCCATCTTTCACCTGCTTTCTTATTCGTATTTCCCTTATTTAACTCTTCACATCTATTTATATTAAAGTTTCATCCTTCATTCTTTCATTGTTCAGTGTTTCGATGTACCCTTCTAGTACCAATCGCAATCATCTTAACATATAGAAGAAATCTATTCATGTTCTTTCCAATCAACCAAACTGTGTGATTCTACTATTAATACACATGTTTACTTTAAAATATATTCTTTCATTATCTATTCTTCCATTGTTTAATTTTATCATTTCACTGCTAATCATAATATTTTTGTATGCTTAATAATAATACCATCATTCATTTTTCCTTAATTTTATCATTAAAACTATCACTACTCTGTGATGTATTGCTTTGTCACAAATATATATACAGTATCTATCTATCTATCTATCTATCTATCTATCTATCTATCCATCCATCCATCCATCATCTATCTATCTATCTATCTATCTATCTATCTATCTATCTATCTATCTTACCTACTCTGTACTGTACTCTACTCTGTGATGTATTGCTTTGTCACAAATATATATACAGTATCTATCTATCATCTATCATCTATCATCTATCCATCCATCCATCCATCCATCATCAACTCACAAAGCATCCCTGGCCTGCTCTCGAGTTGTCATAGGCCAGGGGGGATGGGAAACCGGCGAAATGGCACAGCAACCAAAGACAGATGCACATTCCACACTTATCTCTCTCAAGGAGAGATAACACCTCTCCTGCGTGAGCTGCACTGGCTACCGGTGGCACTCCGGATACGTTTCAAGATGCTGGTGCTCACCTATAAAGCCCTTCATGGCTTAGGCCCAGGGTACTTGCAGGACCATCTCCAGCCGTTCTCCCATCGTCCTGTGCGCTCTCACAGAGTCGGCCTCCTCAGGGTGCCGTCGGCCAAACAATGTCGGCTGACGACCCCCAGGGGGAGGGCATTCTCTGTGGGAGCCCCGACCCTCTGGAATGGATTGCCCACTGAGCTCAGGACAGCCCCCGACCTTCTTTCCTTCCGTTGTGAGCTGAAGACGTGGCTCTTCCGCCAATTAAACTGATCCGTTTGGGGGTACACTGGTATAATTTTAAATCATTTTTTAATTGGGTTACCGATTTTAATTTGGTATTGTATTGTGATTTGTATTGAAGTTGTCATTTTGTAAGCCGCCTTGAGTCCCTAGGGAGAAAGGCGGCATATAAATCGCAATAAATAAATAAATAAATAAAATAAGGCTGTATCCCATGGTCACCTACAGCAGCTGGAGGGGAGTGACCTCTACAACCCACAAAATTGCTCCATTGGTGAATGTGATTGATGACACACCCTGAGGGGGGGACAGGGTCATAATTGGAGTGTGAATTACATAGGGTAAGAGCTGGCTTCACTTGGGAACATGCCAACATGAAGCTCCTAATAAATAACTGGATTTCTTTTGAAGCTTGGCTTGAGGCTCATGATTTAATTAGGGCATCTGTTGGAACCCTGACATCATATCTATCTATCTATCTATCTATCTATCTATCTATCTATCTATCTATCTATCTATCTATCTATCTATCTATCTCCAGTGGAATAAATTTGGGAATCAGCTAAAAAATATTCCCCATTAAAAATTGGTAAAACTTTTAATTATACAAATACACATACAGGACATTACATTTTTTTGAAGCATATATAATGAATGGCTAATTAATGAAAAATTAATGATGTAATTCCCCCCAAAATATTATGAAAATACCAGCTTGATTTGAAATCTTAGCTTCTGGGCACGGAACACAATCATAACAACAGAACACTTTCCCTTCAGCCCTTTTCTTCCAGTAACCTGGGGAGCAGGCATCATTACAGAGAGAAACAGGCAGAACCTAGGGACATAGACATTGATATGAAAGAATATAGATTAGACAATGGAAATTAGCTAAATTGGATTATATGAATGACCTTTGACATTATTACTATCTGGGGGAGGGGTTGTAGAAATTCCTGAAATCATAGGGACAAGAACAACAAGCAGACAAGATTGAAACTCTGAATAATTATTGTATTTTTAACAACTACCATATTTTTCGGAGTATAAGACGCACCTTTTTCCCTCTTAAAAGGGGGTGAAAATTTAGGCGCGTCTTATACACCACACACCCATTGGCCTCCACCCTTTGGCCTCTGCCTCCCAGCAGTTACCTCCTTGCAGCAAACAGCAAGAAGAAACAGCTCGTTTCAGCTTCAGCACAGCCTAATTAGCACAAGTTGATTGGATCGGCCTCCCGACTCTCGGCTGTTTTGCTCTCAGCTGTTTTGCGCAGGGCTCTGCCGCTTGCTGCAAGGAGGTAAATTGCTCTAGCAGATTTTTTTTTCAGCTATGCTGAAAACGAAAATAAAAATAAAGCAGGGTGTTTGCTGTTTGCTGCAATGAGGCAAAATTGCTGGGGGGCAGAGGCAGAGGCAGATTTCTTTTTCTTGTTTTCCTCACCAAAAAAGGTAGGTGAGTCTTATAGTCCAGTGCATCTTATACTCCAAAAAATACGGTACTTCTAATATAAATGAAAGATCACCTGGTGAAATAAAATATAGTGATTTCCTTCCTTCCTTCCTTCCTTCCTTCCTTCCTTCCTTCCTTCCTTCCTTTTTAATTTTTTCTTTTTTCTTTTTTCTTTTTTCTTTTTTCTTTCTCTTTCTGACACAGTGTACAATAGCTCATAAATATCTTTTATTTACAGACAATAGATTTTGATCTATGTGAATAGACTATGAATATTCATTCTTGAAAATTAATGCAGTTAGTAACAATGCATATACAATTGCAAGGATTGCATTCATTTAAGCCTATATAATACAAAAGTGAAAAAAAATTGGTGGGGGGAGATGAAATATTTGTAGGCATGAAAAATATATCAGCAGAATATATTCCCTTTCTTCTCCCTTCCCTGTCTTCCATTCCCTCTCTCTTTTTCTCCTATCTATCTATCTATCTATCTATCTATCTATCTATCTATCATCTTATCTATCTGTCTATCTATCTATCTATTGGCAGTTAGAACAATTAATCAGTGGAACAACTTTCCTCCAGAAGTTGGAAATGCTCCAACACTGCAAGTTTTTAAGAAGATGTTGGATAACTATTTGTCTGAAGTAGTATAGGGTTTCCTGCCTAGGCAGGGGGTTGGACTAGAAGACCTCCAAGGTCCCTTCCAACTCTGTTATTCTCTTCTCTTCTCTTCTCTTCTCTTCTCTTCTCTTCTCTTCTATTCTATTCTATTCTATTCTATTCTATTCTATTCTATTATCATCTATCTATCTATCTATCTATCTATCTATCTATCTATCATCATCTATCTATCATCTATTTACCATCATCATCATCATCTGCAGCATTTTCTCTAGACCATTACAGAAATTCAGGGCCTAATTATGTTTGAAAAAGATGATGGGAGACCTTTTCTGAAAATAGTAAAACTTCATGAGAACATTTTATGAGGGGATGTGTTCCTTTGTCCATGAACATGTTTTCATACCTGGTTAAAACCAGGGTGCCAAACAATTTTATTCTCAATGATAACTTCTTTTCCTTTTGGAGCCTTAGGGTGTAACTTTCCAACTTTAATTCTCTGAAAGGATCTGTTTGGGAAAGTGATCATGTTGATGATGTCAAAGCCACCTGGACCTTCTCTTCTGCCTTTAAAGAAGATTCTTTCTCCAGCTGAGTTGTTAAAAGAAATCTCTTGAAGAAATTTGTGGAGCTACTTGAAGGAGGATAGGAAAAAGGGATTCAAAAAGAAAACAATGCATCATGGATAAAATAAATAAATAAATAAAAATTTCTATTCCCAGGAAATCAAACAATATTTCTTGGTTTGAAGAAGGAAATGTCCACCCACAAAGAATGATTAATAACTGAGATATGGAACTCACTTTTATTTTATTAATTAATTATGGCAAGTCCTTTAAAGCCAAAAAAACTCAGCATTTGTTCTGGTACTTTATCATAAATCTGGAAATCAACATCACTTCATAGAAATATCTCACATTAAAGGTAAAGGTAAAGGTTCCCCTTGCACATATGTGCTAGTCGTTCCCGACTCTAGGGAGCAGTGTTCATCTCCATCTCAAAGCTGAAGAGCCAGCGCTGTCCGAAGACGTCTCTGTGATCATGTGGCCGGCATGACTAAATGCCAAAGGTGCACGGAACGTTGTTCCCTTCCCACCAAAGGTGGTCCCTATTTTTCTACTTGCATTTTTGATGTGCTTTTGAACTGCTAGGTTGGCAGAAGCTGGGACAAGTTACGGGAGCTCACCCCATTACGCAGCACTAGGGATTCGAACGGCAAGCTCAGCATCTTAGCCACTGAGCTACCATGTCCCTTTTAGAAAATTTATTTATTTATTTATTTATTTATTTATTTATTTATTTATTTATTATTTAATTTATTTATAATACACCTCTATTACCAAAGATAGTATGATAAACCCTAGGTCTCCCATCTAACAATCCTGTCTTGAATGAATTGCAAAAAGCTAATAAAAGTGAAATGTCCACATTTCAGAAAAGTTTTTTTTGGGGGGGGGGTGGGGCATAAAAAAAGATGCAATGCAGACACAATGCGATTGAATCCTTTATTTTTACAGATTAACAGAGTTGGAAGGGACCTTGTAGGTCATCTAGTCCACCCCCACCCCCACACCCAAGCAGGAGACCCTACACCATTTCTAATAGATGGCAGTCCAGTCTCTTCTTGAAAGCCTCCTACAACATCTGAAGGCAACTTCTGTTCCATGGGTTGATTGTTCTCACTGTCAGAAAATGTCTCCTTATTTCCAGGTTGAATCTCTCCTTGAACAGTTTCCATCCATTATTCCTTGTCTGGCCTTTGGGTGCCTTGGAAAATAGCTTGACCCCCTTCTCTCTGTGGCAGCACCCCATATATTGGAACACTGCTATCATGTCTCCCCTGGTCCTTCTCTTCTCTTCTCTTCACTAGACTAGCTTGATCCTTTGTGGAACCAAGCTGGATAAATTTACAAGGCAGGCCAATTCATTGTGGAGATAAAACAGTTATTTATGGAATGAACATTGATACATCAATTCCATTGACTAGGCTGAAATTGACAAAGACATAATGTTTGCTGTTGTTGTTTTAGAACATAGAGTGACTTCTGACACTAATGGTTTTGTTGCCTCTCTATGGGTGGCCATAGGAGAGGGTAAATAAGCTATGATGACTGAAATACAAGATAGGTATAGATAAGACAAGATTACCTGCCAAGGTTGCAGATCCAGAAATTCAACCCTTTGATTCTCTCTTGCTTGGGTTCTTGATCTCACAGCCTCATGCAGAGAATGTGCCACTGCATAAACAGCATTGTAGATACTGTAGCTTTGGCCAGTCATCTGCAACTCAAAGAGAGGAGCAGGCAGATGCTCCAAATTCTCTTCCCCATTACAAGTTCCACTGAGAGTTGAAGGTAAGTTTGCCTTTGAAAATATACAGTCAAATAATTGTTGCCAAACCTCTTGAAGAAATCCATCTTCGTGGGTTGAAGGTTTGATGACTTGAAGAAATTCTGTGAAGCCTGGAACGTCTCTTGAATGCATTGTAAAGGAAAGAGCCCCATGGAACAACTGGAGATCCCAACTCCTTTGAAATCCTGTCAATATGAAATCAATCGGGTTCATCAGGATCCAAACCTTCCTAAACAATGCACTCTCTTTATTTTCAGGATCGTGTAGACCCATGACAGTTCTGACCCACACTATTGTGAGTGAGTCTCCATAAACAAGAAAAACACTTGCTTTCTGATCTATCAATTTATTAGAAGTGATTGTGATTGAAACAAATAATTCTGGGAAGTTTTCCAAGTTGATATGTTCTGGAATTTTTTGTATGAAAGCTACACAGATCCTGTTCTGTAAAAGCAACAGTTGCATTTTCCACAAAAAATGGTCTCCCTTAGTTTCAAAAGTAAAGACTCCGATCCACGTCCATCCAAAATGGAGGAAAAGTTGTATAACTCCCATGTATTGATAGTTCTCATTTGGGACCATGCAGTAAAGTGAAGATAACTTAGTAGACTGAAACTCTTCTTGGTCAAAAGAGCCATAGGTCAACTAAAAGAAAAGGAAGAAAAAAAGGAAAAAAAAGAAAGGAAGGGAAGGGAAGATAACAGAAGGAAAGGAAAGTTTACTTAGTTTACTTAGTGTACTTTACTTTATTGTCATTGCACCCCGTACAACAAAATTAAATGCCATCTTCAGTGTACATTATAATTATAAAAATAAAACACAAACAAACATCCTTCACATTCTATACAATTGAATTGAAAACCGATATTGCATTAATATTGGACTATATAGTAGAATTCAATCTAGTTACTGCCCTGGGATAGAAGCTGTTTTTCAGCCTAGTTGTCCTTGTTTTATTATCCTGTACCGGCAGCCAGATGGTAATAGTTCAAAAAAAAAAAAAAAAAAGGTGCCCAGGATGACATGGATTTTAAGAATGTTTTGAATGTTCTTAAGGCAGTGGGAGCTCTAAAGCTCTTCCAAAGAGGAGAGAGGACAACCAATAATCCTCTGGGAAAGGAAAGGAAAGGAAAGGAAAGGAAAGGAAAGGAAAGGAAAGGAAAGGAAACGAAAGGAAAGGAAAGGAAAGGAAAGGAAAGGAAAGGAAAGGAAAGGAAAGGAAAGGAAAGGAAAGGAAAGGAAGAGCTTCAGAAAGCACATCCTCATGAACAGCTGGAAATCTCACTACCCCAGTATGTGAACTCTATCCAGTCTACAAATTATTAAGAGCTAGACTTACTGGATAATATTCTGTCCAACTCTGCAGTAGATAGAGTAAAATACTTAAGAATGAAAGACTATGCATGGGATTTTCTTTTTTTTTTTTTTTTTATTGAAAAAGTTTTCAAATACAAGTTTTTCCCCCTTTCCCCCCCCTCTTCCCTAACCCACCCTTTCCACCCAACCCCCCCTGTGGCTTCTTCACAACAATAGGCTATTTCATAACTAGTTACATACATAATATCTTCCCTTTCCCTTAATCCCTTCTCGGAATACTGACCCTTAACTTGTTAATCTTATAACTCCCATTTTTACGGTAATCTGCCCTTTTTCTCCTCCCCTAAACTTATTGAGTATTATTACAAATTAACCTTTAATCTTTTATATATATTAATATAACATTTTAAATCGGCCTTCTCCCTGCAACCAAATTTATTCAATTCTGTCCACTTCCTCCACTCCTCTAAATATATGACTTGAAATCAGACAATACAATTCTAAATATAATCCACTACCCACTTTACTAAAATATACACATATCTATATATGCATCCCATTTTATAACAATCAGTAAACTAACCTATTTCAACCCTTCAATTCCTACAAAATCATGCAGTACAATTCTAAATATAATCAACTGCCCACATTACTAAGATATACACATATCTATATATGCATTTCATTATGTAAAAAGAGAAAAGACAATAACTTTAAGTTTATGATCCATATAATATCTTCTTTGATGTCTTTCCACTAGATTGTTAAATCCATCACCCATAATAGGGTAAAATAACATGCTGGTGCAACAGTTTGTTCAAAATCTTCAGTCATCTTCTGCCCCCATCAGTAGTAGATATCCTCACACCTGTATAAAAGTAAAAACAACCACCCGAGTGACATTATAATTATGAATATATCCGTATGGTTATAGTTGTGGTATTCATCAGGATTGTTAATTCCCATCATCCTACTGAGTAACATCCAGATCTTCTGCATGCCCCGGCAAAACTCTCCTGCCTTATAACTCAAAGTAGTTATAATATATTTCCAAGAGAAAAAAAAGGTAAATAAGAAAAAATTAGATGATTCAAATCCAACAAAGTGAGGCTCTTTCCACATCCCAAAATCATGGCCTTGCAGAGATCTGCCACAATCCTCAGGATAGTATCAGACAATTGTTCGCCGCCACTATCTTTTCTAATATTCATTCATTTTTTAAAGCGCCTGGCTTTACTGTTGCTTAGTTTAGAAATTGCTGTTTCTATAAGATCTGTTTCTTTTCTTTTTCTTTTTCGGGTTGAATTTCCATCCTCTTTTCTTGCCTACCAATTGTATATCTGCTGGTTGATTTTCATTCTGCTTTGTGGATTGTTCTTGTTGGGTTAATTTTATCATCTCATCTTTCTTCTCCATCACTTGTATATCAACTGATTGATTTGCGCACTTGTCTGTGACTTGATGATTCATCACCTTGGGTTCGGATGACACTGCTCTCTTATTTATAAACAGTCCAGCTGGGGTCTCCAAGGAGTCCAAAGACAATTTATCCATCACAGCCTCTGTAATTTGATGTTTTCCTTTTATTTCCAACTCCTTTTGCTTATCCTGTATTATGCCTAAAGGTGTTAAATTCATTTTTAGAATTTTTTGATAAAAATCTTCCGCTTTTTCAACAGTGTGCAATTGATATCTTACGCCTTGATATCTCAATATTAAACCAACTGGGATGTCCCACCTGAATAGGATATTTCTTTTTTTTAATTCAGTCACTAAAAAGCCAAATTTCTTCCTCTCCATTAACATCTTGGGCGGGAGCTCCTTAAAAATCCAAATCTTTCTTCCATGAAATTGCAAATTGGAATTAAAAGAGTTCTGCACAATATTATTCCTAATTTCTTTATCTGTAAAATAGATCACCACATCTCTAGGCAATTGCCTTTGCTTTGCCCACCAGGAGTTTATTCTATAAGTTCTATCAATCCTGCAATACACTTCATCAGGTTGAACCTTTAAGCTCCCAGCCAGAATTTCAGAAGATACTTTCCTTAAATCATCTCTATTATTTTCCTGCAGACCTCTCAGTCTAATTGCATATTCTGTAAAATTATATTGAGTCATTAAAACTTCTCTTTCAATCCTCTGTTGTACATTTTCCTCATTACCAATCTTTTGGTCAGTCTCCATTTTAGATTTGTCTTCCAAGCTATTATCCTGAATGTTTATCAAATCCTTTTTAATTTTTTGAGTCATGTCATCCAAATTCTCCTCGATTTCCTTCATTTTAGTCTCTAATAATTCAGTCTTTGCCTCCACCCGAATCAGAAAGCCTGATAAACCATTAGCAGCTTTTGAAATCTTTTTATTCAAGAAGTCAGACTTTGATTTCACCAATTCACCAATTTCTTTAATTTCCTGCTTAAATTTTTCAAGTTGCTGATTCACAATCTCATCCCTTCTTACAATCTCTTCAAGGATAAATTCTAATATATTAAAATCGGGTTTCTGACGCTGGAGAGTTGAAATTTGTTGGCGCAATTTCTTAAGGGGGGAAATTCCCCCCCCCTGTTTGTCCAGCTGTATAAGTCCTGATGCCATTTCCCACACAGACAAGATTTAGCAAAAATAAGAGAAGAAATAGAAAACAAAAAGACTTTCCCTCATTAAAAAAAACTTCTGAGCAGCACAGGAGCGAGGTTTTCTCTAGAAATGTAGCCAGTGATATTTATTCCACTACATTGTAATAATGAGAAACGGAAGGACTTTCCCTTTTAGCCCTTCTCCAGCCACAGCAGACGCCATTTTAGAAGGCTCTTTTTCCCTCTTTTCCTCTGCTCTTTTCTTTTAAATAGTTTTTGAAAGGGTGAGATACTTGCGGTTCAGTATTAAGGGTCCAGTTCTTCATTTCTTTAATTATTCTTTTAGATTCACAGGCTTGCTCTTGACGCCTGGCTCTGCATAGGCAGAGGTCTCCCAAAGCCCGGAGCAGCGGCAGGGGATATGGGGCTTCTCATCCGCTCCGTCCCAAAAGTTAAAAAAAAAACTTTTGGGACTCTGCGGAGAGTTCTACCCACCCCTGCCGGCTCTCTCTCCGTTTCCTCTTGGAAACGGAGTTTTTTCGAGCCGCCATCCGCTGTAACGGCGGCTCTATACAGGCAGAGGGAGCTGACGATCCCAGAGGAACGTCTGGCGGCGGCCAGCAGCAAACCGGAAGCCCGACTATGCATGGGATTTTCGATGAAAAGAAAGAGTCAAGCATATCCTCTTTTACTGCAGTTATTATAGTGATCTTCCAAAATACCACATAGCCCCCAATCCTTCAATCATTTCCAGGCAAACCGAGTTATTATTATCAGACACAAACTGAGACACAGCAAAGCGAGTTGATCACTTAATGTTTGGGTAGTGATTACACCACAAAGTTACTTGCGTGCATCAAATAAGTTTAAATTTGTTGTGTAGTATTTGGTTTAGATTTTCCGATCGATCATCATAATAAGAGATTTCAATTTTGTTGATTGGATGACCTTGAGTGAATTGTGGGCAAAATAGCAATAGCACTTAGACTTACATACTGCTTCACAGTGCTTTACAGCCCTCTCTATGTAAGTGGTTTACAGAATCAGCATAATGCCCCCAAATAATCTGGATCCTCATTTGACCAACCTTGGAAAGATGAAAGGCTGTGTTAACCTTGAGCCGGTGAGGATTGAACCCCTGGCAGTCAGCAGAATTAGCCTGCAATAAGCATTCCAACCACTGCACCACCACGGAAATTGCAGAAGGAAGAGCAAATTGGAAGACTTGCAGAAAAGCACTGCAAAATAATTATCTCTGACATTCATTAAACAAGGACGTCAAAGTTTCTCTTTCAGCCTCCTGCCAAAATTACCTGTGGAATCTTGAAGATATTTATAGTTTGCATCATGTAGGATGAAGTAGGAGCATCCAATCCTCCAATGATGGCCATGAGATTCTTCTGGCTATCACATTTGTAGTTAGGGACTAATTCCTGGGGTTTGCAAAGCAGGTCCAGAGTGGTGCGATAGGTCATCCTTGGGTTGTAGTAACTGTCACAGATGTGGAACCCAAGAGTGATGTTAGGTAAGATCTGGGGGTCCTCATTGATCTCCTTCACAGCAAAAGCCAAGGTGAGGACGTGCTGGTAGAATTTGGTTATTACACTGCAAATGATTTAAATACCCGAGTTGAAATAGGACATTGACACTTTTTGTAAGGCGGTATCATTTTTATATGATTAACAAACAGTTCTATCTTTGATGGAAGTAGGAATAGAAAAGCCTTTCTTAAATATTCAATACTTTGTACAGAGTTCAAATATACTTTTCAGACAGTGTTTGCATGACCTTCAACAATGATATATTGTATTAAATAAAAGGCAAGCTACCACATTTATTTCTATTAGTTTACCACAAAATAGAATATATGACCAGCAAATATTACTGATTTCATGCATATATGTTATGTGAGGGGGTGACCATGTACGTGTATTTGTTTGGTTGCTTATTCAATTTTAATAGTGAACTGTCATAAAATTAATTTAAAATTAATCACATAAATTTAAGGAAATAAATTTGGGAGCAGCTCCGTAGCAGACAAAAGAGCTCTACAGAGAATCATTAAAACTACCCAGAATATCACTGGGTTCCAGCTACCAGCCCTGGATGACATCTTCGAATCTCGCTGTTTGAGGAAATTACAAAACATTCTCAGAGACTCTTCCCATCCTGCTTACAATTTTTTTGGACTGTTGCCTTCTGTCAGAAGATACAGAACGATTAAAACTTGGACCGCACGTCTTCTGAATAGTTTTTCTTAATCCCAGAGCTATAATTGCACTCAACAATGAACTAAAGGGCCACCATCAGTGAGCTGTTGGACAGCATTACTTAGTCTGTTGTGTGGATGTTTGGGTGGTTTATTTATTTATTTATTTATTTATTTATTTATTTATTTATTTATTTATTTATTTCCATTTCTATACCGCCCTTCTCCAAATAGGACTCAGGGAGGTGAACAGCCAAAGTAAAAAACAGAACATTCAAAATTTAAAAACAGTTTAAAATAATTAAATATTTTGGCCGTAAATTAAAACAACCCAATTTAAAATCAATTTAAAATTTAACTCAAGCCAGCCCAGCTAGTTGAAATAAATAGGTTTTCAGGGCCCGATGAAAAATCCAGAGGTCTGTTATTGTACGTATCTCTGGGGGGAGGTTGTTCCAGAAGGTGGGCGCCGCCACAGAGAAGGCTCTCCCCCTGGGGGTCACCAGCTGACATTGTCTGGCGGATGGCACCCTGAGGAGGACCACTCTGTGTGAGCGCACGGGTCGATGGGACTTCGACTTCAACTTCACAGTGGGTGGGAGTGTGTTTGGGGATTGTTATGTGTGTTGGACCTGGTCTTTGGGTGTAAAGTGAATTTCGTTGTATGGGTATACTATGTATACACATACAATGACAATAAAGTTGTTGTTGTTGTTGTTGTTGTTGTTATTATTATTATTATTATTATTATTATTATTATTATTATTATTATTATTATGCTAACTAAATGTTCATCAAAAAGTCTTCCACCAAAGTTTCATGCATTTCATGATGAGTACTAGTAACATAATGTAAAGAAAATAATGTCTTCCCTCACAACCAGATTAACACAGCTGGAAGTGACCTTGGAAGTCTTCTAGTCCTATGTCCGACTCAAGCAGGAGACCCAATGTCATAGCAGACAAATGGTTATCCAATCTCTTTTTAAAAACTTACAGTGTTGGAGCCCTCACCACTTCTGAAGGCAAGCCATTCCACTGATTAATTTTTCTCACCATTAGGAAATTTCTCCTTAATTCTAGGTTGCTTCTCTCCTTGGTTAGTTTCCATCCATTGTTTCTTCTCCTGCCTTCAGGTGTTTTGGAGAATGGTTTGACCTCTTCTTCTCTGTGAGAGCCCCTCAAATATTGAAACATTGCTATCATGTCACCCCAGTCTTTTCACTAGACTAGACATACCCAATTCCTGCAACCATTCTTCATATTCCCTATGACTATCATTAAGTGTTGTACCTTATGATTCTTGATGTATGTGTCTTTTATTTTATGTACAGCGAGAGCATATGCACCAAGACAAATTCCTTGTTTGTCCAATCACACTTGGCCAATAAAGAATTCTATTCTATTTTATTTTCTATTCTATTCTACTCTACTCTACTCTACCCTACCCTACCCTACCCTACCCTACCCTACCCTATCCTATCCTATCCTATCCTATCCTATCCTATCCTATCCTATTTGTATGCTTTAACCTCCAGCCCCTTAATTATCTTTGTTGCTTTTCTCTGCACTCTTTGTAGACTGCAGAAAAGGTAC
Source organism: Arizona elegans (assembly GCA_022577455.1). NCBI lineage: Eukaryota > Metazoa > Chordata > Lepidosauria > Squamata > Colubridae > Arizona > Arizona elegans. The sequence goes on along the minus strand of JAKOOJ010000076.1, from coordinate 303,246 downwards.
ATTTGAAACACAAAGTAGCCAGAAACCAATTATATCTGAAACACATAGATTTTATACAAAACTCTTTATTTACTCTCAAAACGCTTTCACTTCTATAAGCAATTTTTGAGGATTGTGGTTAAGATTATAAGATTCATGGGAAAAAGAAGAAAGAAAGAAAAATCCTTACATTGGTAAATCATACTGTATGAGAGACGGGTGTTCCTTAAAGTCAATTTCATTAAAATGGTAGAAAAACTGAGACATCATCCCTCCAATGATAAAATCGCCAAGCTGGTACCACTCATGTGGAACAAGGAAAGCATCACTTGCAGGGCAGCTCAGGGTAATCTCTTTGTGCCCCCAAAATATCAGAAGGAACAGCATTTTGACTCTTTAGTTAAAGTGAAAATGTCCATCTCTTTTTATCAAATGCATAGGAAAGTAATCCAACGTTCGTCCAATGGTTGAGCTAAGGTTTATATCTGAAAGTTCACCTAATGACAAAAATCCATCACTATCTATTTGACGATCCAAATGAGTGCATATTCATATCTTGGCTAGCACCAGGATATGAATAGATATTCTGGCAGATCGGACATGGAGAAAGGACCCTATAGCAATGAATCCAACTGATCCATTTCCCCCTTTGTGACCATCTCCCTGTGGGTCAAGAGATACTTCATAAGCAAACAGATGCTTGCATCTTGATTGTTGTTGAATTTAAACACGCTTTTTCTCAGCAAGTCTGGGCCTAAGTAAGAAAATATCGTGATTCCCGTAGGAAGCAATTATTTTGTTATTGGTGAGATAATAAGTGTCTGGTGCTTTAATATGGAGAAGGTGCCAATAAAAATAAAAAATAAAAGAGAAGGATGATAAAAATAGGCTTCATTGTTCAAATTCACGTTCATTCCTTATGAAAGGATTAAAGCATGTACAGAGTGTGATCTAATTTAGCTTTCTTTTGTCATTACAAACAGTCTGGGATACCACCAAAGCTTTTATAAGAGGTCTCTGCATTTACTTTACTTTTTTACTTTTATTTGATTTGTATACCACCCTACTCCCAAAGGACTCAGGGCGGTGAACAGCCAACAATAAAATACATACATACAAAATTTAAAAAGCAGAAATAAAACCGAATTAAATAGTTTGGCCCAGACAGATTAAAACCCCAATTAATTTAAAACCAATTTAGACTTTAAGTATTAAAGATATTAAAAACGTTAAAATATTAAAATTGTTTAAAAATTTGATTTATATGCCGCCCTTCTCCAGAGACTCAGGGCGGCTTACAATGCGTTAAGCAATAAAAGCAGTAAGCTTCTGATTCCCTGCAGACCTGAGCTCCATAATGTGCTACCTGCAAAGATAAAACCTGCCAAGTAGCCTAGCTAAGTAACTTGTTGTGAAATGCAAAAGGTGAATTCTGCCTGTTTGCTGTAACATAATGTGAGATAAAGGGACGCGGTGGCTCAGTGGCTAAGATGCTGAACTTGTCGATCGAAAGGTCGGCAGTTCAGCGGTTCGAATCCCTAGTGCCGCGTAATGGGGTGAGCTCCCGTTACTTGTCCCAGCTTCTGTCTTCGGACAGCGCTGGCTCTTTGGCTTTGAAACAGAGATAAGCACCGACCCCTAGAGTCAGGAACAACTAGCACATATGTGTGAGGGGAATAATAATACTAGCAAACTCGGCTATATGCCAGAAAATGTATTCTTTTCCCTTTCTGAGGTGCATTGTTATTAAACGCTGAGAAAATCATGAAAACAATGGATAGAAATTATGTTTCTAACACTATGACGATCTGTGCAAGCTATGTAAACTATAAGAAGTTCGAGCAGAAGGTGTGTTTTTTCTTTTTTTGCACTCCTGCTTTTTCTCTCTCTACCTGCTCTGTTTAAGGCAAGAGATTAAAAATGCCCAGCTTTGATCTTGATCAATAATAAAGCTGATTATCAATTGCTCCGTCTTCAGAGTTTCAGTGGATTAATGGAGATTCTGAGCTGCACAAAAACCTCGCACTTACAATGGAGCAGGACTCCCATTTACCATGTAAAATGAACAGATTCGTTTAATAGAGAAGACAAAACTTTTTTTTACCCATTAAGGAATGACAGTAAAACCAGATAGACATTTGGATGAGGAGTTCATCCAGGTTTCCAGGCAGAGAATGCTAAGGAGAATCAACAGCAATACTGACATCATGGAATTAACACACACACCCAGACACAGACACACATTTTATTATTTTTTAAAATAATTCAGGGCATAGAACATATCAAACACACCTTCATCTTCCTATTTCCCCCCCAAATAACAACCTGTGAGATGGGTTGGGCTGAGAGAGAGAGAGAGACTGTCCTAAAGTAACCCAGTTGGCTTTCATGGTTAAAATGGGACTTGAACTCATTGTCTCCTGCTTTCTAGCCTGGTGTGGTACTTTATTAGACATTGCATAATAGAAAGAGCTCACTGGGATCCACAAGCACAGCAATGGCTCAGTGGTTAGGAAACTGACCTTGTCGATCAAAAGGTCCACAGTTCAGCGGTTTGAATTCCTAGTTCCACATAATGGGGTGAGCTCCCGTTACTGGTCCCAGCTTCTGCCAACCTAGCAGTTCAAAAGCACATCAAAAATGCAAGTAGAAAAATAGGGACCACCTTTGGTGGGAAGGTAACAGCACTTTGTGCAGCTTTGGCATTTAGTCATGCCCACCACATGACCACGGAGACATCTTCGGACAGTGCTGGCTCTTCGCTTTGAAACAGAGATAAGCACCACCCCCTAGAGTTGGGAACGACTAGCACATATGTGCGAGGGGAACCTTTACCTTTACCTTTTTAATGGAAAGGGTCTCGTCCAAAAGAGTAGTGGAAGACACACCCAAAACAAACCAAATTAAATCCAAAATTATTATGGCCAACGGCCAGCATATGCTTTTATTGGGATATGTTAGATGAAAGACTATTTTATATAATGCCTCTAAATTGCAACATTATTAAAATTGGATGATTAAGTACAGTAGAAAGACATTGGTGGATGGCGAATGAATGGTTTTGACCCTTTGTGAAAGCTTTTTCAAAAACACAGTTAAGCATATGTTAAATGTTCAAAAAAAAAATTCTAACTTTTACCTTTTAAAGAAGACCAATCAATTCAAAACGGATACCCTACGATACTGTTTTAAATACAGATCTATAAAATATTCATTAGCTTTCCCCCATATTTATACAGTGGTTTATAAAGTGAAGCTATAAAAACCATGAACTGAAAGCTGCAAACCTTTAGATATCCTTAAAGTAAATAGCTCAAATCTCCTAAGAATATAAAGAGATGCTCAAAATCTTGTTAACTTGATGTATTCAAAGGAAAAAAGGGTTAGGTTGAACAATTCTGGAGAATGTCTGAAAATGTAGCAAAATGAGTACTTCATTTGGAATAGGCAACAATATGTTTTAATAATAAACCCAATCCTACTGGTATATAAAATCTTGTTTGATAGAAATAATTATGTCTATAATTTCCTGTAGATAGCAGGCTCTCTACTCTTTTTTGTTAATCCTTTTCCATATCCAGAAAGAACACATGTTGTGCTAATTCCTCCTTGTGAGTTGCTCCCTGTGGTTGAGGTCAGGCCGCAAAACAATGATGTAGCATTTTGGCAGGAATATACATCCCAGTAATGCAGCACTGGAGGCCAAGATGGAGAAAATCTCCACAGCTACCATGGCTTTGCCTTTTGTGCTCAGATAGGCTGGAAAGAAGGAGATCCACACACTGCAAAAGGCCAACATGCTGAAGGTGATGAACTTGGCTTCATTAAAGCTGTCAGGTAATTTACGGGCAAGAAAAGCCACAATAAAGCTGGCAATGGCCAAGATACCCATGTAGCCCAAGACACAGTAGAAGAAGAAAGCTGACCCCTCATTGCACTGTAAAATCATTTCCTGGAGCTCTGAGTGCATGTCCAACTCAGGGAAGGGGGGAGATGTCGACAACCAAAGTATACAAATACATACCTGGAAGAGAGAGCAGGAAAGGACAATAGAAAAAGCCAATCTTTTCCCCACCCATCTCCTCATCTGAGATCCTGGTTTAGTGGCCATGAAAGCCACAACTACAGTGATGGTTTTGGCTAGTACACTAGAAATGGCCACTGAGAATGTGATGCCAAAAGTTGGTTGCCGGAGAAGGCAGGTCAGCTTCCTAGGTTGGCTGAGGAAAAACAAAGAGGAGAGAAAACAGAGCAGAAGAGAGACAAGGAGGGTGTAGGTGAGGGACCGGTTGTTGGCTTTGACAATGGGAGTATCCCTGTGCTTGATAAATGTTCCAAGTATCCAAGATGTCAAGAAGAAGAAACAAAGAGCTGCGGAGACCAAGCTAATTCCTAAGGGTTCTTTGAAATTTAGAAAAGCCAGCAGTTTCAGGATACATCCTTCCTTTTCTTTATTTGGATAATGATCTTGTGAACATTCAAAACAGTCATCTGCATCTGGAAAGAAAAGCCAATGAATTTATCTCCTACCCATTTCATATTTTTGAAAAACTTTGCCTGAGTTCTTATTCTTTCCTATAATGTGCCTTTCTGATAAAGGGATATGATCGGTTGCCTGTATTTTATCCTGACTTTAGGAATCTTTTGTCATCTATGAGAGGGACATGTGTTGGTTTTCCAAGGTGTGCCTTGGATGATGGAATAGCTGATCCATTCGCAAGACTTCTTTTGTCTAGTGAAACTCCTTTGTTTTCACATATTCTCAGGTTTTCATGGAAGTTAAAACTTGGAAAAAGGCAGATCATGTTGAAAAGAAATGTTGTATTCATTACAGAACTGACCTTTATCAGTGTACAGACCCCAGATTGTTGTTTCTTTAGCTTTACGCCACCATTTACTTAAAGTTTAAGTTGAAATTTAACTCCATTCTGCTTATTTCTATACTGTCTTTAAAAGAAGAGCTGATCTGCCCACAAATCAGTGGTGAAATCTGAACCAGTTTGCTACTGGTTCACTGGCCGTGCATGCGCAGTACAAACCTAAAGGAGGTTTGGGAAGGTAATTAGAACAGTGAGGGGGGGATCAGCTGGGCTGCATGATTTAGCTTTGCTAGAAAGCTGGATTTCCTGCTTTCTAGCAAAGCTAAACCATGCGGCAAAGCTGATCGTCAGAGACACTGGTTCGGAGGGACCTGTAGCTTTTTTTAACTACTGGTTTGACCGAACTGGTAGCTATTTTTTTTAAACTTCTGGTTTGCCCGAACCGATAGTTTTTATCACTACCGGTTTGCCCAAACCAGGGCAAACCAGTAGCATTTCACCTCTTCCACAAATCATACATTAATTCAGCCCAAAAGAACAGATCAAGGAATTTCTCAAGTAAGCCCATGCGCCTAGATTCAAACACATAGTGCCTTGGGCTTGGCTGCATGCAAGAACCCTTCCCTGGTTCCTGCTCCCATATCAACGGTCAGGCAACAGCAGCTCTCAGACCAAGGTATGTGTTTCCCCAGACGTGTTGCTCTCCCTCAAGTGGTGAATGTCTCCAGCGCTGGACAAGGGCTGTCTTTTCCAGGAGCCCAGTTGCCTCACGATAATATCAGATGCCAGCCTCTTTGGCTGGGGGGCTCATCTTCAGGGCCACATGGCTCAGGTCCACTGGACACCAGCGGACCTAACCCACAACATCAATTGGTCGGAGCTTTGGGTGGCACACCTTGTCCTTCTCCACTTCAAAACCTTAGTAGAGGGCCAACACATCTTCTCATTCTTATGGACAACGTCACGACCAAGGCACACATAAACCATCAAAGAGGCACTCATTCCAGGAGCCTCATGACAGAAGCGAAGCTCCTGGGGAGGTGGGTGGAAAAGCATTTGCTTTCCCTCGACATGGAGCATATCGCGGGGGCGGCAAACACTCAGGCGGATTGCCTCAGCCGGTCCACAACAGGCCTAGTGGTCTTTTTTCTTGGTAAGAATCAAATATTTCACTCATATCTTTTTCGACCATTGGAAAGTCTACTCTGCTGGTCATATAATAGGCTGGACATCTCCCACTCATAAACTGGCTAGATCAGACATGGCTTAGCTGGACTTATTAGTAGATTGAGGCCCAATGTATATTCCAGGAATCAACATCACAACACCCTGTGTTCTGACCTGGCTCCCAAACATGACAAACCATCTGTAGTTAACTAAACATTCCTATATTAGGAGTGCCAGCAGCCCCAATAAAAAGTCTCTCTTTCTCTCACACACAACAGGCTAACAAGTCTTTCAGTGCCTGTGGAAAGTGAAGCTCGCTCCCTTTCCCCCTGAAATGGCCCCACACACCAGGGGTCTCTCTCTCTCTCTCCACACTCACACAAGAGGTCCTGGAAAGTGTGCTCATTTTTTTCCATCAGCAGAGACACACACGCTCAGAAAGGACACCCAACTCTCAGCAGATTCAAAGGAAGAATTCTGATCAGTTCCAGACAGGATTCAGAAGTGGTTGACCGAAGGGGAGATGAATAGTTATCTGCCAGACCTATTCATCTCCACCCTCTGCCTTTTATCCCCAGAGCTAGGGTGGGGCTTAGCTAGCAAAAGTGGCTCTTCTGTCCCAAGGACTGGCCCATAGATTCCTGCTGCTCTCCTCTCCTCTGCCTTCTGCGCATCCACGTGTCAGGCACTGGACCCAGCTGTTCCTCCTCTTCCTCATCAGCTACCTCCAGACCTGGGGGCTGTTGACTCTCCATCTGAGGGCTGACGGACGGCCCAGGTCCCACCTCTGTCTCTATCTCTGACAGCTCCACTCCCTCTTCTCCCTCATAGCTCTCAGATTGCCTTGATGCTGGCCACGACTCCCACACTGCCTCCTCATCTGATTCAGCTGCCGGAGGGGCTGGCGGTTGACATGGAAAATTCCTACGCCCACCTAGCATCCAAAGTTCATTAAGACAACAGATGACCATCTGTTGTTACTGTTGCATGAGCACAGAAAACATAGGGACTACAAGATTGATGCAAAGAAGAATGCAAGTGTGAACAAAAGCAATTTCCACTCTAATACAAAATAAGGTTTTTGTGAGCTTGTTGATCGAAAGGTCGGCATTCAGTGATTCGAATCCCTAATGCCACATAATGGGGTGAGCTCTTTTTACTTGTCCCAGCTTCTGTCAACCTAGCTATTCTAAAGCATGTCAAAAATGCAAGTAGAAAAATAGGGACCACCTTTGGTGGGAAGGTAACAGCATTCCATGCGCCTTTGGCGTTTAGTCATGCCGGCCACATGACTATGGAGACATCTTTGGACAGCGCTGGCTCTTCGGCTTTGAAACAGAGATGAGCACCGCCCGCTAGTATCAGGAATGACTAGCACATATGCGCAAGGGGAACCTTAACTTTACCTTAAGATCTGCCTGCCCGCCTCTTTTATGTTTAATTTAAGAAATAACAACGTGTTGAAGAAAAATATGTATGGTGAAACTGATAACCTACCAGTTTGATTAGAAATCTTTCCTTCTGGGCATGGAACACAGTCATAGCAACAGAACTGACTGCCTTCAACCCCTCTCTTCCAGTATCCAAGGGAACAGTGGTCATTACACAAAGAAACAGGAAGAACCTACAGATATAAACATAGTTATTGATTTGAAAGAATCCCGTTTAGACTATGGAAATGGTCTACATTGGATTATGTGAATGACCTTTAACATTGCTAACATTTTACAGAGGGAATGTGTTCCTTTGTATGTGAACAAGATTGAGCCATAGTGGTGCAGTGGTTAGAATGCAGTATTGCAGGCTAACTCTGCCCATTGCAGGGAGTTCAATCCTCACCAACTTCTGGGGGCATTAAAATGAAAACCCAGATTGTTGGGGGCAATATGCTGACTGTGTAAACCACTTTGAGAGTGCTATAAAGCATTATGAACACTAGTGGGTTCCTCTTACCTTCGCTACCGGTTCGGAACTGGGAGCGCATACGGGAGGGTTTCACTTCGCTCGTGCATGGAAGTTCTGCACATGCGCAGAATCTTCTGTGTATGCGCAGAGTGTCCGTGGTGACATCCAGGCAGGTGGGTGGAGCCTCCTGCTCCCGCCACTACCAGTTCGTCAGAATTGGGCGAACCGGTAGAAACCCACCACTGATTATGAAGTGATACATACCGTATTTTTTGGAGTATAAGATGCACCTTTTTCCCTAAAAGAAGTGGGCGAAAATCTGGGTGCGTCTTATACTCCGAATGTAGCCCTGTCCAGATTCTCAAATGGAGGTTTCAGAAACAGAGCTTCAGAAAAGCCTCCAAAGAGAGCTTCAGAAAAAAAGCCTCCAGACAGAGCTTCAGAAAAAAAAAGCCTCCAAACAGAGCCTCAGAAACAGAGCTTCAGAGGCTTTTTTTCTGAAGCTCTGTTTCGGAGGCTTTCAGAGGCAGAAAAAAAAAGCAAAACAAAAAACAAAAAGCAAGGCACAGAGTTCACAACCAATGAACCTGTTGTTAAAATTCACCTCTGGGAACAGCTGATTGGGGGTATTCCGTCCATCAGTTTTTTTCTTATTTTCCTCCCCAAAAACTAAGGTGTGTCTTATACTCTGGTGCGTCTTATACTCTGAAAAATACAGTAAGTCTAAGTGCTATTGCTATTCATACCTGGTTAAAACCAGGGTGCCAAACAATTGTATTCTCAATGATAACTTCTTTTCCTTTTGGAGCCTTAGGGTGTAACTTCCCAACTTTAACTCTCTGAAAGGATCTGTTTGGGAAAGTGATCATGTTGATGATGTCAAAGCCACCTGGGCCTTCTCTTCTGTCTTTAAAAAAGATTCTTTCTCCTGCTGAGTTGTTAAAAGAAACCTGTTGAAGAAACTCGTGGAGCTACTTGAAGGAGAAGAAGAAAGAGGGAGTTAAAAGGGAAACAATGCATCGGGAATTGATTAAAATTTCTCTTTCTTTTACTCTTTCTTCCAAAGGAATCAAACAACATTCCTTCTTCTCTTCGCATAGAGAAGAAGAAAATCTCAACACACAAAGTACAATCGATAACTGAGATATGGAACTCAGTCTATTAATTAATTATCCTAAGTACTTTAAAGCCTTGATGGTACAGTGGTTTAATGCACCCTGTTATTAACACAGCTGCCTGCAATTTCTGCTGGTTCGAATCTCTCCAAGGCTCAAGGTTGACTCAGCCTTCCATCCTTTCTAAGGTAGGTGAAATGAGGACCCAGTTTGTGGGGGCAATAAGCTGACTTTGTATAAAATATACAAAAGAATGAAGGCTATTGCTTAACGCATTGTAAGCCGCCCTGAGTCTCCGGAGAAGGGCGGCATATAAATCAAATTAAAATAAATAAATAAATAAATAAAAAAAAAAAGCCAGCAAACTCAGCAATTCTTCTGGTAATTTACCACAAATCTAAAAACCAAGATCATTTGATGGAAACAATGCACCCCTATTACAATAGAATAACTGTCATAAACTCTACGTCCCCAGACTCACAAACCTGTCTTCAAAAAACTAATTAAAAAATGAAATGTTCCCATTTAAGAAACATTTGTTGTGCCAAGAAACAAAATTCAACAGATGCTTCTCTGTTGAATTCTTGGAACCAGAGCTGATGAATTTATAAATTGGGCAAGAAGAAATGGTGGTTAATGGAATAATGATACAGTTTCAAGAAAAAGTAATGTGAACCCCTTCGGATTACGTGGAGTTTTGCATGAATTGGTCATAAAATGTGCTCTGAACTTCATCTAAGTCACAACAATAGAAAAACACAGTCTGCTTAAAATAATACTACACAAACATTAGATGTTGCCATGGTTTAATTGAACATAACATGTAAACATTCACAGTGCAGGGAGGAAAAAGTATGTGAACCTTTGGACTTCATAACTGGTTGATCCTCCTTTGGCAGCAATAACCTCAACCAAACATTTCCTGTAGTTGCAGATCAGACCTGCACAATGATCTGGAGTAATTTTGGACCACTCCTCTTCACAAAACTGTTTCAGTGTAGCAATATTCTTGGGATGTCTGGTGTGAATCACTCTCTTAAGGTCATGCCACAGCATTTCAATCAGGTTGAGGTCAGGACTCTGACTGGACCACTCCAGAAGGCGTATTCTGTGCTGTTGAAGCCATTTTTTGTTGAATTACTTGTATGCTTTGGGTCATTGTCCTGTTGCATCACCCATCCTCTGTGGAGCTTCAGTTGGAGGACAGATGGTCGTATGTTTTCCTGCAAATGTCTTGATAAACTCTGGAATTCATTTTCCCATCAATGACAACAATCCGTCCAGGCCCTGAGGCAGCAAAGCAGCCCCAAACCATGATGCTTCCTCTGCCATGTTTTACAGTTGGGATGAGGTTTTGATGTTGGTGTGCTGTGCCTTTTTTTCTCCACACATAGTGTTGTGTGTTCTTCCCAAACAACTCAATTTTGGTTTCATGTGTCCACAGTATATTTTGCCAGTAGTGCTGTGGAACATCCAGGTGCTCTTTTGCAAACTTCAAATGTGCTGCAATATTTTTTTTTTGGACAGCAATGGCTTCCTCCTTGGTATCCTCCCATGTACTCCATTCTTATTTAATGTTTTCCTTATTGTAGATGTGTCAACAAAAATGTTAGCATGTGCCAGAGATTTCTGTAGGTCTTTAGCTGACACTCTAGGATTCTTCTTTACCTCATGAAGCATTCTGCGCTGTGCTCTTGCAGTCATTTTTACAAGACAACCACGCCTAGGGAGAGTAGCAACAGTGCTAAACTTTCTCCGTTTGTAGACAGTCTGTCTTATCATGGACACATGAACATCAAGGCTTTTGGAGATACTTTTGTAACCCTTTCCAGCTTCATGCAAGTCAACAATTCTTGATCGTAGGTCTTCTGAGAGCTCTTTTCTGCGAGACATAGTTTACATCAGACAGTGCTTCTTGAAACCAGTAAACCCATAACAGATGTGTGTTTTTAAAGGGCAGGACAGTTGTCAGCAACACATCCAATATCATCACACTGATTGGAATCAAGGTTGGCTCACTCCTGGCTCCAATTAGCTCTTGGAGAAGTCATTAGGCTAGGGGCTCACATATTCACATACTTTTTCCTCCCTGTACTGTGAATGATTACATGTTATCAATCAAACCATGGCAACATCTAATGTTTGTGTAGTATTATTTTAAGTAGACTGTGTTTTTCTATTGTTGTGACTTAGATGAAGTTCAGAGCACATTTTATGACCAATTCATGCAAAATTCCATGTAATCCCAAGGGGTTCACATACTTTTTCTTGCAACTGTAGATGCATAAATACCATTGATGAAGCCAAAAAAATTGCAAAAGCAATATTACTTTGAAATCTCTTTTATTTTATAATATGGATCATATCTTATCATATCACCACCGCTACTGGCTCAGGAGAACCGGCCGAACCGGGAGGAACCCACCACTGATGTGCATGCTTGGGGGCTGGGGGTACGTGAGGAGGGTCATGCGTGCATGTGTGGGTGGGAGAACATGCAGGGATGTGTGCATGCACAAGGAGCAAGGCAATGCATGGGGGCCGCACACACATTGCATTTTGGGGGTTCATGCACACGCTTTGGGTACTTGATCTGGAAAAGGTTACCCATCACTGCTTTAGGATCTGTATTTATATGTGGCCGTAGGGCAGGGCAAACAAGTCATATCAGATTGTGGTTGAGAATGATTAATCGTTAAGACAAAACATAGGTATGGCATGGGGATATTACCTGCCAAGGCTGCAGATCTGGAAATTCGGCCCTTTGAATTTTTGTCCATTTGGGTCTTGATCTCACTGCCTCATGCAAAGAATGTGCCACTGCATAAACAGCATTGTAGATACTATAGCTTTGGCCAGTCATCTGAAATTCAAAAAATGGTGTAGGCAGATCCTCCAAATTCTCTTCCCCATTACAAGTTCCACTGATAGTTGAAGGGAAGTCTGTGTTTGAAAATATACAGTCAAACAATTGTTGCCAAACTTCTTGAAGAAATGCATCTTTCTGGGTTGAAGGTTTGAGGACTTGAAGAAATTCTTTGAAGCCTCGAACTTCTCTTGAATGCACAGTAAAGGAAAGAGCCCCATGGTACACCTGGAGATCCCAACTCCTTTGAGTTCCCGTCAGGATGAAATCAATCGGATTCATCAGGATCCAAACCTTCCTAAACAATGCACTCTCTTTATTTTCAGGATCACGTAGAAACATGACAAATCTGAGCCACACAGTTGTGAAGGATTCTCCGTAGACAAGAAAAACATTCGCTTTACGATCCATCAATTTATTTGAAATAATTGAGACTGAATTAGACAATTGGGACCAATCTTCCAAGTGGAGATGTTGTGGAATTTTTTGTGTGAAAGCTAAACAGATCCCGTTCTGTGAAAACAACGGCTGCATTTTCTGCAAAAAATGTTCTCCCTTAGTTTCAAAAGCAAAGACTCCAATCCACCTCCATCCAAAATGGAGGAAAAGTTGTATAACTCCAGTGTACTGATAGTCCTCATTTGGGACCATGCAGTAAAGTGAAGATAATTTGGTACTGTGAAACTCTTCATGTGCAAAAGAGCCATATGTCAACTAAAAGAAAAGAAATGAAAGAAGGGATGAAGAAAAGAAGGAAGAAAGGGAGGGAGGGAGGGAGAAAGAAGGGGAGGGAAGGGAAGGGAAGGAAAAAAGAGAAGAGAAGAGAAGGGACGGGAAGGGAAGGGAAGGGAAGGGAAGGAAAGGAAAGGAAAGGAAAGGAAAGGAAAGGAAAGGAAAGGAAAGGAAAGGAAAAGAAAGAAAAGGAAAGGAAAATTATTATTTATGATAATCAGTGGGAAAAGATTGCAAAATGACTCCTGGATGGAAACTGAACAATTGAAAAGTTCTCAAACTCTAAGTACATTCTGAAAGTTTTGATCAAAAATGCCACAACAACAACAACAACAACAACAATGACAACAACAACAACAACAACAACAACAACAACAATAATAATAATAATAATAATAATAATAATAATAATAATAATAATAATAATAATTTTATTTCTATACCGCCCTTCTCCCGAAGGACTCAGGGCGGTGTACAGCCTATTTAAAAACACAAGACAAACATCAATTTAAAATTTAAAATTATTAAATAAATTTGGCTCCATTTAAAACTCCAGAAATTTAAAATACCCCAATTTAAAATTATCATGTCTATAGCCCGGCCAGGCGGAACAGCAGAGTCTTCAGTGCGCAGCGAAACACCCGGAGGTTGGAGATCTTACGTATTTCCGGGGGCAGTTCATTCCACAGGGCAGGGGCTCCCACAGAGAAGGCCCTCCCCCTAGGTGTCGCCAGCCGACATAACTTGGCCGATGGCACCCTGAGGAGACCCTCTCTGTGGGAGCGAACTGGCCGGTGGGAGGCTAATAAAACCCCAAGTTGAAATATTTTCTAATTTCATGAAGATAACGGGACTACAAAATAAATTTTGTTTGCTACTGTAAAGTTACAGATAGCTCATCCCTATGAGCAGCTGGATAGCTGCATGTGAACCCTAACTAGCTTAGAAAAAAAAATTAAGAGCTAGATTTATTGCATTACCTTCTGCCTTTCTCTGCCCCAGGTAGGGTAAAATACCTTATGCAGGATAAACTATGCCCATGACATTCTGGAGGAATAAGAGAAGGTTAATCATGTCCTCATTTACTGCAATTATTATTATTATCTCCAAAAGTAATACATACTTCTAATCCTTCTAAATGTTCAGGCAAAACAGTTAAGTTTTATATTGTTATTTTTATTGGACACCAACCCAAACATAGCAAAGACAGTTGTCTCACATATTGTTGGGTGGCAAGTTGGAATCAGGAATTGAGTTGAGGGATTTATTGAGCTTTTCAACCTGGGTAGGCCAACCATGGATAAATCCAAGAAAAGAAAAGTTTCAGAAGAAAACAGAAGGTTTAATCCAACTACATATGCTAGTTTTGTGGCTGTTCAAGAAATAGACAGGTACAGGAAGGGTTTTGTGGTTCCCGGTGTTTTCTTTTCTGTGGGAAACGGGTCCAAATGGCTCTTTGAGTATTTAAGGTTGCAGACCTCTGGTGTAGTGTGTGCTAGGCAGCCTTTTCACTCCTTCTCTCAACACAGCTTCCGATTTCACCACCGGTAGTGGTCAACCCAGAAGATCAGATGACGCTCTCAAATAAGATTAATTTTGTACTGTAGTTTAAGATTTAAATTTTACTTTTCTAATCTATCAAATGAAAGATTTTGATTTTCCTGTTGGATTACTTTGAGTCAGCCTATTGGATTGTGGGGGAAATTGCAGAAGGGAGAAAAGAAAGTGGATTTAATTGAAGTTCTGCAGAAAGGCACTGCAACAAAACCCTGATCTCTGATATTCATTACAAATGAAGTCAAATGATCTTTTTCAGCCACCTGCCAAAATTACCTGTGGAATCTTGAAGTGATTTATAGTTTCTGCCATAAAGGAAGAAGTAGGAGCACCCAATCCTCCAATGATGGCCATGAGATTCTTCTGGCTATCACATCTATAGTTAGGGACAAATTCTTGGGACTTGAAGAGCAGGTCCAGAGTGGTGCGATAGGTCATCCTTGGATTGTAGTAACTGTCATAGATGTGGAACCCAAGAGTGATGTTAGGTAAGATCTGGGAGTCTTCATTGAGCTCCTTCACAGCAAAGGCCAAGGCAAGGACATGTTGATAGAATTTGGTTATAATGCTGCAAATAAATTAAATAACCCATTGAAAAAAACAATTCTGCAATTCTTGTAAGGTTGCATCATTTCTACATGAATAACCAACAATCATTCTTGGAAGTAGGAATAGGACAGCCTTTCTAAAATAGTCAATAATTTCCACAGAGTTCAATTTTATATTTGACATGGTGGTTTTCATGATTAGAAGCAATTATATACTACAATCCTGGCAAATAGATTGTGAAGAAATGGAGGTAGTGACAGATTTTATTTTCCTGGGCTCCAAGATTGCTGCAGATGGGGACTGCAGCCAAGAAATTAAAAGATGCTTGCTCCTGGGGAGGAAAGCTATGACAAATCTAGACAGCATTCTAAAAAACAGAGACATCACCCTGCCAACAAAAGTGCGTACAGTCAAGGAAATGGTTTTTGCAGTTGCAATGTATGGCTGTGAAAGTTGGGCCATAAGAAAGGCTGAGTGCCAAAGAATTGATGACTTTGAACTCTGGTGCTGGAGAAGACTTCTGTGAGTCCCTTGGATTGCAAGGGATCAAACCGGTCAATCCTAGAGGAGATCAACCCTGACTGCTCTTTAGAAGGCCAGATCCTGAAGATGAAACTCAAATACTTTGGCCACCTAATGAAAAGAAAGGACTCACTGGAGAAGATTGAGGGGAAAAGAAGAAGGGGATGACAGAGAATGAGGTGCCAGGATGGAGTCACTGAAGCAGTCGGAGTGAGCTTAAATGGACTCTAGAGGATGTTAAAGGACAGGAAGGCCTGGAGGAACATTGTCTATGGGGTCACGATGGGTTGGACACGACTTTGCAACTAACAACAACAACAATATACTGCAAGAAATAAAAGCAGTGACCTTTTTTAAGTTAACAAATATAATTCTAACAATTTTGGCACTAAGTAGAATAGGAATATCTTCAGCAAGTATCACCTACTGTATGTATGTTTTGTGAGGGGTGATCATGCAGAACCTTTTTTAAAATTACCTCAAGCTTGTTAAATGTCCTTCAGTAGATATCTTGCCCCAAACTTTTATGCCTTTCATGAGAAGGACTTGTATATAATGTAAAGAAAATGATTTCTTCTCCCCACAATACAGTACATTTGAAAGACAAAGAAGGCTTAGTATATTTATATACATATACATTTATTCTAAAAAGCTTTTACCGAGATCAGCAATTTTGGGAGGACCTGGCTAAGAGAAGAAAAAACATGGGAAGAATAAAAATCCTTACAGAGGTAATTCATAAGGTTTTAGAGAAGGGTGTTCCTTAAATTCAATTTCATAAAAGTGGTAAAAAATGTGAGACACCATCCCACCAATGACAAGCTCACCAGGCTGGTACCACTCATGTGGAACAGGGAAAGCTTCACTTGCAGGGCAGCTCAAAGTAGCTACTTTGTGCATCAGGAACATCAGAAGGAATAACATCATCATGCTCTTCAGATGGTGAAAATATTTGTGTGTTCTATAATATCTATAGGATGCATTTACCCCAATGGTTCCTCCATGGTTTAATCCATTATCTGAGAATGCCCTTCATCCATTGATTTCTATTTAAAGAGCCACGTGGGGGCCAATTTATATCTTGAATATCACAAGGATTGGAATATATATACTCTGGCAAAGGAGGAAGGCAGTAAGAAACTTGAAGCGATGTATCAGACAGGATCCTTATTATCCCTGGTGCCAATCTCCCTGTGGTTCAAAGTTAATTGCTGCTACCGACGGCCTCCCATTGACCTGTGCGCTCCCACAGAGAGGGCCTCCTCGGGGTGCCCTCAGCCAAACAATGTAGGCTGGTGAACCCCAGGGGGAGGGCCTTCTCTGTGGGGGCACCTACCCTCTGCAATCAGCTGCCCCCAGAGATAAGGAGAATCCAAGACCTCGGTGCCTTCCACCGTGCCCTTAAAACCTTCTTTTTCCAGCAAGCCAGGCTGGCCTAACGCGTTTTAAAATGTTTTTAATTGTCTATTATTGTTTTTAATCATGGGACCAAATTTATATATATCTTTATAATTGTATTTTAATGTTTTTAGTTTATGTTTTTTACTTGGCTGTTCACTGGCCTGAGTCCTCAGGGAGAAGGGCGGTATACAAATTTAAAAATTATTTATTTATTTATTTATTTATTTAATTAATTAATTAATTAATAACCCAACAGACACCTTAATTATTGTTGAATTAAATGCTTTTATGCAAAGCCTTTGATATTTTAGCCTAGCTAAATATATATATATAGTGATTTCTCTATCATATTGTTTTATTTTTTTTATGGAAGACCATGGTGGCCTACAGGTGAAGCTTTTACCTCACAATCAGGAAGCTGGAAGTTTGATCCTAGGTAGTGGCAGATGTTTCTCTCTCTGGGACCAAAGAGAAAATATCTGCTGTGAGTTCCATGTAGGCATCAGGAAGGGCATCTGGTCAGTAAACTCTCAGTTCCACTCAGTCGCCCTGATTCCACCCCAATACAAGGGATTATAAGGGATTAAAAGAAAAAAAAAACAACTTTTATTTTTCATGAGGGAATAAGTGGTTGATGGTTTAATTATTTTTTTAAATAAACACAGGCCAATATAAGTAGTCTAAGTTAGAGAACCACAAACCACAATAAGAAATATTAAACTGATACACAAAGAAGATAAAAAAAATGTTGTTATTGAGTGTGGCTGTCAGAATTTCCATGGCTCTGTTTCAGGAGGTTGTGTGTTCTACCAATGAATCCTTGCTTCATGTATAGTGTCATATGAAGACATCTGGATGTCCTCTCTGAAACTGTCAGGATCTTGTTTGTCAATTCTAAGGATGCTTGCTGCATCTTAAACTGGTTTTTTAAGAATAGAGTTGAGTAGAATGACAATAGCAATAGCACTTAGACTTATATACCGCTTTACAGTGATTTACAGCGCTCTCTAAGTGGTTTACAGAATCAGCATATTGCCCCCAATAATTTGGGTCCTCATTTTACCCACCTCGGAAGGTGGTGAAATTTGAATTGCCAAATTGCAGACAGCCAGCAATCAGCAGGAGTAGCCTGCAGTACTGCACTCTAACCACTATGCCACCATGGAATAGAATAGAATAGAACAGAACAGAATAGAACAGAATAGAATGGAATGGAATGGAATGGAAGGGAATGGAATGGAAGGGAAGGGAAGGGAAGGGAAGGGAAGGGAAGGGAATGGAAGGGAAGGGAAGGGAAGGGAAGGGAAGGGAAGGGAAGGGAAGGGATTGGTTGTCCAATCTCTTCTTAAAAACTTCCATTGTTGGAACATTCACAAATTCTGGAGGAAATTTATTCCACTGATTAATGGTTCTAACTAAAACTTTTTTTATAAAATAATAATAATAAAAAATAACAAAAACCAAAACTGCCCAGAATATCATTGGGCTCCAGCTACCAGCCTTGGAGGACATCTTCGAATCTCGCTGTTTGAGGAAATTGCATAACATTCTCAGAGACTCTTCCCATCCTGCTTAAAATCTTTTTGGACTGTTGCCTTCTGGCAGAAGATACAGGACAATTAAAACTTGGACCGCACGTCTTCTGAATAGTTTTTATCCCAGAGCTATAACTGCACTCAACAATGAACTAAAGGGCCACCATCAGTGAGCTGTTGGACAGCATTACTTGGTCTGTTGTGTGGATGTTTGGGTGGTTTAGGGGTGAGGAATTTGTGGTGGATGGGAGTGTGTTTGGGGATTGTTATGTGTGTTGGGTCTGGTCTTTGGGTGTTAAGTGAATTTTGTTATATGGGTATACTGTGAATACACGTACAATGACAATAAAGTTATTATTATTATTATTAAGCTAACTAAATGTTCTTCAAAAAGACTTCCACCAAAGTTTCATGCATTTCATGATAACATAATGTAAAGAAAATAATGTCTTCCCTCACAACCAGAATAACACAGCTGGAAGTGACCTTGGAAGTCTTCTAGTCCTATGTCCTGCTCAAGCAGGAGACCCAATGTCACAGCAGACAAATGGTTATCCAATCTCTTTTTAAAAACTTCCAGTGTTGGAGCCCTCACCACTTCTGAAGGCAAGCCATTCCACTGGTTAATTTTTCTCACCATTAGGAAATTTCTCCTTAATTCTAGGTTGCTTCTCTCCTTGGTTAGTTTCCATCCATTGTTTCTTCTCCTGCCTTCAGGTGTTTCGGAGAATGGTTTGACTTCTTCTTCTCTGTGAGAGCCCCTCAAATATTGAAACATTGCTATCATGTCACCCCTAGTCTTTTCACTAGACTAGACATACCCAATTCCTGCAACCATTCTTCATATTCCCTATGAGTATCATTAAGTGTTGTACCTTATGATTCTTGAAGTATGTGTCTTTTATTTTATGTATAGCGAGAGCATATGCACCAAGACAAATTCCTTGTTTGTCCAATCACACTTGGCCAATAAAGAATTCCATTATATTCTATTTTCTATTCTATTCTACTCTACCCTACCCTACCCTACCCTACCCTACCCTACCCTACCCTACCCTACCCTATCCTATCCTATCCTATCCTATCCTATCCTATCCCATTCTATTTGTATGCTTTAACCTCCAGCCCCTTAATTATCTTTGTTGCTTTTCTCTGCACTCTTTGTAGACTGCAGAAAAGGTACATTTGAAACACAAAGTAGCCAGAAACCAATTATATCTGAAACACATAGATTTTATACAAAACTCTTTATTTACTCTCAAAATGCTTTCACTCCTATAAGCAATTTTGGAGGATTGTGGTTAAGATTATAAGATTCATGGGAAGAAGAAGAAGAAAGAGAGAAAAATCCTTACATTGGTAAATCATACTGTATGAGAAACGGGTGTTCCTTAAAGTCAATTTCATTAAAATGGTAGAAAAACTGAGACATCATCCCTCCAATGATAAAATCGCCAAGCTGGTACCACTCATGTGGAACAAGGAAAGCATCACTTGCAGGGCAGCTCAGGGTAATCTCTTTGTGCCCCCAAAATATCAGAAGGAACAACATTTTGACTCTTTAGTTATGGTGAAAATGTCCATCTCTTTTTATCAAATGCATAGGAAAGTAATCCAACGTTCATCCAATGATTGAGCTAAAGGGTATATATGAAAGTTCACCTAATGACAAAAATCCATCACTATCTATTTGACGATCCAAATGAGTGCATATTCATATCTTGGCTAGCACCAGGATATGAATAGATATTCTGGCAGATCGGACATGGAGAAAGGACCCTATAGCAATGAATCCAACTGATCCATTTCCCCCTTTGTGACCATCTCCCTGTGGGTCAAGAGATACTTCATAAGCAAACAGATGCTTGCATCTTGATTGTTGTTGAATTTAAACACGCTTTTTCTCAGCAAGTCTGGGCCTAAGTAAGAAAATATCATGATTCCCGTAGGAAGCAATTATTTTGTTATTGGTGAGATAATAAGTGTCTGGTGCTTTGATATGGAGAAGATGCCAATAAAAATAAAAAAATAAAAGAGAAGGATGATAAAAATAGGCTTTGTTGTTCAGATTCACGTTCATTCCTTATGAAAGGATTAGAGCACATACAGAGTGTAATCTAACTTAGCTTTTTTTTTTAAAAAAAATTACTTTACTTTACTTTTTTACTTCTATTTGATTTGTATACCACCCTACTCCCGAAAGACTCAGGGCGGTGAACAGCCAACAATAAAATACATACATACAAAATTTAAAAAGCAGAAATAAAATTGAATTAAATAGTTTGGCCCAGATAGATTAAAACCCCAATTAATTTAAAACCAATTTAGACTTTAAGTATTAAAGATATGAAAAACGCTAAAATATTAAAATTGTTTAAAAATTTGATTTATATGTCGCCCTTCTCCAGAGACTCAGGGCGGCTTACAATGCGTTAAACAATAAAAGCAATAAGTTTTTGATTCCCTGCAGAGCTGAGCTCCATAATGTGCTACCTGTAAAGATAAAACCTGCCAAGTACCCTAGCTAAGTAACTTGTTGTGAAATGCAAAAGGTGAATTCTGCCTGTTTGCTGTAACGTAATGTGAGATAAAGGGACCTGGTGGCTCAGTGGCTAAGATGCTGAACTTGTCGATCGAAAGGTCGGCAGTTCAGCGGTTCGAATCCCTAGTGCCACATAATGGGGTGAGCTCCCGTTACTGGTCCCAGCTTCTGCCAACCTAGCAGTTCAAAAGCACATCAAAAATGCAAGTAGAAAAATAGGGACCACCTTTGGTGGGAAGGTAACAGCGTTCCATGGGCCTTTGGCATTTAGTCATGCTGGCCACATGACCACCGAGATGTCTTCGGACAGCGCTGGCTCTTCGGCTTTGAAACAGAGATAAGCACCACCCCCTAGAGTTGGGAACGACTAGCACATATGTGTGAGGGGAACCTTTACCTTTTTAATGGAAAGAGTCTCGTCCAAAAGAGTAGTGGAAGACACACCCAAAACAAACCAAATTAAATCCAAAATTATTATGGCCAATGGCCAGCATATGTTTTTATTGGATTGTGTTAGATGGAAGACTGTTTTATATAATGCCTCTAAATTGCAACATTATTAAAATTGGATGATTAAGTACAGTAGAAAGACATTGGTGGATGGCGAATGAATGGTTTTGACCCGTTGTGAAAGCTTTTTCAAAAACACAGTTAAGCGTATGTTAAATGTTCAAAAAAAAATTCTAACTTTTACATTTTAAAGAAGACCAATCAATTCAACACGGATACCCTATGATACTGTTTTAAATACACCTGCATAAAATATTCATTAGCTTTCCCCCATATTTATACAGTGATTTATAAAGTGAAGCTATAAAATCCATGAACTGGAAGCTGCAAACCTTTAGATATCCTTAAAGTAAATAGTTCAAATCTCCTAAGAATATAAAGAGATGCTCAAAATCTTGTTAGCTTGATGTATTCAAAGGAAAAAAGGGTTAGGTTAAACAATTTTGTAGAATGTCTGAAAATGTAGCAAAATGAGTTCTTCATTTGGAATAGGCAACAATATGTTTTAATAATAAACCCAATCCTACTGGTATATAAAATCTTGTTTGATAGAAATAATTATGTCTATAATTTCCTGTAGATAGCAGGCTCTCTACTCTTTTTTGTTAATCATTTTCCATAGACAGAAAGAACACATGTTGTGCTAATTCCTCCTTGTGAGTTGCTCCCTGAGGTTGAGGTCAGGCCGCAAAACAATGATGTAGCATTTTGGCAGGAATATGCATCCCAGTAATGCAGCACTGGAGGCCAAGATGGAGAAGACCTCCACAGCTACCATGGCTTTGCCTTTTGTGCTCAGATAGGCTGGAAAGAAGGAGATCCACACACTGCAAAAGGCCAACATGCTGAAGGTGATGAACTTGGCTTCATTAAAGCTGTCAGGTAATTTACGGGCAAGAAAAGCCACAATAAAGCTGGCAATGGCCAAGATACCCATGTAGCCCAAGACACAGTAGAAGAAGAAAGCTGACCCCTCATTGCACTGTAAAATCATTTCTTGGAGCTCTGAGTGCATATCCAACTCAGGGAAGGGGGGAGATGTCGACAACCAAAGTATACAAATACATACCTGGAAGAGAGAGCAGGAAAGGACAATAGAAAAAGCCAATCTTTTCCCCACCCATCTCCTCATCTGAGATCCCGGTTTAGTGGCCATGAAAGCCACAACCACAGTGATGGTTTTGGCCAGGACACTAGAAATGGCCACCGAGAATGTGATGCCAAAAGTTGGTTGCCGGAGAAGGCAGGTCAGCTTCCTAGGTTGGCTGAGGAAAAGCAAAGAGGAGAGAAAACAGAGCAGAAGAGAGACAAGGAGGGTGTAGGTGAGGGACCGGTTGTTGGCTTTGACAATGGGAGTATCCCTGTGCTTGACAAATGTTCCAAGTATCCAAGATGTCAAGAAGAAGAAACAAAGAGCTGCTGAGACCAAGCTAATTCCTAAGGGTTCTTCGAAATTTAGAAAGACCTTCAGTTTCAGGATACATCCTTCCTTTTCTTTATTTGGATAATGATCTTGTGAACATTCAAAACAGTCATCCGCATCTGGAAAGAAAAGCCGATGAATTTATCTCCTATCCATTTCATATTTTTGAAAAACTTTGCCTGAGTTCTTATTCTTTCCTATAATGTGCCTTTCTGATAAAGGGATATGATCGGTTGCCTGTATTTTATCCTGACTTTAGGAATCTTTTGTCATCTATGAGAGGAACATGTGTTGGTTTTCCAAGGTGTGCCTTGGATGATGGAATAACTGATCCATTCGCAAGACTTCTTTTGTCTAGTGAAACTCCTTTGCTTTCACATATTCTCAGGTTTTCATGGAAGTTAAAACTTGGAAAAAGGCAGATCATGTTGAAAAGAAATGTTGCATTCGTTACAGAACTGACCTTTATCAGTTTACAGACCCCAGATTGTTGTTTCTTTAGCTTTACGCCACCATTTACTGAAAGTTTAAGTTGAAATTTAACTCAATTGTGCTTATTTCTATACTGTCTTTAAAATTGGAGCTGATCTGCCCACAAATCAGTGGTGAAATCTGATCCAGTTTGCTACTGGTTCACTGGCCGTGCATGCGCAGTAAAAACCTAAAGGAGGTTTGGGAAGGTAAGTAGAACAGTGAGGGGGGGATCAGCTGGGCTGCGTGATTTAGTTTTGCTAGAAAGCTGGATTTCCTGCTTTCTAGCAAAGCTAAACCATGCGGCAAAGCTGATCATCAGAGATACTGGTTTGGAGGGACCTGTAGCATTTTTTAACTATTGGTTCGACCGAACTGGTAGCTATTTGTTTTAAACTTCTGGTTCTCCCAAACTGATAGTTTTTATCACTACCGGTTTGCCCGAACCGGGGCAAACCAGTAGCATTTCACCTCTGCCACAAATCACCGCTCTTCCGGCGGTGACGTCACCGTGTTAGGGACGAAAGGAATGGTCTCCGTTCTCCAAGTCCCTAATATCGCCGATTTAGGAGCCGATTTAGGCACTATTGACCTCGGAGAGGTCAATAGAAAAAAGGGGAAACTCCGAGGACCTCGGGGAGGACAGCAATCCCCCCGAAGGTTCAGGAAACCCCCCTTAATCCTGATCGGGGAAAAACCAGCCGCTCTGGCTGGCCAGAAACGTTGACAGCTGACTAAGAGGGAAGCGAAAATCAAACAAAGAAGACTTCGGTGGAAAGATCGGGAAGGAAAAAAGCTCAAAAGGTATATGTACAACCCATAACGTGAGATCGAAGGCGGAAGAAATTAAAACTCCAACTAAGAAACTAGATAAGCGGCGACTGAAGAAATAAGCGGAGACGGCTTCCATCTTGACAGTGACAGCGCACAAATTAGCAGCCGGCGAAAGCGGAGGAAATCCAGGGGAAACCCGGGAGGAGAAAGCGATCCCAGAGAAGCTTGGATTTTGAATATTTCGCTACAGAGGAGAGTTGGAACTTAAGGAGAGAAAGGGATTAATTTGATAGACTTTGTGGAGGTGACAACGAGACAATTAACAAACAGTTGATACCGGACGAGAGAGCGGCAGGAAAACTCTGTTTAAAGTGGAAGCCAGTGACTTTTGGAGCTAAATTAAATCAACCTAAGCAGAATATTTCTCTTTGGACTTTTTGGACTTTTGGACTTTGGAGATCTGGAGGTTTGGATTTAGACATCGGGATTTGGATTATTCTACCCCCTACTTTGGTGGACATTGGACATTCAATCTAAAAGTATTGGGACATTAGACATTAGACTCTGAACAATAAATAAGAAAGATACAAACCTGGGAAGAAGAGAAGGAAAAAAAAAGAGAGAGAAAAGAGTGATCCAGAAGAAGAACAATTAACTGTAAAGTATAATTAATTGTATTAAAAGCTGATAACAAATTAGTGATTAAGAACCATAAAAAGCATTAATATTAACATTAAATGTACTGTTTGTGAAATCTCATATATAATCCTATATACTATATATACAACTGTTAATTTAATTTTATATTTACTCTGAATATATATCTATATTTATCTTAGTGCTATATTTTATTTCGGTAGTTAAATATTATATTGTTTTGTATGTTTAGCTTTGAAAAACTATAGTAGACAGATTAATTGATTGATTGATTGATTAATTGATTTTAAGATTGAAATTAAGGGTAATTGATTTGACAAATATTAATTAATAGTACTTAACAATAAATTTAAATAAGATAGTAAGTAATTAAATATAAGGATAGCTAACTGATGAATTGCTGAAATATTAGACTTTTCCCTCACTCCCTCCCCTTATATTCTACCCCCATGTTTAGAGAGTAATATAGACCAGATAGCCATTTTGAATTGAAGATCTCTGTAAAATATTGAAAAGGGGAAAACAGAACTTATAGATAAATTTACATATAGACAGTGATAGTGTGACAAGGAAATTCAGTCTAGTTGCTTATCTCCCTGGGATTACTGGGACGATTGAAAGCCACCAATCATACATAAATTTCAAAAGAAATAGAACAGCCCAAATAGTAATCAGTATATGAAATTCTGGGAGAAGATAATGAAAGAAATACAAATGGCAACTACAAGTTCAACAACAATTTCTAAGTTAAGTAAGAAAATACCATCAAGCCAGATGATACTCACGGCCTCCCCAGTACAACAAAAAACAGTTGAAACCACGGAAAAGGATAAAGCAGCTCCCACCCTTAGTATGCAAAACATTCATTCCATATTAACGACGATCCAGGAAGGAATGAATAAAATGCAAGAGACCATGGCCTATAACCACGAGGAGACAAGGAAAAACCATGAGGAACTTAGGATGGATGTGGGAGAGATAAAGGATAATATTAGGAATATGGACGAGAAGATAGGAAAGATACAACATAAAATAGAGGAAAATGAACAGAGGATTTATAAGGTGGAGGAGAGAATAGAACATACGAATAAGAAAATGGAGAAGATGGAATATAACCAAGCAGCTACTAACAAGGACCTAGAGGACACAGGATCATATCTTGAGATGGAGAAGGCATCCTTCTACTTAAGGTTTCAGAACGTAGAAGAGCAAAAGGAGGAGGACTTAGGAGAACTCATGACCGAGATACTTTCAGAAGTGACCCAGAGAAACAAGGAAGAGATACGAAGTGGAATAGACGAAATCTATAGAGTTCACACGAACTACGCCCGGAGAAATAAATTACCAAAAGAAATACACATCAGATTTACAAAAAAATCGTTAAAAGAAGAGATCTATAGGAAGATGAGAGAGGATACAGCTATGTATAAGGGAAAAGAAATTTTAACCCTCAAACAGATACCAAAAAGGACAAGGGACCAAAGAAGGAACTACAACTTCTTAACGGCGCAGTTGAATAAATTTAGAATAAAGTTCCACTGGCTAATACCGGAGGGTCTACTAATCTCCTGGGAAGACAAAAAATATAGAATTGATAACGTAAGAAAAGCACAGGACTTCTTTGACCAACACTTCGCGCTGGAGGAGGAGCAGGAGAGTAGAAAAGAAGAGGGTCCTAAGAGGCAAGAGGAACAGCGGACAGAGAAAGAAGAAAGAGACCGAGAAGAGGGGAGAAGATTGGAAAGAGAAAGAATGGAGAGAGAGGGAGCGAGGGAAAAGACGCAAATGATACTTAGAAACACAAAAAGACTGCAATCAATGGATAAATAAATAAATAGAGATGGAAAAAGAGCTAAAACTTATTTCAATCAATATAAACGGACTTAACTCACCAGCTAAAAGAAAACACACATTTACAAAACTTCAAAAGCTAGATATGGATATTATAACACTCCAAGAGGTACATATTAAAAGACAGCATCAAACATTACTGGACAATCAAAGATTAGGAAGACTATACACAGCTCTTGGAGACCAAAAAAAGAGAGGAGTTGTAATATATGTGAAGAAATACCTAAAAACAAAACAAATATATGCAGATACAGAAGGACGTTTCTTAATAATAGAAATACAAACAGAATCCAAAACAATATTATTAATATCCATATATGCACCCAACGGAAACCAAAATGATTTTTTTAAAAAGCTACACAATATAATTAAAGACCTGGAATACGAAACTATCTGTATAGTAGGAGATTTCAATGCAATCACGGACATAGAAAAAGACTATCGGAGTAATAAACAAAGTAAAACCAGAAAGAAAACTTTACCAGAACCTTTCAAAGATATGATCAACGAACTACACCTACATGACGTATGGAGAGAGGCAAACATGCAAACGAAACAGTACACATATTATTCGAACCCACATCAGTCATGGTCTAGGATCGACATGGCCTGGATGACTTCAGACCTCAGAGAGGAGGTAAAAGATATCGAGATAGCAGTGAACACCTGGGCAGATCACAACCCCATTAAAATAATATGGAAAGGACATCAAAAGCAAAGGAGGTGGATGATGGATACGGGAATAATAAAAGATAAGGAATATATACAGATGATTGAGAAAGAGGTTAAAATGTTCCTACAAATAAACACTAAAGAACAGACATCGCTTCAAAATCTTTGGGACACAATTAAAGCATACATAAGAGGTCTTACAAGCGCGTATATGGCAAAAAAAAAATAAAGAGAAACAACGGTCAAGGAATAAGTTGTTAGAAGAACTCAGAACATATGAATTAGAATTGCAGAAGGACCCCCAAAACAAAACAATAAAAGGAAAATTAAACCTTACTAAACACAGAATCAATCTGATTACCCAGACAGAAATCGCACAGAAAATCAAATTAGCAAAACAGAAACAGTTTGAGCATGCAAACAAAACGGGGCGCTGGTTAGCGTATAAATTGAAAAAAGAGAAAGAAAGGAGAACAATATTTCAATTGCAGGACGAGACAGGACAAACATACCATACCAACCTAGATAAAAAACGTATAGTCAAAGACTTTTTTCAAAGTCTCTATAAGAAAGAAGAGATTCGGGATGAAGACATTAAGGAATATCTATGTAAAACAAACATTACAAAACTAGAGGAGTCCCACAGAGAAGCATTAAACAGACCAATCACGATGTTTGAGCTGGTGGAAGCAAGGAAAAAGCAAAAAAACAACAAGGCCCCAGACCCGGATGGAATACCAACGGAGTTTTATAAAAACTGACAAAATGCAATGGATGAACTGTTACTCCAGGTCCTCAATGATGCATTATTAGAAGCAGAAATTCCCAAATCCTGGACTGAAACCATTATTACACTCATCCCTAAAGAAGATACAGACCCTACACAAGTTAAAAATTATAGGCCGATTTCATTGCTTAATGTAGATTATAAACTCTTCATGTTGGTTATAACGCAAAGACTGAAAACAATTATTCATAAATACATACATACAGATCAGAACGGTTTTGTTCCAAGAAGACAGATCAGAAATAATATAAGAACAATTATCAATGTCCTGGAATACTACGAGAAAAGAAGTGATAAACAAGCAGCCTTAATCTTCCTAGACGCACAAAAGGCCTTTGATAATTTAAATTGGAACTTCCTCATATTGCAACTAGAAACCATGGACTTTGGTGCTAAATTTTTACAAATGATTAGAAAAGTATATTCCCTCCAAACGGCCAAAATTATGATTAATGGAGATATGACCAAAAACCTAGATATACAAAAAGGTGTGAGACAAGGCTGCCCTTTATCCCCACTATTGTTCATAATCTCATTGGAAATATTATTAAATGAAGTCAGGAAAGATGCCGAAATAAAAGGTTTGAGAACACGGAAAGAAGAGTACAAATTGCAAGCCTTTGCTGATGACGTGGTATTTATAATGGAGCAACCAGAAATAACAGGAACCAAACTTCTAGCGAAGATAGAGGAATTATGGAAGAGTCGCAGGGCTTAAAATTAACAAACAAAAAACTAAAGTATTAACAAAGAACTTGACAAAGGTACAAGAGACAAAACTAGAAGACAAATTAGGAATACAAATTGTAAAGAGAATAAAGTATCTAGGAATCTGGCTTACTGCTAAAGCAATAACAATTAGAGAAGACAATTACAATAAATTAATGAAACAAATCAGAAAAGACCTGGAAATGTGGAACAAATTACAACTGTCATTCCTAGGGAAAATTGCATCCATAAAAATGAATATACTGCCTAGATTACTCTACCTTTTCCAAGTAACCCCAATCTGGCCAGGAAAGAACTTTTTTAAGGACCTTAATAAAATAATAACAAAATTTATTTGGAATGGGAAAAGGGCAAGAATCAAAATAAAATGTATGCAAGATACTCGGGAAAAAGGAGGTTTAGGCCTACCGGACTGGGAGCTATACTACAAAGCAGCGTCGCTAAACTGGATAAGGGACTGGATAGACCTTAAGAATAAAAGAATGCTATCACTAGTGGGCTTTGAATTACAACGCGGATGGCACGCCTTTCTGTGGGAGGGAAAGGACAAGCTTCACGGATATTTCCAGCAACATATTATCAGAGAATCATTGTACAAAACATGGCAAGAGATTAGAAAACATTATACCAAAATCCCACGATGGCTATCGACAATGGAAGCACTAATATATCCTAATGCCATGGATATAGAGAAAATGAGGACCTATAAAGAACTACTGAACAGTGAAGGAGAATTACAAACAAGACAAGAATTACAAAATCAGGGTATAGACATTGATTGGCGGCCATACATGCAAATAGAATCAAGATATAAAACTGATCGGGCACAATTCGGATTCCAAAATGAACCAAATGAATTGGATAAAATATTACAAAGTACAGATGAGAAAATGATTACCAAAATTTATAAGTACTTATTAAAATACAAATTGGAAGAGGAGGTTGTCAAAGAGAATATGATAACATGGGCCAAAAACATAGGATATACTATTGAATTGGATAAGTGGGAGAATCTGTGGAAGATAAATTATAAGATGACATTGTCCATACCCTACAAGGAAAATCTTTACAAAATGTTCTACCGATGGCACCTCCCGCCGGCGCGCCTAGCCAAGATGTTCCCAAATACATCTCCGATGTGCTGGAAATGTAAATCACAGAAAGGGACATATTATCATCTCTGGTGGCTATGCCGAAGGGCAAAACAATACTGGCAACAAATTAAAACAATGATTGAAGAAATCACAAAACAAAAACTTGAAATGAGACCGGAAACCTTCTTATTGGGAATAATCACAGCAAACTATACCAAAGAAATAAAATACCTGATCATTCATATCCTCACAGCAGCACGTATACTATTTGCCCAACATTGGAAATCTGAACAGTTACCCACAGAAGACAAAATAATAGCTAAAATTACAGAATGTGCAGAATTGGATAAGCTTACAAAAGAAATACAAGAGAAAGACGATACTGATTACTATTTAGTATGGCAAGGATGGTACAGCTGGCTGGAGGGAAAAATAGGAATACAAAGAAAATTTTTTGACTATTTAATAGAAATGCATAGAAATAAATAAGGAATCAATTATATATATACATATATAACCATGTAAACAGGTGATTGTAGATATTGATACAAATAGAAACATGAAAAATAACCCACCGTTGTAGTAACTTCTAAGAGTCAGTCATTGGACTGAATTGATGTTTGTTTGTCTTGTATGCTGTTTAATGTATTTATGTTGGTTTTGTTTTTTCTTTTTATTATTAATAAAAATTTATAAAAAAAAAAAAAACCATGCGGCAAAGCTGATCGTCAGAGATACTGGTTCGGAGGGACCTGTAGCTTTTTTTAACTACTGGTTTGACCGAACCATTAGTTTTTATCACTGCCGGTTTGCCCGAACCGGGGCAAACCAGTAGCATTTCACCTCTTCCACAAATCATACATTAATTCAGCCCAAAAGAACAGATCAAGGAATTTCTCAAGTAAGCCCATGCGCCTAGATTCAAACACATAGTGCCTTGGGCTTGGCTGCATGCAAGAACCCTTCCCTGGTTCCTGCTCCCATATCAACGGTCAGGCAACAGCAGCTCTCAGACCAAGGTATGTGTTTCCCCAGACGTGTTGCTCTCCCTCAAGTGGTGAATGTCTCCAGCGCTGGACAAGAGCTGTCTCTTCTGGGAGCCCAGTTGCATCACGATAACATCAGATGCCAGCCTCTTTGGCTGGGGGGCTCATCTTCAGGGCCACATGGCTCAGGGCCACTGGACCCCAGCGGACCTAACCCACAACATCAATTGGTCGGAGCTTTGGGTGGCACACCTTGCCCTTCTCCACTTCAAGACCTTAGTACAGGGCCAACACATCTTCTCATTCTTATGGACAATGCACACATAAACCATCAAAGAGGTACTCATTCCAGGAACCTCATGACAGAAGCGAAGTTCCTGGGGAGGTGGGTGGAAAAGCATTTAGTTTCCCTCAACACAGAGCATATCGCGGGGGCGGCAAACACTCAGGTGGATTGCCTCAGCCGGTCCACAACAGGCCTAGTGGTCTTTTGTCTTGAGAAGAATCAAATATTTCACCCATGTCTTTTTCCACTGGAAAGTCTACTCTGCTGGTCATATAATAGGCTGGACATCTCCCACTCATAAACTGGCTAGATCAGACATAGCTTAGCTGGACTTATTAGTAGATTGAGGCCCAACACATATTCCAGGAATCAACATCACAACACCCTGTGCTCTGACCCGGCTCCCAAACATAACAAACCATCTGTAGTTAACTAAACGTTGCTTTATTAAGAGTGCCAGCAGCCCCAGCAAAAAGTCTCTCTTTCTCTCACACACAACAGGCTAACAAGTCTTTCAGTGCCTGTGGAAAGTGAAGCTCACTCCCTTTCCCCCTGAAATGGCCCCACACACCAGAGAGACTCCTGGTCTCTCTGGTGTCCTGGAAAGTGTGCTCCTTTTTTTCCATCAGCAGAGACACACACGCTCAGAAAGCACACCCAACTCTCAGCAGATTCAAAGGAAGAATTCTGATCAGTTCCAGACAGGATTCAGAAGTCAGGCTATCAGTGGTTGACCGAAGGGGAGATGAATAGTTATCTGCCAGACCTATTCATCTCCACCCCCTGCCTTTTATCCCCAGAGCTAGGGTGAGGCTTAGCTAGCAAAAGTGGCTCTTCTGTCCCAAGGACTGGACCATAGATTCCTGCTGCTCTCCTCTCCTCTGCCTTCTGCGCATCCGCATGTCAGGCACTGGACCCAGCTGTTCCTCCTCTTCCTCATCAGCCACCTCCAGACCTGGGGGCTGTTGACGCTCCATCTGAGGGCTGACGGACGGCCCAGGTCCCACCTCTGTCTCTATCTCTGACAGCTCCACTCCCTCTTGTCTCTCAGAGCCCGACTCCCACACTGCCTCCTCATCTGATTCAGCTGCCGGAGGGGCTGGTGGTTGACATGGAAAATTCCTACACCCACTTGCATCCAAAGTTCATTAAGACAACAGATGACCATCAGTGTTCACAATATGTGTTACTGTTGCATGAGCACAGAAAACATAGGGACTAGAACATTGATGCAAAGGAGAATGCAAGTGTGAACCAAAGCAACTTCCACTCTAATACAAAATAAGATTTTTGTGATGAGGGTGAGCTTGTTAATCGAAAGGTCGGCATTCAGTGGTTTGAATCCCTAATGCCGCATAACGGGGTGAGCTCTCTTTACTTGTCCCAGCTTCTGCCAACCTAGCAGTTTGAAAGCACATAAAAATTGCAAGTAGAAAAATAGGGACCACCTTTGGTGGGAAGGTAACAGCATTCTGTGTGCCTTTGGCATTTAATCATACTGGCCACAGGACCATGGAGATGTCTTCGGGCAGCTCTGGTTCTTTGGCTTTGAAACAGAGATGAGCACCACCCCCTAGATTCAGGAATGACTAGCACATATGTGCGAGGGGAACCTTTACCTTTACCTTAAAATCTGCCTGCTTGCCTGCCTGTTTTATGTTTAATTTAAGAAATAACAATGTGTTAAAGAAAATTATGTATGGTGAAACTGATAACCTACCAGTTTGATTAGAAATCTTTCCTTCTGGGCATGGAACACAGTCATAGCAACAGAACTGACTGCCTTCAACCCCTCTCTTCCAGTATCCAAGGGAACAGCGGTCATTACACAAAGAAACAGGAAGAACCTACAGATATAAACATAGCCATTGATTTGAAAGAATCCCGTTTAGACTATGGAAATGGTCTACATTGGATTATGCGAATGACCTTTAACATTGCTAACATTTTACAGAGGGAATGTGTACCTTTGTATGTGAACAAGATTGAGCCATAGTGGTGCAGTGGTTAGAATGCAATATTGTAGGCTAACTCTGCCCATTGCAGGGAGTTCAATCCTCACCGGCTCAAAGTTCCATCCTTCCATCCTTCCGGGGACATTAAAATGAAAACCCAGATTGTGGGGGCAATATGCTGACTGTGTAAACCACTTTGAGAGTGCTATAAAGCATTATGAACACTAGTGGGTTCCTCTTACCTTTGCTACCAGTTCGGAACCGGGAGCGCATATGGGGGTGTTTCACTTCGCTCGTGCATGGAAGTTCTGCACATGCGCAGAATCTTCTGTGTATGCGCAGAGTGTCCGTGGTGACATCCAGGCAGGTGGGTGGAGCCTCCTGCTGCCGCCACTACCGGTTCGCCAAAATTGGGGCGAACCGGTAGAAACCCACCACTGATTATGAAGTGATACATACCGTATTTTTTGGAGTATAAGATGCACCTTTTTCCCTAAAAGAAGTGGGCGAAAATCTGGGTGCGTCTTATACTCCGAATGTAGCCCTGTCCAGATTCTCAAATGGAAGTTTCAGAGGTTGAAAAAAGCATCAGAAACAGAGCTTCAGAAAAGCCTCCAAACAGAGCTTCAGAAAAAAAGCCTCCAGACAGAGCCTCAGAAACAGAGCTTCAGAGGCTCTTTTTTCTGAAGCTCTGTTTTGCAGGCTTTCAGAGGCAGAAAAAAAAAGCAGAAAAAAAAAGCAAGGCACAGAGTTCACAACCAACGAACCTGTTGTTAAAATTCACCTCTGGGAACAGCTGATTGGGGGTATTCCATCAATCAGCTTTTTTCTTATTTTCCTCCCAAAAAATTAAGGAGTGTCTTATACTCTGGTGCGTCTTATCCTCCGAAAAATACAGTAAGTCTAAGTGCTATTGCTATTCATACCTGGTTAAAACCAGGGTGCCAAACAATTTTATTCTCAATGATAACTTCTTTTCCTTTTGGAGCCTTAGGGTGTAACTTTCCAACTTTAATTCTCTGAAAGGATCTGTTTGGGAAAGTGATCATGTTGATGATGTCAAAGCCACCTGGGCCTTCTCTTCTGTCTTTAAAAAAGATTCTTTCTCCTGCTGAGTTGTTAAAAGAAACCTGTTGAAGAAACTCGTGGAGCTACTTGAAGGAGAAGAAGAAAGAGGGAATTAAAAAGGAAACAATGCATCGGGAATTGATTAAAGTTTCTCTTTCTTTTACTCTTTCTTCCAAATGAATCAAACAACATTCCTTCTTCTTTTCGCATAGAGAAGAAGAAAATCTCAACACGCAAAGTGCAATCTATAACTGAGATATGGAACTCACTCTATTAATTAATTATCCTAAGTACTTTAAAGCCAGCAAACTCAGCAATTCTTCTGGTAATTTACCACAAATCTAAAAACCAAGATCATTTGATAGAAACAATGCACCTCTATTACACTAGAATAACTGTCATAAACTCTACGTCCCCAGGCTCACAAACCCGTCTTCAAAAAACTAATTAAAAAATGAAATGTTCCCATTGAAGAAACATTTGTTGTGCCAAGAAACAAAATTCAACTGATGCTTCTCTGTTGAATTCCTGGAACCAGGATGAATTTATAAGTCGGGCAAGAAGAAATGGTGGTTAACAGAATGATGATAGATGCACAAATCCCATTGATGAGGCCAAACAATTGCAAAAGCAGTATTACTTTGAAAACTCTTTTCTTTTATAATATGGAGTGATTTCTTAAAATCACCACAAAAAGTGTGGTTGCTTTAGGACCGTGATGGTGAACCTATGGCACGCATGCCAGAAGTGGCACGAGCTGTCACTCTAGTTCAGCTCGGTCGTGAATGCGCCCGTGCCTTCCACCGCCCAGCTGGTCTACGGGTCTCTGCCGTGTATGCACAGGGGGACATGTAGGGGGCTGCACATGCATGTGCAGAGGTGGGGGACATACGGGGGGGGCACATGTGCATCAGGGGTGGGTTCTAATTATTTTTACTACCTGTTCTGTGGGTGTGGCTTATTTTGTGGGCGTGGCTTGATGGTCATGTGACAATTATTTAGAATTTTGCAAAGGTACTGGTCTACCAGCTTTTAACTGCTTGCAGAGCTGTACCGATCAACCCATTTATTTTTGCAGGCACTGATCTACTCATGTATTTTTGCAGGCACTGATCTACTCATGTATTTTTGCACGCACTGATCTACTCATGGATTTTTGCAGGCATTGGTCTACTCATTTGTTTTCTTTTAACACTGATCAGCTGTAGGGTGGCCCTTTGAAGCACCGCGGCAAGAGTTTAAACAGGTTTTTTTTCCCTCTAGCCATCAGCTGGGACTCAGGAGGCAGCAATAGATTGGGGGTGGGGCCAAATAAAAGGGGGCAGAACTGGTTCGGTGATGTTATATCGTCACCGCTACCGGTTTGGGAGAACCGGCTGAACCGGGAGGAACCCACCACTGATGTGCATGCTTGGGGGGTGGGGGTACGTGAGGAAGGTCATGCGTGCATGTGTGGGTGGGGGCACATGCGGGGATGTGTGCATGCACAAGGGGCAGAGCGAATGCATGGGGGTTTGAGTACTTGGTCCAGAAAAGGTTACTCATCACTGCTTTAGGATCTCTATTGATATGTGGCCGTAGGGCAGGGCAAACAAGTCATATCAGATTGTGGTTGAGAATGACTATTCGCTAAGACAAAACATAGGTATGGCATGGGGAGATTACCTGCCAAGGCTGCAGATCTGGAAATTCGGCCCTTTGAATTTTTGTCCATTTGGGTCTTGATCTCACTGCCTCATGCAAAGAATGTGCCACTGCATAAACAGCATTGTAGATACTATAGCTTTGGCCAGTCATCTGAAATTCAAAAAATGGTGTAGGCAGATCCTCCAAATTCTCTTCCCCATTACAAGTTCCACTGATAGTTGAAGGGAAGTCTGTGTTTGAAAATATACAGTCAAACAATTGTTGCCAAACTTCTTGAAGAAATGCATCTTTCTGGGTTGAAGGTTTGAGGACTTGAAGAAATTCTTTGAAGCCTCGAACTTCTCTTGAATGCACAGTAAAGGAAAGAGCCCCATGGTACACCTGGAGATCCCAACTCCTTTGAGTTCCCGTCAGGATGAAATCAATCGGATTCATCAGGATCCAAACCTTCCTAAACAATGCGCTCCCTTTATTTTCAGGATCACATAGAAACATGACAAAACTGAGCCACACAGTTGTGAAGGATTCTCCGTAGACAAGAAAAACATTTGCTTTTTGATCGATCAATTTATTTGAAATAATTGAGACTGAATTAGACAACTGGGACAAATCTTCCAAGTGGAGATGTTGCGGAATATATTGTGTGAACGCTAAACAGATCCCGTTCTGTGAAAACAACGGCTGCATTTTCTGCAAAAAACGTTCTCCCTTAGTTTCAAAGGCAAAGACTCCAATCCACCTCCATCCAAAATGGAGGAAAAGTTGTACAACTCCAGTGTACTGATAGTCCTCATTTGGGACCATGCAGTAAAGTGAAGATAATTTGGTGCTGTAAAACTCTTCATGTGCAAAAGAGCCATAAGTCAACTAAAGGAAAAGAAATGAAAGAAGGGATGAAGGAAAGAAGGAAGAAAGGGAGGGAGGGAGGGAGGAGGGGAGGGGAGGGGAGGAGAGGAAAGGAAAGGAAAGGGAAGGGAAGGGAAGGAAAGGAAAGGAAAGGAAAGGAAAGGAAAGGAAAGGAAAGGAAAGGAAAGGAAAGGAAAGGAAAGGAAAGGAAAGGAAAGGAAAGGAAAGGAAAGGAAAGGAAAAATATTATTTATGATAATCAGTGGGAAAAGATTGCAAAATGACTCCTGGATGGAAACTGAACAATTGAAAAATTCTCAAACTCTAGGTACATTCTGAAAGTTTTGATCACCAATGCCACAATACAACCCCAAGGTGAAATATTTTCTCATTTCATGAGAAATGAGAAAATTTTGTTTGCTACTGTAAAGTTACAGATAGCTCATCCCCATGAGCAGCTGGATAGCTGCATGAGAACACTTCCTAGCTTAGAAAAAAAAAAATTAAGAGCTAGATTTATTGCATTACCTTCTGCCTTTCTCTGCCCCAGGTAGGGTAAAATACCTTATGCAGGATAAACTATGCCCATGACATTCTGGAGGAATAAGAGAAGGTTAATCATGTCCTCATTTACTGCAATTATTATTATTATCTCCAAAAGTAATACATACTTCTAATCCTTCAACAATGTTCAGACAAATCAGTTAAGTTAAGTTATTGTTATTATTATCGGACACCAACCAAACAAAACAAATACAGTTGACTCACATATTGTTGGGTGGAACGTTGGAATCTGGAACAGAGTTGAGGGCAGCAGTGAAAATGCTGGTGAGCTTTAAGTTGAGAATGGGCAGGAAGTGGATGGAAGGAGATACTCCCTAAAACCGTGCAGAGCTTACATAGTAATTGTGTAGTGTAGGGGTCCGCAACCTGTGGCTCTGGAGCCGCATGTGGCTCTTTCACCCCTCTGCTGCAGCTCCCTGTCAATCAAAATATGTATCACAACCACCAATGTGTGACACCCACCGGCACGCAATTTATTGAGCTGGGTAGGCCAACCCTGGATAAATCCAAATAAAGAAAAGTTTCAGAAGAAAACAGAAGGTTTAATCCAACTACATATGCTAGTTTTGTGGCTGCTCAAGAAATAGACAGGTACAGGAAGGGTTCCCAGTGTTTTCTTTTCTTTGGGAAATGGGTCCAAATGGCTCTTTGAGTGTTTAAGGTTGCAGACCTCTGGTGTAGTGTGTGCTAGGCAGCCTTTTCACTCCTTCTCTCAACACAGCTTCCGATTTCACCACCGGTAGTGGTCAACCCAGAAGATCAGATGACGCTCTCAAATAAGATTAATTTTGTACTGTAGTTTAAGATTTAAATTTTACTTTTCTAATCTGTCAAATGAAAGATTTTGATTTTCCTGTTGGATTACTTTGAGCCAGCCTATTGGATTGTGGGGGAAATTGCAGAAGGGAGAAAAGAAAGTGGATTTAATTGAAGTTCTGCAGAAAGGCACAGCAACAAAACCCTGATCTCTGATATTCATTACAAATGAAGTCAAATGATCTTTTTCAACCACCTGCCAAAATTACCTGTGGAATCTTGAAAATATTTATAGTTTGCATCATGTAGGATGAAGTAGGAGCATCCAATCCTCCAATGATGGCCATGAGATTCTTCTGGGTATCACATCTGTAGTTAGGGACAAATTCTTGGGACTTGAAGAGCAGGTCCAAAGTGGTGCGATAGGTCATCCTTGGATTGTAGTAACTGTCATAGATGTGGAACCCAAGAGTGACGTTAGGTAAGATCTTGGAGTCTTCATTGATCTCCTTCACTGCAAAGGCCAAGGCAAGGACGTGTTGATAGAATTTGGTTATGACGCTACAAATAAATTAAATAACCCATTGAAAAAAACAATTCTGCAATTCTTGTAAGGTTGCATCATTTCTACATGAATAACCAACAATCTCTCTTGGAAGTAGGAATAGGACAGCCTTTCTAAAATAGTCAAAAATTTCCACAGAGTTCAATTTTATATTTGACATGGTGGTTTTCATGATTAGCAGCAATTATATACTACAATCCTGGCCAATAGATGGGGAAGAAATGGAAGTAGTGACACATTTTATTTTCCTGGGCTCCAAGATCGCCGCAGATGGGGACTGCAGCCAAGAAATTAAAAGACGCTTGCTCCTGGGGAGGAAAGCTATGACAAATCTAGACAGCATTCTAAAAAGCAGAGACAAAGAAAAGTGCGTACAGTCAAGAAAATGGTTTTTGCAGTTGCAATGTATGGCTGTGAATGTTGGGCCATAAGAAAGGCTGAGCGCCAAAAAATTGATAACTTTGAACTCTGGTGCTGGAGAAGACTTCTGCGAGTCCCTTGGATTGCAAGGGATCAAACCGGTCAATCCTAGAAGAGATCAACCCTGACTGCTCTTTAGAAGGCCAGATCCTGAAGATGAAACTCAAATACTTTGGCCACCTAATCAGAAGGAAGGACTCATTGGAGAAGAGCCTAATGCTGGGAAAGATTGAGGGGAAAAGAAGAAGGGGATGACAGAGAATGAGGTGCCAGGATGGAGTCACTGAAGTAGTCGGTGTAAAATTAAATGGACTCCTGGAGGAACATTGTCCATGGGGTCACGATGGGTTGGATACAACTTTGCAACTAACAACAACAACAATATACTGCAAAAAATAAAAGCAGTGACCTTTTTAAAGTTAACAAATATAATTCTAACAATTTTGGCACTAAGTAGAATAGGAACATCTTCAGCAAGTATCACCTACTGTATGTATGTTTTGTGAGGGGTGATCATGCAGAACCTTTTTTAAAATCACCTCAAGCGCGTTAAATGTCCTTCAGTAGATATCTTGCCCCAAACTTTTATGCCTTTCATGAGAAGGACTTGTATATAATGTAAAGAAAATGATTTCTTCTCCCCACAATACAGTACATTTGAAAGACAAAGAAGGCTTAGTATATTTATATACATATACATTTATTCTAAAAAGCTTTTACCGAGATCAGCAATTTTGGGAGGACCTGGCTAAGAGAAGAAAAAAACATGGGAAGAATAAAAATCCTTACAGAGGTAATTCATAAGGTTTTAGAGAAGGGTGTTCCTTAAATTCAATTTCATAAAAGTGGTAAAAAATCTGAGACACCATCCCACCAATGACAAGCTCACCAGGCTGGTACCACTCATGTGGAACAGGGAAAGCTTCACTTGCAGGGCAGCTCAAAGTAGCTACTTTGTATATCAGGAACATCAGAAGGAATAACATCATCATGCTCTTCAGATGGTGAAAATATTTGTGTGTTCTATAATATCTATAGGATGCATTTACCCCAATGGTTCCTCCATGGTTTAATCTGTTATCTGAGAACGCCCTTAATCCATTGATTTCTATTTAAAGAGCCATGTGGGGGCCAATTTATACCTTGAATATCACAAGGATTGGAATATATATATATTCTGGCAAAGGAGAAAGGCAGTAAGGAACTTGAAGTGATGTATCAGACAGGATCCTTATTATCCCTGGTGCCAATCTCCCTGTGGTTCAAAGTTAATTGCTGCTACCGACAACCTCCCATCGACCCGTGCGCTCCCACAGAGAGGGCCTCCTCGGGGTGCCCTAAGCCAAACAATGTAGGCTGGTGACCCCCAGGGGGAGGGCCTTCTCTGTGGGGGCACCTACCCTCTGCAATCAGCTGCCCCCAGAGATAAGGAGAATCCAAGACCTCGGTGCCTTCCACAGTGCCCTTAAAACCTTCTTTTTCCAGCAAGCCAGGCTGGCCTAACGCTTTTTAAAATGTTTTTAATTGTCTGTTATTGTTTTTAACCATGGGGCCAAATTTATATATATCTTTTTAATTGTATTTTAATGTTTGTAGTTTATGTTTTTTACTTGGCTGTTCACCGCCCTGAGTCCTCAGGGAGAAGGGCGGTATACAAATTTAAAAATTAATTAATTAATTAATTAATTAATTAATTAATTACCAAACAGACACCTTAATTATTGTTGAATTAAATGCTTTTATGCAAAGCCTTTGATATTTTAGCCTAGCTAAAAATATATATATAGTGATTTCTCTATCATATTGTTTTATTTTTTTTATGGAAGACCATAGTGGCCTACAGGTGAAGCTTTTACCTCACAATCAGGAGGCTGCAAGTTTGATCCTAGGTAGCGGCAGATGTTTCTCTCTCTGGGTCCAAAGAGAAAATATCTGCTGTGAGTTCCATGTAGGCATCAGGAAGGACATCTGGTCAGTAAACTCTCAGTTCCACTCAGTCGCCCTGATTCCACCCCAATACAAGGGATTATAAGGGATTAAAAGAAAAAAAAAAACAACTTTTATTTTTCATGAGGGAATAAGTGGTTGATGGTTTAATTATTTTTTTAAATAAACACAGGCCAATATAAGTAGTCTAAGTTAGAGAACCACAAACCACAATAGGAAATATTAAACTGATACACAAAGAAGATAAAAAAAATATGTTGTTATTGAGTGTGGCTGTCAGAATTTCCATGGCTCTGTTTCAGGAGGTTGTGTGTTCTACCAATGAACCCTTGCTTCATGTATAGGGTCATCTGGATGTCTTCTCTGAAACTGTCAGGATTTTGTTTGTCAATTCTTAGGATGCTTCCTACATCTTAAACTGGTTTTTTAAGAATAGAGTAGAGTAGAGTTGAGTAGAATGGCAATAGCAATAGCACTTAGATTATATACTGCTTTACAGTGATTTACAGCGCTCTCTAAGTGGTTTACAGAGTCAGCATATTGCCCCCAACAATTTGGGTCCTCATTTTACCTACCTCGGAAGGTGGTGAGATTTGAATTGCCAAATTGCAGACAGCCAGCAATCAGCAGGAGTAGCCTGCAGTACTGCACTCTAACCACTGTTCCACCATGGCTTAGAATAGAATAGAATAGAATAGAATAGAATAGAATAGAATAGAATAGAATAGAATAGAATGGAATGGAATGGAATGGAATGGAATGGAATGGAATGGAATGGAATGGAATGGAATGGAACTGGGTGGGGTGGGGTGGGGAGGGAAAGGGAGAGGAGAGGAGAGGAGAGGAGAGGAGAGGAGAGGAGAGGAGAGGAGAGGAGAGGAGAGGAGAGGAGAGGAGAGGAGAGGAGAGGAGAGGAGAGGAGAAGAGAAGAGAAGAGAAGAGAAGAGAAGAGAAGAGAAGAGAAGAGAAGAGAAGAGAAGAGAAGAGAAGAGAAGAGAAGAGTTGGAAGGGACTTTGGAGGTCTTTTATTCCAACCTCTGCTCAAGCAGGAAACCCTATCCCATTTCAGACAAGTGGTTGTCCAATCTCTTCTTAAAAACATCCATTGTTGGAACATTCACAAATTCTGGAGGAAATTTGTTCCACTGATTAATGGTTCTAACTGTCAGGAAATTTCACCTTAGTTGTAGATTGCTCATCTCCTTGATTAATTTTCATCTAAGGAAATCCCTGAGATATTGGAACACTGTTTTCATGTCACAGCCTCCAGTTCCCTAATCACCTTTTTGCTCTTCTCTGCATTCCTTCTAGAGTCTCAACATCTTTTTTTACATTTTAAGGGCTGTGGTGGCGCAGTGGTTAGAACAGGGGTCTCCAACATTGGCAACTTTAAGACTTGTAGACTTCAACTTTCAGAGTGCCTCAGCCAGCTTTGAGGAATTCTGGGAGTTGAAGTCCACAAGTCTTAAAGATGCCAAGGTTGGAGACCCCTGGGTTAGATTGCAGTACAGCAGGCTACTTCTGCTGACTGCCAGCTGACTGTAATTTGGAAGCTCGAATCTCACCAGACTCAAAGTTGACTCAGCCTTCCATCCTTCCAAGGTGGGTAAAATGAGGACCCAAATTGTTGGGGGCAATATGCTGACTCTGTAAACCGCTTAGAGAGGACTGTAAAGCACCATGAAGTGGTATATAACTCTAAATGCTATTGCTATTGTCTTGACCAAAACTGGATGCAGTATTCCAATTGTGGTCTCAAAGGTAAAGGTAAAGGTTCCCCTTGAGCATATGTGCTAGTTGTTCCTGACTCTAGGGGGTGGTGCTCATCTCTGTTCCAAAGCCGAAGAGCCAGCGCTGTCCGAAAACATCTCCATGGTCATGTGGCCAACATGACTAAACTAAAGGCACATGGAACGCTGTTCTCTTCCCACCAAAGGTGGTCCCTATTTTTCTACTTGCATTTTTCACATGCTTTGGAACTGCTAGGTTGGCAGAAGCTGGGACAAGTAACGGGAGCTTACCCCATTACGTGGCTCTAGGGATTCGAACCGCTGAACTACCGACTTTTCAATTGACAAAATCAACATCTTAGCCGCTGAGCCACCACATCCCATTTTGGTCTTACCAAGGCATTATAAAATGGTATTAACACTTCAGATAATCTTGATTCTATCCCTCTGTTAATGCATATTTCATACTTAATCATATTCTCATTTGCAGCAGAAAATGTCAGGTATTTACTTAATGCATATGCAGATAACAAAATCAGGCATATACGATAATAATCCTGCTTTAATTTTCTTCCTTAAAAGAAACTACTTTTAGGCTTAGTTTAAACATAATTTAAAGCTTAACATCAAGCAATCTCCCCAAAGAGTAGTGCAGTGGCCCAGAGGTTGAACTCTCACCTCACAATCAGGAGGCTATGAGTTCAATCCTAGGTAGAGGCAGATATTTCTCTCACTGG
This sequence comes from Arizona elegans, assembly GCA_022577455.1. Taxonomy (NCBI): domain Eukaryota; kingdom Metazoa; phylum Chordata; class Lepidosauria; order Squamata; family Colubridae; genus Arizona; species Arizona elegans. Next base: position 260,081 of record JAKOOJ010000076.1, on the reverse strand, counting down.
GCACAATGAGAATATATCAGCTGAAAAAAACTCCTCATTTTACTGGTTCTATCTATCTATCTATCTATCTATCTATCTATCTATCTATCTATCATCTATCTATCATCTGCAATAGAACATTCACAATATTTTCGTCATATATTTTCATCTTTGTGGTCCCTCCCTATAAAAGACAGGGCTGCAGATTTATTTCAAGATTTCACGTTTGCCTTTCATGGCAAATGTCACAGATTGTCTTTAACAACTTCTAATATGGTATGTATTAATTTATTCATCAATTTTATACTGCTGTTTGTCTCAGAGAAAATTACTTTGGGCAGCATGCAAAAAATCCAGAAGAACAATATATAAAGATCATGAAGATTAGTTAAATCCATTTACCGTGTTTTCCCCAAAATAAGACCTTGTCTTATATTTTTTTAACCCTGAAATAAGTGCTTGGCCTTATTTTTGGGGAGGTCTTATTATTTTGGGGCACGTGGAGCAAAATGGGGCTCTTCTTGCCATCTTACCTGATTTCCAGCTCTGTCCCTAACCAGAGGAAATGGTGGTGATCAGCTATGCATGCATTTAAATATTTTCAGGGAGGGATTATTTTCGGGGAGGGATTATTTACAGGGAGGGATTATTTATTGGGGGGCTTATTTTAATGCATTCACTCAAAAGCCTGATTGGGCTTATTATCCAGGGAGATCTTATTTTCAGGAACACATGGTATATAATGATGATTTTAAAGAATTAGAAACTATAAAAGCTGAACTAAATCAAATCATTCTTTATGATGGTAATTGACTAACATTTACATAAAGCAACTGACTAGCATATACTAATAAAGCATGTGGAGAAGGAAGAATACATTTCTTTTTTTTTTTAAACAAAACTTTATTCATTCTTAAAAACATTTAAAACATACACGTTTCTCTTAGTCAAGAAACAAATTTACATATACAGTACACAACTTCACCTACTAACTAATTTCTATTATTATATATACATATATACAAACATACAGTGACATATTTCATTTTCTATCCATCTGAAAGTGCAGTTTTTAATTATATTAATTTCTTCTAAATTTCATCTCTACCCATTTCCCCTCCTCTGATTTATCTACTGGTACCATCTATTCCATATTGTAAAATATTTTGAGTCCTCCTTGTCCTGTAACTCTAAAGTTAATTTGTCCATTTCTGTGCATGTGTATATCTTTTGTATTAGCTCCTGGTCGGTTGGCAATCGATCTATTTTCCAAAGTTGTGCTACCGCTAATCTAGCTGCCGTAATTATGTGAAGTATTAAATATTTTATATCATTTCTAATGTTCTTTTTAATCATGCCTAATAAAAAAATTTCGGGTTCTAATTCAATTTCGTAATCTGTTATTTCTATTATCCACGTTTTTATCTTGTTCCAATATTACTTAATTTCTGGGCAGAGCCACCAAGCGTGGTAAAAAGTTCCCTGTGCTTTTTTGCATTTCCAACAGGTTGGATTTACATTTGGGTACATTTCTTTTCACTATTTTTTTCACATTATTAAAAGGTTACAGTGGAAATGGAATGATGGATACAAAATGAATAGTTATGACCAGGTATTAAACATTTTTAAAAATACATTTATATTTCAGAAACTCTATGATTTTCTCATTTCAAAAAACCCTAACCAATCCAAAAGAGGAGCCTAGTGGCGCAGCAGACTAATAGCCTGTTATTAATATTCAGCTGCCTGCAATTACTTCAAGTTCGAATCTCCCCAGGCTCAAGGTTGACTCAGCCTTCCATCTTTTCTAAGGTAGGTAAATTGAGGACCCAGTTTGTGGGGGCAATAAGCTGACTTTGTATAAAAATGCAAAAGTATGAAGGCTATTGCTTAACGCACTGTAAGCCGCCCTGAGTCTCCGGAGAAGGGCGGCATATAGATAAATAAATAAAAAAAAAAACTGATACCACATGATACCATTTTAAATACATGCTCATAAAATATGATTAACCTTTTACTACATTTATCAAGTGATTTTAAGAATTGAAAATATAAAAACCACATAAGTGGCAGCTGCAAACTTTGGACATCTTTTGAGTTAATATTTCCAGTTATTCTAAGATTAACCAAGAAAGTTACATGCTTATAGCCTTGTTTCCATTGGAAAAGGGGTTAGGCAAAAGAATTTTGGGAAATTACTGAAAATGAGCATGAGCACTGCTGTTGGAATGAGTGATCATAATAAATCTTAATAATTATTTTAATGACCCTGTAATCCCTTGCACTGAAGTGGAGTTGGGGCAACTGAATGGAGCTGAATGTTTATTAACCAGATGCCCTTCCTGATGCCTACATGGAGTTCACAGCAGACAATTACTCATTGCACCCAGAGAGAGAAATATCTGCCATTACCTAGGATTGAACTCACAGCCTCCTGATTGTGAGGCGAAGATCCACTACTGGGCCACCACACTGCTCAACTCTTAATAATCATAATAATTCTCAATATCGACAGAAATAAAAATTATATGTTGCCCGTTTTTCTACACTTTTCTGTCAGCAGTTTCTCATTCAAGAAATTACACCAAGTTTTAATTCCTCTTTATGACTTGTTTTTTGTGGTTTAGCTCAGGCCGGAAAATAATGATGTAACATTTTGGCAAGAATATGCATCCCAGTAAAGCAGCACTGGAGGACAAGATGGAGAAGACCTCAACAGCTACCATGGCTTTTCCTTTGGTGCTCAGATAGGCTGGAAAGAAGGAGACCCACACACTGCAAAAAGCCAACATGCTGAAGGTGATGAACTTGGCTTCATTAAAACTGTCAGGTAATTTACGGGCAAAAAAAGCCACAATAAAGCTGGCGATGGCCAAGATACCCATGTAGCCCAAGACACAGTAGAAGAAGAGAGCTGATCCTTCATTGCACTGTAAAATCATTTCTTGGAGTGGTGACTGCATGTCCAACTCAGGGAATGGAGGTGATGTTGACAACCAAAGGATACAAATACATACTTGTAAGAGAGAGCAGGAAAGGACAATAGAAAAAGCCAATCTTTTCCCCACCCATCTCCTCATCTGAGATCCTGGTTTAGTGGCCATGAAAGCAGCAACTACTATGATGGTTTTGGCCAGTACACTAGAAATGGCCACGGAAAAAGTGACACCAAACATTGATTGTCGGAGAAGGCAGGTCACTTTGCCAGGTTTGTTGAGGAAGAGCAAAGAGGAGAGGAAACAGAGCAGAAGAGAGACAAGAAGGATGTAGCTGAGGGACCGATTGTTGGCTTTGACAATGGGAGTATCCCTGTGCTTAATAAATGTTCCAAGTATCCAAGATGTCAAGAAGAAGAAACAAAGAGCTGCTGAGAGCAAATTAATTCCTAAGGGTTCTTCAAAAGTTAGAAAGACTACCACTTTCAAGATACAGCCTTTCTTTTTTTTATTTGGATAGTGATCTTCTGGACATTGAAAACAGTCATCCATATCTGAAAGAAAAGTCAAGGCATGTTTTTATACATTCCATATTTTTGAAATAATATTTTTATGGGTCCCTCTCAAGTTTTTTTCCTATTGGCTACCACTTTGATCATGTTTCTATAGAACTGCAGTTTTTCCATTGTTGTATCCGTTGTGAGCAGCCTAAAAGAAGTACAATGGGAAGGACAATTATTTTATGAAATGCACTCCTGCTGAATAAATTTTCAAATTTATTAAAATTTAGGCCATTTTGACCTTTCCCATTTTTCCAAAACACGGAGAAGAAATACAGTATATGAGAATGGATATAAGAGTTTAGCTCTTATAGGCAAACTTTATATTCAGAACAACAGATTGTGATTCACAAGTATAGAAATGAATATTCACCTTGAAGAATTCAGTAAACTATGTGCTATACTGAAATAGCATATTGCACCTTGCTTAAGTCTATCCATTGAAAACCTGCTGGGATGTCTAACTTACCCTTTTCATTTGAAATCTTCCCTTCTGGGCAAGGAACACAGTTGTAGCAACAGAATTGTTTTCCTTCCAACCCTTTCTTCCAGTATCCAGGGGAGCAATGGTCATTACACACAGAAATTGGAAGAACCTGGTGATAAACATAAAAGATTTTGCAAAGGGAATTTTTTAAGCAGTTTATAATGTTCTAATTTATGGTAGCAAGAAGAATATTTGAATTCCTCAAGGGTTTGTCCAGGTGTATTATAAGGTAAAAATTTCCCTGTGCAGTCATGTCCAACTCTAGACACAGTGCTCATCTCCATTTCTTGGCCAAGGGATCCAGCATTGTCCAAAGATATTTTCCATGGTCATGTAGCCAGCATGGCTATATGCCAAAGGCACAAGGAACGTTGTTACCTTCCCAACAAAGTGCTACCTATGAATCTACTCTCATTAGCATGCTTTGGAATTCCTAGGTGGGCAGGAGCTGAGCCCGGAATGGGAGCTTACCCTATTGCATGACACACAGGTCTCAAACCTGGGCTATCATCTTTCCAGCTGACAAGCTCAGTGTCTTTAACCAGTGAGCCTTCACATATTTATACTATCCATTAAAATGTTGACATTATAAGGATGTGCAAAGGGTGTGTTTGGCGAATGGCCGAGTAAATCAAGAAATATATGTGATTACAACTCCTGTGATTTCAAATGGATATGCAACCCGAATACTAATACCTGTCTTTTAAATTGTAATGTCATTTTGTAAATTTGATGAATGCTTGATAATTAAAATATATGTACAGAATATGCCATTTTTCTTTCAAAAACACAAATTAGATTTCTAATGAGACTATGTTCAATATGGGATCATAATCGATCAAGGATTAAATGAGTCCACACCTGGTTAAAAGCTGGGTGCCACACAATTACCTCTTCATCAATGATTAATTCCTTCACGTTGGGAATATGAGGATCCATCTTTCCAACTGTGACTCTCTGAAAGGATCTATTTGGAAATGTGATCAAGTTGGTGATGTCGAATCCACCAGTTGCTTCTCCTTTCTGATTCAGGAACACTCTCTCCCCAGCTGAATTGTTGAAAGAAATGCCTTGAAGAAATGAATGGAGCTACTTGAAAGAGAATGTAAGAGAGAGGGAATTAAAATCTAACAAATAACAAATAAGTACTCTTAGAATATAGATGATTTATATTTCAGAGAAAGACACTGTTCTAGTATTAATTTAATGTTACTTCCAGGGGAAAAATGAAACAACAGCAGTTAATAAATCAAAATCAAAATGAGGTATTGACATTATACAACTTGATTCAGATATGATTTGTATTCACTATTTAAATGAATTTGGACCATATCTAAATTCATCCTATATTGCTTGTTCTTGATTAGTATAAAGGTATGTGACATTCTGAGACATGACAAATTTCCTTTGGCCAGATTTTATCATCTGAGACTCAATTGTTTTGAGAGAGAGAGAAAAAGAGAGAGAGAGAGAGATTGTGAGAAAGGACAAAAGAGAGAGGGAGGGAGGGAGGGAGAAAGAGAGAGAGATTTTTTTTCAAACATAGAGTTGTTTCAAAGGGTGGAGGCCAGAGCCGAAAACGACTGACATTTGGTCCATTCCTCTTGAACATTGATGGAGATTGCATCCCAACTCTGAAATAATCATGAGCCAAGGAGAAGTAGATTAGAGAACTGGCTGAGGATAATTTTGGATAGCAATTGCACTTAGACTTATATACTGCTTCACAGTGCTTTGCACTGTAAGGGGTTTACAGAGTCAGCATTTGCACCCAACAATCTGGCTCCTGATTTTACAAACCTCAGAAGGATTAAAGACTGAATCAACCTTGAGTCAGTGAACTCAACCTTAATTGAAATACAAGATAGGTGTGGCATGGAAAGATTACCTGCCAAGGCAGCAGTTTCGCAAATTCAACCCTTTGAATTTTTCTTGGTTGGGATTTTGATCTTTGATGCAAAGAATGTGCCACTGCATAAACAGCATTGTAGATACTGTAGCTTTGGCCAGTCATCTGAAATTCAAACAGAGGTGCAGGCAGATTCTCCAAATTCTCTTCCCCACTACAAGTTTCATTGACCAACGAAGGTAAGTCTGCCTTTGAAAACAGACAATCAAACAATTGTTGCCAAATCTCTTGAAGAAATCCATCTTTGTGGGTTGAAGGTTTGATGACTTGAAGAAATTCTTTAAAGCTTTGAACTTCTCTTGAATGCACAATAATGGAAAGAGCCCCATGAAACAACTGGAGATCCCAATCCCTGTGAGTTCCTGTCAGGATGAAATCAATCGGATTCATCAGGATCCAAACCTTTCTAAATAATGTCCCCTCTTTATTTTCAGGATCACGTAGAAACATGATAGTTCTCAGCCACACTATTGTGAATGATTCTCCATAGACAAGAAAAACATTTGCTTTTGGATCTATCAATTTATCAGAAATAATTGAGACTGAATTAAACAATTGGGACAAATCTTCCAAGTGGATATGTTGTGGAATTTTTTGTGTGAAAGCTAAACAGACCCCATTCTGTGAAAGCAATGGCTGCAGTTTCTGCAAAAAACTTTCTTCCTTATTTTCAGAAGCAAAGAGTCCAATCCACGTCCATCCAAAATGGAGAAGAAGTTGAATAAGTCCAGTGTACTGATGCTCCTCTTTTGGGGCCATACAATAAAGTGGAAATAACTCAGTAATCTGAAAGTCTTCTTGGGCAAAGGAACCATAAGTCAACTAAACAAACGAAAAAGAGAAATTCATTATTCATGAATTAATGAAGTCTCCCTGCATTGAACATTTCTCCAATTCTAGATTATGTCAATTCTTCTGAACAAGAGAAGCCATAAAACCCCATGATGAAATATTTTCTCATCTTAAAAATAACTAGATTACAACCACAATCAGTTTCCTAATATAGAGTTTCAAAATGTGTGTCTCCTTAGACCACCTGGAAAATTGCTAACTATCTGAGCTTGTGAGCTAACCTCAGTCTAAGGAAAGAATTCTTAAAAGCTAGACTTACTGGATTATCCTCTGCCCTTATTTGTAGTTACTAAGTCTGCATTACTATTAATCTTCTCATCGTTCCTATCACCCATCTCCTCCCACTTATGACTGTATGACTGTAACCTTGTTGCTGATATCCTTAAGATTTATATTGCCTGTTTCCTTAATATGATTTGATTGCTTATTTGTTCCCTATGACTATCATTAAGTGTTGTACCTTATGATTCTTGACATATGTATCTTGGTGCATATGCACCAAGACAAATTCCTTGTGTGTCCAATCACACTTGGCCAATACAGAATTCTATTCTATTCTATTCTATTCTATTCTATTCTATTCTATTCTATTCTATTCTATTCTATTCTATTCTATTCTATTCTATTCTATTCTATTCTATTCTTCTATTTTATTCTATTTACCAATGCATGAGAGACTATGCCCATGAGGTTCTGGAGGAATAGAAAGGAATGATCATGTTTTCCTTTACTACAATTATTATAGAGATCTCCAAAAGAATTCAATCACAGGAATTGGATATGTCTAGCCTGATGAAGAGGGATGCGTGGTGCAGTGGCTAAGACACTGAGCTTGTCAGTCGAAAGGTTGGCAATTCAGTGGTTTGAATCCCTAGTGCTGCATAAATGGGTGAGCTCCTGTTACTTGTCCCAGCTTCTGCCAACCTAGCAGTTGGATAGGATGTGAAAAATGCAAGTAGAAAAATAGGGACCACCTTTGGTGGAAAGGTAACAGCATTCCGGGCACCTTTGGCATTTAGTCATGCTGGCCATATGATCACGGAGATGTCTTCGGACAGCGCTGGCTCTCCGGCTTTGAAACAGAGATAAGCACCACCCCCTAGAGTCAGCACCATATGTGCGAAGGGAACCTTTACCTTTAGTCTGATGAAAAGAAGGCCTAGGGGAGACATTACAGCAATGTTGCAATATTTGAGGGGCTTCTACAAAGAAGAGGAAGTCAAACTATTTTCCAAAGCACCAAAAGGCAGGGCAAGAAACAATGGATGGAAACTAACCAAAGAAAGAAGCAACCTAGAAGTAAAGAGAAATTTTCTAACAGTGGGAATAATCAACCAATGGAAGAAGTTGCCTTCAGATGTTGTGGGTGCTCCATCACTGGAGGCTTTCAAAAAGAGATTGGACAATCATTTATCTGAAATGCTATAGGGGCTCCTGCTTGAAGAGGGGGTGAGACTACTAGAAGACCTCCAATGACCCTTCCAGCTCTATTATTCTATGGGCTAAGGAGCCTTTTCTATCCTCCTTTTGATACAACTCCAGATTTCACCATAGATAGTGGTCACACCACAATGTCAAGTGACTCTCTCAAATAAGATTGATTTTGTACTGTAATTTGTGATTTAAATTTTAATGTTCTAATATATGATTGTAATAAAAGATTAGAATAGAATAGAATAGAATAGAATAGAATAGAATAGAATAGAATAGAATAGAATAGAATAGAACAGAGGTATTGAGTTGTGGGATCAATTGCAGAAGGGAGAGCAAAGAAAGCCAAATTGAAGTCCTGCAGAGAGGCATGGCAAAATACTAACTAACCCTATATCACTAATCCTTCAACAATTGCTAGGAAAAACAGTTGAGTTTTATACTAAACTACTTTTATCACACACCAACCAAATCATAGCAAGAAAAATTGTGACCTATTGCTGCATGGAAGTCAAAACACCTCTATGATTGTAATAACATATTTTGATTTCATTGGATTACCTTGAACCAGTCTATTGAGTTATGGGAAAAACAGATGAGGGGTGATAAAAGTGCATTTAATTAAATTCCTGGAGAATGGTATACCAAACAACTAGTATCTACTATTAATTACAAAAAAACTTTCCTCTCTCACTGTACTCCAAACTACCTGTGGAATTTTGTAGACGTTTAAACTTTCTGCCATATAGATAGATGTATCAGGACCTAACCCTCCAATGATTGCCATGAGATTCTTCTGGCTATCACATTTGTAGTTAGGGACAAATGCCTGGGATTTGAAAAGCAGGTCCAGAGTGGTACGATAGGTCATCCTTGGGTTGTTGTAACTGTCATAGATGTGGAACCCGAGAGTGATGTTAGGTAAGATCTGGGAGTCCTCATTGATTTCCTTCACAGCAAAGGCCAAGGCGAGGGCATGCTGGTAGAATTTGGTGATTACGCTGCAAATAGTTTAAACACCCCATTGAACGAAATAAGCTGACAATTCTTTTATAGTGAAAGCATTGATATAAGAGTAACAACTTCTGTCTCTTTTTAAGTGAGAAGATGAGAGTCTTTGTAAAAAACACTCAATAATTTGTACAATTTTCAACTGTGTATAGCATTTCCATGATTTGCCACAAATAAGTATAGAACAAAGTCGTGATTTTTTTCCCCAAGCTATGACATTATTTTAATCAGTTTGGCACTATATAGGAAGGATCAGTCATTTAATATATGTATGTTACGCGAGTAGTGACTACACAGACTAGATCATTTTAATTATCTTATACTCACTAAATATTGTCCAAAAGACTTCTTGTTGGACTTAATACAATGAAAAGAAAATGATTTGTTTTACGAAAGTGAGATAACTTTGAAAGGCAAGGAAACAAGTGTAAGTTTATATAAAAAACTATTCATTTATTCTCAAAGAGCTATTAGCCATATAAACAATTTTGGGATATCTGGCTAAGATGAATGGAAAGGAAGAAAAAATCCTTACACTGGTAAATCATAAGGATTTATAGAAGGATGCTCCTTAAATTCAAGTTCAAAAAAGTGGTAAATTATCTGAGACACCATCCCACCTACAATGAGGTCACCAGGCTGGTACCACTCATGGGGAATCGGGAAAGCATCAGTTGCAGGGCAGCTCAGAGTAACTGCTTTCTGCACCAAGAGCATCAGAAGGAACAACATCTTCAGGCATTTGTCATAGTGTAAGTATTTCTGTCTCCTGTCAATAAGGAATTTTGTATTTCAAGTGGTTCATTCAATGATTGAGCCAAGGTTTGTATCTGATAATGCACCTAATCAAAAATCCCATCATTTTCTATTTGAAGTTCCTTGTGTGTGCAAGTTTGTATAGTGACTATCACTAGGATTGAACAGATGTCCTGGAAAAGAAGAAAGGAGGGAGGAAACCTGTAGCAATGAATCTGACATAGCCATTATTATCCCTTTGTGCCAAACTCCCTGGGGTTCAAGAGTTACTTTATAACCAGATTGATACCTTAATTGTTGCTGAACTTAAATACCTCGATGCACAATCCTTGATGTTTTGGCCTAGCTAAAAAAAAAAATACTGCGATTCCTGCAGGAGATAATTATTTTGTTTTTGGTGAGGCAATAAGTGGTTCCAGTGATGGTTCAATTTTGTTTTTCAAATGAGCAAATGGTAATAAAAGTAATCTATGGGACATTGGCAATTAAAAACAGCCTCAAGTGTTGAAATTCATGTTCATTCCTTACAATGGAACAGGGTTTCCATTTTCCATATAAAACCAATATATTTGTTTAGTAGAGAAGAGGAAATTTGTCAGACCTCTTAAGGTCAGACAAATAAGACAATAATTTCTCTGGATGTTTTGTCCAAATTTTCATTCAAAGAATGTTGAAGCATGAAATGATAATAACATTAATACTGTTGGAAGAATTGTCCACCTGGGTGCAGTTCCAAGAGGGGGAAAAAGACATTGGAAACATGGAGGCTGATTGGAAAGATGGTTTATTGATGTACAGGCCCACATGGGTTTGAGGTCCTGGGCAGCTGACCACATGAGTTGAGAATGGGAGTTATTTATTACCCTCTCTGGTATTTGAACTTGAGCTTCCTGTTCCTGTGCAACAGCATGTATTCTATTGGCTGTTGTAGGGATCATGGCTACATGTAGGGGTGTTGATGGAATGAAGGGGCTTGTTGGGCAATTCCTGTCCTGGCTGAGAGCTAATGCTACCTTTGTTCAGAATATCCTGTCTTGAATGGATTACCAAATCTGCATTTTTAAAAGTTGGCCCCTTAGTTTTTTCTTGGGGCTCTGAGTTTCTGCCTTCACAGTGTGCAAAAATCCAGGACACGTGAGATCATCATCAGTTAAAACCATTCTGTAACAATTATTTAAAAGAATCAAAAGTTATAAAGCTAAACCAGGAAAAGTTCAAATCAAGTCAAGTCACTCTTTATGATGTTTATTGGCCAGCATATGTTTCTAATAAAGGATGAAACAACAACAACATAGAAACTTGAAAACATTCATATTTCAATGATCCCACACCTATCCAAAAAGGATATCCCCCTGATACTGTGTGGAGTACATTTTCATAAAATGTAATTCCATTTTTACTACATTTATGAAGTCATTTATGAATAGAAAATACAAAAACTATAAAAAAGGCATGGTCCCATTCCCTAAGGAGATACATTTGGAGGGACCCAGAAGAAGGATCTTCTCCATGGTGACTTCCACCCTCTGGAACATCGTCCATTCAGGCATTAGACTGTCCCCCCACTTTGACATTCTTCTGTAAAGCCCTGAAGGCCTGGTTTTAACAGCAAGCCTAGGGAACCCAGAGTGGAATCGAGCAGGGGTGAAATGTTCCCGATTCAGTCCGGTTCACCCAAACCAGTAGTAAAAAATGTAAAAAAACCGAAAAAGTTCCGAAGATCAGGTGAGCGATGCACGATCGTCGGAGGGTCTTTTTTTTTTTTTTACTTTTTTAGCATTTTTTTACTACCGCTTCTCTAGAATCGGTACTAAAAATGCTTTAGAAAAATTTAAAAAAGGCTCTGTCGATCAAATCTGTGGCGTGTGATCATCAGAGCCTTTTTTTTTTACTTTTAAAAGCATTTTTTTACAACCTATTCAGCCGAATAAAAAGTAAAAGTAAAAAAAAAGGCTCCGAAGGTCATGCACCACAGCTGATCACAACTCCCTGCACACTCTTCTACTTACCCCATGCCTCCTTTTGGCATGCACTGTGCACACACACACACACCCTTCACATTTGGTGCGTGGTGAGCACTGAACATTCATGCACACAGCACAACTTTGGTGCACAATGCTCATGTGAAGCCAGCGAACTGGTAGTGAACCAGTTCAGATTTCACCACTGCCCCAAAGGTGCTTTTTCAGGAGGCAACTGGACTTTCTTGTTTTTTCTTTTGAAGACGTTTTCAAAAGAAAAAAGAAAGGAAGGAAGTCCAGCGTCTCTGGAACCGTCTGTCCGAAGCCGAGTAATGCACGACACACACGCAATGGAATGGCAAAAATAGCCCGGTTTAATGTTGGATACAGGGCAGTTTACAGGAAACGCTGGCGCTGTGATAATAGCACAAAAACGGACTCGGCTAGATGCTCTGCCTCCTCAGCTTTATCGGCTGTGGGATGGGTTGCAGCTGTAGCAGATTTGAATATACCGCCCATTCTCTTCCCCCCCGTGGAGCCAAGGACACTAGTAAGTGATGTCATCCGACGTTGCCGACATCGCTCCTCTGACTGCTCGTTCTTCCGATTCCCCCTTCCATACACCGCCTGTCACCTGTCACCTTCCATGTGGTTTCCTAATCGCACCACTCCCCTCCACCATTGGTCTCTTCCTGGGTATTTGCTTGACAACCCTCCCCATCATGGCCAGGGTTCTGTGTCATCATGGTCATCATATAAGGCTCTGTGACGAGGAGTTCTTGACCCTTGACATGACCATGACATGGATGGCTGAGACTCTCTACAGACTTATTTGACTGTGTGTTGTTGCCAGAGGGGGATATAGTTCTTTATTATCTTCTATGTTGCATTTTATTGACGATAAATTGCCTAGATTCACTGTGAGCAAGTAGGCGGTATAAATTTTCTACAAAAATAAATAAGGAAACTGCAAATATTGGATATGATTTGATTCAGTATCTCTAATCTTCTAACACAAGAACTGGATACTCAATGTCTTGCAATCCTGGGGTGTTGAAAGACAGAAAATGTTTAATTAAAAAATGTTGGAGAATGATTGCAAATGCAGCAGCATGAGCATTTCTTTTCAAATTGGCAACTATAATAAATCTTAGTGTTCAGGATACTCCTCCATCCATCAATCATCTGTTGTCAGAATTAAGGACTTCTATATGTCTCCTATGGATAGCAAACAATCCTTCTGTCTTTTTTGTGAGCAATTTCTCAAAGGCAGAAATATTACATAATGTGCTAATTCCTCTTTATCAGATGCACCCTGTGGTTGAGGTCAGGTCTTAAAACAATGATGTAGCACTTTGGCAAGAATATGCATCCCAGTAATGCAGCGCTGGAGGACAAGATGGAGAAGACCTCCACAGCTACCATGGCTTTGCCTTTTGTGCTTAGATAGGCTGGAAAGAAGGAGATCCACACACTGCAGAAGGCCAACATGCTGAAGGTGATGAATTTGGCTTCATTAAAGCTGTCAGGTAATTTACGGGCAAGAAAAGCCACAATAAAGCTGGCGATGGCCAAGATACCCATGTAGCCCAAGACACAGTAGAAAAAGAAAGCTGATCCCTCATTGCACTGTAAAATCATTTCCTGGAGCTCTGAGTGCATATCCAACTCAGGGAATGGAGGTGATGTTGACAACCAAAGAACACAAATACATACTTGGACAATAGAACAGGAAAGAACAACAGAAAAAGCCAAACTTTTCCCCACCCACTTCCTCATCTGTGATCCAGGTTTAGTGGCCATGAAAGCCACAACCACAGTGATGGTTTTGGCCAGCACACTAGAAATGGCCACTGAGAAGGTGATGCCAAAAGTTGGTTGTCGGAGAAGGCAGGTCACCTTGTCAGGTTGGCTGAGAAAGAACAAAGAGGAGAGGAAACAGAACAAAAGAGAGACAAGGATGGTGTAGGTGAGGGACCGGTTGTTGGCTTTGACAATGGGAGTATCCCTGTGCATAATAAAAGTTCCAAGTACCCAAGAAGTCAAGAAGAAGAAACAAAGAATTGCTATGGATAAACCAATTCCTAAAGTTTCTTCCAAATTTAGAAAGACCAGCAATTTCAAGATACAGCCTTTCTTTTCTTTATTTGGATAATGATCTTCTGAACATTCAGAACAGTCATCCATATCTGAAAGAAAAGGCAAGGCGTTTATACATTTAATATTTTAGAAACATGATATCCCCCCTTCAGATTTAGAAATCTGAGGGGGGATATAAGAGTTTAGCTCTTATGGGAAAACTTTATATTCAGAACAAAAGATTGTGATTCACAAGTATAGAAATGAATATTTCTATACTTGTGAATATTTGTTTACACTAAAGTAGTTTATTATAGTTTGCTTAAGTCTATTCAATGAAAATTTGCTGGAATGTCTAACCTACCCTTTTCATTTGAAATCTTCCCTTCTGGGCAAGGAACACAGTTGTAGCAACAGAATTGCTTTCCTTCCAATCCTTTCTTCCAGTATCCAGGGTAGCAAGGGTCATTACATTGAGAAAAGGGAATAACCTGGTGATAAAGATAAATGATTTTGTAAAGGGAAATTTTTAAGCAGTTTATAACGTTCTTATCCATGGTATTGAGAAGAACATTTGAATTCCTGACTTCTGGCTGATATCGCAGCGATATCGGACATGAGAAGGGGGTCTCCGAGCTCCCACACCAAGTTCTCCACATTAAAGGGCTCCAAAAGGAACTAAAGCCACCCTGGAGGGTGGTGAAGAAAAGAGGGGCACCCTGCAAGTCGTAGAGAGTCTCAATCTCGCCTGTTGAGAGCGCCATCTACTGACAAAGGAAAACATACCATATTCTACAACCCTGGGAAAATTTTCGATTAGAAAAATAAACAACATTTATTTGGAAAACTGTGGTGATATTTACTGTTCTATACTTATCTACCTTATGACTATGGGCAGTGCAATGGTGAGAACAAGGAAGATACCTAAGTAAAGCAATATTTGAATGTTAAGATATATGATTAAACTTATAGAGGGGACATAAGAGATATTTGGAGAGTTCTCTGGACTACCTGGACATCTGAATGAATAATTCTGGGATATAAAATAACTGTGACTAAAGTATTCTTTGAAGAGCAACATTAGGCCTGAATATATGGTTGTTGAACTATTGAGTAAAAGTGGACCTTATTAAAATAAGACGAGATGCTCCATATGGGGGAAATGAGTGGAAGTTCAAAAAAAATATTGTTGATGTTCAAAAGCATTAAGGACTCTATGACAAAAAAACTTCAGGGAGATAACCAATTTAATGCAAAGCATAGATGGGAAAATAGAAAAGATTCTACAAGGGACAATGAATAAAGACCAAGATGCCCAGGAGAGGGAGGAGACAAGAGAAAGAATGGAGGAAAAGACAGAACAGATAAATCAACAAGCAAAACAAGAAGAGAAGATAATAAAGACTATAATGATGAATGAAACAAATCAGGGGAAAAGTATTTTAAGAGATTTCAAAATGGAATGGGAAGATACCATTGAAAAAGAGATAGGAGTTTGGGCAAATACCCTGGAGGCTTGGCAGCATAAGAGGATAGAGATGGAGGAATATAGAAAGAGTAAACAGAAACAGTCGAAACAGTAAAAATGCAGAGGTAGATAGAGACAAAGATCCAAGAGAGGAGTATGGGAGGTATGTCAGAAAACAAATAAGAATTGAAATATTAAAATGGGCAAGAGATGGATAGAAAGGAAAGGGGTTAGCTTGTCCCCCCCTTCTTTCTTTAATATAATGGGGGCCTGATTAAAAGTTATTTATTTATTTATTTATTTATTGCTTTGATTTATATGCCATCCTTCTCCAGAGACTCAGGGCAAGCTTACAATGTGTTAAGCAATCACCTTCATACTTTTGTATATACCTGCTTAGTAGGGTTTTTGGCCCTCCCTAAGTGGTGTTCTTTTTTATACAAAGTCAGCTTATTGCCCCCACAATCCGGCTCCTCATTTTACCTACCTCGGAAGGATGGAAGGCTGAGTCAACCTTGAACCTGGTGACATTTGAACTCACAGTAATTGCAGGCAGCTGGCAGCTAAGTGCTACTTTAACAGCACTTTAGTCCGCTGCTCCACCAAGGCTCTTTTTCTTCTTATACTTCTTATAATACAAGTAGAAGTAGAAATAAAGATACATGTGTTATAAAATGAATAAATGGGCAGAAGATTAGAGGTTGAAAGATGGATTTAATATGTATGTATAAATAATATGGTGATTGTTGTCAGGATGGAGTAAGGGGGTTAGATTTTAATACAATACTAGGATTAGTAAAATTGGCCTGATTAAATAGAATAAATTAAAGAATTAAATGGCAAGATTAGAGGTTGAAAGAGAGTATTATTATTATGCATGCTTAAACAATGGTGTAATTGGCATTAGAATGATACATTGAAATACTGAATAATTTCATAATAAAGGTTTATATCTTAATACAAATAGTAAAATAGTATCAAATAATACTGAGTCCACACCTGGTTAAAAGCTGGGTGCCACACAATCAGCTCTTCATCAATGATTAATTCCTTCATATTGGGAATATGAGGACCCATCTTTCCAACTCTAACTCTCTGAAAGGATCCGTTTGGAAAAGTGATCAAGTTGGTGATGTCAAAACCACCTGTTGCTTCCCCTTTCTCATTCAGGAACACTCTGTCCTCAGCTGAATTGTTAAAAGAAATGCCTTGAAGAAATGAATGGAGCTACTTGAAAGAGAATGGAAGAGAGAGAGGGGGGGAGGGAGAGGGGGGGTGAGAGAGAGAGGGAGAGGGAGAGGGAGTTGGAAGGATAATAATGAAGAAGTGGCCAATATATTAAACTTTTACTTACACATTTTTCCCATTGCTCTAACAAATATCAAATAAGTACACGTAGAATATAGATAATCTATATTTCAGAGAAAGACACAGGTCTGTTCTAGTATTATTTTAATGTTACTTCCAGGGGAAACAGGATGGAAACAACATCATCTATCTCCAATCTACAACAGAGTCCTTTCAACAGTTCCAAGAACAAAGCACACCCATTTGTACCACACAGGTAATCCTGATGACTCAGATAAACCTCCAGGTGACCTTAATGACTCGCTAAAAGAATGTAAATGACCACTTGTCTGCAAGGAGTATAAATCCTTCCATTCCCCACCATTCAATCAGAGCTGAAGAAGTTTCTTGGATGAGAAGTGAAACGTCTTCAAAGAAAATCCAGAAAGTCCAGTTGCCTCTTGAAAAAGCACCTTTGGGACACTTATACCACATCACTGTGCTTTACAATAATAAATAAATAACTTTATTGTCACTGTACGTGTATACACGGTACACCCATTCACTTAACACCCAAAGACCAGGTCCAACACACATAACGATCTCCAAACACACTCCCACCCACCACAATTCCCAACCCCTAAACCACCCAAACATCCACACAACAGACCAAGTAATACTGTCCAACAACTCACTGATGGTGGCCCTTCAGTTCATTGTTGAGTGCAATTATAGCTGTGGGATAAAAACTATTCAGAAAATGTGTGGTCCAAGTTTTAATTGTTCTGTATCTTCTGCCAGAAGGCAACAGTCCAAAAAGATTGTAAGCAGGATGGGAAGAATCTCTGAGAATGTTTTGCAACTTTCTCCAACAGCGAGATTTGAAGATGTCATCCAGGGCTGGTAGCTGGAGTCCGATGATATTCTGGGCAGTTTTAATGATTTTCTGTAGAGCTTTTTTGTCTGCTACAGAGCTGCTCCCATACCATGCAAGAATGCCATATGTCAGGAGACTCTCAATGGTGCTGCGTTAGTAGGACAGAAGTAGATGCTGAGATAGATTTCTCTTCCTGAGCATTCTCAGGAAGTACAGCCTCTTCTGTGCCTTCTTCACAACCCTCTCTAAGCAGTTTACAGAAACTCGAAAAATTAGAATATCGTGCAAAAGTTCATTTATTTCAGTAATGAAACTTAAAAAGTGAAACTAATACATGAGATAGACTCATTACATGCAAAGGGAGATAGTTCAAGCCTTGATTTGTCATACTCTTGATGATTATGGCTTACAGTTCATGAAAACCCCAAATTCACAATCTCAAAAAATTAGAATATTGTGAAAAGGTTCAATATTCTAGGCTCAAAGTGTCCCACTCTAATTAGCTAACTAAGTCATAACACCTGCAAAGGGTTCCTGAGCCTCTAAATGGTCTCTCAGGCTGGTTCAGTAGGAATCACAATCATGGGAAAGAGTGCTGACTTGACAGTTGTGCAGAAAACCATCACTGACACCCTCCATAAGGAGGGAAAGCCTCAAAAGGTAATTGGAAAAGAAGTTGGATGTTCCCAAAGTGCTGTATCAAAGTACATTAATAGAAAGTTATGTGGAAGGGAAAAGTGTGGAAGATAAAGGTGCACAAGCAGCAGGGATGACCGCAGCCTGGAGAGGATTGTCAGGAAAAGGCCATTCCAAAGTGTTGGGGACTTTCACAAGGAGTGGACTGAGGCTGGAGTCAGTGCATTAAGAGCCACCACACAGAGATGGATCCTGGACATGGGCTTCAAATGTCGTATTCCTCTTGTCAAGCCACTCCTGAACAACAAACAATGTCAGAAGTGTCTTACCTGGGCTAAAGACAAAAAGAACTGGTCTGTTGCTCAGTGGTCCAAATTCCTTTTTTATGATGAGAGCAACTTTTGCATCTCATTTGGAAACCAAGGACCCAGAGTCTGGAAGAAGAATGGAGAGCACACACTGCAAGATGCTTGAAGTCCAGTGTGAAGTTTCCACAGTCTGTGTTGATTTGGGGAGCCATGTCATCTGCTGGTTTTGGTCACTGTGCTTCAGGGTCCAGTCCAGGGTCAATGCAGCCATCTACCAGGAGATTTTGGAGCAGTTCATGCTTCCTTCCGCAGATGAGCTTTATGGGGATGCTGACTTCATTTTCCAGCAGGACTTGGCACCTGCCCATACTACCAAAAGTACCAAAACCTGGTTCAATGACCATGGGATTACTGTGCTTGATTGGCCAGCAAACTCGCCTGACCTGAACCCCATAGAGAATCTATGGGGCATTGCCAAGAGAAAGATGAGAGACATGAGACTGAACAATGCAGAAGAGTTGAAGGCCACTATTGAAGCATTGTGGTCTTCCATAACAGCTCAGCACTGCCACAGGCTGATAGCATCCATGCCACGCCGCATTGAGGCAGTAATTGATGCAAAAGGGGCCCAAATCAAGTACTGAGTACATAGGCATGCTTATACTTTTCAGAGGTCCGATACTGCTCTATGTACAATCCTTGTTTTGTAATGTAATATTCTAATTTTCTGAGATTGTGAATTTGGGGTTTTCATGAGCTGTAAGCCATAATCATCAAAATTATGACAAATCAAGGCTTGAACTACCTCGCTTTGCATGTAATGAGTCTATCTCATATATTAGTTTCATCTTTTAAGTTTCATTACTGAAATAAATGAACTTTTGCATGATATTCTAATTTTTCGAGTTTCACCTGTACAGTAAATCCCATTAACTATACTGAAATTAGTAAGGACACAGTTTATGTTCATCCTCTTATTTTATAAAACGAATAGCTTTGTTGCCTCAGTTTCTCGATTGAGTTGTAGCCATAGACCAGGGTAAATAAACTGTATTAGATTGTGGATGATAGTGGATAATCATTGAAATACATGATAGGTGTGGAAAGATTACCTTCCAAGGCAGCAGATTTGAAAATTCAACCCTTTGAATCTCTCTTGGTTGGGATTTTGATCTCACTGCCTTATGCAAAGAATGTGCCACTGCATAAACAGCATTGTAGATACTGTAGCTTTCGCCAGTCATCTGAAATTCAAACAGAGGTGCAGGCAGATTCTCCAAAATCTCTTCTCCGCTACAAGTTTCATTGATCGTTGAAGATACTTCTGCATTTGAAAATGAACAATCAAACAATTGCTCCCAAACCTCTTGAAGAAATGCATCTTTGTGGGTTGAAGGTTTGATGACTTGAAGAAATTCTTTGAAGCCTTGAATGTCTCTTGTATGCACAGTAAAGGAAAGAGCCCCATGGAACATCTGGAGATCCCAACTCCTTTGAGTTCCCATCAGAATGAAATCAATTGGATTCATCAGGATCCAAACCTTCTTACATAATGCACGCTCTTTATTTTCAGGATCACGTAGAAACATGACAGTTCTGAGCCACACTATTGTGTATGTTTCTCCATAGACCAGAAAAGCATTTGCTTTTGGATCTATCAATTTATCAGAAATAGTTGAGAATGAATCGAACAATTGAGACAAATCTTCCAAGTGGATATGTTGTGGAATTTTTTGTGTGAAAGCTAAACAAACTCTGTTCTGAGAAAGCAACAGCTGCAGTTTCTGCAAAAAACATTCTTCTTTATTTTCAGAAGCAAAGAGTCCAATCCATGTCCATCCAAAATGGAGAAGAAGTTGAATAAGTCCAGTATACTGATGCTCCTCTTTTGAAACCATGCAATAAAGTGGAAATAACTCAGTAATCTGAAAGTCTTCTTGGGCAAAGGAACCATAAGTCAACTAAAGAAACAAAAAAGAGAAATTTGTTCTTCATGATTATCATGGGACAAATGTGAAGGCTGCTTGTTAGAAATTTAATGAAGGTCTCCCTATATTGAACATTTGTCCAATTCTGTGTAGATTATGGCAATTCTGATGAGAAAGAGAAGCAACTAAAACCCATGATGAAATATTTTCTCATCTGAAATATAAGTAGATTACAACCACACTCAGTTTCCTAATACAGAGTTCCAGTATGTTCATCCTTTTAGAACATCTGGAAACTTGCTAACTCTCTGAGCTTGTGAACTCTTCTCAGCCTAAGGAAAGGATTCTTAAGAGCTAGACTTACTGGACTACCTTCTTCTCTTCTTTGTAGTAGATAAAGTAAAATACTTGTACACGAAAGACTATGCCCATGAGATTCTGGAGTAATAGAAAGGATTAATTATGTCTTCCTTTACTACAATTATTATAGAGATATCCAAAAGAGTTCAGTTACAGGAATTGGGTATTTGTAGTGCGATGAAAAGAAGGACTAGGGGAGGCATGAGAGCAATAGTGCAAATATTTGAGGGGCTTCTACAAAGAAGAGCTAGATTTATTGGATTACCTTCTTCCGTTTTTTGTAGCAGATAAAATAAAATACTTATAGATGAAAGAGTATGCCCATGAGATTCTGGGTTAATCATGTCTTCATTTACCGCAATTATGATAGAGATCTCCAAAAGTACCACATAGGCCCAATCCTTCAACAATTTCAAGGAAAATCAGATGAGCTTTAAGTTCAGTTATTACTATCAGACCCAACCAAGACATACCAAAGAGAGTTGTGATCTAATATCAGGTGGCTTGGTGGAATCTGGAGCTGAGTTGAGGGCAGCAGTGAAAATACCGCCTAGCTTGGAGTTGGGAATGGGCAGGAAGTGGCTGAAAGGCGATCTTCCCTAAAACCATGAAATATGATAGCAGTGTTCCCATATTTGAGGGGCTCCTACAAAAACGAGGTGGTCAAACCATTTTGCAAAGCACCAGAAGGCAAGACAAGAAACAATGGATGGAAACTAATCAAGGAGAGAAGCAACCTAGAACTACGGAGAAATTTCCTAACTGTGAAAACAATCAACCAATGGAGCAACTTGCCTTCAGATATTGTGGGTGCTCCATCACTGGAGGCTTTCAAAAAGAGACTGGCAGTGATTTATATGAAATGGTATATGATCCCCTGCTCGAAGAGGGGGTTGGAGTAGAATACCCCCAAGAAAGTTTCCCACTCTATTATTCTATGTTCGATGTTCTGTGTTCTACGTGCTAGCCAGCCTTTTCTTTTTCTTTTTCTATTTTTAAAATTTATAAACTTTATTAAAACAGATATAAAACACATATAACACATATAACAAAAACATAAAAATACATTATACAATAAACAATTATAAATAATCAAGTATTTGAAGCGTTTGTTTCATAATGGTCTTTCAAGTAATACAGTTATACTTATTCCCCTAAATCTTAATTTAATAATTTCTTTTTGCCCTTTTTCCCTCTCCTCTCTTCTCCTCTCTAAGACTTCTACTTTAATTATCTGTGTATTATATATTTGGATTATACCTTTGCTTTCTGGGTTTCTCTCTGTGGTTTTATTTGCCCATAAGAAAATATTTGTATACACTCTTGTGTTTCTATTCTATCTGACTTCTAGTTATATTTCTTCCATAATAACAGTATGACATTGATACCATTTATTCCAAAGTTTATAAAATTCTGTGTCTTCTTTTTCCTTTAGCTCTTTTGTCAGCCTATCAATTTCAGTACATTGTGTAATTTTATCCATTATTTCTTCTTCCGATGGAGTTTTTTCCAGTTTCCAATTTTTGGCATATGTTATCCTTGCTGTCGTTAAGATATGTATTAACAAGTAATTTATTTCTTTGGGGTACGTTTTTGTGAAAATTCCTAACAAAAATGTTTCGGATCTCTTATCTATTCGTATTTTGGTGATTTGTTAAGTAATTAAGTAAGAAGAGTTGTAACTTATTGCTTCATGGAAGTCAAAACACCTCTATGATTGTCATAAAAGGTTTTGATTTCATTGGATTACCTTGAGCCAGTCTATTGAGTTGTGGGAAAACAGATGAGGGGTGATAATAGTGTATTTAATTGAATTTCTGGAGAAAGGGATGGCAAACAACTAGTATCTACAATTAATTACAAAAGACTTTTCTCTCTCACTCCACCCCAAACTACCTGTGGAATTTTGTAGACATGTAAAGTTTCTGCCATAAAGGATGATGTATCAGGACTTAGTCCCCCAATGATGGCCATGAGATTCTTCTGGCTATCACATTTGTAGTTTGGGACAAATTCCTGGAATTTGAAAAGCAGGTCCAGAGTGGTGCGATAGGTCATCCTTGGGTTGTTGTAACTGTCATAAAGGTGAAACCCGAGAGTGACGTTAGGTAAGATCTGGGAGTCCGTATTGATTTCCTTCACAGCAAAGGCCAAGGTGAGGGCGTGCTGGTAGAATTTGGCTATTATACTGCAAATAATTTAAACAAAATATGTTGACAATTCTTTTATGGTGAAACCATTAATATATGAGTAATAACCACTTCTGTCTCTTTTGTAAGTGAGAAGATGAGAGTCTTTGTAAAAACACTCAATAATTTGTATAATTTTCAACTATGTACAGTGTTTCCATGATTTGCCACAAATAAGTAGAAAACAATGTTGTGATTTTTTTTCAAGTTCTCACATTTATTTCTATCAGTTTGGCACAAAATTGAATACAACCAACAACTATCACTCTTTTAATACATGTATGTTATGCAAGGAGTGACTGCACAGACTAGATACTTTTAATGATTTTACATGCCCTAAATGTTCTCCAAAAGACTTCTTGTTAGACTTAATACAGTGAAAAGAAAATTATTATTAATGTATGTAAGTTATGCAAGGAGTGAATGCATAGACTAAATAATTATACTCCCTAAATATTGTCCAAAAGAATTCTTGCAGAAAAGTTTCAGACATTTTATGAGTAAGATTTTAACACAATGAAAATGATTTGTTTTCCCACAATCTGATCACTTTGAAGCAAGAGTAAGTTGATATAAAAAAAACCCATGCATTTATTCTCAAAGAGCTATTAGTCATATAAACAATAAAATCAGAAAATGAATGGAAAGACAAAAAATCCTTACAGTGGTAACTCATAAGGTATTAGAGAAGGATGTTCTTTAAATTCAATTTCAAAAAAGTAGTGAATTATCTGAGACACCATCCCACCCACGATGAGATCACCAGGCTGGTACCACTCATGGGGAATCGGGAAAGCATCACTCGCAGGGCAGCTCAGAGTAACTGCTTTCTGCACCAAGAACATCAGAAGGAGCAACATCTTCAGGTGTTTGTCATAGTGAAAATATTTGTGTCTCCTGTCCATAAGGAAGTTTGTATTTCAGTGGTTCATTCAATGATTGAGCCAAGGTTGATATCTGACAATGCACCTAATCAGAAATCCAATCATTTTCTATTTGTGTGCACATTTCTATACTGACTATGACTAGGATTGAACAGATGTTCTGGAAAAGAAGAAAGGAGGGAGGAAACTTGTAGCAATGAATCTTATGGAGCCAGAATTATCCCTTAGTGCCAAACTCCCTGTGGTTCAAGATTTACTTTATAACCAGATTGATACCTTAATTGTTGCTGAATTTAAATACCTCGATGCACAGTCCTTGATGTTTTGGCCTAGCTAAAAAAAAAAAAAACAGCGATTCCTGTAGGAGATAATTATTTTGTTTTTGTGAGAGAATAAGGAGTTCAACTGATGGTTCAACTGTGTTTAAATGAACAAATGCTAATAAAATTAATCGAAGGGACATTGGCAATTGAAAATAGCCTTAAGTGTTGAAGGTCATGTTCATTCCTTACCACTGTAGAGCAGAGTTCCCATTTTCCATATAAAACGAATAGAATTGTTCAGTAGAGAAGAGGAAACATTTTTTACACATTAAGGTCTGCCAAAAAAGCCAAACATATCTTTGGAGGCTTTATTTACATTTTCATTCAAAGATTATTGAAGAATGAAAATCTTTAGTTATTTATTTACTTATTTGTGTTCTGAGTTGTATTATTTTTAGAAATAACTCAAGGCAGAGAAGATAGCTAACATACCTTCCTCCTCCTATTTAGTGTATGGTAGATATGATATGGTATATGATATGATATGATATGATATGATATTGTATGATATGATATGATATCTTTATCTTTCTTTATCTTTATTTGATTTGTATACTGCCCTACTCCCGAAGGACTCAGGGCAGTGGACAGCCAAACAGTAAAATACATAAATACAAAATTTAAAAACAGGATAAAATCGAATTATACAAATTTGGCCCAGACAAATTAAAACATCCCAATCATTTAAAAAACAGATTAAAATTTGCATGTTTAAAAAGAAAAGAGGGAAAAAAGATTAGGCCAGGCCCGCCTGGTGGAATAAAAAGGTCTTCAAAGCGCGACGGAAGGTGCGCAGATCCGGGATCCTCCGTCTCTCCGGGGGGAGCTCATTCCAGATTGTAGGTGCCCCACAGAGAAGGGTCTCCCCCTAGGGGCTGCCAGTCGACATTGTTTGACTGACAGCACCCAGAGGAGCCCCTCTCTATGAGACCGTACTAGCCGGTGGGAGGCTATTGGTGGTAGTAGGAGGTCCCGTAGATAACCAGGTCCTAAGCCATGGAGTTCTCTAAAGGTGGTAACCAAAACCTTGAAGTGCACCCGGAAGACCACCGGGAGCCAGTGCAGCTCGTTAGGTGTTACATGGGAATACCATGTCGCTCCCATTACCACCCGCGCGGCCGCACTCTGCGCCAGTTGGAGCCTCTGGGAGCATCTCAAGGGAGCCCCATGTAGAGAGCGTTACAATAGTCCTGGCGGGAAGATCTGATATGATAGATATCACAGGATAAGATAGGATAGGATAGATATGATAGCAATTTTCTAATATCTAAGGAGTTGCCCCAAAGAAGAGGGGGTCAACCTGTTCTCCAAAGCATTTGAAGGCAGGAAGAAGCAATTTTCACTACAAAAGGAAAAAGGTGTGTGTGAGAGAGTGGCTGGCTCAAAGTTAGCCAGTAGGGTTTCATGGCTAAGGTGGGACTTGAACTCATAGCCTTCCATTTTCTAACCTGGTGCCTAAATCATTAGATCAAACTGACTCTCATATCTAAAGCTGGCTCTCAAATAAAATATTTCACTTATGAGTGAAAGCAGCAATCTTTTTTGAGAAGGGAACTCCAAAGCCACAAACCAGCGTAGAAAATATTGTGGTTGCTGGGTGTGACTTTCACAATTTCCATGGCTCTGTTTCAGTAGGTTGTGTGTTCTTCAGGGAATCCTTATCTTCCTGTATGTTGTCACACAAGGACACTTGAATGTCTCCTCTGAAATTTTCATTGCTACCTTATGAAATTAAAGTCTGCAAAGTATTTCCAGAGTGCTGATTCTTTTATTGTTGATTGTCCAAAAGGTGACATTTGAAAAGGCAACTGGACTTTCTTTGCTTTTGCTCAAAGACATTTTACTTCTCATCCAAGAAGCTTCTTCAGTTCTTGGTCAGAATCAGAAGTGAAGAAGCTTTTTGGATGAGAAGCAAAACGTCTTCAAGGAAAAACCAAGAAAGTCCAGTTGCCTTTTGAAAAATTAGTTTTGGGACAACCATGACCTGGATGACTAGAAATCTCTGTAGACATTGATTCTTGGTTGTTCATCCTGAGATGCAAAATCGACATAAATATCAGGATCTTGTTTATGAATTCTAAGGATTTTTGTATTCTCTTTGTATTATTAAAAGTATAGGTTACAGTAGAAATAGGTAGATGATAGAGAGTGAACATGATTTTTTTTAAAAATGATATTTCATAAATTCTATAATATTCTCATTTCAAAGACCCCAGGCCAATTCAAAAAGGATATCCCCCTGATACCGTGTTAAATACAACTTCATAAAATGCAATTCCCTTTTTACTACATTTAGGAAATCATTTATAAATAGAAAATATAAAAAGCATGAAAATGCCAAAGTCCCGCCCCTAAGGAGGTACATTTGGCAGGACCGAGAAGAAGGGCCTTCTCCATGGTGGCTCCCACCTTCTGGAACATCATCCATTCAGAGATGAGACCATCCTCCATTTTGAGGCTCTTATGTAAGGCGCGGAAGGACTGGTTGTGCCAGCAGGCCCAGGGAACCCAGAATGGGATGGAGCCCATCAAGTGGCTTATTTGACTGTGAATTGTTGTCAGGAAATGGTTAGGAAATGGTTATTGCCTAATTGGTTGGCCAGGAAATATATAAACCAACATTGTATGTGTAAAATCCGAAGGGCTGACAGAGGCGGAGGCTTAGTTGCTCAAACTCAGCTTTATTAAACAAGGACTCATAACAAGAGAAGAACACAAACTCACTTTGACAGCTCCTTAAATACCCGGCTGTCTAACTTCGAGAGCCAATCGGAGGGAAGCAATTTCCCTCCTTTCAGCTGCTCGCGTCTAAACCAATCACACAGCCTGGTAACAGCTACAGGCTGCAAGGTTGTAACTATGAGGACTTAACACCCCTTCACACCCGGAACGCGCACTCGTAGTCCTCCAAATATGTGGGACGTCGACGACGCCTCCCAGACCGTCTTAGTGCAGGGGAACTCGGTGGTTCCGGCGGAGCCCCGCCTACGGTCTCCTGATCGACGGGAGAGGGATCTTCACCCAGACTCGAACTCACTGCCGGAGCGCGGCCGTCAGGTAAGTCCCCCTGCTTAAACGGACTGGTCAGTGGAGGCCGGCCGGCCTCCAGGCTGGGAGGAGGAACATCGGGAGTGTTTGTTGCTGCGGGCATTGAAGGGTCTAGTGACGGCCGAGGTTCCAGGTCTGCGGCCCGTCTCCTTAGTTGGTTTACATGCCGTCTCCAAATTCGTCCGTCGGTGAGAAGGACCCTATAAGAATAGGGCCCAGTTATTTGAATAATATGTCCCGGTAGCCAGCGAGGGTCTTTTTCAAAGTTCAGTGCATAAACCCCGTCCCCCATCCTAAAGACCCTGGGGGGCAGACCCATCCCTACAGGTGGCTCGTGGTTGTAGCTAGGGTGAAGTCTATCTAATGTTGTTCTAAGCCGTCTCCCCATAATCAATTCAGCAGGGCTATGTTTAGTGGTGGCGCAAGGAGTTGAGTGCTGGGCTAATAAGTATTGGTGGATTTTGTGATGCCAGTCAGTGGACCCTAACCTGCGCAAGGCCTCCTTAGCCGAGCGAACGGCCCTCTCCGCCAGACCATTGGCAGCAGGATGTTGCGGGGCTGTCCGGGCATGGCGGATACCCAACCGGGCCAGAAACAGCTGGAAGGGAGCCGACGTGAATTGTGGCCCATTATCGGTCACAATGGTATTGGGAAGGCCATGGGTCGCAAACCACCCCTCCACAATCCTAATGACGGCTGCGGTGGTGGTGGACTGCAGCAAGGCCAGCTCGACCCACTTCGAATGGGCGTCAACCCCCACCAGAAAGTTCTGGCCCTGGAAAGGTCCCGCCAGGTCTAAGTGGACCCTAGCCCAAGGAGCCCGTGGAGGCTCCCACTCCTGCACGGGGGCAGCTGGGGGGGACGGACGAGTAGATTGGCACAGGCGGCAACGAGCAACCCACTCTTCGATTTGCCGGTCAAATTTTGGCCACCAAACGTAGCTCCTGCCGAGGGCCTTCATACGCACCACCCCAGGGTGAGTAGCATGAAGACCAGCCAAAACTTGATTCCTAAGGGACGGTGGCACGACTACCCTATTACCCCACAAAAGGCAGCCTTGTAGAACAGACAGCTCATTTCGCCTGCGGAAAAATGGGAGAAATTCCGCAGACTCGTGAGAAGCAGGCCAGCCCCTGCGCACCCAGTCCTGGACCCGAGAAAGGACAGGGTCCACAGCGGAGCGGGAGCGAACGTCTGCCGCTGTGATGAGGGACGGCAGTTCATCAACTAGAAGGACGGGCGCCGTGGGAGCAGGGTCGTGGACCGGCACTGGAAGCGGGCAGCGGCTGAGGCCATCTGCATGCGCAATAGCCCTACCTGGTTTGTGTATTAATTGGTAGGAGTAAGACGATAAAAACTCCACCCAGCGTGACATACGCGGGGACAAAATCTGTGGGGTCTGTCTGTCCCCGGCCAACAACCCCAGAAGGGGCTTATGGTCAGTGACCAGGTAGAAGAACCTGCCATAGAGATAGTCATGGAATCGTTTGATTCCAGCGACGGCTGCCAATGCCTCCCGGTCGAGCTGGCTGTAGTTCCTTTCTGCCGCTGACAAAGTCCTGGAATAGTATGCGACAGGTGCCTCAGCTCCAGTTGGCATAATATGGCTAAGGACTGCCCCCACCCCGTAGGGGGAGGCGTCACAAGTCAAGGATAAGGGAATTGAGTCATCATACTGCACCAGGACAGCGTCGGAGGAGAGGAGATCCTTAACGGCTTGGAATGCGGTTGCGGCGCGCTGGTCCCAA
Source organism: Arizona elegans (assembly GCA_022577455.1). Classification (NCBI taxonomy): domain Eukaryota; kingdom Metazoa; phylum Chordata; class Lepidosauria; order Squamata; family Colubridae; genus Arizona; species Arizona elegans. The sequence continues at coordinate 231,064 of JAKOOJ010000076.1, read as the reverse complement.
CGCCAAGGGGATTTGGAATCCAGGAGCCGATGGAGAGGCTCCGCAACAGAAGCTTTATGGGGTAGAAAAATTGCGTAAAAGTTGAGGAGTCCAAGGAAAGCCTGCAGTTGGGCTTTCGAGGTGGGAGCAGGCGCTAGCTTAATAGCCTCCACTTTGGCAGGGGCAGGCCTAATGCCAGAAGCGTCTATTAGGAAACCCAAAAACTCAACTTGAGGTACCCCTAAACGGCACTTCTCTTTCTTTAATTTGAGCCCCGCCTTTCGGAACCGGGTAAGTACCGACCTTAGCTTACTGACGAGATCGTCCTGATCAGCAGCTGCGATCAGGACGTCATCAAAATAAGGGACCACTCCTTGCAGCCCATGGAGCAGCCGCTCCATGAGGCTCTGGAAGATCCCCGGGGCCACGCTCACCCCAAATTGCAACCGGGTGCACTTAAACGCGCCCCGGTGCGTGATAATAGTTTGGGCCAAGGCCGTGGCAGAATCAACAGGCAGCTGTTGGTAAGCTTGGGCAAGGTCCAACTTCGCAAAGATCCTCCCCTTGCCCAAGGAATGGAGTAAGTGCTGGACCACGGGCACTGGGTAGTGATTGGCTGTAAGGGCCCTATTTATGGTTGCCTTGTAGTCAGCACATATTCTGATAGAGCCGTCTTGTTTAAGGGGAATCACGATAGGAGTTTCCCATTTTGAGTGTTCTACTGGTTGTAAGATCCCCTGCGCAATAAGCTTATCTAACTCCCTGTCAACTCTGGGTTTCAGCGCCAGTGGCACCCGCCGCGGCTTAAGTCTAATGGGTGCCACCTGAGGATCTAGATTAAAAGATATCGGGAGACCAGTGTATTTGCCCAGGCGGCCGTCAAACACATCAGAAAATTCCTGCAGAATGTTATCAGTAGCAGTAGACCTCAGAGAGTGGACCCCGGACAGACCCAAATGGAGGGCGGCGAACCAATCGAGGCCTAATAATGAGGGCAGACTGTCCCGTACAATTATCAGAGGTAGCTGACCAGAAAATGACCCATAGGATACGTGGAATAGCCCACAACCCAAAGTTGGGATTGAATTCCCCTGGTAATCTTTCAATGTAATTGGACAAGGTTGCAGCCTTTTCCGGGGAACAGAGGGCAACAAGGTCTTTAGCGTGGCCCACGCTATCAAGGATTTGGAAGAGCCCGTATCCACCTCCATCCTACACGGGACTCCCTCAAGCTGGACAGTCAAATGGATCTTACTGTCAGAGCACGGAGTGGAGGCGTGGCTTATGGCGACGGCAGCCACCTCGGTGTCTTGGGATACGGCGAAACGTCCTCTCACTCCCTCACGGGGACTAGCTCGACCCATCCTTTGTCGCTTGTACACAGCCTCCCCCGCGTCGTCGGTAGCAGGAAACACAGCTCGGCAGACCCTAGACAGGTGCCCCCGCTTTCGGCAACGCCGGCAAACGGCCGATTTAAACTTGCAGTCGGCGCGGCTGTGAGATCCGCCGCAACCCAGGCAACGCTCTTGCTGTTTCTTAGTAGTGGGTGGCCACGGCTTCCTCTGGGACGACTTGAGGCGGCGGACGTCATCTTCCACGTCACTAGCGCCGGCTGGGCTCGCTACCTCATAGTGTACTGAGGGATGGCTGATGGATTGCCCCCCGGCACCTGACTGGAAACGTTGAATTTCAGCCGCAGATTTAGCGGACATCTCGGAGGCACGAGCTTCGTCCAAAGCAATGGGCAGCGTCAAATCGGATCGGGCCAACAGCCTTTCCTGTAGTTTTAAATTTCTCACCCCGCACACTAATTGATCGAGGAGCATCTCATCCAGCTCCCGAAACTCACAGTGGCGAGCCGCTGTGCGTAAGGCAGAGATGTATTCATTAATCGATTCCCCCTCACGCTGGGCCCTCTGATGGAACGCATGTCGCCGTGCAATCTTAGATGGGGCGGGGGAATAATGGTGCTTAAGCTTCTCCACTAACGTCTCCCAGGGCACCGAGTATACCGGCTGAGGGGCGGCCAGGGCCCTGGCTGTCCCGAATATCTCGCGGCCGCATGAGCTGAGGAAATACCCCCTCTTCCGAGCACTAGATACATCAGAGAGCTCATTTGCCTGTAGGAAACATTCAAACCTCTCGAGGTAGTCGTCCCAGGTTTCTGACGCGATATCGAACGGTGTGAACGATGGGAGACCCGTTGTCATTGTGGCTAGTCAGCTGGACACGGCCCACACAATTAATAGCAACCGTCACCTCACGATCCCACCTTCGTCGCCACGTGTAAATCCGAAGGGCTGACAGAGGCGGAGGCTTAGTTGCTCAAACTCAGCTTTATTAAACAAGGACTCATAACAAGAGAAGAACACAAACTCACTTTGACAGCTCCTTAAATACCCGGCTGTCTAACTTCGAGAGCCAATCGGAGGGAAGCAATTTCCCTCCTTTCAGCTGCTCGCGTCTAAACCAATCACACAGCCTGGTAACAGCTACAGGCTGCAAGGTTGTAACTATGAGGACTTAACAGTATGTTTGTATTATGTGAATGTATTATGTAGCTTTAAGAATTGTGCTGAGTCATTCTGCATTTAATTGGCTGAGCTCTGTAGCCAATGTATTTAAGGAGAGCTAAATTATGGTTAGTGTGGACTACTACACCATTTTATCTGCTGCTGTAACTCTTTTTGATCTCTCTATCATCAACTGTTTTGATCATGATGATATATTTACTGCTTTCTGATATTTATTGAACTGTTTTTATATTGTTCCCGATTGTTCCTTGTATTTTTCTACAAACTGGTAAGAAGATTTTATATCCCTGGATTGATCTTATATTGCACGTTATATGGCTAAGACTTGGATTGTTAAAGGACTAATAATTTGCTTTTGCCTAACAGTAAAATATATAAAACCCAGTTTGTCTGTATGTTATTCACAATTACGCTAAAACCATTTCTGTGTGTAAAACTCTAACGGTACTCTGCTTTATAAGCCACAACTTCGGGTTTAACTCAAAAATATCCTTATTAGGGGGATATAGTGTTTTTTTAAATTAATTTCTATATTGTGTTTTTTTTTCTCACCCCCTTCCCCCCCCCTCAACCCACCCCAAACTTCCCAACCTCCCTAACCCACCCTAACCCTCCCCTCCCCCCAGACTTCCACACAGTATACTCATATCAAGTAGAAGGAAAAACCCTCCTTTGTATATAAAACTTGAACCCCTCCCTCCCCCTTATAAATTTTCATCTTCATTACATTAACCTATTTCTATCTTAATATAACATTTTCAAATAAATTTTCATCCTCATTACCTTAAAATATTTCTATCTTAATATAACATTTTCAAATAAATTTTCATCCTCATTACCTTAAAATGTTTCTATCTTAATATAACATTTTCAAATAAAAGCTATTTGATACTTCCTAGTTTGATATTTGTTCTGAACATAATCTATCCACTTCTTCCATTCCCATTCATAAGTCTCTTGTGAACAATCTTTTAGATATGCTGAAATCTTCGCCATCTCTGCAAAACTGGCCATCTTCAAAGTCCATTCCTCAATCGTGGGCAGCGCTTCATTTTTCCAGTATTTACCTATCAACAATCTTGCTGCTGTTATCATATACAATATCAGTTTTGTTTCACCCAATGTAAAACCCTTAACTATACCCAATAAAAATTGTGGAGAAAATTGAATTTTTTTCTTCAAAACATTCTGCATGACCCACCAAATTTTTATCCAAAAAGCCTTAACTTTCTTACAGGTCCACCAAACATGATAATATGTAGCATCTAGACAATCACATCTCCAACATTTAGGCTGCACATTAGGGTACATACACGACAATTTTTTGGGTCTAAATGCCATCTATAAAACATTTTATAAAAATTTTCCCTCAGGTTCTGCGACTGTGTAAATTTACCATTCTGAACCCAAATTTTTTCCCATGTTTCCAACATCACTGGTTCCTCAAAATTTTGTGCCCACTTAATCATACAATCTTTAACTAGTTCAGTTTCTGAATCCCTTTCTAACAAAACATTATAAAGTCTTTTAATATGCATTGGACCTTTCTCTTTTATGTGTCTGACCAATTCTTCCTCATACATCATAATACCAGTTTTTTGGTCCTCTTTCCATCTCAATTGCAATTGATTATATTGTAACCAAGTTAGATTAATCCCTTCAGCCAACAATGTCTGTAATGTCTTCAGCTGCCATCTGCCCGCATCTGTAAAAAGAACCTCTTTATATAAAAACCCCCCGAGTGACATTATATTTGTATTCCACATAATATGAACAATATTGTGTTTTATTGTTGTAAGTTGCCTAGAGTCGCTTTGAGCAAGTAGGCGGATACATACATTTTCTACATAAATAAATAAGGAAACTGCAAACTTTGGACATGGTTTGATTCAATATCTCTAATCTTCTAACACAAGAGCTGGATTCTCAATGTCTTGCTATCTTGGGGTGTTGAAAAACAGAAGTTGTTTAATTAAAGAATCTTGGAAAATGATTGCAAATGTAGTCCTCTTCTCTTCTCTTCTCTTCTCTTCTCTTCTCTTCTCTTCTCTTCTCTTCTCTTCTCTTCTCTTCTCTTCTCTTTTGTCAGCAATTTCTCAAAGCCAGGAATATTACACCATGTATTAATTCCTCTTTATCAGTTGCTCCCTGTGGTTGAGGTCAGGCCGCAAAACAATGATGTAGCATTTTGGTAAGAATATACATCCCAGTAAAGCAGCACCGGAGGCCAAGATGGAGAAGACCTCCACAGCTACCATGGCTTTTCCTTTTGTGCTCAGATAGGCTGGAAAGAAGGAGATCCACACACTGCAAAAGGCCAACATGCTGAAGGTGATGAACTTGGCTTCATTAAAAGTGTCAGGTAATTTACGGGCAAGAAAAGCCACAATAAAGCTGGCGATCGCCAAGATACCCATGTAGCCTAAGACACAGTAGAAAAAGAAAGCTGATCCCTCATTGCACTGTAAAATCATTTCCTGGAGCTCTGAGTGCTTGTCCAATTCAGGGAATGGAGGTGATGTTGACAACCAAAGTATACAAACACATACTTGTAAGAGAGAACAGGAAACAATAAGAGAAAAAGCCAATCTTTTTCCCACCCATCTCCTCATCTGAGATCCTGGTTTAGTGGCCAAGAAAGCCACAACCACAGTGATGGTTTTGGCCAGGACACTAGAAATGGCCACTGAGAATGTGATGCCAAAAGTTGGTTGCCGGAGAAGACAGGTCAGCTTGCTAGGTTGGCTGAGGAAAAACAAAGAGGAGAGAAAACAGAGCAGAAGAGAGACAAGGAGGGCGTAGGTGAGCGACCGGTTGTTGGCTTTGACAATGGGAGTATCCCTGTGCTTCATAAATATTCCAAGTATCCAAGATGTCAAGAAGAAGAAACAAAGAGCTGTGGAGACCAAGCTAATTCCTAAGGGTTCTTTGAAATTTAGAAAGACGAGCAGTTTCAGGATACATCCTTTCTTTCCTTTATTTGGAAAATGATCTTCTGAACACTCAAAACAGTCATCCATATCTGGAAATAAAAGCCACTGAATTTATCACCTATCCATTTCATATTTTTGAAAGACATAGCCTGAGTGGATGCCAGTTCTTAATGTGCTTTCAAATAGTTAGGTTAGCAGAAGCTGGGATAAGTTACAAGAGGTCACCCGGTTACGCGGCGCTAGGGATTCGAACCACTGAACTGCGGACCTTTCGATCGACAAGCTCAGCATCTTAGCCACTGAGCCACCACTTAATTAATCATACATTAATTCAGCCCAAAAGAAAAGATCAAGGAATTTCTCAGTTAAGCCCATGCTCTTAGATTCGAATAGAAACATAGAAACTGAGGGCAGAAAAAGGCCCTCCTTTTTCTTCATAAGGATCAAATATTTTACCCTTGTCTTTTTCCATCACACTTTTTCTCTAATCCTGAGTCTACTCTGCTGGTCCTATAATAGGCTGGTCATCTCCCATTCATAAATTTGTTAGATCAGACATTGCTTAGCTGGATTTATTTGGAGGTTGAAGCCCAACACCTAATCCAGGAATCAACATCACAACACCTGCTTTTAATCATAGCCGATGAAAATTCATATGCCCACCTAGCACCCAAAGTCCATTAAGACAATGGATGACCATCAGCATTTGCAATATTTGTTACTTTTGCAAAAGCACAGAAAACATAGGGGCCAGAAGACCAATGCAAAGGAGAATGCAAGTGTGAACAAGAGCAACTTCCACTAATAATACATAAGGGTTCTGTGATGAAATAAGATTTGCCTGCCTGACCTCTGACTCTCTCCCTCTCCCTCTCCCTCTCCCTCCCTCTCTCCAACTCCCTCCCTCCCTTTCTCTTTCTCTCTCCCTCTCTCTCCCTCTCTCTTTATCTCTCTCTATCTTTCTCTCCCTCCCTCTAACTCTCCCTGTCTCTCTCTCTCCAGCTCCATCTCTACTTCTACTTCTCTATTTCTATCTCTACCACTCTCTCTCTCTCAATCTCTCTCATTCTATCATTTATCATCTCTCTCTCTCTCCATCTATCTATATCATCTATCATCTATCATCTATCTATCTATCTATCTATCTATCTATCTATCTATCTATCTATTAATCTTGTCATCGTTCCTATCACCCATCTCCTCTCACTTATGACTGTATGACTGTAACCTCATTGCTGGTATCCTGACGATTTATATTGACTGTTTCCTAATATAATTTGATTGCTTATTTTTACCCTATGACTATCATTACGTGTTGTACCTTATGATTCTTGACAAATGTATCTTTTCTTCTATGTACACTAAGAGCATATGCACCAGGAAAAGTTCCTTGTGTGTCCAATCACACTTGGCCAATAAATAATTCTATAATTCTATAATAATTCTATAATTCTATAATATCTATAATAATTCTATAATTCTATAATAATTCTATAATAATTCTAAATTCTATAGTTCTATAATTCTATCTGTATCTGTATATCTATTAATGATCCTGCTATTCTTTGCTTTGGGATGGGGTCGGGGCAACTGACTGGAGCTGGATGCCCTGCCTGACACCTACCTGGAGTTCACAGCAGACAATTACTCATTGTGCCCAGAGAGAGCAATATCTGCTTTTATCTATCATCAAAGGCTCCTGATTGGGAGGTGAGGGCTCCACCACTAGGCGATCATGCTGCTCTTTTGAACACTAAATAATGAATGTTTAATTTATGAAATAACAACATGTTGAAGAAAAATATACAGTTAAACTGATAACCTACCAGTTTGATTAGATATCTTTCCTTCTGGGCATGGAACACAGTCATAGCAACAGAACTGACTGCCTTCAGCCCCTCTCTTCCAGTATCCAGGGGAGCAATGGTCATTACACTGAGAAAATGGAATAACCTGGTAGTAAACATAAAAGATTTTGGAAAGGAAAATCTTTAAGCAGTTCATAATGTTCTCATTTATGGAAGCGGGAAGAATATTTGAATACCTAAAAGTTTATTATAAAGGTTTCCCTCTCCAGTGACGTCTGACTCTCAGGCACAGTGCTCATCTCCATTTTTTTGGCCAAGGGATCCAACATTGTCTGAAGGTATTTTCCATGGACATGTGGCCAGCATGGCTATATGCCAAAGGTACAAGGAACATTGTTACCTTCCCACCAAAGTGCTACCTATTAATCTACTCACGTTTGCATGCTTTTGAATTCCTAGGTGGGCGGGAGCTGAGGCAGGAATGGGAGCTCAAACTATTGCATGGCACTCAGGTCAAAAACCCGTCAGTGTCTGTAACCATTGAGCCATTGCATATTTATACTATCCATTAAAATGTTCACATTATAAGGATGCGCAAAGGGCTTGTTTAGAGAATGGCAGGGTGAATAAAGAAATATATGTGATTACAGTATTATGGAAACAGTGTGACTCCTGTGATTTCAAATGGAAATGCAACTCAACTATGAATACCTGTCTTTTAAATTGTAATGTCATTTTATCAATTTGATGAAAGCTTGATCATCGACAATGTTTCTACAGAAGATAGCATTTCAAAAATCACACATTAGATTTGTAAATAGATTGTGTTCAATATTGGATCATAATGGATCAAGGAGGAGTTGATCAAACAAGAGCACACCTGGTTAAAAGCAGGGTGCCACACAATCAGCTCTTCATCAATGATTAATCCCTTCGCGTTGGGAATATGAGGATCCATCTTTCCAACTCTAACTCTCTGAAAGGATCTATTTGGAAAAGTGATCAAGTTGGTGATGTCAAATCTACCTGTTGCTTCCCCTTTCTCATTCAGGAACACTCTCTCCCCAGCTGAATTGTTGAAAGAAATGCCTTGAAGAAATGAATGGAGCTACTTGAAAGAGAATGGAAGAGAGAGAGAGAGAGAGGGAGGGAGGGAGAGAGGGAGAGAGAGGGAGGGGAGGAGAAGAGAGGAGAGGAGAGGAGAAGGAGTTCAAAGGATAATAATGAAAAAATGGCCAGTATATTTAAATATCACTTATTCATTCTTCCCATTGTTCTCACAAGTGTGAAATAAGTACACTTAGAATATAGATAATCTATATATTAGAGAAAGACACAGAACTGTTCTAGTATTAATTTTATGTTACTTCCTGGGGAAAAAACATAACAACAGCAGTTAACAAATCAAAATCAAAACAAGGTATTGACATTACACAACTTGGTTCAGATATGATTTATATTCACTAGCTAAACAACTAGACAATCAAATTTCGACCATACCTAAACTTATCCTACATTGTTTGTTCTTCATTAGTACAAGGGTGTTTGACATCCTGAGACCTGGCAAATTTCAGTTAGCCAGATTTTATCTTCTGATACTCAATTGTTTTGTGTGTGTGTGAGAGAGAGAGGGGGGGGGGAGAGGGAGAGAGAGAGAGAGAGAGAGATTGTGACAATATATATTACAAACTATTCTAAAAATATGAGTTCCAGGTATATTAGTAAAGAAAGAAGCAGAGATACTGTGAACTCCAGAACTTATTTTATTTTATTAAGCTTTTGTCAGCCATCTGTTGACATCGTCAGAGTATTAAACTACCATTACAGAGATATCTGCCTTTATATGTAATTAATCAATTTAGCCCTTGCGTGTAATCGGCCCTTCCAGCTGTCTCCCAGTTGGAATCAGCTGTGTTGTTTTTGCTGCCATCATGCTGGATGATGGAGGCTTAATTCCTACTCTTTCCCCCCTCCTAGTTTGCTTATCAGTGGGGGATGATGTTAGCCTGTCAGCCATTGCAATTTGCTGCCTTGTCTGTGACCTCATGGTCGGCCAGGTTTGTTTCTCATTAATCCTATCTGTTACAGTTTGAGACAGCCCTGCTGGGTTGCTCTGTGTTTGGTCAGGACTAACTATGCCTTCACAGGCTGAGTCTGCATGCCCAGAGGTGGGGGGGGGGGTGCCTCTGCTCCCTGATGGAAAGGCACCTCTGCTCCTCCTGCAGGGTCTTTCCTGGTGTCTCAAAGCCTGGTAGGCCGGTGGCAGTTCAATATGCCTGTTGATGGAACTGTTATTGCAGAACCAGACTTCTTGTAGTAGGTGTCCTCCTTTGGTCCTATCATGGGCAATAACCTCAGCTTCTTGAAAATCAAATGTATGGTTGTGCTCCTTCATATGCGTCCAGATCTGGGAGCGCTGTTCCTTGTGTCGAGCAGCCAGTTCCTGTTCGTGTACTCTGGTCTGTAACTGCTTGGCCATTTCTCCTACATAATTGCTTGCACAATAACTACAGTTGATGCGGTAAACTGTTGAAGATGTCTCCTCCTTGGATAATGCTTCTTTTGGGGGCATCACTCTCATTCTTAGTGTTTGGTCTGGCTTATGCGCCACTTTGGCTCCATGTGCCGAGAGGATGCATGCAGCAGTTTCAGATACCCCATGTACATATGGGAGTTCTCTCCACGCAGCAGTTCCACTGGCACCTTCAATAGGCTGCAGAACCCTAGGTGTAGTACACCTTCGCATAAAGTCCATTGAGTATCCATTGAGCTTGCAGATCTAATAAAGATATGCCCGCTCCTTGGCTTTAGCTGCTGGAGTACTACCTCTGAGGTTTATTCAACTGCCTAACATGCAGAAAACCCAAGTTCAAATCCGAATAAGGGTATGGCTAGCTGATGAGAGCTAATTAGCTTGAAATAGATCTATACTAGTTTCCCTTTATTTCTTTATCAGCAAAATATAAATTTGATATAAAATGGTTTGTCGTGAATGCGATTGCTTGAGGGCTCCTGGATTGGAGCTGAAAAGCAAAAGGGAGCAGAATGCCCTCTCCCACATGTTGGGGTAGACCAGGTGTCTCGATAGAAAAACACATACACACACACACACACACACACACACACACACACACACACATACATACTGTATTTCCCCAAAAATAAGACACTGTCTTATATTCTTTTGAACCCTGAAATAAGCCAAGGAAAAATACAATTTTGGATAGCAATAGCATTTAGTCTTATATACTGCTTCACAGTACTTTACAGCCCTCTCTAAGCATTTTACAGCATTTGCCCCCAGCAATCTCGGTCTTGATTTCACAATTCTCAGAAGGATGGAAGATTGAGTCAAATCTTGAGCCAGTGGGCATCAAACTGCCAAACTACTGGCAACCAACAGCCAGTACAAGGAGCCTGTAGTTCTGCTTTCTAACCACTGCGCCACCATGGCTCTGCTGAGAATCATTATTCACAAGCTAATAAGAAAAGTGAAATGTCTACATTTCAGAAAATTTGTGGGGGGCGGGGCACAGAAAGAAAGACTGCCTTCAGACACAATGCAATTGAATTCTCCTTATAAATCAGTTGGATAAATTCACAAGGCAGGTCAATTCTATGCGGAGGTGAAAAGTTATATATACAATGAAAATTGATACATACATTAAATCCCATTAACTATACTGAAATTAGAAAAGACACGATTTAGGTTTATCCTCTTATTTTATAAAAGAATAGCTTTATTGCCTCAGTCTCTCTATTGAGTTGAAGCCATAGACCAGGGTAAATAAGCTATATTAGATTGTGGAGGATTGCGGATAATCATTGAAATACAGGATAGGTGTGGCATGGAAAGATTACCTGCCAGGGCAGCAGATTTGCAAATTCAACCCTTTGAATACCTCTTGGTTGGGATTTTGATCTCACTGCCTCATGCAAAGAATGTGCCACTGCATAAACAGCATTGTAGATACTGTAGCTTTCGCCAGTCATCTGAAATTCAAACAGAGGTGCAGGTACATTCTCCAAATTCTCTTCCCCACTACAAGTTTCATTGATCAACGAAGTTAAGTCTGCCTTTGTAAAAAGACAGTCAAACAATTGCTCCCAAACTTCTTGGAGAAATGCATCTTTGTGGGTTGAAGGTTTGATGACTTGAAGAAATTCTTTAAAGCCTTGAACTTCTCTTGAATGCACAGCAAAGGAAAGAGCCCCCTGGAACAACTGGAGATCCCAACTCCTTTGAAATCCCATCAGGATGAAATCAATTGGATTCATTAGGATCCAAACCTTCCTAAATGATGCACTCTCTTTATTTTCAGGATCACGTAGAAACATGATAGTTCTGAGCCACACTATTGTGATGGATTCTCCGTGGAGAAGAAAAACATTCACTTTTTGATCTTCCAGTTTCTCAGAAATAATTGAGATTGAATTAGACAATTCGGGCATATCTGTCAAGTCGAGATATTGTGGAATTTTTTGTGTGAAAGCTAAACAGACCCCGTTCTGTGAAAGCAACAGCTGCAATTTCTGAAAAAAACATTCTTCCTTATTTTCAAAAGCAAAGACTCCAATCCATGTCCATCCAAAATGGAGAAGAAGTTGTATAAATCCAGGGTATTGATGCTCCTCTTTTTGGACCATGTAATAAAGAGGAAATAACTCAGTAATCGGAAAGTCTTCTTGGGCAAAGGAACCATAAGTCAACTAAAGAAATGAAAAAGAGAAATTCGTTCTTCATGAAAATCATGGGACAAATGTGAAGACTGCTTGTTAGAAATTTAATGAAGATCTCCCTATATTGAACATTTGTCCAATTCTATTTAGATTATGACAATCCTGATAAAAAAGAGAAGCAACTAAAATTCATTGATGAAATATTTTCTCATCTGAAATTTAACTAGATTTCAACCATACTGTTTCCTAATACAGAGTTCCAGTATGTTCATTCTCTTAGAACTTGCTAAATATCTGAGCTTGTGAACTCTTCTCAGCCCACGGAAAGGATTCTGAAGACATAGACTTACTGGATATTACCTTCTTCCCTTATTTGTAGCAGATAAAAAAAAGACTTATATATGGAAGACTATGCCAATGACATTCTGGAGGAATAGAAAGAGTTAACTATCTCTTCATTTACTACAATTATTATGGAGATCTCCAAAAAGTACCCACAGCCTCAATCCTTCAACCAACTCCATGCAAATCAGTTGAGTGTTAAATTCAATTATTACTATCAGACCCAACCAAAATATACCAAGGGGAGTTGTAACCTACTGTCGGGTAGCTTGATAGAATCTGGAGTTGAGTTGAGGGCATCAGAGAAAATGCTGATAGCTTTGATTTCAGGAAGTGGCTGAAAGGAGATCCTCCCTAAAACCATGTTCCAATATTTGAGGGACTTCTACAAAGATGAGGGGGTCAAACTATTTTTGAAAGCATTAGAAGGCAACATGAGAAACACTGGATGGAAACTAACCAAGGAAAGAAGAAATCTAGAACTAAGGAGAAATGTCCTATCTGTAAAAACAATCAACCAATGGAACAACTTGACATCAGAAGATGTGGGTGCTCCATCACTGGAGGCTTTCAAAAATAGACTGGATATTTATCGGAAATGATAAGTAGTGTCCTGCTCGAAGAGGGGTTTGAACTAGAATACCCCCAAAATACCTTCCCAACTCTATTATTCTATGTTCCATGTTCTGTGTTCTATGTGTTAGCTTGCCTTTTCTACCCTCCTCTTGTCACAGCTCCAGATAGCGATCAAATCATCAGGTTACTCTCTCAATTAAGATACAATTTGTACTGTAATTTACAATTTAAATTTATTTTTTCTAATCTATCATTGTAATAAAAGATTTAGGTTCTCTTGACTGATTATTTTGAGCCAACATTTTGAGTTGTGGGAACAATTGCAGAAGGGAGAGCAAAGAGTATAAAATTGAAATCTGCAAAAACGCATGGCAAAATACTAACTAACCCTATAACACCAATCGGTCAACAATTGCTAAGAAAAACAGCTGACTTTTACACTAAACTACTTTTATCCTACACCAAGCAAATTGTAGTAAGAAGAGTTGTAACCTGTTGCTGCATGGAACTCAAACACATGCATGATTGTAATGAAAGATTTTGATTTAATTGAGCCAGTCTATTGAGTTGTGGGAAAAACAGATGAGAGGTGATAAAAGTGTATTTAATTGAATTTCTGCAGAAACGTATGGCAAGCAACTAGCATCTACTATCAATTACAAAAATCTTTTCTGTCTTACTCCACCCCAAACTACCTGTGGAATTTTGTAGACATGTATACTTTCTGCCATAAAGGATGATGTATCAGGACTTAGTCCCCCAATGATGGCCATGAGGTTCTTCTGGCTATCACATTTGTAGTTAGGGAGAAATTGCTGTGATTTGAAAAGGAGGTCCAGGGTGGTGCGATAGGTCATCCTTGGGTTGTAGTAACTATCACAGATGTGGAACCCGAGAGTGATGTTAGGTAAGATCTGGGAGTCCTCATTGATTTCCTTCACTGCAAAGGCCAAGGCGAGGGCATGCTGGTAGAATTTGGTTATGACACTGCAAATAGGTTAAACACCCCCATTGACCAAAATAAGTTGACAATTCTTTTATTGTGAAAGCATTGATATATGAGTAACAACCATTTCTGTCTCTGTGGTCAGTGAGAAGATGAGATTCTTTGTAAAACACACAATATTTTAGTTTTCAACCCCGTACAGCATTTCCATGACTTGCAAGAAATAAGTATAGAGCAAAATCGTGATTTTCTTTTCAAACTATCACATGTATTTCTATTAGTTTGGCACAAAATAGAATACCACCAGCAAATATCACTCTTTTAATCTATGTAAATTATGAAAGAAGTGACTGCACAAACTGCACAAGTTTAATTATCTTACACTCCCTAAAAGTTCTCCAAAAGACTTCCTGCAGAATACGTTCATACATTTCATGATTAAGATTTTAATACAATGCAAATGATTTGTTTTCCCACAATCAGATAATTTTGAAAGACAAGGAAGCAAGAGTAAACTTATATTAAAAAAAAACATGCATTTATTCTCAAAGAGCTATTAGTTATATGAGCTATTTTGGGAGTCTGGCTAAGATTAGAAAATGAATGGAAAGAAAAAGAAATCCTTACAGTGGTAAATCAGAACGTTTCAGAGGTGGCTGCTTTTTAAATTCAATTCCTAAAACGTTGTGAATTATCTGAGACACCATCCCACCCACAATGAGGTCACCAGGCTGGTACCACTCATGGGGAATCGGGAAAGCATCAGTCGCGGGGCAGCTCAGAGTAACTGCTTTCTGCACCAAGAGCATCAGAAGGAATAACATCTTCAGGCATTTGTCATAGGGAAAATATGTGTGTTTTCTGTCCATAAGGAAGTTTGTATTTCAGTGTTTCATTCAATGATTAAGCCAAGGTTGATATCTGACAATGCACCTAATCAGAAATCCCATCATTTTCTATTTGAAGTTCCTTGTGTGTGCAAAATTTATACTGACTGTCACTAGGATTGAACAGATGTTCTGGAAAAGAAGAAACGAGAGAGGCAACCTGTAGCAATGGATCTGACGGAGCCATTATTATCCTTTTGTACCAAACTCCCTGGGGAGTTACTTTGTAACCAGATTGATACCTTAATTATTGCTGAATTTAAATACCTTTATGCGCAGTCCTTGAGGTTTTGGCCTAGCTAAAAAAAAAAATACGGCAAATCCTGTAGGAGATAATTATTTTGTTTTTGTGAGAAAATAGGGAGTTCAACTGATGTTTCAACTTTGTTTAAATGAGCAAATGCTAACAAAAGAAATCGAAGGGACATTGGCGATTGAAAATAGCCTTAAGTGTTCTAGGTCATGTTCATTCCCTACAATGGAACAGAGTTCCCATTTTCCGTATAAAATGAATAGAATTGTTCAGTAGAGAAGAAGAAATATTTTTTTACATGTTAAGGTCTGACGAAAAAGCCAAACATTTCTTTGGAGGTTTAATCCACATTTTCATTCAAAGAATGTTGAAAAATGAAAGAATAATAACCTTTATGTTGAAATTTGGAAAGTAGCATTAGCCATTGGCTTGAGTTTAATAATCTACCCCTACAAATCTTTAGTTATTTATTTACTTATTTGTGTCCTGAGTTGTATTATTATTTTTACAAATAACTCAAGGCAGAGAAGATATCTAACATACCTTCCTCCTCCTATTTAGCATATGATAGATATAGCAATAGCACTTAGACTTACATACCGCTTCATAGTGCTTTTATGGGCCTCTCTAAGCAGTTTACAGATGTCAGCATATTGCCCCCATCAATTTGGGTCCTCATTTTACCCACCTCGGAAGTATGGAAGGTTGAGTCAACCTTGAGCTGGTGAGATTCAAACTGCTGAACTGCAGCTAGTAGTCAGATGAAGTAGCTTACAGTACTGCACTCTAACCACTGCACCACCTCGGCTCTATGATGTGATATGATATGATATGGTATGGTATATGATATGCTATAATTTGATGGGATAGGATAGGATAGGATAGATATGATAGCAGTTTTCCAATATCTAAGGAGTTGCCATAAAGATGAGGGGGTCAACCTATTCTCCAAAGCACTTGAAGGCAGGACACAAAGAAATAGATGGAAAATAATCAAGGAAGGAACCAACCTAGAAATAAGGAAAAAATTTCCCGACACTGAAAATAATTAATAGGTGGGATGACTTGCCTCTAGAAGTTCTGAGTGCTCCATCACTGGAGGTTTTTAAGAAGAGACGGGACAACCAACTCTTCTACCATGTCTGAAATGGTGTAGGATTTTGTGCTTGAGAAGGAGGTGGGATTATAAAACCTCTAAGGTCCCGTCCAACTCTGTTATTCTGTTATTCCTATTTTCCCACAAGAAGCAAGAAGGTGGGTTGGGCTGAGAGAGAGAGTGACTGGCTCAAAGTTACCTAGTAGGCTTTCATGGCTAAGGTGAGGCTGGAACTCATAACCTCCCGCTTTCTAACCTGGTGCATGAATCACTAGACCAAACTGACTCTCATATCTTACCTTCGGCTGATGCTATGCAATGCCAGGTCCGTGGTCAATAAGGCCCCCCTCATTCACGATCTTATACAAGAGGGAGGAGCGGACCTGGCGGGTATTACGGAGACCTGGTTGGGCCCGGAGGGTGGCGTCCCTCTGGTGGAAATGTGCCCACCAGGCTTCAGAGCATTCCATCAGCCGAGGGCCCAGGGGAGGGGCGTGGGGGTGGCGGTTATTATTAACGAGGATCTGAGTCCGAGGGAGACCACTGTGCCTCAGATAGCCGGATGTGAGTCCCTCCTTGTGAGGTGGGGCCGTGGGGTTCAGATGGGCTTGTTGCTTACGTACCTGGCTCCCTGCCGCGTGGCAACAGCCCTACCTGAGCTACTCGACGTGATAGCCACGGTGGCGGTAGATACACCCAGGCTTTTAGTCATGGGTGATTTCAACTTGCCATCCGTCGGTGAAACGTCTGAGGTGGCTCAGGAGTTCATGGCTTCCATGACGGCCATGGACCTGACCCAGTTAGTTCATGGCCCTACTCACAGGGGAGGTCACACTCTGGATTTGATTTTTGTCTCTGGCCAGTGGTTGAGTGGTCTTGTTATAGGGGATATAGACGTGGAACCCTTGTCATGGACTGACCACTCACTCCTTCGCCTAGATCTTCGAACCGCGACCCCTCGCCGCAGGGAGGCGGACCCAATTAGATGGATCCGCCCCAGGCGCCTGATGGATCCTGATAGGTTCCAGACGGAGCTTGGGCCATTTCCTGAGGATCTAGCACATGACTCGGCCGAGGACCTGGTAGCCGCCTGGGATCGGGCGGCTGGTGGGGCCTTGGACCGAGTTGTGCCTTTGCGGCCTCTGACCCGATGCCGATCCCGTGCGGCTCCTTGGTTTACTGAGGAGCTGAGGGAAATGAAGCGCCGGAAAAGACGCCTGGAGAGCGGTTGGAGGGCCAGTCTCGCTGAATCTGATCGAACACTGGTAAGGTCGCATATTAAGGCCTACCTAGTGGCGATAAAGACGGCAAAGTCTAACTACTTTTCCGCCTCTATTGCGTCATCAGGGAATCGTCCGGCCGCCCTGTTTAGGGTGACCCGCGCCCTGCTCCACCTGGGAGTGCGGGAGGATCCCTTAGAAGGCAGGGCGGAGGATTTCGGACAATACCTGTATGACAAAATCGCTCAGATCCGGGGGGATCTGGACTCTGACTGGGTAGATCAGGGCAGGGTGACGAGGAACAGTCTTGAGAATGTTATCTGGGAGGAGTTTGATGCTGTGACTCCCGATGATGTGGACAGGATTTTGGGGAGACTTAGTGGGGCCACATGTTTACTGGACCCGTGTCCCTCCTGGTTGGTACTGGCTTCCCGGGAGGTTACACGAGGCTGGCTCCAGGGCGTCATTAATGCTTCTTTGAGTGAGGGTCACTTCCCCGCTGCCCTGAAAGAGGCGGTGGTGAGGCCTCTCCTCAAGAAGCCGTCCCTGGATCCAGCAATATTGGCCAACTATCGTCCTGTCTCCAACCTTCGCTTCATTGCGAAGGTTGTTGAGAGTGTGGTCGTGCAACAGTTTCCGCAATTCCTGGAGGAAACATCCTATCTAGATCCGTTCCAGTCGGGTTTCAGGTCTGGGCACAGCACGGAAACGGCATTGGTCGCGTTGGTGGATGATCTCTGGAGGGCTCGGGACAGGGGTTATTCCTCTGTTCTGGTCCTATTAGATCTCTCAGCGGCTTTTGATACCATCGACCATGGTATCATGCTGCACCGGCTGGAAGAGTTGGGGGTGGGAAGCACTGTGTTACGGTGGTTCTCCTCCTTTCTCTCCGACCGATCGCAGTTTGTGTTGGCAGGGGGGCAGAGGTCGACCTCGAGGCCTCTCATCTGTGGAGTGCCGCAGGGATCGGTCCTCTCGCCCCTTCTGTTCAACATTTATGTGAAGCCGCTGGGCGAGATCATCCGTGGCTTTGGGGTGAGATACCACCAGTACGCTGATGACACCCAGCTGTACATCTCCACCCCAGGCCACCCCAACGATGCCCTTGAAGTGATGTCCCAGTGCCTGGAGGCTGTGCGGATCTGGATGGGGAGGAACAGGCTCAAGCTCAACCCTTCCAAGACTGAGTGGCTGTGGCTCCCGGCATCCCGATATAGTCAGTTGACTCCATCGCTGACTATTGGGGGCGAGTCTCTGGCCCCCTCGGAGAGGGCGCGCAATCTGGGAGTCCTCCTGGATAGGCAGCTGTCCTTGGAGGAACATCTGACGGCTGTTACCAGGGGGACCTTTTATCAGGTTCGCCTGATTCGCCAGTTGCGGCCCTTTCTTGATCGGGATTCCTTGTGCACAGTCACTCATGCCCTCGTCACCTCTCGCCTTGACTACTGCAACGCTCTCTACATGGGGCTCCCCTTGAAGAGCACCCGGAGGCTCCAGCTGGTCCAGAATGCAGCAGCGCAGGTAGTGATGGGAGCAACATGGCGCTCCCATGTAACACCGCTCCTGCGCGAGCTGCACTGGCTCCCGGTGGTCTTCCGGGTGCGCTTCAAGGTGTTGGTTATCACCTTTAAAGCGCTCCATGGCATAGGGCCTAGCTATCTCCGAGACCGCCTGCTGCTACCAATGACCTCCCATCGACCCGTGCGCTCCCACAGAGAGGGCCTCCTCAGGGTGCCATCAGCCAAACAATGTAGGCTGGTGGCCCCCAGGGGGAGGGCCTTCTCTGTGGGGGCTCCCACTCTCTGGAATCAGTTGCCCCCGGAGATAAGGAGAATCCATGACCTCAATGCCTTCCGTCGTTCCCTGAAAACCCATCTTTTCCAGCAAGCCGGGTTGGCTTAGAAGAAATTTTTAAATTTTAAATTTTTTAATTAGTTTGTTATTCTTAACTTTTGGCCCAAATCTATATATATTTTTAAATGTTTTAATATTTGTATTCTATGTTTTTTATCTTGGCTGTACACCGCCCTGAGTCCTCAGGGAGAAGGGCGGTATATAAATTGGAAATTAAATTAAAATTAAAAATTAAAATATCTGAATCTGGCTCTCAAGTCAAATATTTCACCCATGAGTGAATGGAGCAATCTTTTTTTGAGCAGGAAAGTCCAAAGCCACCAACCAGAGTAGGAGATATTGAACTGATCCTCAAAGAAAAGAAAAACTGTGGTTAGTGGGTGTGACTGTCATAATTTCCATGGCCCTGTTTTAGTATGTTGCATGTTCCTCAGGGAATCCTTATCTTCATGTATGTTGTCTCACAAGGACACTTGAATGTCTTCTCTGAAACTTTCATTGCTACCTTACAAAATTATAGTATACAACATATTTCTTGAGTGTTGGTTCCTTTACTGTTGGTTGT
Organism: Arizona elegans; assembly: GCA_022577455.1. Taxonomy (NCBI): domain Eukaryota; kingdom Metazoa; phylum Chordata; class Lepidosauria; order Squamata; family Colubridae; genus Arizona; species Arizona elegans. Next base: position 211,391 of record JAKOOJ010000076.1, on the reverse strand, counting down.
CCCAAAAGTGATTTTCCAAAAGGAAACTGGACTGGGCAAAGAAGCTCTATAACATTCACATTTCAAAGACCCCACACCTATCCAAAGAGGATATCCCCCTGATACAGTGTTAAAAATGCAATTCCCTTTTTACTATATATATGAAGTCATTTATAAATAGAAAATATAAAAACCATGAAAATGTCCCCTAAGAGGTACATTTGGTGGGACAGAGAAGAAGGGCCTTCTCCGTGGTGGCTCCAACCCTCTGGAATCCCATTCCTTCAAAAATGAGACTGACCCCACTTTGACACTCTTACGTCAGGCCCTGAAGGCCTGGTTTTGTCAGGGGGTCTGGGGAGGTCAGAGTGGGATGGAGCCAATTAAATGGTTTATTTAAGTTTATGTTGTCACCGGGGAGTGGGTCTGAAATGCTCCCAGTTCGGACCGGCTCAGGCAAGTAAGTAGCGATGGCGACGGGCAGTTCGGAGAACCGGTAGGAAAAATCCCTCCCCCCATCACAGCCTCCAGCATACTTACCTTAGCTGCTTGTCGCAACGCCTGCCTTGCTTTGCTTGCTGTAATCCCTGCAATCCATTGCATCAGCAAGCAACTGAATCTCCCTGCCTGCAATCAAGCTCATCAATGAGCAGCTCTATCTGTCTGCCTGCCTGCCTGCCTGTAAGTTTTTTTTCCCCTTTGGGAGCTTTAAAAAAATAATTAATTGGGTTTTTTTTTTAGTTGTTCTTATTTTAGACCCAGGGCTGTGTGAGGCTCCTGTTTGTTGCAGGGGCCATTTTGGGTCTAGCACAGCTGCTTTTACATTGTTGGTGAGCCAGTTGTTTTGTGTTGTGTTGTGTTGTGTGTGTGTGTGTGTAAAGTGTGAAAGTTGGTTTTTTGGGCTTTTTATGGCTATGTGAGGTTCCTGCTTATTGCAGGGGCCATTTTGGGTCTAGCACAGTTGCTTTTACCTTGTGGGTGAACCAGTTGTGTTGTGTTGTGTTTTGTAGGTTAAAAAAGGGCAAAGAAGTGACGTTGACTTGGCCACGCCTACCTGACCAACAAGCCATGCCCACCCAGTCACCTGACCACCAAGCCCCACCCACTAATTAAGCCACGCCCACAGAACTGGTAGTGAAAATGTTTAGATGTCACCCCTGCCGGGGAGATAGCATTTTTTATTTTCATTTTTGTCTATATTGTGTTTTCTTGCTTATACGCTGCCTAGAATCACTGTGAGCATGTAGTCAACTATATAAATTTGCTTCATAAATACAGTAAGTAAACTACAAACATTGGACAAGATTTGATTCAATATCTCTCATCTTCTAAAAAGACAACTGGATTCTCAATCTCTTTCAATCTTGGGGGGCTGAAAGAAGGAAGGTGTTTAATTAAAGAATTTTGGAGAATGATTGCAAATGCAGAAGCATGAGCATTTCTTTTGTAATTGGCAACTATAATAAATCTTAGTGATCAGGATAATCCCCCATCAATCCTCTCTTGTCAGAATTAAGGACTTTTATATGTCTCCTATGGATAGCAAACAATCCTTCTGTCTTTTTCTTGTGAGCAATTTCTCAAAGCCAGAAATATTACACCAAGTGTTAATTCCTCTTTATGAGTTGCTCCCTGTGGTTGAGGTCAGGTCTGAAAACAATGATGTAGCACTTTGGTAAGAATATGCATCCCAGTAATGCAGCGCTGGAAGACAAGATGGAGAAGACCTCCACAGCTACCATGGCTTTGCCTTTTGTGCTCAGATAGGCTGGAAAGAAGGAGATCCACACACTGCAGAAGGCCAACATGCTGAAGGTGATGAACTTGGCTTCATTGAAGCTGTCGGGTAATTTACAGGCAAAAAAAGCCACAATAAAGCTGGCAATGGCCAAGATACCCATGTAGCCCAAAACACAGTAGAAGAAGAAAGCTGACCCCTCATTGCACTGTAGAATTATTTCTTGGAGCTCTGAGTACATGTCCAACTCAGGGAATGGGGGAGATGTTGACAACCAGAGAATACAAATCCATCCTTGAATGATGGAGCATGAAATGACAATAGAAAAAGTCAATTTTTTCCCCACCCACTTCCTCATCTGAGATCCTGGTTTAGTGGCCATGAAAGCCACAACCACAGTGATGGTTTTGGCCAGTACACTAGAAATGGCCACTGAGAAGGTCATGCCAAACATTGATTGTCGGAGAAGGCAGGTCACTTTGCCAGGTTGACTGAGGAAGAGCAAAGAGGAGAGAAAACAGAGCAAAAGAAACACAAGGAGGGTGTAGGTGAGGGACCTGTTGTTGGCTCTTACAATGGGAGTATCCCTGTGCTTAATAAAAGTTCCAAGTACCCAAGATGTCAAGAAGAAGAAACAAAGAGCTGCTGAGGCTAAACCAAGTCCTAAGGATTCTTCAAAAGTTAGAAAAACCAGCACTTTCAAAATACATCCTTTCTTTTCTTTATTTGGATAATGATCTTCTGAACATTGAAAGCAGTCATCCATATCTGAAAGAAAAGCCAAGACATATTTTTATACATTCCATATTTTTGAGAATAGTAATAATTATTATTTATTTATTAAGTGTATATCCCGCCCTTCTCCCCAAAGGGACTCAGGGTGGTGAACAGCCGAGAATTAAAATAACATACAATATAAAAGTTAAAATAATTAAAAATAAATTAAATTAAACGGCCGCCCCAATTTAAAACCCCAAGCACTACAATTAAAAAACTAACCCATAAAACCTATTCAGGCCAGGCCGGCTTGCTGAAATAAAAATGTCTTCAGGGCCTTACAAAAAGTGCAGAGATCCAGAATCAGTCGTATTCTGGGAGGTAGCTCATTCCAGAAGGCGGGTGCTCCCACAGAGAATGCCCTCCCCCTGGGGGCCGCCAGCCAACATTGCTTGACCGACAGCACCCTGAGGAGGCCCTCCCTGTGAGGGTGTATTGGCCGGTGGGAGGTTATCGGGAGAAGAAGGCGGTCTGGTAAATACCCTGGCCCTAAGCCATGGAGCGCTTTAAAGGTGAGAACCAACACCTTGAAGCGCACCCGGAAGACCACCGGGAGTCAGTGCAGCTCGCGCAGAAGAGGTGTTATATGGGAGTGCCATGTCGCTTCCATAATCACCCGCGCTGCCGCATTCTGGACCAGTTGGAGCCTCCAGGTGCTCCTCAAGGGGAGCCCCATGTAGAGAGCGTTGGCGTAGTCCAGGCGAGAAGTGACGAGAGCATGAGTGACTGTGCATAAGGAATCCCGACTCAGAAAGGGACGCAACTGGCGTATCAGGCGAAACTGAGAAAAAGCCCCCCTGGCCACGGCCCTCCAAATAAAAGGGATAAAAAGCCCCCCTGGCCACCATAATATTCTTTAAGGGTGCCAAGAATTATGCCTCTCAAGGTTTTCTTTCTTTCTTTTTTTTCTTTTTCTTTTTCTTTTGTATTTGCTACCAGTTGGATCATGTTTCTATGGAAATGCAGTTTTTCCATCATTGGTCCACTGGGACCACCATAACAGAAGTACTGTCAGCTTTGGAAGCCATATTAGGCCAGAAGATCAAATGCTGCCACCTTCTCATGTAGGAAAGTAGGAATGGGGATTTAGCATTCTTCCTGTCGGTCAAGGTCAGGCTATCCAGCTTCTGGAGAAGGAGTGGTCAGGGGACTGGATCGGGATGGAACGGATGTTGATTGGAGCATGTGACTGACTGGGTGGAAAAGGGGATAGTTTTGGGAGCTTCAATTTACTGAAGGAAAATCCGGGCTTTTCAGATTCGGGTTTCCCCAGATGTGCCAGTTTGCATACTCTAGTAAAGAGAACTTTGGAAAATGCTTGCTTCCGTGTCTTTACTTGAAGTTGGGGTTTTTTCTGGAACGCTGACAAGTACAATGGAAATGGCGATTATTCACTGAAATACAGTCCAGTCTAATAAATTTTCAAAATTATTAAAATTTTGGCCATTTTGACTTTCCCAGTTTTCCAAAACACAGAGAAGAAATCTGTAGGGGTGGATATAAGAGCTCAGCTCTAATGGGCACTGTGATTCACAGGTATAAAAATGAATATTCACCTTGAAGAATCCAAAAAAACTACTTGTTACACTAAAACAGTGTACCGTATTTTCCGCCATATAAGATGACTTTTTAACACATGAAAATCTCCTCAAAAGTCGGGGGTCGTCTTATACGCCGGGTGTTGTTCTCCTGTAACCAGGCAGACCAGCCCGAAAGGCTCTGACGAGCCTTGAATGGCTCTGGCGATCCAAGCTCTGACAATCCCAGCTTTGCCTGCTAATCAGGCAATTCAGCTGGGATCGCCAGAGCCATGGAGAAGGGAAAAACTTTTCCCCCTCTGGCTTGCTTACCTTAGCTCAGTGGTTGGGGGTCAAACAACCCTTTCACAGGGGTTTTGCAGGTGGTGCAATACAGAAAAACGAGTGCAGCCCTCGCCATCCGGAATGAATGGTGCTGTTGTGGTGGTGGGGGAGGGGGCGGCAGAAGCGGGAAGAAGCGGCGTTTGCGGTGGCTGGAAGCTGTGGGAGTGAAGCACTACTTTCATTTGTACGGCAACAGTATTCCGCCTTGGTATATTTGTGTCAGGAGTGGCGCAAGGCAGCCCTCCTCTCCTGTTGCCTGGGACTCAGAGTGGTAAATGGCGTCTGATCCGGAGAGCAGCTGGAATTTGCTCTCTAATCCGGATGCCAGATCGGCCCCCTGCAAACTCTCGTCTCTCGAGGAGCGCTCCCTGAAGCGGGGCTGGAAACTTTGGTTGGACTGCTTGAGAGGGAGAGCTTGCAGGGGGGCGATCTGGTGTCTGCAATGGAGAGTGGCACCCAGCTTTTTCTCTCCGCTGTAAGAGCGCTGTAAGAGTGGCAGCCCTCATCTCCTAATGCTTGGGACTGCAAAATCCAGCTGCTCCCCATTTACCACTCTGAATCCCAAGCAGCAGGAAACAAAGGCTGCCTTGCGCCGCAAATATAGCAAGGCAGAATCCTGATGCTGCACTTTCAGCAGACAGATGAGGGCTGCCTTGGCCATCGGCTGGCGCAAATATACCAAGGCGGATGCTCATGCTGCACAAGTTCAAGTAGTGCTTCGCTCCCACACTTCTTGCGGCCCTCAGTCTCTCAGGGAGATGCTTGACTTCCTCTCAGCCCCAAGACACTGGCTGGCCCATGAGATGAGAGAGAGAGAGAATGAGAGAGAAAGAGAGAGAATCAGAATGAGACAGGGAGAGAAAGAGACAAAGAATGAAAGAGAGAATGAGAGAGAGAGAATCAGAGTGAGACAGAGAGAGAAAGAGAGAGAAAGACAGAATGAAAGAGAATGAGAGAAAGAGACAGAGAGAATAAGAGAGAGAGAGAGTGAGAGAGAGAATGAGAGACAGAAAAAGAGACAGAATGAAAGAGAATCAAAGAATCAGAGAAAGAATGAGAGAGGGGATGGGATCTTTAAAAAAATAGTTAATTGGGTTTTTTTTAGTTGTCCTTTTTTAGACCTAGCCATTTAAAGTTTAAGAAGTTTTAAATTTAGCTTTCATATAAAAATAAAATAAAATAAAATAAAATAACATTTGTGCAGCTTTCTGAGATTTAGTGTGTTTCTGTAGTGTTTCACTCTAACTACACAAACACACAAAATCTCACAAAGCTGTATGTGGAATTTTGTGTGTGTAAAGTGTGAAAGTTGTTTTTTTGGGCTTTTTGTGGCTGTGTGAGGTTCCTGCTTGTTTCAGGGGCCATTTTGGGTCTAGCACAACTGCTTTTACATTGTGGGTGAGCCAGTTGATGTTTTTTAAATTTTTATTTGGTGTGCGTTGGAAGAGGGGTAGTCTTATACGGCGAGTATAGCCCAAACCCTATATTTTAACAGGAAAATTTGGGGGTCGTCTTATACGCCCAGTCGTCTTATACGCTGGAAAATACGGTATTACAATTTGCTTCTATTGAGGACTTGCTGGAATGTCTAACCTACCTTTTTGATTTGAAATCTTCCCTTCTGGACACAGAACACAGTCGTAGCAACAGAATTGCTTTCCTTCCAACCCCTTCTTCCAGTGTCCAGGGGAGCAATGCTCATTACACAGAGAAATTGGAAGAACCTGGTGATAAACATAAACAGGTTTTTGCAAAGAGGGTTTTTTAAGCAGTTTGTATTGTCCTCCTTTCTGGTGGGAGGAAGAATATTTGAATCCTCAAAGGGTTAGTCCAGGTGTATTTATGAGGTAAAGTTGTGTTCAACTAGGGCACAGAGCTCACAGTGTTTCTTGGCCGAGGGAGCCAATAATGTCTGAAGATATTTTCCATGGTCATGTGGCCAGCATGGCTATACGCCAAAGGCACAAGGAACATAGTTACCTTCCCACCAAAATGGTACCAATGACTCTACCCATAATTCCATCTTTTTGAATTCCTAGGTGGGATGGAGCTGAGGCAGGAATGGGAGCTCAAGCTATTGCATAGTCTCAGGTCTCAAACCCTGGCTGTCAGCTTTCCAGCTGTCAAGCTCAGTTTCGTTAACCACTGAGCCATCACATATTTATACTATCCATTAAAATGTTGACAATATAAGGATATGCAAAGGGCGTGTTTGGAGAATGGCAGGAAGAAATATATGTGAGTACAATATTATGGAAACAGTATTTTATGATTTCAAATGGAAATGCAATCCAATTGTGAATACCTATCTTTTAAATTGTAATGTCATTTTGTCTATTTGATGAAAGCTTGATCATTGACAATATTTGTACAGAATATACCATTTCAAAAATCACAAATTAGATTTCTAAAGAGACTATGTTTAATATTGGACCATAATGAATCAAGGAAGAGTTGATTAAACGATTCCACACCTGGTTAAAAGCGGGATGCCACACAATCAGCTCTTCATCAATGATTAATTCCTTCGCATTGGGAATATGAGGATCCATCTTTCCAACTCTAATTCTCTGAAAGGATCTGTTTGGAAAAGTGATCAAGTTGGTGATGTCGAATCCACCGGTTGCTTCCCCTTTCTCATTCAGGAACACTGTCTCCCCAGCTGAATTGTTAAAATAAATGCCTTGAAGAAATGAATGGAGCTACTTGAAGAGAATGAAAGAGAGAGACGGAGGGAGGGAGGGGAAGGGAGTTGGAAGGATAATAATGAAAAAGTGGCCAGTATCTTTAACTTTCACTTCCCATTGCTCTAACAAATAACAAATAACAACCCTTAGAATATAGATAATCTGTATTTTAGAGAAAGACGCTGTTCTAGTATTAATTTAATATTACTTCCAGGGGAAAAATGAAAACAGCAGTTAATAAATCAAAATCAAAATGAGGTATTGACATTATACAACTTGATTCAGATATGATTTATATTCACTATTTAAACAACTAGACAATCAAACTTGGACCATATCTAAACTCATCCTACATTTTTTGTTCTTTGTTAGAAGAAACGTATTTAACATCATGAGTCCTGACAAATTTCCTTTAGCCAGATTTTATCATCTGAGACTCAATTCATTTGAGAGAGAGAGACAGAAAGTGAGAGAGAGGGGGGGGGAGGGAGGGGGGAGAGGGAGAAAGAGGGAGGGAGAGGGAGAGAGAGGGAGGGAGGGATTCTTTCAAACATAGAGTTGTTTTAAAGGGTGGATGCCAGAGCTGAAAAAAAGTGACATTTGGTCCATTCCTTTTTAACATTGATAGAGAGAGAATGTTCTGCATCCCTACTTTGAAATGTTCATGAGCCAAGGAGGAGTAGAGTAGAGAACTGGTTGAGGATAATTTTGGATAGCAATAGCACTTAGACTTATATACAGCTTCACAGTGCTTTAGAATATTCTCTAAGCAGTTTACAGAGTGGGCATATCTGGCTCTTCATTTTACCAACCTCAGAAGGATGGAAAGCTGAGTCAACCTTGAGCCAATGGGAATCAAATATATTAAATCATACTAATAATAAAACATATGGAATCATATTAAATATTAATATGAAATCATATTAAATATTTATTTATTTATTTATTTACTAGCTGTACCCGACCACGCGTTGCTGTGGCCCAGTCTGGTGTTTCCGCTGGGCTAAAAGAGCGAGGCTGAAGTTCCAAACTCTCCACGAACATTTAGTGGGCATGGCCAACTCAACGTCACTCACTTTCATCAGTCACATGATAGCCCCCAAGCCACGCCTACCCAGCTGGTGATTAGGGCAGAGAACTGGTTGCTAAAAACAAAGGGAACCACAAAATCCTCCCTCTCTGTCTCCCCCTCTCTCTTTGTATCTCTCAATGTGTCTCTCTCTCCCCCTCTCTCTGTATCTCTCTCTCTCTCCCCCCTCTGTAGCTCTCTATGTCTCTCTCTCTCCCCCCTCTGTATCTCTCTATGTCTCTCTCTCTCCCACCCTCTGTACCTCTCTATGTGTCTCTCTCTCCCCCCTCTGTATCTCTCTATGTCTCTCTCTCACCCCTCTGTATCTCTCTATCTCTCTCCCCCCCTCTCTCTGTATCTCTCTCTCTCCCCCCCTGTATCTCTCTGTCTCTCTCCCCCCTCTGTACCTCTCTATGTCTCTCTCTCCCCCTCTCTCTGTATCTCTCTATGTCTCTCTCTCCCCCCTGTATCTCTCTATGTCTCTCTCTCCCCCCTCTGTATCTTTATATATGTCTCTCTCTCCCCCTCTCTCTGTATCTCTCTGTCTCTCTCTCTCCCACCCTCTCTCTCTGTATCTCTGTATGTGTCTCTCTCTCCCCCCCATCTCTCTGTATTTCTCTATGTCCCTCTCTCCCTCTCTCTTTGTTTATCTCTGTCTCTGGCCCAGCCTCTTCTGCATTCCCTCGCCATCGCCCTTACCTTTTCAGGCCAGGCCTTTACAGCTCATCGCACCACAGCAGAAACTCAGGGAGCCCTCCATCCTCCCTACACAGATGTTCTCTGGGGGATCGATGGGGAGACACATAGCAGGGAAGGGAAGGGGAGGGAGGGAGGGGGTGCGGCAGAGGTTCGAGGCTGGTTTGGGGCTTCCCACCCGAAGGAAGAAAGCAGCAAAGCCAAGAGCCATGCACACCCCACTGGACCCCTGCTGGGAAGTTCTCCTCCCCTGCCTGCCAAGGGCAGGGGAATGATTAGATAACCCGCTCTTCCAGGCGAAATGAAGGAGGGCCGGCCATCCTCCCTCCTGCCCGTTTCTGCCCCCCGAAGCCTCCCTGGAGCCCCTTTTCTGTCAGAGGCTGAAATTTTCATGTAGGCTCCATGAACTGCCAGAGCACCCACCTGGGAATCAAAGGTGGTGTTGGTCAAAGGTGACCCCGAGGCTCCAGTTGCCTCCATCTCCTGCTTACCGACCGGATTCCCATAGTGCCGGTTAGCAGCTGGTCTGACCTCCGGGCCCCTGGTAGCACTGGGCCAGGCTCAAATTGGGCCAGGACAGGGACAGAGGGTTCCTGCTCGGTGGACCCAGCCAGCATTATTGCCAGGTGTTCTTTGGAGGGAGCCCTGAGAGTGGCAGGCGAAGGGGATGGGCAGCAGCGGCGGGGGAGGCTAGTTTGTGGGGTGGCCAGGGGAGGGGGAGGTCAGAGCCAGGCTTGGGTAGGCCCCGCCCAGCCCAAGAAGCGCTGGCTGCAATGGTTTTCCGGCAGGGAGCTGGCTGCCTACCTGCCGAGCCTGGTGGAGTCCACTGTAACATTGTAACACTGTAACATTGCCAAAAAGGCATTAAGAGTTGTTAACCTAATCTTGCGTAGCTTCTTCTTTGGTAATATTGTACTACTAACTAGATCATACAAAACATTTGCTAGACCAATTCTTGAATACAGCTCATCTGTCTGGAACCTACACTGAATATTGGACAAAAATACAATTGAGAGAGTCCAGAGATATTTTCCTCCATTCCTCTACTCACAATAAAATACCTAATGCCACCAGGCTTCAAATTTTGAGCTTAGACAACTTTATGTTTTAGGTTAATGCTCATTCTCTTACTTTATAAAACTAATAGCTTTTTTGCCTCAGTCTCTCTATTGATTTGGAGCCATAAATGAGAGTAAATAAGCTATATTAGATTGTGGATGATTGTGGATAATCATTGAAATATAAGATAGGTGTGGCATGGAAAGATTACCTGCCAGGGCAGCAGACTTGGAAATTCAACCCTTTGAATCTCTCTTGGTTGGGATTTTGATCTCACTGCCTCATGCAAAGAATGTGCCACTGCATAAAGAGCATTGTAGATACTGTAGCTTTCGCCAGTCATCTGAAACTCAAACAGAGGTGAAGGCAGATCTCCCAGATTCTCTTCCCCACTACAAGTTTCATTGATTGTTGAAGATAATTCTGTATTTGAAAACGAACAATCGAACAATTGCTCCCAAACATCTTGAAGAAATGCATCTTTCTCAGTTGAAGGTTTGATGACTTGAAGAAATTCTTTAAAGCCTTGAATGTCTCTTGAATGCACAGTAAAGGAAAGAGCCCCATGGAACATCTGGAGATCCCAACTCCTTTGAGTTCCCATCAGAATGAAATCAATTGGATTCATCAGGATCCAAACTTTCCTAAATGTTGCCCTCTCTTTATTTTCAGGATCACGTAGAAACATGGCAGTTCTGATCCAGGCTATTGTGAATGTTTCTCCATAGACAAGAAACGTATTTGCTTTCTGATCTAATAGTTTCTCATCAATAATTGAGAATGAATTAGACAATTGGGACAAATCTTCCAAGTGGATATGTTGTGGAATTTTTTCTGTGAAAGCTAAACAGACCCCGTTCTGTGAAAGCAACGACTGTAGTTTCTGCAAAAAACATTCTTCCTTATTTTCAGAAGCAAAGAGTCGAATCCATGTCCATCCAAAATGGAGAAGAAGTTGAATAAGTCCAGCGTACTGATGCTCCTCTTTTGGGACCATGCAATAAAGTGGAAATAACTCAGTAATCTGAAAGTCTTCTTGGGCAAAGGAACCATAAGTCAACTAAAGAAACAAAAAAAGAGAAATTCGTTCTTCATGAAAATCATGGAACAAATGTGAAGACTGTTTGTTAGAAATTTAATGAAGGTCTCCGTACATTAACATTTGTCCAATTCTGTGTAGATTATGACAATTCTGATGCAAAGAGAAGCAACTAAAACCCCATGATGAAATATTTTCTCATCTGAAATGTAACTAGATTACAACCACATTCAGTTCCTAATACAGAGTTCCAGGATGTTCATCCTTTTAGAACATCTGGAAACTTGCTAACTCTCTGAGCTTGTGAACTCTTCTCAGCCTAAGGAAAAGATTTTTAAGAGTTAGACTTACTGGACTACCTTCTTTCCCTCTTTGTATCAGATAACGTTAAATACTTGTACACGAAAGACTATGTCCATGAGATTCTGGAGGAATAAAAAGGATGAATCATGTCTTCCTTTACTACAATTATTATAGAGATCTCCAAAAGTACTACGTAGGCCCAATCCTTCAACAATTTCAAGGAAAATCAGATGAGTTTTAAATTCAGTTATTACTATCAGACCCAACCAAGACATACCAAAGAGAGTTGTGATCTATTATCAGGTGGCGTGGTGGAATCTGGAGCGGAGTTGAGGGCAGCAGTGAAAATGCTGGATAGCTTGGGCAGGAAGTGGCTGAAAGGTGATCTTCCCTAAAACCATGAGATATGATAGCAGTGTTCCCATATTTGAGGGGCTCCTACAAAGACGAGGAAGTCAAACTATTGTGCAAAGCACCAGAAGGCAAGACAAGAAACAATGGATGGAAACTAATCAAGGAGAGAAGCAACCTAGAACTAAAGAGAAATGTCCTAACTGTGAAAACAATCAACCAATGGAGCAACTTGCCTTCAGATATTGTGGGTGCTCCATCACTGGAGGCTTTCAAAAAGAGACTGGACAGTGATTTATATGAAATGGTATAGGATCTCCTGCTCGAAGAGGGAGTAGAACTAGAATATCCCCAAGAAACCTTCCCACTCTATTATTCTATGTTCTATGTTTTGTGTTCTACGTGCTAGACGGCCTTTTCTATCCTCCTCTTGATACAGCTCCAGATTCCATCACAGATAGTTGTCAAATCATAGGTGACCCTCTCAAATAAGATAAATTTTGTAGTGTAATTTATGATTTAAATTTAAATTTTCTAATCTATGATTGTAATAAAAGATTTAGATTTTATATTGACTGATTATTTTGAGCCAACATATTGAGTTGTGGGAAAAAATTCAGGAGGCAGAGCAAAGAGAGCAAAATTGAAGTCCTGCAGAAAGGAATGGCAAAATACTAACTAACTCTACAGCCCCAACCTGTCAACAATTGCTAAGAAAAGCAGTTTAGTTTTACACTCAATTATTTTTATCATACACAAAGCAAAATTAAGTAAGAAGAGTTGCAACCTATTCCTGGTTGGCTGTCAAAACACCTATAAGATTGTAATAAAATATTTTTATTTAATTGGATTACCTTGAGCCAGTCTATTGAGTTGTGGGGAAAACAGATGAGAGATGATAATAGTGTATTTAATTGAATTTCTGGAGAAAGGTATGGCAAACAACTAGTATCTACTATTAATTACAAAAGACTTTTCTCTCTCACTCCACCCCAAACTACCTGTGGAATTTTGTAGACATTTATACTCTCTGCCATAAAGGATGATGTATCAGGACTTAGTCCCCCAATGATGGCCATGAGATTCTTCTGGATATCACATTTGTAGTTTGGGACAAATTCCTGGGATTTAAAAAGCAGGTCCAGAGTGGTGCGATAGGTCATCCTTGGGTTGTTGTAACTATCATAAAGGTGAAACCCGAGAGTGACGTTAGGTAAGATCTGGGAGTCCTCATTGATTTCCTTCACAGCAAAGGCCAAGGTGAGGGCGTGCTGGTAGAATTTGGTTATTACACTGCAAATAGGTTAAACAAAATACGTTGACAATTCTTTTATGGTGAAACCATTAATATATGAGTAATAACCACTTCTGCCTCTTTTGTAAGTGAGAAGAGTCTTTGTAAAAACACACAATAATTTGTATAGTTTTCAACTATGTACAGTGTTTCCATGATTTGCCACAAATAAGTAGAGAACAATATTATGATTTTTTTTTCAAGTTCTCACATTTATTTCTATCAGTTTGGCACAAAATCGAATACAACCAGCAACTATCCCTCTTTTAATACATGTAAGTTATGCAAGGAGTGACTGCACAGACTAGATACTTTTAATGATTTTACACTCCCTAAATGTTCTCCAAAAGACTTCTTGTTAGACTTAATACAGTGAAAAGAAAATGATTATTAATGTATGTAAGTTATGCAAGGAGTGAATGCATAGACTAAATAATTATACTCCCTAAATATTGTCCAAAAGAATTCTTGCAGAATAGTTTCAGACATTTTATGAGTAAGATTTTAACACAATGAAAATGATTTGTTTTCCCACAATCTGATCACTTTGAAGCAAGAGTAAGTTGATATATTAAAAAAAACCATGCATTTATTCTCAAAGAGCTATTAGTCATATAAACAATAAAATCAGAAAATGAATGGAAAGACAAAAAATCCTTACAGTGGTAACTCATAAGGTATTAGAGAAGGATGTTCTTTAAATTCAATTTCAAAAAAGTAGTGAATTATCTGAGACACCATCCCACCCACGATGAGATCACCTGGCTGGTACCACTCATGGGGAATCGGGAAAGCATCACTCGCAGGGCAGCTCAGAGTAACTGCTTTCTGCACCAAGAACATCAGAAGGAGCAACATCTTCAGGTGTTTGTCATAGTGAAAATATTTGTGTCTCCTGTCCATAAGAAAGTTTGTATTTCAGTGGTTCATTCAATGATTGAGCCAAGGTTGATATCTGACAATGCACCTAATCAGAAATCCCATCATTTTCTATTTGTGTGCACATTTCTATACTGACTATGACTAGGATTGAACAGATGTTCTGGAAAAGAAGAAAGGAGGGAGGAAACTTGTAGCAATGAATCTTATGGAGCCAGAATTATCCCTTGGTGCCAAACTCCCTGTGGTTCAAGATTTACTTTATAACCAGATTGATACCTTAATTGTTGCTGAATTTAAATACCTCGATGCACAGTCCTTGATGTTTTGGCCTAGCTAAAAAAAAAAAAACAACGGCGATTCCTGTAGGAGATAATTATTTTGTTTTTGTGAGAGAATAAGGAGTTCAACTGATGGTTCAACTGTGTTTAAATGAACAAATGCTAATAAAATTAATCGAAGGGACATTGGCAATTGAAAATAGCCTTAAGTTTTGAAGGTCATGTTCATTCCTTACCACTGTAGAGCAGAGTTCCCATTTTCCATATAAAACAAATAGAATTGTTCAGTAGAGAAGAGGAAACATTTTTTACATGTTGAGGTCTGCCAAAAAAGCCAAACATTTCTTTGGAGGCTTTATTTACATTTTCATTCAAAGATTATTGAAGAATGAAAATCTTTAGTTATTTATTTACTTATTTGTGTTCTGAGTTGTATTATTTTTAGAAATAACTCAAGGCAGAGAAGATAGCTAACATACCTTCCTCCTCCTATTTAGTGTATGGTAGATATGATATGATATGATATGATATGATATTGTATGATATGATATGATATGATATCTTTATCTTTCTTTATCTTTATTTGATTTGTATACCACCCTACTCCCGAAGGACTCAGGGTGGTGGACAGCCAAACAGTAAAATACATAAATACAAAATTTAAAAACAGGATAAAATCGAATTATACAAATTTGGCCCAGACAAATTAAAACACCCCAATCATTTAAAAAACAGATTAAAATTTGCCTGTTTAAAAAGAAAAGAGGGAAAAAAGATTAGGCCAGGCCCGCCTGGTGTAATAAAAAGGTCTTCAAAGCGCGACGGAAGGTGCGCAGATTCAGGATCCTCCGTATCTCCGGGGGGAGCTCATTCCAGATAGTAGGTGCCCCACAGAGAAGGGTCTCCCCCTAGGGGCCACCAGTCAACATTGTTTGACTGACGGCACCCGGAGGAGCCCCTCTCTATGAGAGCGTACTGGCCGGTGGGAGGCTATTGTTGGTAGTAGGCGGTCCCGTAGGTAACCAGGTCCTAAGCCATGGAGCGCTCTAAAGGTGGTAACCAAAACCTTGAAGCGCACCTGGAAGACCACCGGGAGCCAGTGCAGCTCGTGCAGGAAAGGTGTTACATGGGAATGCCATGTCGCTCCCATTACCACCCGCGCGGCCGCACTCTGCGCCAGTTGGAGCCTCTGGGTGCATCTCAAGAGGAGCCCCATGTAGAGGCAATAGTCCAGGCGGGAAGTGACAAGGGCATGAGTGACCCTGCGTAAGGAGTCCCAATCCAGAAAGGGACGCAACTGGCGAATCAGGCGACCCTGATGAAAAATCCTCCCAGTCACGGCCGTCAAATGCTCTTCTAAAGACAGCTGTGAATCCGGGAGGATGCCCAAGTTGCGAGCCCTCTCCGTGGGGGCCAATGATTCACCCCCAATAGTCAGTGATGGCATCAACTGACTATATCGGGACGCTGGAAACCACAGCCACTCGGTCTTGGATGGGTTGAGGCTGAGCCTATTCCTCCCCATCCAGATCTGCAGAGCCTCCAGGCACTGGGACATCACTTCAAGGGCAACGTTGGGGGATTCAGGGTGGAGATGTACAGCTGGGTGTCATCAGCGTACTGGGGGTACTTCACCCCAAAATCATGGATGATCTGATATGGTAAATGATATGATATGCTATGATATAATATGATATGGTACATGATATGATATAATATGATCTGATATGATATGATAGATATCACAGGATAAGATAGGATAGGATAGATATGATAGCAATTTTCTAATATCTAAGGAGTTTCCCCAAAGAAGAGGGGGTCAACCTGTTCTCCAAAGCATTTGAAGGCAGGAAGAAGCAATTTTCCCTACAAAAGGAAAAAGGTGTGTGAGAGAGAGTGGCTGGCTCAAAGTTAGCCAGTAGGGTTTCATGGCTAAGGTGGGACTTGAACTCATAGCCTTCCATTTTCTAACCTGGTGCCTAAATCATTAGATCAAACTGACTCTCATATCTAAAGCTGGCTCTCAAATAAAATATTTCACTTATGAGTGAAAGCAGCAATCTTTTTTGAGAAGGGAACTCCAAAGCCACAAACCAGCGTAGAAAATATTGTGGTTGCTGGGTGTGACTTTCACAATTTCCATGGCTCTGTTTCAGTAGGTTGTGTGTTCTTCAGGGAATCCTTATCTTTCTGTATGTTGTCACACAAGGAGACTTGAATGTCTCCTCTGAAATTTTCATTGCTACCTTATGAAATTAAAGTCTGCAAAGTATTTCCAGAGTGCTGATTCTTTTATTGTTGATTGTCCAAAAGGTGACATTTGAAAAGGCAACTGGACTTTCTTTGCTTTTGCTCAAAGACATTTTACTTCTCATCCAAGAAGCTTCTTCAGTTCTTGGTCAGAATCAGAAGTGAAGAAGCTTTTTGGATGAGAAGCGAAACGTCTTCAAGGAAAAACCAAGAAAGTCCAGTTGCCTTTTGAAAAATTAGTTTTGGGACAACCATGACCTGGATGACTAGAAATCTCTGTAGACATTGATTCTTGGTTGTTCATCCTGAGATGCAAAATCGACATAAATATCAGGATCTTGTTTATGAATTCTAAGGATTTTTGTATTCTCTTTGTATTATTAAAAGTATAGGTTACAGTAGAAATAGGTAGATGATAGAGAGTGAGCATGATTTTTTTTAAAAATGATATTTCATAAATTCTATAATATTCTCATTTCAAAGACCCCAGGCCAATTCAAAAAGGATATCCCCCTGATACCGTGTTAAATACAACTTCATAAAATGCAATTCCCTTTTGACTACATTTAGGAAATCATTTATAAATAGAAAATATAAAAAGCATGAAAATGCCAAAGTCCCGCCCCTAAGGAGGTACATTTGGCAGGACCGAGAAGAAGGGCCTTCTCCATGGTGGCTCCCACCTTCTGGAACATCATCCATTCAGAGATGAGACCGTCCTCCATTTTGAGGCTCTTATGTAAGGCGCGGAAGGACTGGTTGTGCCAGCAGGCCCAGGGAACCCAGAATGGGATGGAGCCCATCAAGTGGCTTATTTGACTGTGAATTGTTGTCAGGAAATGGTTAGGAAATGGTTATTGCCTAATTGGTTGGCCAGGAAATATATAAACCAACATTGTATGTTTGTATTATGTGAATGTATTATGTAGCTTTAAGAATTGTGCTGAGTCATTCTGCATTTAATTGGCTGAGCTCTGTAGCCAATGTATTTAAGGAGAGCTAAATTATGGTTAGTGTGGACTACTACACCATTTTATCTGCTGCTGTAACTCTTTTTGATCTCTCTATCATCAACTGTTTTGATCATGATGATATATTTACTGCTTTCTGATATTTATTGAACTGTTTTTATATTGTTCCCGATTGTTCCTTGTATTTTTCTACAAACTGGTAAGAAGATTTTATATCCCTGGATTGATCTTATATTGTACGTTATATGGCTAAGACTTGGATTGTTAAAGGACTAATAATTTGCTTTTGCCTAACAGTAAAATATATAAAACCCAGTTTGTCTGTATGTTATTCACAATTACGCTAAAACCATTTCTGTGTGTAAAACTCTAACGGTACTCTGCTTTATAAGCCACAACTTCGGGTTTAACTCAAAAATATCCTTATCAGGGGGATATAGTGTTTTTTTAAATTAATTTCTATATTGTGTTTTATTGTTGTAAGTTGCCTAGAGTCGATTTGAGCAAGTAGGCGGATACATACATTTTCTACGTAAATAAATAAGGAAACTGCAAATTGGACATGGTTTGATTCAATATCTCTAATCTTCTAACACGAGAGCTGGATTCTCAAATTAATTTCTATATTGTGTTTTTTTTTCTCACCCCCTTTCCCCCCCCTCAACCCACCCCAAACTTCCCAACCTCCCTAACCCACCCTAACCCTCCCCTCCCCCCCAGACTTCCACACAGTATACTCATATCAAGTAGAAGGAAAAACCCTCCTTTGTATATAAAACTTGAACCCCTCCCTCCTCCTTATAAATTTTCATCTTCATTACATTAACCTATTTCTATCTTAATATAACATTTTCAAATAAATTTTCATCCTCATTACCTTAAAATATTTCTATCTTAATATAACATTTTCAAATAAATTTTCATCCTCATTACCTTAAAATGTTTCTATCTTAATATAACATTTTCAAATAAAAGCTATTTGATACTTCCTAGTTTGATATTTGTTCTGAACATAATCTATCCACTTCTTCCATTCCCATTCATAAGTCTCTTGTGAACAATCTTTTAGATATGCTGAAATCTTCGCCATCTCTGCAAAACTGGCCATCTTCAAAGTCCATTCCTCAATCGTGGGCAGCGCTTCATTTTTCCAGTATTTACCTATCAACAATCTTGCTGCTGTTATCATATACAATATCAGTTTTGTTTCACCCAATGTAAAACCCTTAACTATACCCAATAAAAATTGTGGAGAAAATTGAATTTTTTTCTTCAAAACATTCTGCATGACCCACCAAATTTTTATCCAAAAAGCCTTGACTTTCCTACAGGTCCACCAAACATGATAATATGTAGCATCTAGACAATCACATCTCCAACATTTAGGCTGCACATTAGGGTACATACACGACAATTTTTTGGGGTCTAAATGCCATCTATAAAACATTTTATAAAAATTTTCCCTCAGGTTCTGCGACTGTGTAAATTTAACATTCTGAACCCAAATTTTTTCCCATGTTTCCAACATCACTGGTTCCTCAAAATTTTGTGCCCACTTAATCATACAATCTTTAACTAGTTCAGTTTCTGAATCCCTTTCTAACAAAACATTATAAAGTCTTTTAATATGCATTGGACCTTTCTCTTTTATGTGTCTGACCAATTCTTCCTCATACATCATAATACCAGTTTTTTGGTCCTCTTTCCATCTCAATTGCAATTGATTATATTGTAACCAAGTTAGATTAATCCCTTCAGCCAACAATGTCTGTAATGTCTTCAGCTGCCATCTGCCCGCATCTGTAAAAAGAACCTCTTTATATAACCCCCCCCCCCGAGTGACATTATATTTGTATTCCACATAATATGAACAATATTGTGTTTTATTGTTGTAAGTTGCCTAGAGTCGCTTTGAGCAAGTAGGCGGATACATACATTTTCTACATAAATAAATAAGAAAACTGCAAACTTTGGACATGGTTTGATTCAATATCTCTAATCTTCTAACACAAGAGCTGGATTCTCAATGTCTTGCTATCTTGGGGTGTTGAAAAACAGAAGTTGTTTAATTAAAGAATCTTGGAAAATGATTGCAAATGTAGTCCTCTTCTCTTCTCTTCTCTTCTCTTCTCTTCTCTTCTCTTCTCTTCTCTTCTCTTCTCTTCTCTTCTCTTCTCTTCTCTTCTCTTCTGTCAGCAATTTCTCAAAGCCAGGAATATTACACCATGTATTAATTCCTCTTTATCAGTTGCTCCCTGTGGTTGAGGTCAGGCCGCAAAACAATGATGTAGCATTTTGGTAAGAATATACATCCCAGTAAAGCAGCACCGGAGGCCAAGATGGAGAAGACCTCCACAGCTACCATGGCTTTTCCTTTTGTGCTCAGATAGGCTGGAAAGAAGGAGATCCACACACTGCAAAAGGCCAACATGCTGAAGGTGATGAACTTGGCTTCATTAAAAGTGTCAGGTAATTTACGCGCAAGAAAAGCCACAATAAAGCTGGCGATCGCCAAGATACCCATGTAGCCTAAGACACAGTAGAAAAAGAAAGCTGATCCCTCATTGCACTGTAAAATCATTTCCTGGAGCTCTGAGTGCTTGTCCAATTCAGGGAATGGAGGTGATGTTGACAACCAAAGTATACAAACACATACTTGTAAGAGAGAACAGGAAACAATAAGAGAAAAAGCCAATCTTTTTCCCACCCATCTCCTCATCTGAGATCCTGGTTTAGTGGCCAAGAAAGCCACAACCACAGTGATGGTTTTGGCCAGGACACTAGAAATGGCCACTGAGAATGTGATGCCAAAAGTTGGTTGCCGGAGAAGACAGGTCAGCTTGCTAGGTTGGCTGAGGAAAAACAAAGAGGAGAGAAAACAGAGCAGAAGAGAGACAAGGAGGGTGTAGGTGAGGGACCGGTTGTTGGCTTTGACAATGGGAGTATCCCTGTGCTTGATAAATGTTCCAAGTATCCAAGATGTCAAGAAGAAGAAACAAAGAGCTGTGGAGACCAAGCTAATTCCTAAGGGTTCTTTGAAATTTAGAAAGACCAGCAATTTGAGGATACATCCTTTCTTTCCTTTATTTGGAAAATGATCTTCTGAACACTCAAAACAGTCATCCATATCTGGAAATAAAAGCCACTGAATTTATCACCTATCCATTTCATATTTTTGAAAGACATAGCCTGAGTGGATGCCAGTTCTTAATGTGCTTTCAAATAGTTAGGTTAGCAGAAGCTGGGATAAGTTAGAAGAGGTCACCCGGTTACGCGGCGCTAGGGATTCGAACCACTGAACTGCGGACCTTTCGATCGACAAGCTCAGCATCTTAGCCACTGAGCCACCACTTAATTAATCATACATTAATTCAGCCCAAAAGAACAGATCAAGGAATTTCTCAGTTAAGCCCATGCTCTTAGATTCGAATAGAAACATAGAAACTGAGGGCAGAAAAAGCCCCTCCTTTTTCTTCATAAGGATCAAATATTTTACCCTTGTCTTTTTCCATCACACTTTTTCTCTAATCCTGAGTCTACTCTGCTGGTCCTATAATAGGCTGGTCATCTCCCATTCATAAATTTGTTAGATCAGACATTGCTTAGCTGGATTTATTTGGAGGTTGAGGCCCAACACCTAATCCAGGAATCAACATCACAACACCTGCTTTTAATCATAGCCGATGAAAATTCATATGCCCACTTAGCACCCAAAGTCCATTAAGACAATGGATGACCATCAGCATTTGCAATATTTGTTACTGTTGCAAAAGCACAGAAAACATAGGAGCCAGAAGACCAATGCAAAGGAGAATGCAAGTGTGAACAAGAGCAACTTCCACTAATAATACATAAGGGTTCTGTGATGAAATAAGATTTGCCTGCCTGACCTCTGACTCTCTCCCTCTCCCTCTCCCTCCCTCTCTCCAACTCCCTCCCTCCCTTTCTCTTTCTCTCTCCCTCTCTCTCACTCTCTCTTTATCTCTCTCTATCTTTCTCTCCCTCCCTCTAACTCTCCCTGTCTCTCTCTCTCCAGCTCCATCTCTACTTCTACCTCTCTATTTCTATCTCTACCACTCTCTCTCTCTCAAACTCTCTCATTCTATCATTTATCATCTCTCTCTCTCTCCATCTATCTATATCATCTATCATCTATCTATCTATCTATCTATCTATCTATCTATTAATCTTGTCATCGTTCCTATCACCCATCTCCTCTCACTTATGACTGTATGACTGTAACCTCATTGCTGGTATCCTGACGATTTATATTGACTGTTTCCTAATATAATTTGATTGCTTATTTTTACCCTATGACTATCATTACGTGTTGTACCTTATGATTCTTGACAAATGTATCTTTTCTTCTATGTACACTAAGAGCATATGCACCAGGAAAAGTTACTTGTGTGTCCAATCACACTTGGCCAATAAATAATTCTATAATTCTATAATAATTCTATAATTCTATAATATCTATAATAACTCTATAATTCTATAATAATTCTATAATAATTCTAAATTCTATAGTTCTATAATTCTATCTGTATCTGTATATCTATTAATGATCCTGCTATTCTTTGCTTTGGGATGGGGTCGGGGCAACTGACTGGAGCTGGATGCCCTTCCTGACACCTACCTGGAGTTCACAGCAGACAATTACTCATTGTGCCCAGAGAGAGCAATATCTGCTTTTATCTATCATCAAAGGCTCCTGATTGGGAGGTGAGGGCTCCACCACTAGGCGATCATGCTGCTCTTTTGAACACTAAATAATGAATGTTTAATTTATGAAATAACAACATGTTGAAGAAAAATATACAGTTAAACTGATAACCTACCAGTTTGATTAGATATCTTTCCTTCTGGGCATGGAACACAGTCATAGCAACAGAACTGACTGCCTTCAGCCCCTCTCTTCCAGTATCCAGGGGAGCAATGGTCATTACACTGAGAAAATGGAATAACCTGGTAGTAAACATAAAAGATTTTGGAAAGGAAAATCTTTAAGCAGTTCATAATGTTCTCATTTATGGAAGCGGGAAGAATATTTGAATACCTAAAAGTTTATTATAAAGGTTTCCCTCTCCAGTGACGTCTGACTCTCAGGCACAGTGCTCATCTCCATTTTTTTGGCCAAGGGATCCAACATTGTCTGAAGGTATTTTCCATGGACATGTGGCCAGCATGGCTATATGCCAAAGGTACAAGGAACATTGTTACCTTCCCACCAAAGTGCTACCTATTAATCTACTCACGTTTGCATGCTTTTGAATTCCTAGGTGGGCGGGAGCTGAGGCAGGAATGGGAGCTCAAACTATTGCATGGCACTCAGGTCAAAAACCCGTCAGTGTCTGTAACCATTGAGCCATTGCATATTTATACTATCCATTAAAATGTTGACATTATAAGGATGCGCAAAGGGCTTGTTTAGAGAATGGCAGGGTGAATAAAGAAATATATGTGATTACAGTATTATGGAAACAGTGTGACTCCTGTGATTTCAAATGGAAATGCAACTCAACTATGAATACCTGTATTTTAAATTGTAATGTCATTTTATCAATTTGATGAAAGCTTGATCATCGACAATGTTTCTACAGAAGATAGCATTTCAAAAATCACACATTAGATTTGTAAATAGATTGTGTTCAATATTGGATCATAATGGATCAAGGAGGAGTTGATCAAACAAGAGCACACCTGGTTAAAAGCAGGGTGCCACACAATCAGCTCTTCATCAATGATTAATCCCTTCGCGTTGGGAATATGAGGATCCATCTTTCCAACTCTAACTCTCTGAAAGGATCTATTTGGAAAAGTGATCAAGTTGGTGATGTCAAATCTACCTGTTGCTTCCCCTTTCTCATTCAGGAACACTCTCTCCCCAGCTGAATTGTTGAAAGAAATGCCTTGAAGAAATGAATGGAGCTACTTGAAAGAGAATGGAAGAGAGAGAGAGAGAGAGGGAGGGAGGGAGAGAGGGAGAGAGAGGGAGGGGAGGAGAAGAGAGGAGAGGAGAGGAGAGGGAGTTCAAAGGATAATAATGAAAAAGTGGCCAGTATATTTAAATATCACTTATTCATTCTTCCCATTGTTCTCACAAGTGTGAAATAAGTACACTTAGAATATAGATAATCTATATATTAGAGAAAGACACAGAACTGTTCTAGTATTAATTTTATGTTACTTCCTGGGGAAAAAAACATAACAACAGCAGTTAACAAATCAAAATCAAAACAAGGTATTGACATTACACAACTTGGTTCAGATATGATTTATATTCACTAGGTAAACAACTAGACAATCAAATTTTGACCATATCTAAACTTATCCTACATTGTTTGTTCTTCATTAGTACAAGGGTGTTTGACATCCTGAGACCTGGCAAATTTCAGTTAGCCAGATTTTATCTTCTGATACTCAATTGTTTTGTGTGTGTGAGAGAGGGGGGGGGAGAGGGAGAGAGAGAGAGAGAGAGAGAGAGAGAGAGAGAGATTGTGACAATATATATTACAAACTATTCTAAAAATACGAGTTCCAGATATATTAGTAAAGAAAGAAGCAGAGATACTGTGAACTCCAGAACTTATTTTATTTTATTAAGCTTTTGTCAGCCATCTGCTGACATCGTCAGAGTATTAAACTACCATTACAGAGATATCTGCCTTTATATGTCATTAATCAATTTAGCTCTTGCGTGTGTAATTGGCCCTTCCAGCTGTCTCCCAGTTGGAATCAGCTGTGTTGTTTTTGCTGCCATCATGCTGGATGATGGAGGCTTAATTCCTACTCTTCCCCCACTCCTAGTTTGCTTATCAGTGGGGGATGATGTTAGCCTGTCAGCCATTGCAATTTGCTGCCTTGTCTGTGACCTCGTGGTCGGCTAGGTTTGTTTCTCATTAATCCTATCTGTTACAGTTTGAGACAGCCCTGCTGGGTTGCTCTGTGTTTGGTCAGGACTAACTATGCCTTCACAGGCTGAGTCTGCATGCCCAGAGGTGGGGGGTGGATGCCTCTGCTCCCTGATGGAAAGGCACCTCTGCTCCTCCTGCAGGGTCTTTCCTGGTGTCTCAAAGCCTGGTAGGCCGGTGGCAGTTCAATATGCCTGTTGATGGAACTGTTATTGCAGAACCAGGCTTCTTGTAGTAGGTGTCCTCCTTTGGTCCTATCATGGGCAATAACCTCAGCTTCTTGAAAATCAAATGTATGGTTGTGCTCCTTCATATGCGTCCAGATCTGGGAGCGCTGTTCCTTGCGTCGAGCAGCCAGTTCCTGTTCGTGTACTCTGGTCTGTAACTGCTTGGCCATTTCTCCTACATAATTGCTTGCACAATAACTACAGTTGATGCGGTAAACTGTTGAAGATGTCTCCTCCTTGGATAATGCTTCTTTTGGGGGCATCACTCTCATTCTTAGTGTTTGGTCTGGCTTATGCGCCACTTTGACTCCATGTGCCGAGAAGATGCATGCAGCAGTTTCAGATACCCCATGTACATATGGGAGTACCCTCCATGCAGCAGTTCCACTGGCACCTTCAATAGGCTGCAGAACCCTAGGTGTATTAAACCTTCGCATAAAGTCCATTGAGTATCCATTGAGCTTGCAGATCTAATAAAGATATGCCCGCTCCTTGGCTTTAGCTGCTGGAGTACTACCTCTGAGGTTTATTCAACTGCCTAACATGCAGAAAGCCCAAGTTCAAATCCGAATAAGGGTATGGCTAGCTGATGAGAGCTAATTAGCTTGAAATAGATCTATACTAGTTTCCCTTTATTTCTTTATCAGCAAAATATAAATTTGATATAAAATGGTTTGTCGTGAATGCGATTGCTTGAGGGCTCCTGGATTGGAGCTGAAAAGCAAAAGGGAGCAGAATGCCCTCTCCCACATGTTGGGGTAGACCAGGTGTCTCGATAGAAAAACACATACACACACACACACACACACACACACACACACACATACATACTGTATTTCCCCAAAAATAAGACACTGTCTTATATTCTTTTGAACCCTGAAATAAGCCAAGGAAAAATACAATTTTGGATAGCAATAGCATTTAGTCTTATATACTGCTTCACAGTACTTTACAGCCCTCTCTAAGCATTTTACAGCATTTGCCCCCAGCAATCTCGGTCTTGATTTCACAATTCTCAGAAGGATGGAAGATTGAGTCAAATCTTGAGCCAGTGGGCATCAAACTGCCAAACTACTGGCAACCAACAGCCAGTACAAGGAGCCTGCAGTTCTGCTTTCTAACCACTGCGCCACCATGGCTCTGCTGAGAATCATTATTCACAAGCTAATAAGAAAAGTGAAATGTCTACATTTCAGAAAATTTGTGGGGGGCGGGGCACAGAAAGAAAGACTGCCTTCAGACACAATGCAATTGAATTCTCCTTATAAATCAGTTGGATAAATTCACAAGGCAGGTCAATTCTATGCGGAGGTGAAAAGTTATATATACAATGAAAATTGATACATACATTAAATCCCATTAACTATACTGAAATTAGAAAAGACACGATTTAGGTTTATCCTCTTATTTTATAAAAGAATAGCTTTATTGCCTCAGTCTCTCTATTGAGTTGAAGCCATAGACCAGGGTAAATAAGCTATATTAGATTGTGGAGGATTGCGGATAATCATTGAAATACAGGATAGGTGTGGCATGGAAAGATTACCTGCCAGGGCAGCAGATTTGCAAATTCAACCCTTTGAATACCTCTTGGTTGGGATTTTGATCTCACTGCCTCATGCAAAGAATGTGCCACTGCATAAACAGCATTGTAGATACTGTAGCTTTCGCCAGTCATCTGAAATTCAAACAGAGGTGCAGGTACATTCTCCAAATTCTCTTCCCCACTACAAGTTTCATTGATCAACGAAGTTAAGTCTGCCTTTGTAAAAAGACAGTCAAACAATTGCTCCCAAACTTCTTGGAGAAATGCATCTTTGTGGGTTGAAGGTTTGATGACTTGAAGAAATTCTTTAAAGCCTTGAACTTCTCTTGAATGCACAGCAAAGGAAAGAGCCCCCTGGAACAACTGGAGATCCCAACTCCTTTGAAATCCCATCAGGATGAAATCAATTGGATTCATTAGGATCCAAACCTTCCTAAATGATGCACTCTCTTTATTTTCAGGATCACGTAGAAACATGATAGTTCTGAGCCACACTATTGTGATGGATTCTCCGTGGAGAAGAAAAACATTCACTTTTTGATCTTCCAGTTTCTCAGAAATAATTGAGATTGAATTAGACAATTCGGGCATATCTGTCAAGTCGAGATATTGTGGAATTTTTTGTGTGAAAGCTAAACAGACCCCGTTCTGTGAAAGCAACAGCTGCAATTTCTGAAAAAAACATTCTTCCTTATTTTCAAAAGCAAAGACTCCAATCCATGTCCATCCAAAATGGAGAAGAAGTTGTATAAATCCAGGGTATTGATGCTCCTCTTTTTGGACCATGTAATAAAGAGGAAATAACTCAGTAATCGGAAAGTCTTCTTGGGCAAAGGAACCATAAGTCAACTAAAGAAATGAAAAAGAGAAATTCGTTCTTCATGAAAATCATGGGACAAATGTGAAGACTGCTTGTTAGAAATTTAATGAAGATCTCCCTATATTGAACATTTGTCCAATTCTATTTAGATTATGACAATCCTGATAAAAAAGAGAAGCAACTAAAATTCATTGATGAAATATTTTCTCATCTGAAATTTAACTAGATTTCAACCATACTGTTTCCTAATACAGAGTTCCAGTATGTTCATTCTCTTAGAACTTGCTAAATATCTGAGCTTGTGAACTCTTCTCAGCCCACGGAAAGGATTCTGAAGACATAGACTTACTGGATATTACCTTCTTCCCTTATTTGTAGCAGATTAAAAAAAGACTTATATATGGAAGACTATGCCAATGACATTCTGGAGGAATAGAAAGAGTTAACTATCTCTTCATTTACTACAATTATTATGGAGATCTCCAAAAAGTACCCACAGCCTCAATCCTTCAACCAATTCCATGCAAATCAGTTGAGTGTTAAATTCAATTATTACTATCAGACCCAACCAAAATATACCAAGGGGAGTTGTAACCTACTGTCGGGTAGCTTGATAGAATCTGGAGTTGAGTTGAGGGCATCAGAGAAAATGCTGATAGCTTTGATTTCAGGAAGTGGCTGAAAGGAGATCCTCCCTAAAACCATGTTCCAATATTTGAGGGGCTCCTACAAAGACGAGGGGGTTAAACTATTTTCGAAAGCATTAGAAGGCAACATGAGAAACACTGGATGGAAACTAACCAAGGAAAGAAGAAACCTAGAATTAAGGAGAAAGGTCCTATCTGTAAAAACAATCAACCAATGGAACAACTTGACATCAGAAGATGTGGGTGCTCCATCACTGGAGGCTTTCAAAAATAGACTGGATATTTATCGGAAATGATAAGTAGTGTCCTGCTCGAAGAGGGGTTTGAACTAGAATACCCCCAAAATACCTTCCCAACTCTATTATTCTATGTTCCATGTTCTGTGTTCTATGTGTTAGCTGGCCTTTTCTACCCTCCTCTTGTCACAGCTCCAGATAGTGATCAAATCATCAGGTTACTCTCTCAATTAAGATACAATTTGTACTGTAATTTACAATTTAAATTTATTTTTTCTAATCTATCATTGTAATAAAAGATTTAGGTTCTCTTGACTGATTATTTTGAGCCAACATTTTGAGTTGTGGGAACAATTGCAGAAGGGAGAGCATAGAGTATAAAATTGAAATCTGCAAAAAGGCATGGCAAAATACTAACTAACCCTATAACACCAATCTGTCAACAATTGCTAAGAAAAACAGCTGACTTTTACACTAAACTACTTTTATCCTACACCAAGCAAATTGTAGTAAGAAGAGTTGTAACCTGTTGCTGCATGGAACTCAAACACATGCATGATTGTAATGAAAGATTTTGATTTAATTGAGCCAGTCTATTGAGTTGTGGGAAAAACAGATGAGGGGTGATAAAAGTGTATTTAATTGAATTTCTGCAGAAACGTATGGCAAGCAACTAGCATCTACTATCAATTACAAAAATCTTTTCTGTCTTACTCCACCCCAAACTACCTGTGGAATTTTGTAGACATGTATACTTTCTGCCATAAAGGATGATGTATCAGGACTTAGTCCCCCAATGATGGCCATGAGGTTCTTCTGGCTATCACATTCGTAGTTAGGGAGAAATTGCTGTGATTTGAAAAGGAGGTCCAGGGTGGTGCGATAGGTCATCCTTGGGTTGTAGTAACTATCACAGATGTGGAACCCGAGAGTGATGTTAGGTAAGATCTGGGAGTCCTCATTGATCTCCTTCACTGCAAAGGCCAAGGCGAGAGCATGCTGGTAGAATTTGGTTATGACACTGCAAATAGGTTAAACACCCCCATTGACCAAAATAAGTTGACAATTCTTTGATGGTGAAAGCATTGATATATGAGTAACAACCATTTCTGTCTCTATGGTCAGTGAGAAGATGAGAGCCTTTGTAAAATACACAATAATTTGTATAGTTTTCAACCCCATACAGCATTTCCATGACTTGCAAGAAATAAGTATAGAGCAAAATCGTGATTTTCTTTTCAAACTATCACATGTATTTCTATCAGTTTGGCACAAAATAGAATACCACCAGCAAATATCTAATCTATGGAAATTATGGAAGAAGTGACTGCACAGACTGCACAATTTTAATTATCTTACACTCCCTAAAAGTTCTCCAAAAGACTTCCTGCAGAATACGTTCATATAATTCATGATTAAGATTTTAATACAATGAAAATGATTTGTTTTCCCACAATCAGATAATTTTGAAAGACAAGGAAGCAAGAGTAAATTTATATTAAAAAAAAACATGCATTTATTCTCAAAGAGCTATTAGTTATATGAGCTATTTTGGGAGTCTGGCTAAGATTAGAAAATGAATGGAAAGAAAAAGAAATCCTTACAGTGGTAAATCATAACGTTTCAGAGGTGGCTGCTTTTTAAATTCAATTCCTAAAACGTTGTGAATTATCTGAGACACCATCCCACCCACAATGAGGTCACCAGGCTGGTACCACTCATGGGGAATTGGGAAAGCATCAGTCGCGGGGCAGCTCAGAGTAACTGCTTTCTGCACCAAGAGCATCAGAAGGAATAACATCTTCAGGCATTTGTCATAGGGAAAATATGTGTGTTTTCTGTCCATAAGGAAGTTTGTATTTCAGTGTTTCATTCAATGATTAAGCCAAGGTTGATATCTGACAATGCACCTAATCAGAAATCCCATCATTTTCTATTTGAAGTTCCTTGTGTGTGCAAAATTTATACTGACTGTCACTAGGATTGAACAGATGTTCTGGAAAAGAAGAAACGAGAGAGGCAACCTGTAGCAATGGATCTGATGGAGCCATTATTATCCTTTTGTACCAAACTCCCTGGGGAGTTACTTTGTAACCAGATTGATACCTTAATTATTGCTGAATTTAAATACCTTTATGCGCAGGCCTTGATGTTTTGGCCTAGCTAAAAAAAAATAAAAAATACGGCGATTCCTGTAGGAGATAATTATTTTGTTTTTGTGAGAAAATAGGGAGTTCAACTGATGTTTCAACTTTGTTTAAATGAGCAAATGCTAACAAAAGAAATCGAAGGGACATTGGCGATTGAAAATAGCCTTAAGTGTTCTAGGTCATGTTCATTCCCTACAATGGAACAGAGTTCCCATTTTCCGTATAAAATGAATAGAATTGTTCAGTAGAGAAGAAGAA
This sequence comes from Arizona elegans, assembly GCA_022577455.1. Classification (NCBI taxonomy): domain Eukaryota; kingdom Metazoa; phylum Chordata; class Lepidosauria; order Squamata; family Colubridae; genus Arizona; species Arizona elegans. The sequence continues at coordinate 181,358 of JAKOOJ010000076.1, read as the reverse complement.
ATATTTTTTTACATGTTAAGGTCTTACGAAAAAGCCAAACATTTCTTTGGAGGTTTAATCCACATTTTCATTCAAAGAATGTTGAAAAATGAAAGAATAATAACCTTTATGTTGAAATTTGGAAAGTAGCATTAGCCATTGGCTTGAGTTTAATAATCTACCCCTACAAATCTTTAGTTATTTATTTACTTATTTGTGTCCTGAGTTGTATTATTTTTACAAATAACTCAAGGCAGAGAAGATATCTAACATACCTTCCTCCTCCTATTTAGCATATGATAGATATAGCAATAGCACTTAGACTTACATACCGCTTCATAGTGCTTTTATGGGCCTCTCTAAGCAGTTTACAGATGTCAGCATATTGCCCCCATCAATTTGGGTCCTCATTTTACCCACCTCGGAAGGATGGAAGGTTGAGTCAACCTTGAGCTGGTGAGATTCAAACTGCTGAACTGCAGCTAGTAGTCAGATGAAGTAGCTTACAGTACTGCACTCTAACCACTGCACCACCTCGGCTCTATGATGTGATATGATATGATATGGTATGGTATATGATATGCTATAATTTGATGGGATAGGATAGGATAGGATAGATAGGATAGCAGTTTTCCAATATCTAAGGAGTTGCCATAAAGATGAGGGGGTCAACCTATTCTCCAAAGCACTTGAAGGCAGGACACAAAGAAATAGATGGAAAATAATCAAGGAAGGAACCAACCTAGAAATAAGGAAAAAATTTCCCGACACTGAAAATAATTAATAGGTGGGATGACTTGCCTCTAGAAGTTCTGAGTGCTCCATCACTGGAGGTTTTTAAGAAGAGACGGGACAACCAACTCTTCTACCATGTCTGAAATGGTGTAGGATTTTGTGCTTGAGAAGGAGGTGGGATTATAAGACCTTCAAGGTGCCTTCCAACTCAGTTATTCTGTTATTCCTATTTTCCCCACAAGAAGCAAGAAGGTGGGTTGGGCTGAGAGAGAGAGTGATTGACTCACAGTTATCCAGTAGGCTTTCATGGCTAAGGTGAGGCTTGAACTCATAACCTCCCGCTTTCTAACCTGGTGCATGAATCACTAGACCAAACTGACTCTCATATCTGAATCTGGCTCTCAAGTCAAATATTTCACCCATGAGTGAATGGAGCAATCTTTTTTTGAGCAGGAAAGTCCAAAGCCACCAACCAGAGTAGGAGATATTGAACTGATCCTCAAAGAAAAGAAAAACTGTGGTTAGTGGGTGTGACTGTCATAATTTCCATGGCCCTGTTTTAGTATGTTGCATGTTCCCCAGGGAATCCTTATCTTCATGTATGTTGTCTCACAAGGACACTTGAATGTCTTCTCTGAAACTTTCATTGCTACCTTACAAAATTATAGTATACAACATATTTCTTGAGTGTTGGTTCCTTTACTGTTGGTTGTTCCAAAAGTGATTTTCCAAAAGGAAACTGGACTGGGCAAAGAAGCTCTATAACATTCACATTTCAAAGACCCCACACCTATCCAAAAAGGATATCCCCCTGATACAGTGTTAAAAATGCAATTCCCTTTTTACTATATATATGAAGTCATTTATAAATAGAAAATATAAAAACCATGAAAATGTCCCCTAAGAGGTACATTTGGTGGGACAGAGAAGAAGGGCCTTCTCCGTGGTGGCTCCAACCCTCTGGAATCCCATTCCTTCAAAAATGAGACTGACCCCACTTTGACACTCTTATGTCAGGCCCTGAAGGCCTGGTTTTGTCAGGGGGTCTGGGGAGCTCAGAGTGGGATGGAGCCAATTAAATGGTTTATTTAAGTTTATGTTGTCACCGGGGAGTGGGTCTGAAAAGCTCCCAGTTCGGACCGGCTCAGGCAAGTAAGTAGCGATGGCGACGGGCAGTTCGGAGAACCGGTAGGAAAAATCCCTCCCCCCATCACAGCCTCCAGCATACTTACCTTAGCTGCTTGTCGCAACGCCTGCCTTGCTTTGCTTGCTGTAATCCCTGCAATCCATTGCATCAGCAAGCAACTGAATCTCCCTGCCTGCAATCAAGCTCATCAATGAGCAGCTCTATCTTTCTGTCTGCCTGCCTGCCTGCGTGTAAGTTTTTTTTCCCCTTTGGGAGCTTTAAAAAAATAATTAATTGGGTTTTTTTTTTTAGTTGTTCTTATTTTAGACCCAGGGCTGTGTGAGGCTCCTGTTTGTTGTAGGGGCCATTTTGGGTCTAGCACAGCTGCTTTTACATTGTTGGTGAGCCAGTTGTTTTGTGTTGTGTTGTGTTGTGTGTGTGTGTGTGTAAAGTGTGAAAGTTGGTTTTTTGGGCTTTTTGTGGCTGTGTGAGGTTCCTGCTTATTGCAGGGGCCATTTTGGGTCTAGCACAGTTGCTTTTACCTTGTGGGTGAGCCAGTTGTGTTGTGTTGTGTTTTGTAGGTTAAAAAAGGGCAAAGAAGTGACATTGACTTGGCCACGCCTACCTGACCAACAAGCCATGCCCACCCAGTCACCTGACCACCAAGCCCCACCCACTAATTAAGCCACGCCCACAGAACTGGTAGTGAAAATGTTTAGATGTCACCCCTGCCGGGGAGATAGCATTTTTTATTTTCATTTTTGTCTATATTGTGTTTTCTTGCTTATACGCTGCCTAGAATCACTGTGAGCATGTAGTCAACTATATAAATTTGCTTCATAAATACAGTAAGTAAACTACAAACATTGGACAAGATTTGATTCAATATCTCTCATCTTCTAAAAAGACAACTGGATTCTCAATCTCTTTCAATCTTGGGGGGTTGAAAGAAGGAAGGTGTTTAATTAAAGAATTTTGGAGAATGATTGCAAATGCAGAAGCATGAGCATTTCTTTTGTAATTGGCAACTATAATAAATCTTAGTGATCAGGATAATCCCCCATCAATCCTCTCTTGTCAGAATTAAAGACTTCTATATGTCTCCTATGGATAGCAAACAATCCTTCTGTCTTTTTCTTGTGAGCAATTTCTCAAAGCCAGAAATATTACACCAAGTGTTAATTCCTCTTTATGAGTTGCTCCCTGTGGTTGAGGTCAGGTCTGAAAACAATGATGTAGCACTTTGGTAAGAATATGCATCCCAGTAATGCAGCGCTGGAAGACAAGATGGAGAAGACCTCCACAGCTACCATGGCTTTTCCTTTTGTGCTCAGATAGGCTGGAAAGAAGGAGATCCACACACTGCAGAAGGCCAACATGCTGAAGGTGATGAACTTGGCTTCATTAAAGCTGTCAGGTAATTTACGGGCAAGAAAAGCCACAATAAAGCTGGCAATGGCCAAGATACCCATGTAGCCCAAGACACAGTAGAAGAAGAAAGCTGACCCCTCATTGCACTGTAAAATCATTTCTTGGAGCTCTGAATGCATGTCCAACTCAGGGAAAGGGGGAAATGTTGACAACCAAAGAATACAGATACACACTTGCAAGAGAGAGCAGGAAAGGACAATAGAAAAAGTCAATTTTTTCCCCACCCACTTCCTCATCTGAGATCCTGGTTTAGTGGCCATGAAAGCCACAACCACAGTGATGGTTTTGGCCAGTACACTAGAAATGGCCACTGAGAAGGTCATGCCAAACATTAATTGTCGGAGAAGGCAGGTCACTTTGCCAGGTTGACTGAGGAAGAGCAAAGAGGAGAGAAAACAGAGCAGAAGAGAGACAAGGAGGGTGTAGGTGAGGGACCTGTTGTTGGCTCTTACAATGGGAGTATCCCTGTGCGTAATAAAAGTTCCAAGTACCCAAGATGTCAAGAAGAAGAAACAAAGAGCTGCTGAGGCTAAACCAAGTCCTAAGGATTCTTCAAAAGTTAGAAAAACCAGCACTTTCAAAATACATCCTTTCTTTTCTTTATTTGGATAATGATCTTCTGAACATTGAAAGCAGTCATCCATATCTGAAAGAAAAGCCAAGACATATTTTTATACATTCCATATTTTTGAGAATAGTAATAATTATTATTTATTTATTAAATGTATATCCCGCCCTTCTCCCCAAAGGGACTCAGGGTGGTGAACAGCCGAGAATTAAAATAACATACAATATAAAAGTTAAAATAATTAAAAATAAATTAAATTAAACGGCCGCCCCAATTTAAAACCCCAAGCACTACAATTAAAAAACTAACCCATAAAACCTATTCAGGCCAGGCCGGCTTGCTGAAATAAAAATGTCTTCAGGGCCTTACAGAAAGTGCAGAGATCCAGAATCAGTCATATTCTGGGAGGTAGCTCATTCCAGAAGGTGGGTGCTCCCACAGAGAATGCCCTCCCCCTGGGGGCCGCCAGCCGACATTGCTTGACCGACAGCACCCTGAGGAGGCCCTCCCTGTGAGGGTGTATTGGCCGGTGGGAGGTTATCGGTAGAAGAAGGCTGTCTGCTAAATACCCTGGCCCTAAGCCATGGAGCGCTTTAAAGGTGAGAACCAACACCTTGAAGCGCACCCGGAAGACCACCGGGAGCCAGTGCAGCTCGCGCAGAAGAGGTGTTATATGGGAGCACCATGTTGCTTCCATCATCACCGGCGCTGCCGCATTCTGTACCAGTTGGAGCCTCCGGGTTCTCCTCAAGGGGAGCCCCATGTAGAGAGCGTTGGTGTAGTCCAGGCGAGAAGTGACGAGAGCATGAGTGACTGTGCATAAGGAATCCCGACTCAGAAAGGGGTGCAACTGGCGTATCAGGCGAAACTGAGGAAAAGCCTCCCTGGCCATCATAATATTCTTTATGGGTGCCAAGAATTATGCCTCTCAAGGTTTTCTTTCTTTCTTTTTTTTCTTTTTCTTTTTCTTTTGTATTTGCTACCAGTTGGATCATGTTTCTATGGAAATGCAGTTTTTCCATCATTGGTCCACTGGGACCACCATAACAGAAGTACTGTCAGCTTTGGAAGCCATAATAGGCCGGAAGATCCAATGCTGCCACCTTCTCATGTAGGAAAGTAGGAATGGGGATTTAGGAGAGGGGGTTAGTAAACATAATAGCATTCTTCCTGTCAGTCAAGGTCAGGCTATCCAGCTTCTGGAGAAGGAGTGGTCAGGGGACTGGATCAGGATGGAACGGATGTTGATTGGAGCATGTGACTGACTGGGTGGAAATGGGGATAGTTTTGGGAGCTTCAACTTACTGAAGGAAAACCCGGGCTTTTCAGATTTGGGTTTCCCCAGATGTGCCAGTTTGCCTATTCTAGTAAAGAGAACTTTGGAAAATGCTTGCTTCCGCGTCTTTACTTGAAGTTGGGGTTTTTTCTGGAACGCTGACAAGTACAATGGAAAGGGCGATTATTCACTGAAATACAGTCCAGTCTAATAAATTTTCAAAATTATTAAAATTTTGGCCATTTTGACTTTCCCAGTTTTCCAAAACACAGAGAAGAAATCTGTAGGGGTGGATATAAGAGCTCAGCTCTAATGGGCACTCTGATTCACAGGTATAAAAATGAATATTCACCTTGAAGAATTCAAAAAAACTACTTGTTACACTAAAACAGTGTACCGTATTTTCCGGCATATAAGACGACTTTTTAACACATGAAAATCTTCTCAAAAGTCGGGGGTCGTCTTATACGCCGGGTGTTGTTCTCCTGTAACCAGGCAGACCAGCCTGAAAGGCTCTGACGAGCCTTAAATGGCTCTGGCGATCCAAGCTCTGACAATCCCAGCTTTGCCTGCTAATCAGGCAATTCAGCTGGGATCGCCAGAGCCATGGAGAAGGGAAAAACTTTTCCCCCTCTGGCTTGCTTACCTTAGCTCAGTGGTTGGGGGTCAAACAACCCTTTCACAGGGGTTTTGCAGGTGGTGCAATACAGAAAAACGAGCGCAGCCTTCGCCATCCGGAATGAATGGTGCTGTTGTGGCGGTGGGGGAGGGGGCGGCAGAAGCGGGAAGAAGCGGCGTTTGCGGTGGCTGGAAGCTGTGGGAGTGAAGCACTACTTTCATTTGTACGGCAACAGCATTCCGCCTTGGTATATTTGTGTCAGGAGTGGCGCAAGGCAGCCCTCCTCTCCTGTTGCCTGGGACTCAGAGTGGTAAATGGCGTCTGATCCGGAGAGCAGCTGGATTTTGCTCTCTAATCCGGATGCCAGATCGGCCCCCTGCAAACTCTCGTCTCTCGAGGAGCGCTCCCTGAAGCGGGGCTGGAAACTTTGGTTGGACTGCTTGAGAGGGAGAGCTTGCAGGGGGGCGATCTGGTGTCTGCAATGGAGAGTGGCACCCAGCTTTTTCTCTCCGCTGTAAGAGCGCTGTAAGAGTGGCAGCCCTCATCTCCTAATGCTTGGGACTGCAAAATCCAGCTGCTCCCCATTTACCACTCTGAATCCCAAGCAGCAGGAAACAAAGGCTGCCTTGCGCCGCAAATATAGCAAGGCAGAATCCTGATGCTGCACTTTCAGCAGACAGATGAGGGCTGCCTTGGCCATCGGCTGGCGCAAATATACCAAGGCAGATGCTCATGCTGCACAAGTTCAAGTAGTGCTTCGCTCCCACACTTCTTGCGGCCCTCAGTCTCTCAGGGAGATGCTTGACTTCCTCTCAGCCCCAAGACACTGGCTGGCCCATGAGATGAGAGAGAGAGAGAATGAGAGAGAAAGAGAGAGAATCAGAATGAGACAGGGAGAGAAAGAGACAAAGAATGAAAGAGAGAATGAGAGAGAGAGAATCAGAGTGAGACAGAGAGAGAAAGAGAGAGAAAGACAGAATGAAAGAGAATGAGAGAAAGAGACAGAGAGAATAAGAGAGAGAGAGAGTGAGAGAGAGAATGAGAGACAGAAAAAGAGACAGAATGAAAGAGAATCAAAGAATCAGAGAAAGAATGAGAGAGGGGATGGGATCTTTAAAAAAATAGTTAATTGGGTTTTTTTTAGTTGTCCTTTTTTAGACCTAGCCATTTAAAGTTTAAGAAGTTTTAAATTTAGCTTTCATATAAAAATAAAATAAAATAAAATAAAATAATATTTGTGCAGCTTTCTGAGATTTAGTGTGTTTCTGTAGTGTTTCACTCTAACTACACAAACACACAAAATCTCACAAAGCTGTATGTGGAATTTTGTGTGTGTAAAGTGTGAAAGTTGTTTTTTTGGGCTTTTTGTGGCTGTGTGAGGTTCCTGCTTGTTTCAGGGGCCATTTTGGGTCTAGCACAACTGCTTTTACATTGTGGGTGAGCCAGTTGATGTTTTTTAAATTTTTATTTGGTGTGCGTTGGAAGAGGGGTAGTCTTATACGGCGAGTATAGCCCAAGCCCTATATTTTAACAGGAAAATTTGGGGGTCGTCTTATACGCCCAGTCGTCTTATACGCTGGAAAATACGGTATTACAATTTGCTTCTATTGAGGACTTGCTGGAATGTCTAACCTACCTTTTTGATTTGAAATCTTCCCTTCTGGACACAGAACACAGTCGTAGCAACAGAATTGCTTTCCTTCCAACCCCTTCTTCCAGTGTCCAGGGGAGCAATGCTCATTACACAGAGAAATTGGAAGAACCTGGTGATAAACATAAACAGGTTTTTGCAAAGAGGGTTTTTTAAGCAGTTTGTATTGTCCTCCTTTCTGGTGGGAGGAAGAATATTTGAATCCTCAAAGGGTTAGTCCAGGTGTATTTATGAGGTAAAGTTGTGTTCAACTAGGGCACAGAGCTCACAGTGTTTCTTGGCCGAGGGAGCCAATAATGTCTGAAGATATTTTCCATGGTCATGTGGCCAGCATGGCTATACGCCAAAGGCACAAGGAACATAGTTACCTTCCCACCAAAATGGTACCAATGACTCTACCCATAATTCCATCTTTTTGAATTCCTAGGTGGGATGGAGCTGAGGCAGGAATGGGAGCTCAAGCTATTGCATAGTCTCAGGTCTCAAACCCTGGCTGTCAGCTTTCCAGCTGTCAAGCTCAGTTTCGTTAACCACTGAGCCATCACATATTTATACTATCCATTAAAATGTTGACAATATAAGGATATGCAAAGGGCGTGTTTGGAGAATGGCAGGAAGAAATATATGTGAGTACAATATTATGGAAACAGTATTTTATGATTTCAAATGGAAATGCAATCCAATTGTGAATACCTATCTTTTAAATTGTAATGTCATTTTGTCTATTTGATGAAAGCTTGATCATTGACAATATTTGTACAGAATATACCATTTCAAAAATCACAAATTAGATTTCTAAAGAGACTATGTTTAATATTGGACCATAATGAATCAAGGAAGAGTTGATTAAACGATTCCACACCTGGTTAAAAGCGGGATGCCACACAATCAGCTCTTCATCAATGATTAATTCCTTCGCATTGGGAATATGAGGATCCATCTTTCCAACTCTAATTCTCTGAAAGGATCTGTTTGGAAAAGTGATCAAGTTGGTGATGTCGAATCCACCGGTTGCTTCCCCTTTCTCATTCAGGAACACTGTCTCCCCAGCTGAATTGTTAAAATAAATGCCTTGAAGAAATGAATGGAGCTACTTGAAGAGAATGAAAGAGAGAGACGGAGGGAGGGAGGGGAAGGGAGTTGGAAGGATAATAATGAAAAAGTGGCCAGTATCTTTAACTTTCACTTCCCATTGCTCTAACAAATAACAAATAACAACCCTTAGAATATAGATAATCTGTATTTTAGAGAAAGACGCTGTTCTAGTATTAATTTAATATTACTTCCAGGGGAAAAATGAAAACAGCAGTTAATAAATCAAAATCAAAATGAGGTATTGACATTATACAACTTGATTCAGATATGATTTATATTCACTATTTAAACAACTAGACAATCAAACTTGGACCATATCTAAACTCATCCTACATTTTTTGTTCTTTGTTAGAAGAAACGTATTTAACATCATGAGTCCTGACAAATTTCCTTTAGCCAGATTTTATCATCTGAGACTCAATTCATTTGAGAGAGAGAGACAGAAAGTGAGAGAGAGGGGGGGGGAGGGAGGGGGGAGAGGGAGAAAGAGGGAGGGAGAGGGAGAGAGAGGGAGGGAGGGATTCTTTCAAACATAGAGTTGTTTTAAAGGGTGGATGCCAGAGCTGAAAAAAAGTGACATTTGGTCCATTCCTTTTTAACATTGATAGAGAGAGAATGTTCTGCATCCCTACTTTGAAATGTTCATGAGCCAAGGAGGAGTAGAGTAGAGAACTGGTTGAGGATAATTTTGGATAGCAATAGCACTTAGACTTATATACAGCTTCACAGTGCTTTAGAATATTCTCTAAGCAGTTTACAGAGTGGGCATATCTGGCTCTTCATTTTACCAACCTCAGAAGGATGGAAAGCTGAGTCAACCTTGAGCCAATGGGAATCAAATATATTAAATCATACTAATAATAAAACATATGGAATCATATTAAATATTAATATGAAATCATATTAAATATTTATTTATTTATTTATTTACTAGCTGTACCCGACCACGCGTTGCTGTGGCCCAGTCTGGTGTTTCCGCTGGGCTAAAAGAGCGAGGCTGAAGTTCCAAACTCTCCACGAACATTTAGTGGGCATGGCCAACTCAACGTCACTCACTTTCATCAGTCACATGATAGCCCCCAAGCCACGCCTACCCAGCTGGTGATTAGGGCAGAGAACTGGTTGCTAAAAACAAAGGGAACCACAAAATCCTCCCTCTCTGTCTCCCCCTCTCTCTTTGTATCTCTCAATGTGTCTCTCTCTCCCCCTCTCTCTGTATCTCTCTCTCTCTCCCCCCTCTGTAGCTCTCTATGTCTCTCTCTCTCCCCCCTCTGTATCTCTCTATGTCTCTCTCTCTCCCACCCTCTGTACCTCTCTATGTGTCTCTCTCTCCCCCCTCTGTATCTCTCTATGTCTCTCTCTCACCCCTCTGTATCTCTCTATCTCTCTCCCCCCCTCTCTCTGTATCTCTCTCTCTCCCCCCCTGTATCTCTCTGTCTCTCTCCCCCCTCTGTACCTCTCTATGTCTCTCTCTCCCCCTCTCTCTGTATCTCTCTATGTCTCTCTCTCCCCCCTGTATCTCTCTATGTCTCTCTCTCCCCCCTCTGTATCTTTATATATGTCTCTCTCTCCCCCTCTCTCTGTATCTCTCTGTCTCTCTCTCTCCCACCCTCTCTCTCTGTATCTCTGTATGTGTCTCTCTCTCCCCCCCATCTCTCTGTATTTCTCTATGTCCCTCTCTCCCTCTCTCTTTGTTTATCTCTGTCTCTGGCCCAGCCTCTTCTGCATTCCCTCGCCATCGCCCTTACCTTTTCAGGCCAGGCCTTTACAGCTCATCGCACCACAGCAGAAACTCAGGGAGCCCTCCATCCTCCCTACACAGATGTTCTCTGGGGGATCGATGGGGAGACACATAGCAGGGAAGGGAAGGGGAGGGAGGGAGGGGGTGCGGCAGAGGTTCGAGGCTGGTTTGGGGCTTCCCACCCGAAGGAAGAAAGCAGCAAAGCCAAGAGCCATGCACACCCCACTGGACCCCTGCTGGGAAGTTCTCCTCCCCTGCCTGCCAAGGGCAGGGGAATGATTAGATAACCCGCTCTTCCAGGCGAAATGAAGGAGGGCCGGCCATCCTCCCTCCTGCCCGTTTCTGCCCCCCGAAGCCTCCCTGGAGCCCCTTTTCTGTCAGAGGCTGAAATTTTCATGTAGGCTCCATGAACTGCCAGAGCACCCACCTGGGAATCAAAGGTGGTGTTGGTCAAAGGTGACCCCGAGGCTCCAGTTGCCTCCATCTCCTGCTTACCGACCGGATTCCCATAGTGCCGGTTAGCAGCTGGTCTGACCTCCGGGCCCCTGGTAGCACTGGGCCAGGCTCAAATTGGGCCAGGACAGGGACAGAGGGTTCCTGCTCGGTGGACCCAGCCAGCATTATTGCCAGGTGTTCTTTGGAGGGAGCCCTGAGAGTGGCAGGCGAAGGGGATGGGCAGCAGCGGCGGGGGAGGCTAGTTTGTGGGGTGGCCAGGGGAGGGGGAGGTCAGAGCCAGGCTTGGGTAGGCCCCGCCCAGCCCAAGAAGCGCTGGCTGCAATGGTTTTCCGGCAGGGAGCTGGCTGCCTACCTGCCGAGCCTGGTGGAGTCCACTGTAACATTGTAACACTGTAACATTGCCAAAAAGGCATTAAGAGTTGTTAACCTAATCTTGCGTAGCTTCTTCTTTGGTAATATTGTACTACTAACTAGATCATACAAAACATTTGCTAGACCAATTCTTGAATACAGCTCATCTGTCTGGAACCTACACTGAATATTGGACAAAAATACAATTGAGAGAGTCCAGAGATATTTTCCTCCATTCCTCTACTCACAATAAAATACCTAATGCCACCAGGCTTCAAATTTTGAGCTTAGACAACTTTATGTTTTAGGTTAATGCTCATTCTCTTACTTTATAAAACTAATAGCTTTTTTGCCTCAGTCTCTCTATTGATTTGGAGCCATAAATGAGAGTAAATAAGCTATATTAGATTGTGGATGATTGTGGATAATCATTGAAATATAAGATAGGTGTGGCATGGAAAGATTACCTGCCAGGGCAGCAGACTTGGAAATTCAACCCTTTGAATCTCTCTTGGTTGGGATTTTGATCTCACTGCCTCATGCAAAGAATGTGCCACTGCATAAAGAGCATTGTAGATACTGTAGCTTTCGCCAGTCATCTGAAACTCAAACAGAGGTGAAGGCAGATCTCCCAGATTCTCTTCCCCACTACAAGTTTCATTGATTGTTGAAGATAATTCTGTATTTGAAAACGAACAATCGAACAATTGCTCCCAAACATCTTGAAGAAATGCATCTTTCTCAGTTGAAGGTTTGATGACTTGAAGAAATTCTTTAAAGCCTTGAATGTCTCTTGAATGCACAGTAAAGGAAAGAGCCCCATGGAACATCTGGAGATCCCAACTCCTTTGAGTTCCCATCAGAATGAAATCAATTGGATTCATCAGGATCCAAACTTTCCTAAATGTTGCCCTCTCTTTATTTTCAGGATCACGTAGAAACATGGCAGTTCTGATCCAGGCTATTGTGAATGTTTCTCCATAGACAAGAAACGTATTTGCTTTCTGATCTAATAGTTTCTCATCAATAATTGAGAATGAATTAGACAATTGGGACAAATCTTCCAAGTGGATATGTTGTGGAATTTTTTCTGTGAAAGCTAAACAGACCCCGTTCTGTGAAAGCAACGACTGTAGTTTCTGCAAAAAACATTCTTCCTTATTTTCAGAAGCAAAGAGTCGAATCCATGTCCATCCAAAATGGAGAAGAAGTTGAATAAGTCCAGCGTACTGATGCTCCTCTTTTGGGACCATGCAATAAAGTGGAAATAACTCAGTAATCTGAAAGTCTTCTTGGGCAAAGGAACCATAAGTCAACTAAAGAAACAAAAAAAGAGAAATTCGTTCTTCATGAAAATCATGGAACAAATGTGAAGACTGTTTGTTAGAAATTTAATGAAGGTCTCCGTACATTAACATTTGTCCAATTCTGTGTAGATTATGACAATTCTGATGCAAAGAGAAGCAACTAAAACCCCATGATGAAATATTTTCTCATCTGAAATGTAACTAGATTACAACCACATTCAGTTCCTAATACAGAGTTCCAGGATGTTCATCCTTTTAGAACATCTGGAAACTTGCTAACTCTCTGAGCTTGTGAACTCTTCTCAGCCTAAGGAAAAGATTTTTAAGAGTTAGACTTACTGGACTACCTTCTTTCCCTCTTTGTATCAGATAACGTTAAATACTTGTACACGAAAGACTATGTCCATGAGATTCTGGAGGAATAAAAAGGATGAATCATGTCTTCCTTTACTACAATTATTATAGAGATCTCCAAAAGTACTACGTAGGCCCAATCCTTCAACAATTTCAAGGAAAATCAGATGAGTTTTAAATTCAGTTATTACTATCAGACCCAACCAAGACATACCAAAGAGAGTTGTGATCTATTATCAGGTGGCGTGGTGGAATCTGGAGCGGAGTTGAGGGCAGCAGTGAAAATGCTGGATAGCTTGGGCAGGAAGTGGCTGAAAGGTGATCTTCCCTAAAACCATGAGATATGATAGCAGTGTTCCCATATTTGAGGGGCTCCTACAAAGACGAGGAAGTCAAACTATTGTGCAAAGCACCAGAAGGCAAGACAAGAAACAATGGATGGAAACTAATCAAGGAGAGAAGCAACCTAGAACTAAAGAGAAATGTCCTAACTGTGAAAACAATCAACCAATGGAGCAACTTGCCTTCAGATATTGTGGGTGCTCCATCACTGGAGGCTTTCAAAAAGAGACTGGACAGTGATTTATATGAAATGGTATAGGATCTCCTGCTCGAAGAGGGAGTAGAACTAGAATATCCCCAAGAAACCTTCCCACTCTATTATTCTATGTTCTATGTTTTGTGTTCTACGTGCTAGACGGCCTTTTCTATCCTCCTCTTGATACAGCTCCAGATTCCATCACAGATAGTTGTCAAATCATAGGTGACCCTCTCAAATAAGATAAATTTTGTAGTGTAATTTATGATTTAAATTTAAATTTTCTAATCTATGATTGTAATAAAAGATTTAGATTTTATATTGACTGATTATTTTGAGCCAACATATTGAGTTGTGGGAAAAAATTCAGGAGGCAGAGCAAAGAGAGCAAAATTGAAGTCCTGCAGAAAGGAATGGCAAAATACTAACTAACTCTACAGCCCCAACCTGTCAACAATTGCTAAGAAAAGCAGTTTAGTTTTACACTCAATTATTTTTATCATACACAAAGCAAAATTAAGTAAGAAGAGTTGCAACCTATTCCTGGTTGGCTGTCAAAACACCTATAAGATTGTAATAAAATATTTTTATTTAATTGGATTACCTTGAGCCAGTCTATTGAGTTGTGGGGAAAACAGATGAGAGATGATAATAGTGTATTTAATTGAATTTCTGGAGAAAGGTATGGCAAACAACTAGTATCTACTATTAATTACAAAAGACTTTTCTCTCTCACTCCACCCCAAACTACCTGTGGAATTTTGTAGACATTTATACTCTCTGCCATAAAGGATGATGTATCAGGACTTAGTCCCCCAATGATGGCCATGAGATTCTTCTGGATATCACATTTGTAGTTTGGGACAAATTCCTGGGATTTAAAAAGCAGGTCCAGAGTGGTGCGATAGGTCATCCTTGGGTTGTTGTAACTATCATAAAGGTGAAACCCGAGAGTGACGTTAGGTAAGATCTGGGAGTCCTCATTGATTTCCTTCACAGCAAAGGCCAAGGTGAGGGCGTGCTGGTAGAATTTGGTTATTACACTGCAAATAGGTTAAACAAAATACGTTGACAATTCTTTTATGGTGAAACCATTAATATATGAGTAATAACCACTTCTGCCTCTTTTGTAAGTGAGAAGAGTCTTTGTAAAAACACACAATAATTTGTATAGTTTTCAACTATGTACAGTGTTTCCATGATTTGCCACAAATAAGTAGAGAACAATATTATGATTTTTTTTTCAAGTTCTCACATTTATTTCTATCAGTTTGGCACAAAATCGAATACAACCAGCAACTATCCCTCTTTTAATACATGTAAGTTATGCAAGGAGTGACTGCACAGACTAGATACTTTTAATGATTTTACACTCCCTAAATGTTCTCCAAAAGACTTCTTGTTAGACTTAATACAGTGAAAAGAAAATGATTATTAATGTATGTAAGTTATGCAAGGAGTGAATGCATAGACTAAATAATTATACTCCCTAAATATTGTCCAAAAGAATTCTTGCAGAATAGTTTCAGACATTTTATGAGTAAGATTTTAACACAATGAAAATGATTTGTTTTCCCACAATCTGATCACTTTGAAGCAAGAGTAAGTTGATATATTAAAAAAAACCATGCATTTATTCTCAAAGAGCTATTAGTCATATAAACAATAAAATCAGAAAATGAATGGAAAGACAAAAAATCCTTACAGTGGTAACTCATAAGGTATTAGAGAAGGATGTTCTTTAAATTCAATTTCAAAAAAGTAGTGAATTATCTGAGACACCATCCCACCCACGATGAGATCACCTGGCTGGTACCACTCATGGGGAATCGGGAAAGCATCACTCGCAGGGCAGCTCAGAGTAACTGCTTTCTGCACCAAGAACATCAGAAGGAGCAACATCTTCAGGTGTTTGTCATAGTGAAAATATTTGTGTCTCCTGTCCATAAGAAAGTTTGTATTTCAGTGGTTCATTCAATGATTGAGCCAAGGTTGATATCTGACAATGCACCTAATCAGAAATCCCATCATTTTCTATTTGTGTGCACATTTCTATACTGACTATGACTAGGATTGAACAGATGTTCTGGAAAAGAAGAAAGGAGGGAGGAAACTTGTAGCAATGAATCTTATGGAGCCAGAATTATCCCTTGGTGCCAAACTCCCTGTGGTTCAAGATTTACTTTATAACCAGATTGATACCTTAATTGTTGCTGAATTTAAATACCTCGATGCACAGTCCTTGATGTTTTGGCCTAGCTAAAAAAAAAAAAAACAACGGCGATTCCTGTAGGAGATAATTATTTTGTTTTTGTGAGAGAATAAGGAGTTCAACTGATGGTTCAACTGTGTTTAAATGAACAAATGCTAATAAAATTAATCGAAGGGACATTGGCAATTGAAAATAGCCTTAAGTTTTGAAGGTCATGTTCATTCCTTACCACTGTAGAGCAGAGTTCCCATTTTCCATATAAAACAAATAGAATTGTTCAGTAGAGAAGAGGAAACATTTTTTACATGTTGAGGTCTGCCAAAAAAGCCAAACATTTCTTTGGAGGCTTTATTTACATTTTCATTCAAAGATTATTGAAGAATGAAAATCTTTAGTTATTTATTTACTTATTTGTGTTCTGAGTTGTATTATTTTTAGAAATAACTCAAGGCAGAGAAGATAGCTAACATACCTTCCTCCTCCTATTTAGTGTATGGTAGATATGATATGATATGATATGATATGATATTGTATGATATGATATGATATGATATCTTTATCTTTCTTTATCTTTATTTGATTTGTATACCACCCTACTCCCGAAGGACTCAGGGTGGTGGACAGCCAAACAGTAAAATACATAAATACAAAATTTAAAAACAGGATAAAATCGAATTATACAAATTTGGCCCAGACAAATTAAAACACCCCAATCATTTAAAAAACAGATTAAAATTTGCCTGTTTAAAAAGAAAAGAGGGGAAAAAGATTAGGCCAGGCCCGCCTGGTGTAATAAAAAGGTCTTCAAAGCGCGACAGAAGGTGCGCAGATTCAGGATCCTCCGTATCTCCGGGGGGAGCTCATTCCAGATAGTAGGTGCTGCACAGAGAAGGGTCTGCCCCTAGGGGCCACCAGTCAACATTGTTTGACTGACGGCACCCGGAGGAGCCCCTCTCTATGAGAGCGTACTGGCCGGTGGAAGGCTATTGTTGGTAGTAGGCGGTCCCGTAGGTAACCAGGTCCTAAGCCATGGAGCGCTCTAAAGGTGGTAACCAAAACCTTGAAGCGCGCCTGGAAGACCACCGGGAGCCAGTGCAGCTCGTGCAGGAAAGGTGTTACATGGGAATGCCATGTCGCTCCCATTACCACCCGCGCGGCCGCACTCTGCGCCAGTTGGAGCCTCTGGGTGCATCTCAAGGGGAGCCCCATGTAGAGGCAATAGTCCTGGCGGGAAGTGACAAGGGCATGAGTGACCCTGCGTAAGGAGTCCCAATCGAGAAAGGGACGCAACTGGCGAATCAGGCGACCCTGATGAAAAATCCTCCCAGTCACAGCCGTCAAATGCTCTTCTAAAGACAGCTGTGAATCTGGGAGGATGCCCAAGTTGCGAGCCCTCTCCGTGGGGGCCAATGATTCACCCCCAATAGTCAGTGATGGCATCAACTGACTATATCGGGACGTCGGAAATCACAGCCACTTGGTCTTGGATGGGTTGAGGCTGAACCTATTCCTCCCCATCCAGATCTGCAGAGCCTCCAGGCACTGGGACATCACTTCAAGGGCAACGTTGGGGGATTCAGGGTGGAGATGTACAGCTGGGTGTCATCAGCGTACTGGTGGTACTTCACCCCAAAATCATGGATGATCTGATATGGTAAATGATTTGATATGCTATGATATAATATGATATGGTACATGATATGATATAATATAATATGATCTGATCTGATATGATAGATATCACAGGTTAAGATAGGTTAGGATAGATATGATAGCAATTTTCTAATATCTAAGGAGTTTCCCCAAAGAAGAGGGGGTCAACCTGTTCTCCAAAGCATTTGAAGGCAGGAAGAAGCAATTTTCCCTACAAAAGGAAAAAGGTGTGTGAGAGAGAGTGTCTGGCTCAAAGTTAGCCAGTAGGGTTTCATGGCTAAGGTGGGACTTGAACTCATAGCCTTCCATTTTCTAACCTGGTGCCTAAATCATTAGATCAAACTGACTCTCATATCTAAAGCTGGCTCTCAAATAAAATATTTCACTTATGAGTGAAAGCAGCAATCTTTTTTGAGAAGGGAACTCCAAAGCCACAAACCAGCGTAGAAAATATTATGGTTGCTGGGTGTGACTTTCACAATTTCCATGGCTCTGTTTCAGTAGGTTGTGTGTTCTTCAGGGAATCCTTATCTTCCTGTATGTTGTCACACAAGGACACTTGAATGTCTCCTCTGAAATTTTCATTGCTACCTTATGAAATTAAAGTCTGCAAAGTATTTCCAGAGTGCTGATTCTTTTATTGTTGATTGTCCAAAAGGTGACATTTGAAAAGGCAACTGGACTTTCTTTGCTTTTGCTCAAAGACATTTTACTTCTCATCCAAGAAGCTTCTTCAGTTCTTGGTCAGAATCAGAAGTGAAGAAGCTTCTTGGATGAGAAGCAAAACGTCTTCAAGGAAAAACCAAGAAAGTCCAGTTGCCTTTTGAAAAATTAGTTTTGGGACAACCATGACCTGGATGACTAGAAATCTCTGTAGACATTGATTCTTGGTTGTTCATCCTGAGATGCAAAATCGACATAAATATCAGGATCTTGTTTATGAATTCTAAGGATTTTTGTATTCTCTTTGTATTATTAAAAGTATAGGTTACAGTAGAAATAGGTAGATGATAGAGAGTGAGCATGATTTTTTTAAAAAATGATATTTCATAAATTCTATAATATTCTCATTTCAAAGACCCCAGGCCAATTCAAAAAGGATATCCCCCTGATACCGTGTTAAATACAACTTCATAAAATGCAATTCCCTTTTGACTACATTTAGGAAATCATTTATAAATAGAAAATATAAAAAGCATGAAAATGCCAAAGTCCCGCCCCTAAGGAGGTACATTTGGCAGGACCGAGAAGAAGGGCCTTCTCCATGGTGGCTCCCACCTTCTGGAACATCATCCATTCAGAGATGAGACCGTCCTCCATTTTGAGGCTCTTATGTAAGGCGCGGAAGGACTGGTTGTGCCAGCAGGCCCAGGGAACCCAGAATGGGATGGAGCCCATCAAGTGGCTTATTTGACTGTGAATTGTTGTCAGGAAATGGTTAGGAAATGGTTATTGCCTAATTGGTTGGCCAGGAAATATATAAGCCAACATTGTATGTTTGTATTATGTGAATGTATTATGTAGCTTTAAGAATTGTGCTGAGTCATTCTGCATTTAATTGGCTGAGCTCTGTAGCCAATGTATTTAAGGAGAGCTAAATTATGGTTAGTGTGGACTACTGCACCATTTTATCTGCTGCTGTAACTCTTTTTGATCTCTCTATCATCAACTGTTTTGATCATGATGATATATTTACTGCTTTCTGATATTTATTGAACTGTTTTTATATTGTTCCCAATTGTTCCTTGTATTTTTCTACAATCTGGTAAGAAGATTTTATATCCCTGGATTGATCTTATATTGCACGTTAAAGGATTGTTAAAGGACTAATAATTTGCTTTTGCCTAACAGTAAAATATATAAAACCCAGTTTGTCTGTATGTTATTCACAATTACGCTAAAACCATTTCTGTGTGTAAAACTCTAACGGTACTCTGCTTTATAAGCCACAACTTCGGGTTTAACTCAAAAATATCCTTATCAGGGGGATATAGTGTTTTTTTAAATTAATTTCTATATTGTGTTTTATTGTTGTAAGTTGCCTAGAGTCGATTTGAGCAAGTAGGCGGATACATACATTTTCTACGTAAATAAATAAGGAAACTGCAAATTGGACATGGTTTGATTCAATATCTCTAATCTTCTAACACGAGAGCTGGATTCTCAAATTAATTTCTATATTGTGTTTTTTTTTCTCACCCCCTTTCCCCCCCCTCAACCCACCCCAAACTTCCCAACCTCCCTAACCCACCCTAACCCTCCCCTCCCCCCCAGACTTCCACACAGTATACTCATATCAAGTAGAAGGAAAAACCCTCCTTTGTATATAAAACTTGAACCCCTCCCTCTTCCTTATAAATTTTCATCTTCATTACATTAACCTATTTCTATCTTAATATAACATTTTCAAATAAATTTTCATCCTCATTACCTTAAAATATTTCTATCTTAATATAACATTTTCAAATAAATTTTCATCCTCATTACCTTAAAATGTTTCTATCTTAATATAACATTTTCAAATAAAAGCTATTTGATACTTCCTAGTTTGATATTTGTTCTGAACATAATCTATCCACTTCTTCCATTCCCATTCATAAGTCTCTTGTGAACAATCTTTTAGATATGCTGAAATCTTCGCCATCTCTGCAAAACTGGCCATCTTCAAAGTCCATTCCTCAATCGTGGGCAGCGCTTCATTTTTCCAGTATTTACCTATCAACCATCTTGCTGCTGTTATCATATACAATATCAGTTTTGTTTCACCCAGTGTAAAACCCTTAACTATACCCAATAAAAATTGTGGAGAAAATTGAATTTTTTTCTTCAAAACATTCTGCATGACCCACCAAATTTTTATCCAAAAAGCCTTAACTTTCTTACAGGTCCACCAAACATGATAATATGTAGCATCTAGACAATCACATCTCCAACATTTAGGCTGCACATTAGGGTACATACACGACAATTTTTTTGGGGTCTAAATGCCATCTATAAAACATTTTATAAAAATTTTCCCTCAGATTCTGCGACTGTGTAAATTTAACATTCTGAACCCAAATTTTTTCCCATGTTTCCAACATCACTGGTTCCTCAAAATTTTGTGCCCACTTAATCATACAATCTTTAACTAGTTCAGTTTCTGAATCCCTTTCTAACAAAACATTATAAAGTCTTTTAATATGCATTGGACCTTTCTCTTTTATGTGTCTGACCAATTCTTCCTCATACATCATAATACCAGTTTTTTGGTCCTCTTTCCATCTCAATTGCAATTGATTATATTGTAACCAAGTTAGATTAATCCCTTCAGCCAACAATGTCTGTAATGTCTTCAGCTGCCATCTGCCCGCATCTGTAAAAAGAACCTCTTTATATAAAACCCCCCCGAGTGACATTATATTTGTATTCCACATAATAT
Organism: Arizona elegans; assembly: GCA_022577455.1. Classification (NCBI taxonomy): domain Eukaryota; kingdom Metazoa; phylum Chordata; class Lepidosauria; order Squamata; family Colubridae; genus Arizona; species Arizona elegans. The sequence continues at coordinate 160,845 of JAKOOJ010000076.1, read as the reverse complement.
GAACAATATTGTGTTTTATTGTTGTAAGTTGCCTAGAGTCGCTTTGAGCAAGTAGGCGGATACATACATTTTCTACATAAATAAATAAGGAAACTGCAAACTTTGGACATGGTTTGATTCAATATCTCTAATCTTCTAACACAAGAGCTGGATTCTCAATGTCTTGCTATCTTGGGGTGTTGAAAAACAGAAGTTGTTTAATTAAAGAACCTTGGAAAATGATTGCAAATGTAGTCCTCTTCTCTTCTCTTCTCTTCTCTTCTCTTCTCTTCTCTTCTCTTCTCTTCTCTTCTCTTCTCTTCTCTTCTCTTCTCTTCTCTTTTGTCAGCAATTTCTCAAAGCCAGGAATATTACACCATGTATTAATTCCTCTTTATCAGTTGCTCCCTGTGGTTGAGGTCAGGCCGCAAAACAATGATGTAGCATTTTGGTAAGAATATACATCCCAGTAAAGCAGCACCGGAGGCCAAGATGGAGAAGACCTCCACAGCTACCATGGCTTTTCCTTTTGTGCTCAGATAGGCTGGAAAGAAGGAGATCCACACACTGCAAAAGGCCAACATGCTGAAGGTGATGAACTTGGCTTCATTAAAAGTGTCAGGTAATTTACGGGCAAGAAAAGCCACAATAAAGCTGGCGATCGCCAAGATACCCATGTAGCCTAAGACACAGTAGAAAAAGAAAGCTGATCCCTCATTGCACTGTAAAATCATTTCCTGGAGCTCTGAGTGCTTGTCCAATTCAGGGAATGGAGGTGATGTTGACAACCAAAGTATACAAACACATACTTGTAAGAGAGAACAGGAAACAATAAGAGAAAAAGCCAATCTTTTTCCCACCCATCTCCTCATCTGAGATCCTGGTTTAGTGGCCAAGAAAGCCACAACCACAGTGATGGTTTTGGCCAGGACACTAGAAATGGCCACTGAGAATGTGATGCCAAAAGTTGGTTGCCGGAGAAGACAGGTCAGCTTGCTAGGTTGGCTGAGGAAAAACAAAGAGGAGAGAAAACAGAGCAGAAGAGAGACAAGGAGGGCGTAGGTGAGCGACCGGTTGTTGGCTTTGACAATGGGAGTATCCCTGTGCTTCATAAATATTCCAAGTATCCAAGATGTCAAGAAGAAGAAACAAAGAGCTGTGGAGACCAAGCTAATTCCTAAGGGTTCTTTGAAATTTAGAAAGACGAACAGTTTCAGGATACATCCTTTCTTTCCTTTATTTGGAAAATGATCTTCTGAACATTCAAAACAGTCATCCATATCTGGAAATAAAAGCCACTGAATTTATCACCTATCCATTTCATATTTTTGAAAGACATAGCCTGAGTGGATGCCAGTTCTTAATGTGCTTTCAAATAGTTAGGTTAGCAGAAGCTGGGATAAGTTACAAGAGGTCACCCGGTTACGCGGCGCTAGGGATTCGAACCACTGAACTGCGGACCTTTTGATCGACAAGCTCAGCATCTTAGCCACTGAGCCACCACTTAATTAATCATACATTAATTCAGCCCAAAAGAAAAGATCAAGGAATTTCTCAGTTAAGCCCATGCTCTTAGATTCGAATAGAAACATAGAAACTGAGGGCAGAAAAAGCCCCTCCTTTTTCTTCATAAGGATCAAATATTTTACCCTTGTCTTTTTCCATCACACTTTTTCTCTAATCCTGAGTCTACTCTGCTGGTCCTATAATAGGCTGGTCATCTCCCATTCATAAATTTGTTAGATCAGACATTGCTTAGCTGGATTTATTTGGAGGTTGAGGCCCAACACCTAATCCAGGAATCAACATCACAACACCTGCTTTTAATCATAGCCGATGAAAATTCATATGCCCACCTAGCACCCAAAGTCCATTAAGACAATGGATGACCATCAGCATTTGCAATATTTGTTACTTTTGCAAAAGCACAGAAAACATAGGGGCCAGAAGACCAATGCAAAGGAGAATGCAAGTGTGAACAAGAGCAACTTCCACTAATAATACATAAGGGTTCTGTGATGAAATAAGATTTGCCTGCCTGACCTCTGACTCTCTCCCTCTCCCTCTCCCTCTCCCTCCCTCTCTCCAACTCCCTCCCTCCCTTTCTCTTTCTCTCTCCCTCTCTCTCACTCTCTCTTTATCTCTCTCTATCTTTCTCTCCCTCCCTCTAACTCTCCCTGTCTCTCTCTCTCCAGCTCCATCTCTACTTCTACTTCTCTATTTCTATCTCTACCACTCTCTCTCTCTCAATCTCTCTCATTCTATCATTTATCATCTCTCTCTCTCTCCATCTATCTATATCATCTATCATCTATCTATCTATCTATCTATCTATCTATCTATCTATCTATCTATCTATCTATCTATTAATCTTGTCATCGTTCCTATCACCCATCTCCTCTCACTTATGACTGTATGACTGTAACCTCATTGCTGGTATCCTGACGATTTATATTGACTGTTTCCTAATATAATTTGATTGCTTATTTTTACCCTATGACTATCATTACGTGTTGTACCTTATGATTCTTGACAAATGTATCTTTTCTTCTATGTACACTAAGAGCATATGCACCAGGAAAAGTTCCTTGTGTGTCCAATCACACTTGGCCAATAAATAATTCTATAATTCTATAATAATTCTATAATTCTATAATATCTATAATAATTCTATAATTCTATAATAATTCTATAATAATTCTAAATTCTATAGTTCTATAATTCTATCTGTATCTGTATATCTACTAATGATCCTGCTATTCTTTGCTTTGGGATGGGGTCGGGGCAACTGACTGGAGCTGGATGCCCTTCCTGACACCTACCTGGAGTTCACAGCAGACAATTACTCATTGTGCCCAGAGAGAGCAATATCTGCTTTTATCTATCATCAAAGGCTCCTGATTGGGAGGTGAGGGCTCCACCACTAGGCGATCATGCTGCTCTTTTGAACACTAAATAATGAATGTTTAATTTATGAAATAACAACATGTTGAAGAAAAATATACAGTTAAACTGATAACCTACCAGTTTGATTAGATATCTTTCCTTCTGGGCATGGAACACAGTCATAGCAACAGAACTGACTGCCTTCAGCCCCTCTCTTCCAGTATCCAGGGGAGCAATGGTCATTACACTGAGAAAATGGAATAACCTGGTAGTAAACATAAAAGATTTTGGAAAGGAAAATCTTTAAGCAGTTCATAATGTTCTCATTTATGGAAGCGGGAAGAATATTTGAATACCTAAAAGTTTATTATAAAGGTTTCCCTCTCCAGTGACGTCTGACTCTCAGGCACAGTGCTCATCTCCATTTTTTTGGCCAAGGGATCCAACATTGTCTGAAGGTATTTTCCATGGACATGTGGCCAGCATGGCTATATGCCAAAGGTACAAGGAACATTGTTACCTTCCCACCAAAGTGCTACCTATTAATCTACTCACGTTTGCATGCTTTTGAATTCCTAGGTGGGCGGGAGCTGAGGCAGGAATGGGAGCTCAAACTATTGCATGGCACTCAGGTCAAAAACCCGTCAGTGTCTGTAACCATTGAGCCATTGCATATTTATACTATCCATTAAAATGTTCACATTATAAGGATGCGCAAAGGGCTTGTTTAGAGAATGGCAGGGTGAATAAAGAAATATATGTGATTACAGTATTATGGAAACAGTGTGACTCCTGTGATTTCAAATGGAAATGCAACTCAACTATGAATACCTGTCTTTTAAATTGTAATGTCATTTTATCAATTTGATGAAAGCTTGATCATCGACAATGTTTCTACAGAAGATAGCATTTCAAAAATCACACATTAGATTTGTAAATAGATTGTGTTCAATATTGGATCATAATGGATCAAGGAGGAGTTGATCAAACAAGAGCACACCTGGTTAAAAGCAGGGTGCCACACAATCAGCTCTTCATCAATGATTAATCCCTTCGCGTTGGGAATATGAGGATCCATCTTTCCAACTCTAACTCTCTGAAAGGATCTATTTGTAAAAGTGATCAAGTTGGTGATGTCAAATCTACCTGTTGCTTCCCCTTTCTCATTCAGGAACACTCTCTCCCCAGCTGAATTGTTGAAAGAAATGCCTTGAAGAAATGAATGGAGCTACTTGAAAGAGAATGGAAGAGAGAGAGAGAGAGAGAGGGAGGGAGGGAGAGAGGGAGAGAGAGGGAGGGGAGGAGAAGAGAGGAGAGGAGAGGAGAAGGAGTTCAAAGGATAATAATGAAAAAATGGCCAGTATATTTAAATATCACTTATTCATTCTTCCCATTGTTCTCACAAGTGTGAAATAAGTACACTTAGAATATAGATAATCTATATATTAGAGAAAGACACAGAACTGTTCTAGTATTAATTTTATGTTACTTCCTGGGGAAAAAAACATAACAACAGCAGTTAACAAATCAAAATCAAAACAAGGTATTGACATTACACAACTTGGTTCAGATATGATTTATATTCACTAGGTAAACAACTAGACAATCAAATTTTGACCATATCTAAACTTATCCTACATTGTTTGTTCTTCATTAGTACAAGGGTGTTTGACATCCTGAGACCTGGCAAATTTCAGTTAGCCAGATTTTATCTTCTGATACTCAATTGTTTTGTGTGTGTGAGAGAGGGGGGGGGGAGAGGGAGAGAGAGAGAGAGAGAGAGAGAGAGAGAGAGAGATTGTGACAATATATATTACAAACTATTCTAAAAATACGAGTTCCAGATATATTAGTAAAGAAAGAAGCAGAGATACTGTGAACTCCAGAACTTATTTTATTTTATTAAGCTTTTGTCAGCCATCTGCTGACATCGTCAGAGTATTAAACTACCATTACAGAGATATCTGCCTTTATATGTCATTAATCAATTTAGCTCTTGCGCGTGTAATTGGCCCTTCCAGCTGTCTCCCAGTTGGAATCAGCTGTGTTGTTTTTGCTGCCATCATGCTGGATGATGGAGGCTTAATTCCTACTCTTCCCCCACTCCTAGTTTGCTTATCAGTGGGGGATGATGTTAGCCTGTCAGCCATTGCAATTTGCTGCCTTGTCTGTGACCTCGTGGTCGGCTAGGTTTGTTTCTCATTAATCCTATCTGTTACAGTTTGAGACAGCCCTGCTGGGTTGCTCTGTGTTTGGTCAGGACTAACTATGCCTTCACAGGCTGAGTCTGCATGCCCAGAGGTGGGGGGTGGGTGCCTCTGCTCCCTGATGGAAAGGCACCTCTGCTCCTCCTGCAGGGTCTTTCCTGGTGTCTCAAAGCCTGGTAGGCCGGTGGCAGTTCAATATGCCTGTTGATGGAACTGTTATTGCAGAACCAGGCTTCTTGTAGTAGGTGTCCTCGTTTGGTCCTATCATGGGCAATAACCTCAGCTTCTTGAAAATCAAATGTATGGTTGTGCTCCTTCATATGCGTCCAGATCTGGGAGCGCTGTTCCTTGCGTCGAGCAGCCAGTTCCTGTTCGTGTACTCTGGTCTGTAACTGCTTGGCCATTTCTCCTACATAATTGCTTGCACAATAACTACAGTTGATGCGGTAAACTGTTAAAGATGTCTCCTCCTTGGATAATGCTTCTTTTGGGGGCATCACTCTCATTCTTAGTGTTTGGTCTGGCTTATGCGCCACTTTGACTCCATGTGCCGAGAGGATGCATGCAGCAGTTTCAGATACCCCATGTACATATGGGAGTACCCTCCATGCAGCAGTTCCACTGGCACCTTCAATAGGCTGCAGAACCCTAGGTGTATTAAACCTTCGCATAAAGTCCATTGAGTATCCATTGAGCTTGCAGATCTAATAAAGATATGCCCGCTCCTTGGCTTTAGCTGCTGGAGTACTACCTCTGAGGTTTATTCAACTGCCTAACATGCAGAAAGCCCAAGTTCAAATCCGAATAAGGGTATGGCTAGCTGATGAGAGCTAATTAGCTTGAAATAGATCTATACTAGTTTCCCTTTATTTCTTTATCAGCAAAATATAAATTTGATATAAAATGGTTTGTCGTGAATGCGATTGCTTGAGGGCTCCTGGATTGGAGCTGAAAAGCAAAAGGGAGCAGAATGCCCTCTCCCACATGTTGGGGTAGACCAGGTGTCTCGATAGAAAAACACACACACACACACACACACACACACATACATACTGTATTTCCCCAAAAATAAGACACTGTCTTATATTCTTTTGAACCCTGAAATAAGCCAAGGAAAAATAGAATTTTGGATAGCAATAGCATTTAGTCTTATATACTGCTTCACAGTACTTTACAGCCCTCTCTAAGCATTTTACAGCATTTGCCCCCAGCAATCTCGGTCTTGATTTCACAATTCTCAGAAGGATGGAAGATTGAGTCAAATCTTGAGCCAGTGGGCATCAAACTGCCAAACTACTGGCAACCAACAGCCAGTACAAGGAGCCTGCAGTTCTGCTTTCTAACCACTGTGCCACCATGGCTCTGCTGAGAATCATTATTCACAAGCTAATAAGAAAAGTGAAATGTCTACATTTCAGAAAATTTGTGGGGGGCGGGGCACAGAAAGAAAGACTGCCTTCAGACACAATGCAATTGAATTCTCCTTATAAATCAGTTGGATAAATTCACAAGGCAGGTCAATTCTATGCGGAGGTGAAAAGTTATATATACAATGAAAATTGATACATACATTAAATCCCATTAACTATACTGAAATTAGAAAAGACACGATTTAGGTTTATCCTCTTATTTTATAAAAGAATAGCTTTATTGCCTCAGTCTCTCTATTGAGTTGAAGCCATAGACCAGGGTAAATAAGCTATATTAGATTGTGGAGGATTGTGGATAATCATTGAAATACAGGATAGGTGTGGCATGGAAAGATTACCTGCCAGGGCAGCAGATTTGCAAATTCAACCCTTTGAATACCTCTTGGTTGGGATTTTGATCTCACTGCCTCATGCAAAGAATGTGCCACTGCATAAACAGCATTGTAGATACTGTAGCTTTCGCCAGTCATCTGAAATTCAAACAGAGGTGCAGGCACATTCTCCAAATTCTCTTCCCCACTACAAGTTTCATTGATCAACGAAGTTAAGTCTGCCTTTGTAAAAAGACAGTCAAACAATTGCTCCCAAACCTCTTGGAGAAATGCATCTTTGTGGGTTGAAGGTTTGATGACTTGAAGAAATTCTTTAAAGCCTTGAACTTCTCTTGAATGCACAGCAAAGGAAAGAGCCCCCTGGAACAACTGGAGATCCCAACTCCTTTGAAATCCCATCAGGATGAAATCAATTGGATTCATTAGGATCCAAACCTTCCTAAATGATGCACACTCTTTATTTTCAGGATCACGTAGAAACATGATAGTTCTGAGCCACACTATTGTGATGGATTCTCCGTGGAGAAGAAAAACATTCACTTTTTGATCTTCCAGTTTCTCAGAAATAATTGAGATTGAATTAGACAATTCGGGCATATCTGTCAAGTCGAGATATTGTGGAATTTTTTGTGTGAAAGCTAAACAGACCCCGTTCTGTGAAAGCAACAGCTGCAATTTCTGAAAAAAACATTCTTCCTTATTTTCAAAAGCAAAGACTCCAATCCATGTCCATCCAAAATGGAGAAGAAGTTGTATAAATCCAGGGTATTGATGCTCCTCTTTTTGGACCATGTAATAAAGTGGAAATAACTCAGTAATCGGAAAGTCTTCTTGGGCAAAGGAACCATAAGTCAACTAAAGAAATGAAAAAGAGAAATTCGTTCTTCATGAAAATCATGGGACAAATGTGAAGACTGCTTGTTAGAAATTTAATGAAGATCTCCCTATATTGAACATTTGTCCAATTCTATTTAGATTATGACAATCCTGATAAAAAAGAGAAGCAACTAAAATTCATTGATGAAATATTTTCTCATCTGAAATTTAACTAGATTTCAACCATACTGTTTCCTAATACAGAGTTCCAGTATGTTCATTCCCTTAGAACTTGCTAAATATCTGAGCTTGTGAACTCTTCTCAGCCCACGGAAAGGATTCTGAAGACATAGACTTACTGGATATTACCTTCTTCCTTTATTTGTAGCTGATAAAAAAAAGACTTATATATGGAAGACTATGCCAATGACATTCTGGAGGAAAAGAAAGAGTTAACCATCTCTTCATTTACTACAATTATTATGGAGATCTCCAAAAAGTACCACACAGCCTCAATCCTTCAACCAATTCCATGCAAATCAGTTGAGTGTTAAATTCAATTATTACTATCAGACCCAACCAAAATATACCAAGGGGAGTTGTAACCTACTGTCGGGTAGCTTGATAGAATCTGGAGTTGAGTTGAGGGCATCAGAGAAAATGCTGATAGCTTTGATTTCAGGAAGTGGCTGAAAGGAGATCCTCCCTAAAACCATGTTCCAATATTTGAGGGGCTCCTACAAAGACGAGGGGGTTAAACTATTTTCGAAAGCATTAGAAGGCAACATGAGAAACACTGGATGGAAACTAACCAAGGAAAGAAGAAACCTAGAACTAAGGAGAAAGGTCCTATCTGTAAAAACAATCAACCAATGGAACAACTTGACATCAGAAGATGTGGGTGCTCCATCACTGGAGGCTTTCAAAAATAGACTGGATATTTATCGGAAATGATAAGTAGTGTCCTGCTCGAAGAGGGGTTTGAACTAGAATACCCCCAAAATACCTTCCCAACTCTATTATTCTATGTTCCATGTTCTGTGTTCTATGTGTTAGCTGGCCTTTTCTACCCTCCTCTTGTCACAGCTCCAGATAGTGATCAAATCATCAGGTTACTCTCTCAATTAAGATACAATTTGTACTGTAATTTACAATTTAAATTTATTTTTTCTAATCTATCATTGTAATAAAAGATTTAGGTTCTCTTGACTGATTATTTTGAGCCAACATTTTGAGTTGTGGGAGCAATTGCAGAAGGGAGAGCATAGAGTATAAAATTGAAATCTGCAAAAAGGCATGGCAAAATACTAACTAACCCTATAACACCAATCTGTCAACAATTGCTAAGAAAAACAGCTGACTTTTACACTAAACTACTTTTATCCTACACCAAGCAAATTGTAGTAAGAAGAGTTGTAACCTGTTGCTGCATGGAACTCAAACACATGCATGATTGTAATGAAAGATTTTGATTTAATTGAGCCAGTCTATTGAGTTGTGGGAAAAACAGATGAGGGGTGATAAAAGTGTATTTAATTGAATTTCTGCAGAAACGTATGGCAAGCAACTAGCATCTACTATCAATTACAAAAATCTTTTCTGTCTTACTCCACCCCAAACTACCTGTGGAATTTTGTAGACATGTATACTTTCTGCCATAAAGGATGATGTATCAGGACTTAGTCCCCCAATGATGGCCATGAGGTTCTTCTGGCTATCACATTCGTAGTTAGGGAGAAATTGCTGTGATTTGAAAAGGAGGTCCAGGGTGGTGCGATAGGTCATCCTTGGGTTGTAGTAACTATCACAGATGTGGAACCCGAGAGTGATGTTAGGTAAGATCTGGGAGTCCTCATTGATCTCCTTCACTGCAAAGGCCAAGGCGAGAGTATGCTGGTAGAATTTGGTTATGACACTGCAAATAGGTTAAACACCCCCATTGACCAAAATAAGTTGATAATTCTTTGATGGTGAAAGCATTGATATATGAGTAACAACCATTTCTGTCTCTATGGTCAGTGAGAAGATGAGAGCCTTTGTAAAATACACAATAATTTGTTTAGTTTTCAACCCCATACAGCATTTCCATGACTTGCAAGAAATAAGTATAGAGCAAAATCGTGATTTTCTTTTCAAACTATCACATGTATTTCTATCAGTTTGGCACAAAATAGAATACCACCAGCAAATATCTAATCTATGGAAATTATGGAAGAAGTGACTGCACAGACTGCACAATTTTAATTATCTTACACTCCCTAAAAGTTCTCCAAAAGACTTCCTGCAGAATACGTTCATACATTTCATGATTAAGATTTTAATACAATGAAAATGATTTGTTTTCCCACAATCAGATAATTTTGAAAGACAAGGAAGCAAGAGTAAATTTATATTAAAAAAAAACATGCATTTATTCTCAAAGAGCTATTAGTTATATGAGCTATTTTGGGAGTCTGGCTAAGATTAGAAAATGAATGGAAAGAAAAAGAAATCCTTACAGTGGTAAATCATAACGTTTCAGAGGTGGCTGCTTTTTAAATTCAATTCCTAAAACGTTGTGAATTATCTGAGACACCATCCCACCCACAATGAGGTCACCAGGCTGGTACCACTCATGGGGAATCGGGAAAGCATCAGTCGCGGGGCAGCTCAGAGTAACTGCTTTCTGCACCAAGAGCATCAGAAGGAATAACATCTTCAGGCATTTGTCATAGGGAAAATATGTGTGTTTTCTGTCCATAAGGAAGTTTGTATTTCAGTGTTTCATTCAATGATTAAGCCAAGGTTGATATCTGACAATGCACCTAATCAGAAATCCCATCATTTTCTATTTGAAGTTCCTTGTGTGTGCAAAATTTATACTGACTGTCACTAGGATTGAACAGATGTTCTGGAAAAGAAGAAACGAGAGAGGCAACCTGTAGCAATGGATCTGATGGAGCCATTATTATCCTTTTGTACCAAACTCCCTGGGGAGTTACTTTGTAACCAGATTGATACCTTAATTATTGCTGAATTTAAATACCTTTATGCGCAGTCCTTGAGGTTTTGGCCTAGCTAAAAAAAAAAATACGGCAAATCCTGTAGGAGATAATTATTTTGTTTTTGTGAGAAAATAGGGAGTTCAACTGATGTTTCAACTTTGTTTAAATGAGCAAATGCTAACAAAAGAAATCGAAGGGACATTGGCGATTGAAAATAGCCTTAAGTGTTCTAGGTCATGTTCATTCCCTACAATGGAACAGAGTTCCCATTTTCCGTATAAAATGAATAGAATTGTTCAGTAGAGAAGAAGAAATATTTTTTTACATGTTAAGGTCTGACGAAAAAGCCAAACATTTCTTTGGAGGTTTAATCCACATTTTCATTCAAAGAATGTTGAAAAATGAAAGAATAATAACCTTTATGTTGAAATTTGGAAAGTAGCATTAGCCATTGGCTTGAGTTTAATAATCTACCCCTACAAATCTTTAGTTATTTATTTACTTATTTGTGTCCTGAGTTGTATTATTATTTTTACAAATAACTCAAGGCAGAGAAGATATCTAACATACCTTCCTCCTCCTATTTAGCATATGATAGATATAGCAATAGCACTTAGACTTACATACCGCTTCATAGTGCTTTTATGGGCCTCTCTAAGCAGTTTACAGATGTCAGCATATTGCCCCCATCAATTTGGGTCCTCATTTTACCCACCTCGGAAGGATGGAAGGTTGAGTCAACCTTGAGCTGGTGAGATTCAAACTGCTGAACTGCAGCTAGTAGTCAGATGAAGTAGCTTACAGTACTGCACTCTAACCACTGCACCACCTCGGCTCTATGATGTGATATGATATGATATGGTATGGTATATGATATGCTATAATTTGATGGGATAGGATAGGATAGGATAGATAGGATAGCAGTTTTCCAATATCTAAGGAGTTGCCATAAAGATGAGGGGGTCAACCTATTCTCCAAAGCACTTGAAGGCAGGACACAAAGAAATAGATGGAAAATAATCAAGGAAGGAACCAACCTAGAAATAAGGAAAAAATTTCCCGACACTGAAAATAATTAATAGGTGGGATGACTTGCCTCTAGAAGTTCTGAGTGCTCCATCACTGGAGGTTTTTAAGAAGAGACGGGACAACCAACTCTTCTACCATGTCTGAAATGGTGTAGGATTTTGTGCTTGAGAAGGAGGTGGGATTATAAAACCTCCAAGGTCCCGTCCAACTCTGTTATTCTGTTATTCCTATTTTCCCACAAGAAGCAAGAAGGTGGGTTGGGCTGAGAGAGAGAGTGACTGGCTCAAAGTTACCTAGTAGGCTTTCATGGCTAAGGTGAGGCTGGAACTCATAACCTCCCGCTTTCTAACCTGGTGCATGAATCACTAGACCAAACTGACTCTCATATCTGAATCTGGCTCTCAAGTCAAATATTTCACCCATGAGTGAATGGAGCAATCTTTTTTTGAGCAGGAAAGTCCAAAGCCACCAACCAGAGTAGGAGATATTGAACTGATCCTCAAAGAAAAGAAAAACTGTGGTTAGTGGGTGTGACTGTCATAATTTCCATGGCCCTGTTTTAGTATGTTGCATGTTCCCCAGGGAATCCTTATCTTCATGTATGTTGTCTCACAAGGACACTTGAATGTCTTCTCTGAAACTTTCATTGCTACCTTACAAAATTATAGTATACAACATATTTCTTGAGTGTTGGTTCCTTTACTGTTGGTTGTCCCAAAAGTGATTTTCCAAAAGGAAACTGGACTGGGCAAAGAAGCTCTATAACATTCACATTTCAAAGACCCCACACCTATCCAAAAAGGATATCCCCCTGATACAGTGTTAAAAATGCAATTCCCTTTTTACTATATATATGAAGTCATTTATAAATAGAAAATATAAAAACCATGAAAATGTCCCCTAAGAGGTACATTTGGTGGGACAGAGAAGAAGGGCCTTCTCCGTGGTGGCTCCAACCCTCTGGAATCCCATTCCTTCAAAAATGAGACTGACCCCACTTTGACACTCTTACGTCAGGCCCTGAAGGCCTGGTTTTGTCAGGGGGTCTGGGGAGGTCAGAGTGGGATGGAGCCAATTAAATGGTTTATTTAAGTTTATGTTGTCACCGGGGAGTGGGTCTGAAATGCTCCCAGTTCGGACCGGCTCAGGCAAGTAAGTAGCGATGGCGACGGGCAGTTCGGAGAACCGGTAGGAAAAATCCCTCCCCCCATCACAGCCTCCAGCATACTTACCTTAGCTGCTTGTTGCAACGCCTGCCTTGCTTTGCTTGCTGTAATCCCTGCAATCCATTGCATCAGCAAGCAACTGAATCTCCCTGCCTGCAATCAAGCTCATCAATGAGCAGCTCTATCTGTCTGCCTGCCTGCCTGCCTGTAAGTTTTTTTTCCCCTTTGGGAGCTTTAAAAAAATAATTAATTGGGTTTTTTTTTTAGTTGTTCTTATTTTAGACCCAGGGCTGTGTGAGGCTCCTGTTTGTTGCAGGGGCCATTTTGGGTCTAGCACAGCTGCTTTTACATTGTTGGTGAGCCAGTTGTTTTGTGTTGTGTTGTGTTGTGTGTGTGTGTGTGTAAAGTGTGAAAGTTGGTTTTTTGGGCTTTTTATGGCTATGTGAGGTTCCTGCTTATTGCAGGGGCCATTTTGGGTCTAGCACAGTTGCTTTTACCTTGTGGGTGAACCAGTTGTGTTGTGTTGTGTTTTGTAGGTTAAAAAAGGGCAAAGAAGTGACGTTGACTTGGCCACACCTACCTGACCAACAAGCCATGCCCACCCAGTCACCTGACCACCAAGCCCCACCCACTAATTAAGCCACGCCCACAGAACTGGTAGTGAAAATGTTTAGATGTCACCCCTGCCGGGGAGATAGCATTTTTTATTTTCATTTTTGTCTATATTGTGTTTTCTTGCTTATACGCTGCCTAGAATCACTGTGAGCATGTAGTCAACTATATAAATTTGCTTCATAAATACAGTAAGTAAACTACAAACATTGGACAAGATTTGATTCAATATCTCTCATCTTCTAAAAAGACAACTGGATTCTCAATCTCTTGCAATCTTGGGGGGTTGAAAGAAGGAAGGTGTTTAATTAAAGAATTTTGGAGAATGATTGCAAATGCAGAAGCATGAGCATTTCTTTTGTAATTGGCAACTATAATAAATCTTAGTGATCAGGATAATCCCCCATCAATCCTCTGTTGTCAGAATTAAGGACTTCTATATGTCTCCTATGGATAGCAAACAATCCTTCTGTCTTTTTCTTGTGAGCAATTTCTCAAAGCCAGAAATATTACACCAAATGTTAATTCCTCTTTATCAGTTGCTCCCTGTGGTTGAGGTCAGGTCTGAAAACAATGATATAGCACTTTGGTAAGAATATGCATCCCAGTAATGCAGCGCTGGAAGACAAGATGGAGAAGACCTCCACAGCTACCATGGCTTTTCCTTTTGTGCTCAGATAGGCTGGAAAGAAGGAGATCCACACACTGCAGAAGGCCAACATGCTGAAGGTGATGAACTTGGCTTCATTAAAGCTGTCAGGTAATTTATGGGCAAGAAAAGCCACAATAAAGCTGGCAATGGCCAAGATACCCATGTAGCCCAAGACACAGTAGAAGAAGAAAGCTGACCCCTCATTGCACTGTAAAATCATTTCTTGGAGCTCTGAATGCATGTCCAACTCAGGGAAAGGGGTAAATGTTGACAACCAAAGAATACAGATACACACTTGCAAGAGACAGCAGGAAAGGACAATAGAAAAAGTCATTTTTTTCCCCACCCACTTCCTCATCTGAGATCCTGGTTTAGTGGCCATGAAAGCCACAACCACAGTGATGGTTTTGGCCAGTACACTAGAAATGGCCACTGAGAGGGTCATGCCAAACATTAATTGTCGGAGAAGGCAGGTCACTTTGCCAGGTTGACTGAGGAAGAGCAAAGAGGAGAGAAAACAGAGCAGAAGAGAGACAAGGAGGGTGTAGGTGAGGGACCTGTTGTTGGCTCTTACAATGGGAGTATCCCTGTGCTTAATAAAAGTTCCAAGTACCCAAGATGTCAAGAAGAAGAAACAAAGAGCTGCTGAGGCTAAACCAAGTCCTAAGGATTCTTCAAAAGTTAGAAAAACCAGCACTTTCAAAATACATCCTTTCTTTTCTTTATTTGGATAATGATCTTCTGAACATTGAAAGCAGTCATCCATATCTGAAAGAAAAGCCAAGACATATTTTTATACATTCCATATTTTTGAGAATAGTAATAATTATTATTTATTTATTAAATGAATATCCCGCCCTTCTCCCCAAAGGGACTCAGGGTGGTGAACAGCCGAGAATTAAAATAACATACAATATAAAAGTTAAAATAATTAAAAATAAATTAAATTAAACGGCCGCCCCAATTTAAAACCCCAAGCACTACAATTAAAAAACTAACCCATAAAACCTATTCAGGCCAGGCCGGCTTGCTGAAATAAAAACGTCTTCAGGGCCTTACGGAAAGTGCGGAGATCCAGAATCAGCCGTATTCTGGGAGGTAGCTCATTCCAGAAGGCGGGTGCTCCCACAGAGAATGCCCTCCCCCTGGGGGCCGCCAGCCAACATTGCTTGACCGACAGCACCCTGAGGAGGCCCTCCCTGTGAGGGTGTATTGGCCGGTGGGAGGTTATCGGGAGAAGAAGGCGGTCTGGTAAATACCCTGGCCCTAAGCCATGGAGCGCTTTAAAGGTGAGAACCAACACCTTGAAGCGCACCCGGAAGACCACCGGGAGTCAGTGCAGCTCGCGCAGAAGAGGTGTTATATGGGAGTGCCATGTCGCTTCCATAATCACCCGCGCTGCCGCATTCTGGACCAGTTGGAGCCTCCAGGTGCTCCTCAAGGGGAGCCCCATGTAGAGAGCATTGGCGTAGTCCAGGCGAGAAGTGACGAGAGCATGAGTGACTGTGCATAAGGAATCCCGACTCAGAAAGGGACGCAACTGGCGTATCAGGCGAAACTGAGAAAAAGCCCCCCTGGCCACGGCCCTCCAAATAAAAGGGATAAAAAGCCCCCCTGGCCACCATAATATTCTTTAAGGGTGCCAAGAATTATGCCTCTCAAGGTTTTCTTTCTTTCTTTTTTTTCTTTTTCTTTTTCTTTTGTATTTGCTACCAGTTGGATCATGTTTCTATGGAAATGCAGTTTTTCCATCATTGGTCCACTGGGACCACCATAACAGAAGTACTGTCAGCTTTGGAAGCCATATTAGGCCGGAAGATCCAATGCTGCCACCTTCTCATGTAGGAAAGTAGGAATGGGGATTTAGCATTCTTCCTGTCGGTCAAGGTCAGGCTATCCAGCTTCTGGAGAAGGAGTGGTCAGGGGACTGGATCGGGATGGAACGGATGTTGATTGGAGCATGTGACTGACTGGGTGGAAAAGGGGATAGTTTGGGGAGCTTCAACTTACTGAAGGAAAATCCGGGCTTTTCAGATTCGGGTTTCCCCAGATGTGCCAGTTTGCAGAAGAAATCTGTAGGGGTGGATATAATAGCTCAGCTCTAATGGGCACTGTGATTCACAGGTATAAAAATGAATATTCACCTTGAAGAATTCAAAAAAACTACTTGTTACACTAAAACAGTGTACCGTATTTTCCGGCATATAAGACGACTTTTTAACACATGAAAATCTTCTCAAAAGTCGGGGGTCGTCTTATACGCCGGGTGTTGTTCTCCTGTAACCAGGCAGACCAGCCCGAAAGGCTCTGACGAGCCTTAAATGGCTCTGGCGATCCAAGCTCTGACAATCCCAGCTTTGCCTGCTAATCAGGCAATTCAGCTGGGATCGCCAGAGCCATGGAGAAGGGAAAAACTTTTCCCCCTCTGGCTTGCTTACCTTAGCTCAGTGGTTGGGGGTCAAACAACCCTTTCACAGGGGTTTTGCAGGTGGTGCAATACAGAAAAACGAGTGCAGCCCTCGCCATCCGGAATGAATGGTGCTGTTGTGGTGGTGGGGGAGGGGGCGGCAGAAGCGGGAAGAAGCGGCGTTTGCGGTGGCTGGAAGCTGTGGGAGTGAAGCACTACTTTCATTTGTACGGCAACAGTATTCCGCCTTGGTATATTTGTGTCAGGAGTGGCGCAAGGCAGCCCTCCTCTCCTGTTGCCTGGGACTCAGAGTGGTAAATGGCGTCTGATCCGGAGAGCAGCTGGATTTTGCTCTCTAATCCGGATGCCAGATCGGCGCCCTGCAAACTCTCGTCTCTCGAGGAGCGCTCCCTGAAGCGGGGCTGGAAACTTTGGTTGGATTGCTTGAGAGAGGAGAGCTTGCAGGGGGGCGATCTGGTGTCTGCAATGGAGAGCGGCATCCAGCTTTTTCTCTCTGCTGTAAGAGCGCTGTAAGAGTGGCAGCCCTCATCTCCTAATGCTTGGGATTCAGAGTGGTAAATGGCGTCTGATCCGGAGAGCAGCTGGATTTTGCTCTCTAATCCGGATGCCAGATCGGCCCCCTGCAAACTCTCGTCTCTCGAGGAGCGCTCCCTGAAGCGGGGCTGGAAACTTTGGTTGGACTGCTTGAGAGGGAGAGCTTGCAGGGGGGCGATCTGGTGTCTGCAATGGAGAGTGGCACCCAGCTTTTTCTCTCCGCTGTAAGAGCGCTGTAAGAGTGGCAGCCCTCATCTCCTAATGCTTGGGACTGCAAAATCCAGCTGCTCCCCATTTACCACTCTGAATCCCAAGCAGCAGGAAACAAAGGCTGCCTTGCGCCGCAAATATAGCAAGGCAGAATCCTGATGCTGCACTTTCAGCAGACAGATGAGGGCTGCCTTGGCCATCGGCTGGCGCAAATATACCAAGGCGAATGCTCATGCTGCACAAGTTCAAGTAGTGCTTCGCTCCCACACTTCTTGCGACCCTCAGTCTCTCAGGGAGATGCTTGACTTCCTCTCAGCCCCAAGACACTGGCTGGCCCATGAGATGAGAGAGAGAGAGAATGAGAGAGAAAGAGAGAGAATCAGAATGAGACAGGGAGAGAAAGAGACAAAGAATGAAAGAGAGAATGAGAGAGATAGAATCAGAGTGAGACAGAGAGAGAAAGAGAGAGAAAGACAGAATGAAAGAGAATGAGAGAAAGAGACAGAGAGAATAAGAGAGAGAGAGTGAGAGAGAGAATGAGAGACAGAAAAAGAGACAGAATGAAAGAGAATCAAAGAATCAGAGAAAGAATAAGAGAGGGGATGGGATCTTTAAAAAAAATAGTTAATTGGGTTTTTTTTAGTTGTTCTTTTTTAGACCTAGCCATTTAAAGTTTAAGAAGTTTTAAATTTAGCTTTCATATAAAAATAAAAATAAAATAAAATAAAATAATATTTGTGCAGCTTTCTGAGATTTAGTGTGTTTCTGTAGTGTTTCACTCTAACTACACAAACACACAAAATCTCACAAAGCTGTATGTGGAATTTTGTGTGTGTAAAGTGTGAAAGTTGTTTTTTTGGGCTTTTTGTGGCTGTGTGAGGTTCCTGCTTGTTTCAGGGGCCATTTTGGGTCTAGCACAACTGCTTTTACATTGTGGGTGAGCCAGTTGATGTTTTTTAAATTTTTATTTGGTGTGCGTTGGAAGAGGGGTAGTCTTATACGGCGAGTATAGCCCAAACCCTATATTTTAACAGGAAAATTTGGGGGTCGTCTTATACGCCCAGTCGTCTTATACGCCGGAAAATACGGTATTACAATTTGCTTCTATTGAGGACTTGCTGGAATGTCTAACCTACCTTTTTGATTTGAAACCTTCCCTTCTGGACACAGAACACAGTCGTAGCAACAGAATTGCTTTCCTTCCAACCCCTTCTTCCAGTGTCCAGGGGAGCAATGCTCATTACACAGAGAAATTGGAAGAACCTGGTGATAAACATAAACAGGTTTTTGCAAAGAGGGTTTTTTAAGCAGTTTGTATTGTCCTCCTTTCTGGTGGGAGGAAGAATATTTGAATCCTCAAAGGGTTAGTCCAGGTGTATTTATGAGGTAAAGTTGTGTTCAACTTTAGGGCACAGGGCTCACAGTGTTTCTTGGCCGAGGGAGCCAATAATGTCTGAAGATATTTTCCATGGTCATGTGGCCACCATGGCTATACGCCAAAGGCACAAGGAACATAGTTACCTTCCCACCAAAATGGTACCAATGACTCTACTCATAATTCCATCTTTTTGAATTCCTAGGTGGGATGGAGCTGAGGCAGGAATGGGAGCTCAACCTATTGCATGACACGCAGGTCTCAAACCCTGGCTGTCAGCTTTCCAGCTGACAAGCTCAGTGTCTTTAACCACTGAGCCATCACATATGTATACTATCCATTAAAATGTTGACAATATAAGGATATGCAAAGGGCGTGTTTGGAGAATGGCAGGAAGAAATATATGTGAGTACAATATTGTGGAAACAGTATCTTATGATTTCAAATGGAAATGCAACCCAATTGTGAATACCTATCTTTTAAATTGTAATGTCATTTTGTCTATTTGATGAAAGCTTGATCATTGACAATATTTGTACAGAATATACCATTTCAAAAATCACAAATTAGATTTCTAAAGAGACTATGTTTAATATTGGACCATAATGAATCAAGGAAGAGTTGATTAAACGATTCCACACCTGGTTAAAAGCGGGGTGCCACACAATCAGCTCTTCATCAATGATTAATTCCTTCGCATTGGGAATATGAGGATCCATCTTTCCAACTCTAATTCTCTGAAAGGATCTGTTTGGAAAAGTGATCAAGTTGGTGATGTCGAATCCACCCGTTGCTTCCCCTTTCTCATTCAGGAACACTGTCTCCCCAGCTGAATTGTTAAAAGAAATGCCTTGAAGAAATGAATGGAGCTACTTGAAAGAGAATGAAAGAGAGAGACGGAGGGAGGGAGGGGAAGGGAGTTGGAAGGATAATAATGAAAAAGTGGCCAGTATCTTTAACTTTCACTTCCCATTGCTCTAACAAATAACAAATAACAACCTTTAGAATATAGATAATCTATATTTTAGAGAAAGATGCTGTTCTAGTATTAATTTAATATTACTTCCAGGGGGAAAATTAAAACAGAAGTTAATAAATCAAAATCAAAATGAGGTATTGACATTATCAACTTGATTCAGATATGATTTATATTCACTATTTAAACAACTAGACAATCAAACTTGGACCATATCTTAACTCATCCTACATTTTTTGTTCTTTGTTAGAAGAAACGTATTTAACATCATGAGTCCTAACAAATTTCCTTTAGCCAGATTTTATCATCTAAGACTCAATTCTTTTGAGAGAGAGGGAGAGAGAGAGAGAGAGAGGGAGGGGGGGAGGGAGGGAGGGAGGGAGGGATTCTTTCAAACATAGAGTTGTTTTAAAGGGTGGATGCCAGAGCTGAAAAAAAGTGACATTTGGTCCATTCCTTTTTAACATTGATAGAGAGAGAATGTTCTGCATCCCTACTTTGAAATGTTCATGAGCCAAGGAAGAGTAGATTAGAGAACTGGTTGAGGATAATTTTGGATAGCAATAGCACTTAGACTTATATACAGCTTCACAGTGCTTTACAATCTTCTCTAAGCAGTTTACAGAGTGGGCATATCTGGCTCTTCATTTTACCAACCTCAGAAGGATGGAAAGCTGAGTCAACCTTGAGCCAATGGGAATCAAATATATTAAATCATACTAATAATAAAACATATGGAATCATATTAAATATTAATATGAAATCATATTAAATATTTATTTATTTATTTATTTACTAGCTGTACCCGACCACACGTTGCTGTGGCCCAGTCTGGTGTTTCCGCTGGGCTAAAAGAGCGCGGCTGAAGTTCCAAACTCTCCACGAACATTTAGTGGGCATGGCCAACTCAACATCACTCACTTTCATCAGTCACATGATAGCCCCCAAGCCACGCCTACCCAGCTGGTGATTAGGGCAGAGAACAGGTTGCTAAAAGCAAAGGGAACCACAAAATCCTCCCTCTCTGTCTCCCCCTCTCTCTTTGTATCTCTCTATGTGTCTCTCTCTCCCCCTCTCTCTGTATCTCTCTCTCTCTCCCCCCTCTGTATCTCTCTATGTCTCTCTCTCTCTCCCACCCTCTGTATCTCTCTATGTATCTCTCTCTGCCCCCTCTGTATCTCTCTATGTGTCTCTCTCTCCCCCCTCTGTATCTCTCTATGTGTCTCTCTCTCCCCCCTCTGTATCTCTCTATGTCTCTCTCTCACCCCTCTGTATCTCTCTATCTCTCTCCCCCCTGTATCTCTCTATGTGTCTCTCTCTCCCCCCTCTATATCTCTATGTCTCTTTCCCCCCTCTCTCTGTATCTCTCTCTCTCCCCCCTGTATCTCTCTGTCTCTCTCCCCCCTCTGTACCTCTCTATGTCTCTCTCTCCCCCTCTCTCTGTATCTCTCTATGTCTCTCTCTCCCCCCTGTATCTCTCTATGTCTCTCTCTCCCCCCTCTGTATCTTTATATGTGTCTCTCTCTCTCCCCCTCTCTCTGTATCTCTCTGTCTCTCTCTCTCCCACCCTCTCTCTCTGTATCTCTGTACGTGTCTCTCTCTCCCCCCCATCTCTCTGTATTTCTCTATGTCCCTCTCTCCCTCTCTCTTTGTTTATCTCTGTCTCTGGCCCAGCCTCTTCTGCATTCCCCCGCCATCGCCCTTACCTTTTCAGGCCAGGCCTTTAGAGCTCATCGCACCACAGCAGAAACTCAGGGGGCCCTCCATCCTCCCTACACAGATGTTCTCTGGGGGATCGATGGGGAGACGCATAGCAGGGAAGGGAAGGGGAGGGAGGGAGGGGGTGCGGCAGGGGTTCGAGGCTGGTTTGGGGCTTCCCACCCGAAGGAAGAAAGCAGCAAAGCCAAGAGCTATGCACACCCCACTGGACCCCTGCTGGGAAGTTCTCCTCCCCTGCCTGCCAAGGGCAGGGGAATGATTAGATAACCCGCTCTTCCAGGCGAAATGAAGGAGGGCCGGCCATCCTCCCTCCTGCCCGTTTCTGCCCCCCGAAGCCTCCCTGGAGCCCCTTTTCTGTCAGAGGCCGAAATTTTCATGTAGGCTCCATGAACTGCCAGAGCACCCACCTGGGAATCAAAGGTGGTGTTGGTCAAAGGTGACCCCGAGGCTCCAGTTGCCTCCATCTCCTGCTTACCGACCGGATTCCCATAGTGCCGGTTAGCAGCTGGTCTGACCTCCGGGCCCCTGGTAGCACTGGGCCAGGCTCAAATTGGGCCAGGACAGGGACAGAGGGTTCCTGCTCGGTGGACCCAGCCAGCATTATTGCCAGGTGTTCTTTGGAGGGAGCCCCGAGAGTGGCAGGCGAAGGGGATGGGCAGCAGCGGCGGGTGAGGCTAGTTTATGGGGTGGCCAGGGGAGGGGGAGGTCAGAGCCAGGCTTGGGTAGGCCCCGCCCAGCCCTAGAAGCGCTGGCTGCAATGGTTTTCCGGCAGGGAGCTGGCTGCCCACCTGCCGAGCCTGGTGGAGTCCACTGTAACATTGTAACACTGTAACATTGCCAAAAAGGCATTAAGAGTTGTTAACCTAATCTTGCGTAGCTTCTTCTTTGGTAATATTGTACTACTAACTAGATCATACAAAACATTTGCTAGACCAATTCTTGAATACAGCTCATCTGTCTGGAACCTACACTGAATATTGGACAAAAATACAATTGAGAGAGTCCAGAGATATTTTCCTCCATTCCTCTACTCACAATAAAATACCTAATGCCACCAGGCTTCAAATTTTGAGCTTAGACAACTTTATGTTTTAGCTTAATGCTCATTCTCTTACTTTATAAAACTAATAGCTTTGTTGCCTCAGTCTCTCTATTGATTTGGAGCCATAAATGAGGGTAAATAAGCTATATTAGATTGTGGATGATTGTGGATAATCATTGAAATATAAGATAAATGTGGCATGGAAAGATTACCTGCCAGGGCAGCAGACTTGGAAATTCAACCCTTTGAATCTCTCTTGGTTGGGATTTTGATCTCACTGCCTCATGCAAAGAATGTGCCACTGCATAAGCAGCATTGTAGATACTGTAGCTTTCACCAGTCATCTGAAACTCAAACAGAGGTGCAGGCAGATCTCCCAGATTCTCTTCCCCACTACAAGTTTCATTGATTGTTGAAGATAATTCTGTATTTGAAAACGAACAATCGAACAATTGCTCCCAAACATCTTGAAGAAATGCATCTTTGTCAGTTGAAGGTTTGATGACTTGAAGAAATTCTTTAAAGCCTTGAATGTCTCTTGAATGCACAGTAAAGGAAAGAGCCCCATGGAACATCTGGAGATCCCAACTCCTTTGAGTTCCCATCAGAATGAAATCAATTGGATTCATCAGGATCCAAACTTTCCTAAATGTTGCCCTCTCTTTATTTTCAGGATCCCTTAGAAACATGGCAGTTCTGAGCCACACTATTGTAAATGTTTCTCCATAGACAAGAAACGTATTTGCTTTCTGATCTAATAGTTTCTCATCAATAATTGAGAATGAATTAGACAATTGGGACAAATCTTCCAAATGGATATGTTGTGGAGTTTTTTCTGTGAAAGCTAAACAGACCCCGTTCTGTGAAAGCAACGACTGTAGTTTCTGCAAAAAACATTCTTCCTTATTTTCAGAAGCAAAGAGTCCAATCCACGTCCATCCAAAATGGAGAAGAAGTTGAATAAGTCCAGTGTACTGATGCTCCTCTTTTGGGACCATGCAATAAAGTGGAAATAACTCAGTAATCTGAAAGTCTTCTTGGGCAAAGGAACCATAAGTCAACTAAAGAAACAAAAAAAGAGAAATTCGTTCTTCATGAAAATCATGGAACAAATGTGAAGACTGTTTGTTAGAAATTTAATGAAGGTCTCCGTACATTGAACATTTGTCCAATTCTGTGTTGATTATGACAATTCTGATGCAAAGAGAAGCAACTAAAACCCCATGATGAAATATTTTCTCATCTGAAATGTAACTAGATTACAACCACACTCAGTTCCTAATACAGAATTCCAGGATGTTCATCCTTTTAGAACATCTGGAAACTTGCTAACTATCTGAGCTTGTGAACTCTTCTCAGCCTAAGGAAAAGATTTTTAAGAGTTAGACTTACTGGACTACCTTCTTTCCCTCTTTGTAGCAGATAACGTTAAATACTTGTACACGAAAGACTATGTCCATGAGATTCGGGAGGAATAAAAAGGATTAATCATGTCTTCCTTTACTACAATTATTATAGAGATCTCCAAAAGTACTACATAGGCCCAATCCTTCAACAATTTCAAGGAAAATCAGATGAGTTTTAAATTCAGTTATTACTATCAGACCCAACCAAGACATACCAAAGAGAGTTGTGATCTATTATCAGGTGGCTTGGTGGAATCTGGAGCGGAGTTGAGGGCAGCAGTGAAAATGCTGGATAGCTTGGGCAGGAAGTGGCTGAAAGGTGATCTTCCCTAAAACCATGAGATATGATAGCAGTGTTCCCATATTTGAGGGGCTCCTACAAAGATGAGGGAGTCAAACTATTGTGCAAAGCACCAGAAGGCAAGACAAGAAACAATGGATGGAAACTAATCAAGGAGAGAAGCAACCTAGAACTAAAGAGAAATTTCCTAACTGTGAAAACAATCAACCAATGGAGCAACTTGCCTTCAGACATTGTGGTTGCTCCATCACTGGAGGCTTTCAAAAAGAGACTGGACAGTGATTTATATGAAATGGTATAGGATCTCTTGCTCGAAGAGGGGGTAGAACTAGAATATCCCCAAGAAACCTTCCCACTCTATTATTCTATGTTCTATGTTCTGTGTTCTACGTGCTAGATGGCCTTTTCTATCCTCCTCCTGATACAGCTCCAGATTCCATCACAGATAGTGGTCAAATCATAGGTGACCCTCTCAAATAAGATAAATTTTGTAGTGTAATCTATGATTTAAATTTAAATTTTCTAATCTATGATCGTAATAAAAGATTTACATTTTCTTGACTGATTATTTTGAGCCAACATTTTGAGTTGTGTGAACAACTGCAGAAGGGAGAGCAAAGAGAGCAAAATTGAAGTTCTGCAGAAAGGATTGGCAAAATACTAACTAACCCTACAGCACAAATCTGTCAACAATTCCTAAGAAAAATAGTTTAGTTTTATACTAAACTATTTTTATCATACACAAAGCAAAATTAAGTAAGTAGAGTTGCAACCTATTGCTGGTTGGCTGTCAAAACACCTCTATGATTGTAATAAAAGGTTTTGATTTCATTGGATTACCTTGAGCTAGTCTATTGAGTTGTGGGAAAAACAGATGACGGGTGATAATAGTGTATTTAATCGAATTCCTGGAGAAAGACTTTTCTCTCTCACTCCACCCCAAACTACCTGTGGAATTTTGTAGACATGTACACTTTCTGCCATAAAGGATGATGTATCAGGACTTAGTCCCCCAATGATGGCCATGAGATTCTTCTGGCTATCACATTTGAAGTTAGGGACAAATTCCTGGGATTTGAAAAGCAGGTCCAGAGTCGTGCGATAGGTCATCCTTGGGTTGTTGTAACTATCGTAAAGGTGAAACCCCAGAGTGATGTTAGGTAAGATCTGGGAGTCCTCATTGATTTCCTTCACAGCAAAGGCCAAGGTGAGGGCATGCTGGTAGAATTTGGTTATTACACTGCAAATAATTTAAACAAAATACTTTGACAATTCTTTTATGGTGAAACCATTAATATATGAGTAATAACCACTTCTTTCTCTTTTGCAAGTGAGAAGATGAGAGTCTTTGTAAAAACACTCAATAATTTGTATAGCTTTCAACTATGTACAGTGTTTCCATGATTTGCCACAAATAAGTAGAAAACAATGTTGTGATTTTTTTTTCAAGCTGTCACATTTATTTCTATCAGTTTGGCACAAAATCGAATACAACCAGCAACTATCACTCTTTTAATACATGTAAGTTATGCAAGGAGTGACTGCACAGACTAGATACTTTTAATGATTTTACACTCCCTAAATGCTCTCCAAAAGACTTCTTGTTAGACTTAATACAGTGAAAAGAAAATGATGATTAATATATGTAAGTTATGCAAGGAGTGACTGCATAGACTAGATAATTGTACTCCCTAAATATTGTCCAAAAGGCTTCCTGCAGAATAGTTTCAGACATTTTATGAGTAAGATTTTAACACAATGAAAATGATTTGTTTTCACACAATTTGATAACTTTGAAGCAACAGTAAGTTGATATAAGAACCTGGTGGTGCAGTGGACTAAGTGCTGTTAAAGTAGCACTTAGTTGCCAGCTGCCTGCAATTACTGCAAGTTCAAATCTCACCAGGCTCAAGGTTGACTCAGCTTTCCATCCTTTCGAGTTAGGTAAAATGAGGACCCGGATTGTGGGGGCAATAAGATGACTTTGTATAAAAAAGAACACCGCTTAGGGGGGCCTGAAAGCCCTACTAAGCAGGCGTATACAAAAGTATGAAGGCTATTGCTTAATGCATTGTAAGCCGCCCTGAGTCTCCGGAGAAGGGCAGCATATAAATCTAACTAATAAATAATAATAAATAAATATAAAAAAACCATGCATTTATTCTCAAAGAGCTATTAGTCATATAAAAAATAAAATTAGAAAATGAATGGAAAGACAAAAATCCTTACAGTGGTAACTCATAAGGTATTAGAGAAGGATGTTCTTTAAATTCTATTTCAAAAAAGTAGTGAATTATCTGAGACACCATCCCACCCACAATGAGATCACCAGGCTGGTACCACTCATGGGGAATCAGGAAAGCATCGCTCGCAGGGCAGCTCAGAGTAACTGCTTTCTGCACCAAGAACATCAGAAGGAACAACATCTTCAGGTGTTTGTCACAGTGAAAATATTTGTGTCTCTTGTCCATACGGAAGTTTGTATTTCAGTGGCTCATTCAATGATTGAGCCAAGGTTGATATCTGACAATGCATCTAATCAGAAATCCCATCATTTTCTATTTGAAGTTCTTTGTGTGTGCAAATTTCTGTACTGACTATCACTAGGATTGAACAGATGTTCTGGAAAAGAAAAAAGGAGGAAGGCAAGTTGTAGCAATGAATGTGACAGACCCATTATTATCCTTTTGTGCCAAACTCCCTGGGGTTCAAGAGTTACTTTATAACCAGATTGATACCTTAATTGTTGCTGAATTTCAATACCTTGATGCATAGTCCTTGATGTTTTGGCCTAGCTGAAAAAAAATACGGCAATTCCTGTAGGAGATAATTATTTTGTTTTTGTGAGAGAATAAGTGATTCATTTTTTGCTCAAGTAAGCAAATGCTAATAAAAGTAATCTAAGGGACATTGGCAATTAAAAACAGCCTCAAGTTTATTCCTTACAATGGAGCAAGGTTCCCATTTTCCATAGAAAATACTACTACTACTACTACTACTACTACTACTACTACTACTACTACTAATAATAATAATAATAATAATAATAAGGTTAATAATAATAATAAGGTTAATAATAATAATAACCTTTCAGCAGTTTTTTCAGCACTTTGTGGACGAGGGGTATGTGTTCGTCTATGGTCTCCGTGTAAATGAGGATGTCATCTAGGTAGACGAGGACCCCCTTATAGAGATGGTCATGTAGAACTTTTTTATCAATTGCATGAACACCACTGGGGCTCCCTGTAGCCCAAATGGCATCACCTTGAATTGGAAACTTCCCAGGGGACAGTTGAATGCTGTCTTCCACTCATCTCTTTCCCTGATGTGTATTCGGTAGTAGGCTTCGCAGAGGTCTAGTTTGGTGAAAACCTTCCCCTTGGCCAGGTGGGCTAGCATGTCTTTCATGAGGGGGAGGGGATATAAGTTGTGTACGCAGACGGCATTGAAATTGAGAAAGTCAACTACCAGATGCATAGAGCTGTCTTTCTTCTCTTTGAAAAGGACCGGTGCTGCAACTTGCGGTTTGGCTGGCTCAATGAAACCCCTTTGTAGGTTCTTGTCTATGTAGTTTCGCATTTCTTGCATTTCACGGGGCATCATGGCATACAATTTAGGTTTAGGTAGTTTCACCCCAGGGATGATTTCGATGGCGCAGTCGGCATCGCGGTGGGGAGGTAGGATGTCACACTCGGCCTCGCTAAATACCTCTGCAAGGTCTTGGTACTCTTTTGGGATCTGTTCTGCTTCATGGGAGCTGTTGGATGTGGCCCCCAGCTGCTTCGCAGTGCCCCTCAGGAGGGGCCCTTGTGTCGGTGCCATCTTCTTTTTTTCAGGTGGGAGAAGTTGGGGCTCAAGTGTGGGGGGCATCTGTCCTGGTTGGAGTGGCAGCGGTTGAGGCCCCTTTGCTATCCTCAATCTGCGGGTCCCCTCTTGCCACCAGATGATTGGACCCCACTTGTCTAGCCAGGAAAGTCCCAGTATGACTGGATCAGTCATCTTGGGGGCTATTATGAACCGAATCGTCTCACAGTGATCCCCTAGTTCCAGCTTCACTGGCTCGGTCAGGTGTGCGATGTAAATTCCACCTACTAGGGTCCCATTAACTTGCTCAAATCGAATTGGATGGTTGAGCTTCTTAGCTTGGATCCCCAATTTTAGGACTGTGGGTAGATTAATCAGGCACCTAGTGCAGCCCGAATCTATCAGGGCTTGGAAAGTCTCTTGGGTCCCTGTTTTTGGGGCTGTTAGGAGGTACACTGGGATTTTCTTTCCTTCTGGTGTGGGAGGGGGGAGGGTTGCTCTCCCGTCTATGGTGACTTAGTTAAAAAGGCTTGGCTGGCCTTCCCCTTTCTTTGGGTCTGCAGGATGGACCCTCTTCTAGTCTGACAGCACGTTCAAAATCTTGCTTCAATTTTTCCATGGGGCGCTCAAGTGACAGTTTTGAAGCTTTCTGCTGTCTAGCTTGTTGCCAGTCCCATAACCAGTCCGCCCTTCCCAATTCACTCAGAGGCTTCCCCTTACCTCTAGCATCCGGAAAGGGGAACTCAGCTTCTGCAGATTTTGGCAAAGTCCACCAAGGTTCATCATTTTTTCTTCTCTTGGGCTGGAGCACGATTGTCTGACCTCGGTAATTCTGCGGCAGTGGTGGAGGAAGAGGGGGTTGCAGCTTTGCTGGGGGAGAGAGGGCGTTACATCCAAGCTGGCTGGAGTAGGGGGGGGGGCTGGTTCGTAGTCACTTGAAGTAAGCTTTCAGTAGAAAGTTGGCTTTCTGCCATGGCTTTGGAACCTTGGCGCCACTCTTTCCAAACATTTGGCAGGGAGCTGGAGGGTTGGAGGTTTGCCAGTTTGGCTTCGAAAGTTGTCAGTACTGACTGTCAGTCAGGTCTCGATGCTATCTCAAAATAAATGAATTTCCAAACTGCTGATCTTTAAGGAAATTTTCTCTTTGTTCGAGCACAGCAATCTGATCCTGGCTCTTTCGTGGTCAGTACTGACCTTTGCCCCCCAATCCCTCCCTTTCCAATCCCCAATTCTCTGCTTCTCATTGGCTACCTTCCAAGTCACTTTCCTGATCCCTTCTTCATCAGATCACAGGAATGTCTCCCCCCTCTCACATCTCCAAGGGGACAGAACCTTCAAAGGGTTCTGGCAAAAGTTCAGGCTTCTCCTCCCTTTATTATATGTCAGTGCTGATAATTGGCTCGAGTTTAATAATCTACCCCTCCAAATCTTTATTTATTTACTTATTTTATTTGTCTTCTGATTTCTATAATTTTTACAAATAACTCAAAGCAGAGAAGATATCTAACATACCTCCCTCCTCCTATTATAGTATATGATATGGCATATGATATGATGTGATACAATAGATATCATAAGATATGATAGGATAGATATGATATCAGTTTTCCAATATCTAAGGAGTTGCCACAAAGAAGAGGGGGTCAACTCAGGGGTGGGCTTCAAAAATTTTAGCAAGGAGTTCTCTGCCAGGTTGCTGGGTGGGCATGGCCATGGTGGCTGTGGCCTAGTCAGCATCCTGCACCACGGCAGAGGGACCATTTCTGGCCTTTCCGAACTTATGGTACGCCCATGTTTTGCCCTCCCCAAGCCTCCGTGCATGCCCTGCACTTACCTGTATCCAAAACAGGCTGCATGGGGACTACTGGGAGGGGTGGGGTGGGTGGGACAGGGCCAGCTAGGAGTGGGATATGGGGGTACTCTGAGTTGCACAGAAACTTAGTTAGAGGTTCTCCTGAACCCCTACAAAACCCCAGCAGCCCACCCCTGGGTCAACCTATTCTCCAAATCACTTGAAGGTGGGACACAAAGCAATAGATGGAAAATAATCAAGGAGAGAACCAATCTAGAGCTAAGGAAAAATTTCCTGACAGTGAAAATAATTAATAAGTGGGATGACCTGCCTCCAGAAGTTCTGAGTAGCCCATCACTGGAGGTTTTTAAGGAGAGATGGGACAACCGTTTGTCTGAAATGGAGTAGGATTTTGTCCTTGAGCAGGAGATGGTATTATAAGACCTTCAAGGTGCCGTCCAGCTCAGTTATTCTGTTTTTCCTATTTTCCCCACAAGAAGCAAGAAGGCTGAGAGAGAGAGTGACTGGCTCAAAGTTACCCAGTAGGCTTTCATGGCTAAGGTGAGGCTTGAACTCATAACCTCCCACTTTCTAACCTGGTGCATAAATCACTAGACCAAACTGACTCTCATATCTGAATCTGGCTCTCATGTCAAATATTTCACTCATGAGTGAATGGAGCAATCTTTTTTTGAGCAGGGAAGTCCAAAGTCACAAACAAGAGTAGGAGATATTGAACTGATACTCAAAGAATAGAAAAATCGTGGTTAGTGGGTGTGATTGTCATAATTTCCATGGCCCTGTTTTAGTATGTTGTGTGTTCCACAGGAAATCCTTATCTTCATGTATGTTGTCTCACAAGGACACTTGAATGTCTTCTCTGAAGCTTTCACTGCTACCTTACAAAATTATACTATGCAACATATTTCTTGAGTGTTGGTTCCTTTATTGTTGGTTGTCGCAAAAGTGATTTTCCAAAAGGAAACTGGACTAGACATAGAAGCTCTATCACATTCACATTTCAAAGACCCCACACCTATCCAAAAAGGATATTCCCCTAATACTGTCTTAAATACATCTTCATAAAATGCAATTACCTTTTTACTATATATATGAAGTCATTTACAAATAGACAATAGAAAAACCATGAAAATGTCCCCTAAGGAGGTACATTTGGTGGGACAGAGAAGAAGGGCCTTCTCCGTGGTGGCACTAATCCTCTGGAATACCATTCCTTCAAAAATGAGACTGGCCCCACTTTGACACTCTTATGTAAGGCCCTGAGGGCCTGGTTATGCCAGCAGGCTTAGGGAACCTAGAGTGAGATGGAGTCCATTAAATGGCTTATTTCACTGTGTGTTGTTGCCAGAGAGGAATATAGGTTTTTTATTATTATTATTTTCTATATTGTGTTTTATTGCTTTTAAACTGACTAGAGTCACTGTGAGAAAGTAGGCAGCTATATAAATTTTCTACATAAACAAATAATAAACTGCAAACATTGAATATGGTTTGATTCAATATCTCTAATCTTCTAACATAAGAGCTGGATTCTCAATGTCTTGCTATCTTGGGGTGTTGAAAGACAGAAGGTGTTTAATTAAAGAATCTTGGAGAATGATTGCAAATGCAGCAGCATGATCATTTATTTTGCAATTGACAACTATAATAAATTGTAGTTGTCAGGATAATCCTCCATCAATCCTCTGTTGTCAGAATTAAGGACTTCTCTATGTCTCCTATGGATAGCAACCAATCCTTCTGTCTTTTTTTTTGTCTGAGCAATTTCTCAAAGCCAGAAATATTACACCAAGTGTTAATTCCTCTTTATCAGTTGCTTCCTATGGTTGAGGTCAGGTCTTAAAATAATGATGTAACACTTTGGCAAGAATATACATCCCAGTAATGCAGCACTGGAGGATAAGATGGAGAAGACCTCCACAGCTACCATGGCTTTGCCTTTTGTGCTTAGATAGGCTGGAAAGAAGGAGATCCACACACTGCAGAAGGCCAACATGCTGAAGGTGATGAACTTGGCTTCATTAAAGCTGTCAGGTAATTTACGGGCAAGGAAAGCCACAATAAAGCTGGCGATGGCCAAGATACCCATGTAGCCCAAGACACAGTAGAAGAAGAAAGCTGACCCCTCATTGCACTGTAGAATTATTTCTTGGTGCACTGAGTGCTTGTCAGGGAATGGGGGAAATGTTGACAACCAAATTATACAAATACATACTTGAAAGAGGGAGCATGAAAGGACAATAGCAAAGGCCAATCTTTTCCCCACCCACTTCCTCATCTGTGATCCAGGTTTAGTGGCCATGAAAGCCACAACCACTGTGATGGTTTTGGCCAGCACACTAGAAATGGCCACTGAGAAGGTGATGCCAAAAGTTGGTTGTCGGAGAAGGCAGGTCACCTTGTCAGGTTGACTGAGAAAGAACAAAGAGGAGAGGAAACAGAACAAAAGAGAGACAAGGAGGGTGTAGGTGAGGGACCGGTTGTTGGCTTTGACAATGGGAGTATCCCTGTGCTTAATAAAAGTGCCAAGTACCCAAGAAGTCAAGAAGAAGAAACAAAGAGCTGCTAAGGATAAACCAATTCCTAAAGTTTCTTCAAAAGTTAGAAAGACCAGCAATTTCAAGATACAGCCGCTCTTTTCTTTATTTGGATAATGATCTTCTGAACATTCAAAACAGTCATCCATATCTGAAAGAAAAGGCAAGGCAAAGAGCCTTGATAGTACAGTGGTTTGGTGCACCCTGTCATTAACACAGCTGCCTGCAATTTCTGCTGGTTCGAATCTCTCCAAGGCTCAAGGTTGACTCAGCCTTCCATCCTTTCTAAGGTAGGTGAAATGAGGACCCAGTTTGTGGGGGCAATAAGCTGACTTTGTATAAAATATACAAAAGAATGAAGGCTATTACTTAACGCATTGTAAGCCGCCCTGAGTCTCCGGAGAAGGGCGGCATATAAATCAAATTTAAAAAAAAAGTGTTTATACATTTCAAATTTTTGAAACATTTTCAAATTTCTTAAAATTTAGAGCATTTTGACTTCTTCTATTTTTCAAAAAACACAAAGAAGAAATATATGAGAATGGATATAATAGTTTAGCTCTTATGGGCAAATTTTATATTCAGAACAACAGATTGTGATTCACAAGTATAGAAATAAATATTCACCTTGAAGAATTCACAAAACTATTTGCTACACTAAAGTAGTGTATTATAGTTTGCTTAAGTCTATCCAATATAAACTTGCTGGAATGTCTAACTTACCCTTTTCATTTGAAATCTTCCCTTCTGGGCAATGAACACAGTTGTAGCAACAGAATTGCTTTCCTTCCAATCCTTTCTTCCAGTATCCAGGGTAGCAAGGGTCATTACACTGAGAAAATGGAATAACCTGATGATAAACATAAATGATTTTGTAAAGGGAAATTTTAAAGCAGTTTATAATGTTCTCATTTATGGTATTGAGAAGAATATTTGAATTCCTGACTTCAAATTCACAATGATATCGGACATGAGAAGTGGGTCTCCGAGCTCCCACACCAAGTTGTCCACATTAAAGGGCTCCAAAAGGAACTAAAGCCACTCTGGAGGGGTAATGAAGAAAAGAGGGGCACCCTGCAGGTCGCAGAGAGTTGCAATCTCTCCTGCTGAGAGCACCATCTACTGACAAAGGAAAATATACCATATTCAACAATGGGAAAATTTTTGATTAGAAAAATAAACATTTATTTGGAAAACTGTGGTGATATTTATTGTTCTATACTTATCTACCTTATGATTGTGGACGCTGCAATGGTGAGAACAAGGAAGATACTTAAGAAAAAGCAATTTTTGAATTATAATATGTATATTTAAACTTATAGGGGGGGACATAAGAGATATTTGGAGACTTCCTGGACTACCTGAACATCTGATTGAATAACCCTGGGATATAAAAGAACTGTGACTAAAATATTCTTTGAAGAGCAATATTAGGCCTGAATATATGTTTGTTGAACTATTGAGTAAAAGTGGACCTTATTAAAATAAGATGAGATGATCCATATAGGGGAAATGAGTGGAAGTTCAAAAGAAATATTGTTGATATTCAAAAGCATTAAGGACTCTATGACAAAGAACTTCAGGGAGATAACCAATTTAATGCAAAGCATAGATGGTGAAAATAGAAAAGATTCTACAAGGGACAATGAATAAAGACCAAGATGCCCAGGAGAGGGAGGAGAGAAGAGAATGGATGGAGGAAAAGACAGAACAGATAAATCAACAAGCAAAACAAGAAGAGAAGATAATAAAGACTATAAAGATGAATGAAACAAATCAGGTGGAAAGTATTTTAAGAAATTTAAATTGGAATGGGAAGATACCATTGAAAAAGAGATAGAAGTTTGGGCAAATACCCTGGAGGCTTGGCAGCATAAGAGGATAGAGATGGAGGAATATAGAAAGAGTAAACAGAAACAGTCATATTAACAGCCATATTAAAATGGGCCAGAGATGGATAGAAAGGAAAGGGGTTCCTTTGTTCCCCCTGTTATATAAATAGGTTTGTTTGGCGGGAAGTTCGAATTAACTGACCTTCAGCTGATTGGCTGACCACTACAGCTGCAAGGTATATAAAGGGAGCTGGCTCTCTGGGTTAGTTGCTAGATTCTCACTATACAATAAAGAGCTGTTGTCACTCACTACTCTGGCTTACTGCGTCCTCATTCACCCAACTTAACATTGGCAATGAGGATGGGATTTTGAGGCCAGAAGCAGAGGAGAGCTGAAGCCACACTCGAGAGAAAAGAGCTGAAACCACGTTCAGAGAGGGGACCAGAGACCACATCCTGAATCCAGCCAGGCGAGCGAGCGGAGCACAGGAGAATCCCGAAACGATGTCTGCCTACACCCCACCAGCGCCTTTCGACCCCAAGGAGGAGAAGTGGGGATCCTACATGTCCCGGTTCGAGTGCTTCATGGTGGCAAACAACATGCAAGGGCTACCGGATGTTCGAAAGAAAGCCCTGTTCCTGAGCCACTGTGGACCACGGGTCTTCGACACAGCCGAAGCATTGTCGGAGCCAAATTCGGTCCACAACATTTCCTGGTCGACGCTACAGACCCTGCTGAAAGACCACTATGCACCAACGCCATCGAAGTACATCCAGCTGTATGATTTCCGGCAACGGCTCCAGCAGGAGGGTGAATCAATCAGCGAGTACGTCGCTGCCCTGCATAAGGCCACAACCCAGTGTGAGTACCGAGACCTGGATGAAATGCTGCTAGAGCAAGTAATTTGCAGAGTGAGGGACAGCCGGTTCCAGAGAAGACTACTCGCGAGATCAAACCTGACCCTACACATTGCCCTGGACGAGGCAAGAGCGCAAGAATTGTCAGTAAAGGCTGCAGAGAAACTGAAGAGCTCCCACCTAACCCGGACAACACAGAAGACGGCACCCGGGCACCGAGAGGCCGTAAGCACCGCGAGCGAGGGGGAGTCTGAAGAGGAAGTCTACTGCACCGAGCAGTCCCGCACAGCCCGGAGGGAACCCAGAGACGGATGCGCCAGCTGCGGAGGGCCCCACTCCCGACAAAACTGTAAGTTCAGGGACGCCATTTGCCATTCCTGTGAGAAAAGGGGCCACATCTCTCGAGTCTGCAGATCCAAAACACACCAGAGCTACAAACCATGTGGCCAAACCTTCCAATCCGAGCCAGCGCCACACCGGAGGCCTAACAAAGATGGTGGCAGCCGGAAGGGCGCAAAATTCGAAGACGCTGGGGCCTATACCATACGCATTGAGCAGACCTGCACCTTGCCCGGAGAGAAGACCTACACCACGGTCGAAATCAAGGGACGGGAGTGCCAGATGGAGATCGACACGGGATCGCCAATATCCATCATGTCATGGGACAACCTAAAGAAAGCCATCCCCATCGTACACAAGCGACAGCTCCAGCCACAGTGACGCAGGCTGAAAGACTACCAAGGGAACCGCATCCCCGTTGAAGGAAGAGGCGAGTTCCAAGTACAGTACGGGGAGTTTACCGAGAAACTACCCCTCACTATCGTCAGCAACAACCTCCCAAGCCTCTTGGGCATGGACTGGTTTAGAGCCCTGGGCATGGGATTCACCGGAGTAAGGAACATTCGAAGCACCCTGAAAGACGACCTGATGCAGGAGTTCCAGGACGTGTTTGACGAACAGCTTGGCACGTATGTGGGGACCTCGATTTCGTTTAATCTCAACCCCAATATTGCACCCATTTGTTTAAAGCCTAGGCGGGTACCATTTGCCCTGAAGCCCAAAATTCATTGAACTGGACAAATTAATCAAGCAAGGGGTGCTCGTTCCGGTCGACCACGCCAAATGGGAGACCCCAATTGTAACACTGGTAAAGCCGGACGAATCAGTGCACATATGTGCTGATTATAAATGCACAATTAATAAGGCCCTGCAGCAGAGCGCCTACCCAGTGCCCATCGTCCACCACTTATTGCATTCCCTGGGTCCTGGCAAGATCTTCGCAAAACTCGATCTTGCGCAGGCATACCAGCAACTGCCGGTAGATGGCGCTACCGCAGAGGCACAGACTATCGTAACCCACAGAGGGGCCTTCAAGTGCACCCGCCTGCAATTCGGAGTAAGCATAGCCCCCGGACTGTTCCAAAGCACCATGGAGCGGCTACTACAGGGAATCCCCGGGGTGGTGCCCTACTTTGATGACGTACTCATTATTGCCGACAATGAGCAACAGCTAGGGGAAAGGCTGAGGGAGGTCCTAAGGAAATTCAGGGACGCGGGACTCGGAGTAAAAAGAAACAAGTGCATGATCACAGTCCCATCAGTCGAATTCCTAGGGTACAGGGTAGATGGCACCAGCATACACCCCAGAGAGAGCAAGATTAGGGCAATCAAAGAAGCTCCCACCCCCAAGGATAAAGCGGAATTACAGGCCTTCCTGGGACTATTAAACTTTTACGCCATTTTCCTTAAAGACAAGGCGACAGTGGCTGAACCCTTACATAGACTGTTAGCTAAAAAGGCCATTTGGGAATGGGGGAAGGCCGAAGACAGGGCATTCGCCGGCATTAAAAAACTGCTATCAGCCGAGAGTTTTCTAATCCAGTACAACGCAATGCTTCCCCTTGTTCTAGCATGTGACGCGTCTCCGTTCGGGGTGGGAGCCGTCCTGAGCCATAGACTCCCGAATGGCCTAGAGGCGCCCATTGCATACTACTCCCGAACTCTGTCAAGCGCCGAGAGAAATTATAGTCAGCTCGACAAGGAGGCCCTCGCCGCCGTTTCGGGAGTAAAGAAATTCCACGAGTATTTGTTCGGGAGAGACTTTGACCTAATCACTGACCATCGACCGCTCCTGGGCCTCCTCGCGGGAGATCAGCCAACACCGGCAGCACTATCACCCAGGATGACACGCTGGGCCATCTTCCTCGCAGCATACTCCTATCGCCTGGTACACCGACCAGGGGCGGACATGGGCAATGCGGATGCACTCAGCCAATGCCCATTACCTGACAGCCTAGAAGACCCCACACCCGGCATCCCCATCTTGCTGATAGACGTATTGGACTCCGGGCCCATAACATCAGCCGAGGTTGCGAGAGCCTCAACCAAAGACCACGTGATCCGGACAGTCGCAAGTTGGGTCATGAGGGGGTGGCCAGAAAAGATTGGGAGCAGGGAAATTAAACAGTTCGCGGGAAAACGGCACGAGTTAACAATGCAAGGGGGTTGTTTGCTATGGGGCGATCGGGTTGTTATTCCCTTGTGCCTACGGGAAAAAGTTCTAACATTGTTGCATGAGTAGCACCCTGGGATTGTAAGAATGAAGGGGCTAGCCAGGAGCTACGTCTGGTGACCCAGCATGGATACAGACATTATGGAGTGGGTGGGGAGATGCCAGCCCTGCCAAGAGTCCAGATCAGATCCACCAATGGCACCCGTAAGGGAGTGGGAAAGACCCCAGGGGCCCTGGTCTAGAATACACATTGACTTTGCTGGCCCATTTCACGGACAGACCTTCATGGTCGTTGAAGATGCGTTTTCCAAATGGTTGGAAATTAAACTAATGAAGGCCACTACCACCGATGCAACCATCAGGGAACTCAGACAGTTATTCGCCACCCATGGGTTACTGGACATCCTAGTGTCAGATAACGGGCCACAATTCACCGTGACACAATTCGAGGGGTACTTAGCGGGGCTAGGGATCAGACATGTCCTTTCGGCCCCGTCTCATCCGGCTAGTAACGGTCAGGCTGAGAGATTTGTGAGGTCAGCAAAGGAGGCCCTTTCACACTTAAGCCCCGGAGACTGGCAGGAAAGGGTAGACAAATTCCTAATACCACAGCACTCCACACCCTGTACAGCCACAGGCCGAAGCCCGGCAGAGTTATTAATGGGGCGGAAACTCCAAGGAGTACTAGACAGGCTTAATCCCAATTACACCCCAGAAGCTTTCAAGGGGGAGGGGGAGAGGAAGCTTAGAGAGTTCACCATAGGAATGTCGGTACACGCCAGAAACTACGGACAGGGCCCACTCTGGGAGGCAGGGACCATTACAGAAATCACAGGGCTCAAATCATACAGGGTAGTCATGGGGGATGGGAGAGTTTGGCGAAGACACATTGACCAACTGAGAAAACGAGTAACCGCAGACACCGATGACAGATTCGACGAACCAATCCCTGACCATGACTACCAACCAGAAACACAAACTACAAGCCCGGGTAGAGCGGAGGACTTATCTGAGGATTCTGGTATCCCATGCCGCCCCATCGAGGTAGTCCAGGCTGCCGGAGAAGTCGCCGCCCACAAGGAAGTCCCTGAGGCCTCATTGGCGGAGCAGGGAGAAACAGAGAGTCCCTCCGACCTGCTCGACGCCGCCCCTCTGACTGAACTACGCAGGTCAACTAGGACTTGCAAACGCCCTAGTCACCTGAGAGACTTTGTATGTAAATAACACCCCAAGTGACTTCTGGGAGGGGAGGAGTGTTATGTAAATAGGAAGTTCGAATTAACTGACCTTCAGCTGATTGGCTGACCACTACAGCTGCAAGGTATATAAAGTGAACTGGCTCCCTGGGTTAGTTGCTGGATTCTC
This sequence comes from Arizona elegans, assembly GCA_022577455.1. Classification (NCBI taxonomy): domain Eukaryota; kingdom Metazoa; phylum Chordata; class Lepidosauria; order Squamata; family Colubridae; genus Arizona; species Arizona elegans. The sequence goes on along the minus strand of JAKOOJ010000076.1, from coordinate 122,040 downwards.
ACTATACAATAAAGAGCTGTTGTCACTCACTACACTGGCTTACTGCATCCTCATTCACCCAAAGTTATAATAGAAGTAGAAGTAGAAATAAAGATACATGTATTATAAAATTAATAAATGGACAGAAGATAAGAGGTTGAAAGATGGATTTAATATGTATGCATAAATAATATGGTGATTGTTGTCAGGATGGAGTAAGGGGATTAGATTTTAATACAATGTGTGTACTATACTAGGATTAGTAAGGATGGCCTGATTAAATAGAATAAATTAAAGAATTAAATGGAAAGATTAGAGGTTGAAAGATAGTATTATTATGCATACTTAAACAATGTTGTAATTGGCATTAGAATGATATATTGAAATATTGAATAATTTCATAATGAAGGTTTATATCTTAACACAAATAGGAGTATTAATACGAGGAGTATATAAGCTTAAAGAAATATTATTGATATTAGTATTGTTATTTGTATCAAAATGAACGATACCCAGATGCCACACTGTTCATGTATTGATGTTGATGTATATATACAAATAAAATAAAAAAACATAAAACAAACAAACAAAAAAGAATATTTGAATTCCTAAAGAGTATTTATCCAGGTGTATTTATAAGGTAAAGGTTTCCCTTCTCTCTAGGTGGGAAGGAGCTGAGGCAGGAAAGGGAGTTCATCCTATTGTGTGGTGCTCATGTCGGAAACCCAGGCTGTAAGCTTTCCTCTGACAAGCACACTGTCTTTAATCACTGAGCCATCATATATTTATACTATCCATTAAAAAGTTGACATTATAAAAATGTCACTCGGGTGGTTGTTTTTACTTTTATATATATATATATGAGGATATCTACTACTGATGGGGGCAGAAGATGATTGAAGATTTTGAACAAACTGTTGCACCAGCATGTTATTTTACCCTATTATGGGTGATGGATTTAACAATCCAGTGGAAAGACACCAAAGAACATATTATATGGATTATAAATTTAAAGTTATTGTCTTTTTTCTTTTTACAAAATGGAATGCATATATAGATATGTGTATATCTTAGTTAAGTGGGCAGTGGATTATATTTAGAATTGTATTGCATGATTTTGTAGGAATTGAAGGGTTGAAATAGGTTAGTTTACTGATTGATTAGTCTAAGAAAAAGGATCTTTAAGTCATATATTTAGGGGGGTGGAGGAATTGGATAGAACTGAATAAATGTTAAATTTGGATGTAGGGAGAAGGCCGCTTTAAAATGTCATATTAATATATATAAAAGATTAAATGTTAAATTGTAATAATACACTATAAGTTTAGGGGAGGAGAAAAAGGGCAGATTATCGTAAAAATGGGAGTTATAAGAATAATATGCTAAGGGTCAGTATTCTGAGGAGGGAGTAAGGGAAAGGAAAGATATTATGTATGTAATTAGTTATGAAATAGCCTATTGTTGTGAAGAAGTCACAGGGGGGGATGGGTGGTGAGGGGGGGATAGGGAAGAGGGGGGGAAAAGGGGGAAAAACTTGTATTTGAAAACTTTTTCAATAAAAAAAAAAGTTGACATTATAAGGACATGCAAAGGGCATGTTTCGAGAATGGCAGAATGAATAAAGAAATATATGTGATTACAATATTATGGAAGCACTGTGACTCCTGTGATTTCAAATGGAAATGCAACCCAAATATGAATACTGTCTTTTAAATTGTAATACCATTTTGACAATGTGATGAAAGCTTGATCATTGGCTTGACCCCATCCTTGTGGTTTTAAATTTATATTTGGTTTTAATTGGGTTATTTTAAATTGATGGCCAAAATTATTTAATGTTTTTTAAATGGTTTTTAAATTTTATATGTTGTGTTTTTACCGTGGCTGTTCACCGCCCTGAGTCATGCTGGAGAAAGGCGGTATACAAATAAAATAAATAAAATAAATAAATTGACAATATTTGTACAGAATATGCCGTTTCAAAAATCACAAATTAGATTTCTAAAGAGGGCTGTGTTCAATATTGCATCACAATGCATCAAGGAATAGTTGACTAAGTGAGTCCAAACCTGGTTAAAAGCTGGGTGCCACACAATCAGCTCTTCATCAATGATTAATTCCTTCGTATTGGGAATATGAGGACCCATCTTTCCAACTCTAACTCTCTGAAAGGATCCGTTTGGAAAAGTGATCAAGTTGGTGATGTCAAAACCACCTGTTGCTTCCCCATTTTCATTCAGGAACACTCTCTCCCCAGCTGAATTGTTAAAAGAAATGCCTTGAAGAAATGAATGGAGCTACGAGAGAGAGAGGGGGGGGTGAAGGGGAGGGAGGGAGGGAGAGAGAGAGAGGGAGAGAGGGAGAGAGAGAGAAGATTAATAATGAAGAAGTGGCCAATGTATTAAACATTTACTTACTCATTTTTCCCATTGCTCTAACAAATATCAAATAAGTACACTTAGAATATAGATAATCTATATTTCAGAGAAAGACAGAGGTCTGTTCTAGTATTACTTTAATGTTACTTCCAGGGGAAACAGGACAAATACAACATTACCTATCTCCAATTTACAACAGAGTCCTTTCAACAGTTCCAAGAACAAAGCACACCCATTTCTACCACACAGGTAACCCTGATGACTCAGATAAACCTCCAGGTGATCTTAACAACTCGCTAAAAGAATGCAAATGACCAATTGACTGCAAGGAGTATAAATCCTTCCATTCCCCACCATTCAATCAGAGCTGAAGAAGATTCTCGGATGAGAAGTGAAACGTCTTCAAAGAAAATCCAGAAAGTCCAGTTGCCTCTTGAAAAAGCACATTTAGGACACTTATACCACTTCACTGTGCTTTACAATAATAAATAAATAATTTTATTGTCATTGTAGGTGTATACACAGTATACCTTTACAACGAAATTCACTTAACACCCAAAGACCAGGTCCAACACACATAACAATCCCCAAACACACTCCCACCCACTGCAATTTCCCACCCCTAAACCTCCCAAACATCCACACAACAGACCAAGTAATACTGTCCAGCAGCTCACTGATGGTGGCCCCTTAGTTCATTGTTGAGTGCAATTATAGCTGTGGGATAAAAACTATTAAGAAAACGTGTGGTCTGAGTTTTAATTGTTCTGTATCTTCTGCCAGAAGGCAACAGTCCAAAAAGATTGTAAGCAGGATGGGAAAAGATGGAAGGCTGAATCAAACTTGAGCTGGTGGAAATAAAACTGCTGAACTGCTGGCAACCAGCAATTCAGCACAATTAGCCTGCAGTACTACTTTATAACCACTGTGCCACCATGGCTCTGGTGAGAATTATTATTCACAATCTAATAAGAAAAATGATATGTCTACATGACATGAAAATATTCTTTTGGGGGTGTGTGGGTGGCACAAAAAGAAGAAAGACTGCCTTCAGACACAATGCAATTGAATTATTCTTGGAATCAGATTGCATATATTCATAAGACAGGCCAATTCTATGTGGAGGTGAAAAGTTATTTATACAATGAAAATTGATGCATAGAGTAAATCCCATTAACTATACTTAAATTAGTAAGGACACAGTTTATGTTCACCCTCTTATTTTATAAAACGAATAGCTTTGTTGCCTGTGTTTCTCTATTGATTTGGAGCCATAAATGAGAGTAAATAAGCTATATTAGATTGTGGATGATTGTGGATAATCATTGAAATACAAGATAGGTCTGGCATGGAAAGATTACCTGCCAAGGCAGCAGATTTCGAAGTCCAGCCCTTTGAATCTCTCTTGGTTGGGATTTTGATCTCACTGCCTCATGCAAAGAATGTGCCACTGCATAAACAGCATTGTAGATACTGTAGGTTTGGCCAGTCATCTGAAACTCAAACAGAGCACCAGGTAGATTCTCCAAATTCTCTTCTCCACTACAAGTTTCATTCATCGTTGAAGATAATTCTGTATTTGAAAACGAACAATCGAACAATTGTTCCCAAACCTCTTGAAGAAATGCATCTTTGTGGGTTGAAGGTTTGATGACTTGTAGAAATTCTTTAAAGCCTTGAATGTCTCTTGTATGCACAGTAAAGGAAAGAGACCCATGGAACATCTGGAGATCCCAACTCCTTTGAGTTCCCATCAGAATGAAATCAATTGGATTCATCAGGATCCAAACCTTCTTACATAATTCACGCTCTTTATTTTCAGGATCCCTTAGAAACATGGCAGTTCTGAGCCACACTATTGTAAATGTTTCTCCATAGACCAGAAAAGCATTTGCTTTTGGATCTATCAATTTATCAGAAATAATTGAGACTGAATTAGACAATTGGGACAAATCTTCCAAGTGGATATGTTGTGGAATTTTTTCTGTGAAAGCTAAACAGACCCCGTTCTGTGAAAGCAACAGCTGCAGTTTCTGCAAAAAACATTCTTCCTTATTTTCGGAAGCAAAGAGTCCAATCCACGTCCATCCAAAATGGAGAAGAAGTTGAATAAGTCCAGTATACTGATGCTCCTCTTTTGGAACCATGCAATAAAGTGGAAATAACTCAGTAATCTGAAAGTCTTCTTGGGCAAAGGAACCATAAGTCAACTAAAGAAACAAAAAAGAGAAATTTGTTCTTCATGATTATCATGGGACAAATGTGAAGGCTGCTTGTTAGAAATTTAATGAAGGTCTCCCTATATTGAACATTTGTCCAATTCTGTGTAGATTATGGCAATTCTGATGAGAAAGAGAAGCAACTAAAACCCATGATGAAATATTTTCTCATCTGAAATATAAGTAGATTACAACCACACTCAGTTTCCTAATACAGAGTTCCAGTATGTTCATCCTTTTAGAACATCTGGAAACTTGCTAACTATCTGAGCTTGTGAACTCTTCTCAGCCTAAGGAAAGGATTCTTAAGAGTTAGACTTACTGGACTACCTTCTTCCCTTCTTTGTAGTAGATAAAGTAAAATACTTGTACACGAAAGACTATGCCCATGAGATTCTGGAGTAATAGAAAGGATTAATCATGTCTTCCTTTACTACAATTATTATAGAGATATCCAAAAGAGTTCAGTTACAGGAATTGGGTATTTGTAGTGCGATGAAAAGAAGGACTAGGGGAGGCATGAGAGCAATAGTGCAAATATTTGAGGGGCTTCTACAAAGAAGAGCTAGATTTATTGGATTACCTTCTTCCGTTTTTTGTAGCAGATAAAATAAAATACTTATAGATGAAAGAGTATGCCCATGAGATTCTGGGTTAATCATGTCTTCATTTACCGCAATTATGATAGAGATCTCCAAAAGTACCACATAGGCCCAATCCTTCAACAATTTCAAGGAAAATCAGATGAGCTTTAAGTTCAGTTATTACTATCAGACCCAACCAAGACATACCAAAGAGAGTTGTGATCTAATATCAGGTGGCTTGGTGGAATCTGGAGCTGAGTTGAGGGCAGCAGTGAAAATACCGCCTAGCTTGGAGTTGGGAATGGGCAGGAAGTGGCTGAAAGGCGATCTTCCCTAAAACCATGAGACATGATAGCAGTGTTCCCATATTTGAGGGGCTCCTACAAAAACGAGGTGGTCAAACCATTTTGCAAAGCACCAGAAGGCAAGACAAGAAACAATGGATGGAAACTAATCAAGGAGAGAAGCAACCTAGAACTACGGAGAAATTTCCTAACTGTGAAAACAATCAACCAATGGAGCAACTTGCCTTCAGATATTGTGGGTGCTCCATCACTGGAGGCTTTCAAAAAGAGACTGGCAGTGATTTATATGAAATGGTATATGATCCCCTGCTCGAAGAGGGGGTTGGAGTAGAATACCCCCAAGAAAGTTTCCCACTCTATTATTCTATGTTCGATGTTCTGTGTTCTACGTGCTAGCCAGCCTTTTCTTTTTCTTTTTCTATTTTTAAAATTTATAAACTTTATTAAAACAGATATAAAACACATATAACACATATAACAAAAACATAAAAATACATTATACAATAAACAATTATAAATAATCAAGTATTTGAAGCGTTTGTTTCATAATGGTCTTTCAAGTAATACAGTTATACTTATTCCCCTAAATCTTAATTTAATAATTTCTTTTTGCCCTTTTTCCCTCTCCTCTCTTCTCCTCTCTAAGACTTCTACTTTAATTATCTGTGTATTATATATTTGGATTATACCTTTGCTTTCTGGGTTTCTCTCTGTGGTTTTATTTGCCCATAAGAAAATATTTGTATACACTCTTGTGTTTCTATTCTATCTGACTTCTAGTTATATTTCTTCCATAATAGCCGTATGCCATTGATACCATTTATTCCAAAGTTTATATGATTGTAATAAAAGGTTTTGATTTCATTGGATTACCTTGAGCCAGACTATTGAGTTGCGAGGAAAACAGATGAGGGGTGATAATAGCGTATTTAATTGAATTTCTATAGAAAGGTATGGGAAACAACTAGTATCTACTATTAACTTCAAAAGATTTTTCTCTCTCACTCCACCCCAAACTACCTGTGGAATTTTGTAGACATGTACACTTTCTGCCATAAATGATGATGTATCAGGACTTAGTCCCCCAATGATGGCCATGAGATTCTTCTGGCTATCACATTTGTAGTTTGGGACAAATTCCTGGGATTTGAAAAGCAGGTCCAGAGTGGTGCGATAGGTCATCCTTGGGTTGTTGTAACTATCATAAAGGTGAAACCCGAGAGTGACGTTAGGTAAGATCTGGGAGTCCGTATTGATTTCCTTCACAGCAAAGGCCAAGGTAAGGGCATGCTGGTAGAATTTGGTTATTACACTGCAAATAATTTAAACAAAATATGTTGACAATTCTTTTATGGTGAAACCATTAATATATGAGTAATAACCACTTCTGTCTCTTTTGTAAGTGAGAAGATGAGAGTCTTTGTAAAAACACTCAATAATTTGTATAGCTTTCAACTATGTACAGTGTTTCCATGATTTGCCACAAATAAGTAGAAAACAATGTTGTGATTTTTTTTTCAAGCTGTCACATTTATTTCTATCAGTTTGGCACAAAATCGAATACAACCAGCAACTATCACTCTTTTAATACATGTAAGTTATGCAAGGAGTGACTGCACAGACTAGATACTTTTAATGATTTTACACTCCCTAAATGCTCCCCAAAAGACTTCTTGTTAGACTTAATACAGTGAAAAGAAAATGATGATTAATATATGTAAGTTATGCAAGGAGTGACTGCATAGACTAGATAATTATACTTCCTAAATATTGTCCAAAAGGCTTCCTGCAGAATAGTTTCAGACATTTTATGAGTAAGACTTTAACACAATGAAAATGATTTGTTTTCACACAATTTGATAACTTTGAAGCAAGAGTAAGTTGAAATAAGAGCCTGGTGGCGCAGTGGATTAAGTGCTGTTAAAGTAGCACTTAGTTGCCAGCTGCCTGCAATTACTGCAAGTTCAAATCTCACCAGGCTCAAGGTTGACTCAGCTTTCCATCCTTTCGAGTTAGGTAAAATGAGGACCCGGATTGTGGGGGCAATAAGATGACTTTGTATAAAAAAGAACACCGCTTAGGGGGCCTGAAAGCCCTACTAAGCAGGTATATACAAAAGTATGAAGGCTATTGCTTAATGCATTGTAAGCCGCCCTGAGTCTCCGGAGAAAAGCAGCATATAAATCGAACTAATAAATAATAATAAATAAATATAAAAAAACATGCATTTATTCTCAAAGAGCTATTAGTCATATAAACAATAAAATTAGAAAATGAATGGAAAGACAAAAAATCCTTACAGTGGTAACTCATAAGGTATTAGAGAAGGATGTTCTTTAAATTCTATTTCAAAAAAGGAGTGAATTATCTGAGACACCATCCCACCCACAATGAGATCACCAGACTGGTACCACTCATGGGGAATCAGGAAAGCATCACTCGCAGGGCAGCTCAGAGTAACTGCTTTCTGCACCAAGAACATCATAAGGAACAACATCTTCAGGCATTTGTCATAGTGAAAATATTTGTGTCTCCTGTCCATAAGAATGTTTGTATTTCAAGTGGTTCATTTAATGATTGAGCCAAGGTTGATATCTGATAATGCACCTAATCAAAAATCCCATCATTTTCTATTTGTGTGCAAATTTCTATACTGACTATGAGTAGGATTGAACAGATGTCCTGGAAAAGAAGAAAGGAGGGAGGAAACTTGTAGCAATGAATCTGACGGAGCCAGAATTATCCCTTGGTGCCAAACTCCCTGGGGTTCAAGATTTACTTTATAACCAAATTGATACCATAATTGTTGCTGAATTTAAATATCTCGATGCACAGTCCTCCATGTTTTGGCCTAGCTAAAAAAAAAATGGCGATTCCTGTAGGAGATAATTATTTTGTTTTTGTGAGAGAATAAGGAGTTCAACTGATGGTTCAACTGTGTTTAAATTAAATTAATGCTAATAAAATTAATCGAAGGGACATTGGCAATTGAAAATAGCCTTAAGTGTTGAAGGTCATGTTCATTCCTTACCACTGTAGAGCAGAGTTCCCATTTTCCATATCAAACGAATAGAATTGTTCAGTAGAGAAGAGGAAACATTTTTTACATATTAAGGTCTGACAAAAAAGCCAAACATTTCTTTGGAGGTTTAATCCACATTTTCATTCAAAGACTGTTGAGGAATGAAAATCTTTAGTTATTTATTTACTTATTTGTGTCCTGAGTTGTATTATTTTTAGAAATAACTCAAGGCAGAGAAGGTAGCTAACATACCTTCCTCCTCCTATTTAGTGTATGGTAGATATGATATGGTATATGATGTGATATTTATTTATTTATTTATTTATTTATTTATTTATTTATTTATTTATTATTCAAACTTCTATACTGCCCTTCTCCTTTCAGACTCGGGGCAGTGAACAGCCAAAATAAAAACATCTATACATAACATTTACAGTTAAAAATAGAGTTAAAATAATTAATAAATTTGGCCCGTAATTTAAAACTTGTCAATTTAAAATCAATATCAAAATTTTAAAACTAACCCTAAAATTAAGACAGACGGGCTAACTGAAAAAAGTAAGTTTTTACGGCCCGACGAAAAGTCCGGAGGTCGGAGATCACTCGTATCTCTGGGGGTAGATTGTTCCAAACGGTAGGTGCCACTACAGAGAAGGCTGTCCTCCTGGGGGTCGCCAGCCGGCATTGTCTGGCCGACGGCACCCTGAGGAGGTCCTCTCTGTGGGAGCGAACCGGCCGGTGGGAGGCTATTGGTGGCAGAAGGCGGTCCCGTAAGTACCCTGGTGCTAAGCCATGGAGCGCTTTAAAGGTGATCACCAACACCTTGAAGCGCACCCGGAAGTCCACTGGAAGCCAATGCAGCTCACGCAGGAGAGGAGTCACATGGGAGCGCCCCGTCGCTCCCATAATCCCCTGTGCGGCTGCATTCTGCACCAGTTGGAGCCTCCGGGTGTACCCCAAGGGGAGCCTCATGTAGAGAGTGTTACAATAGTCCAGACGAGAGCTGACGAGTGCTTGAGTGACCGTGCGTAGGGAGTCCCGCTCCAGAAAGGGGCACAACTGGTGTATTAGGTGAACCTGACAAAAAGCCCCCCTGGCCACAGCCGTCATATGCCCTGCTAAAGACAGCCATGCATCCAGGAGGACACCCAAGTTGCAGGCCGTCTCCGTGGGGGCAAATGATTCGCCCCCAATAACCAGCGATGGCGTCAGCTGGCTATACCGGGATGCCGGCAGCCACAGCCACTTGGTTTTGGAAGGGTTGAGTCGAAGCCTGTTTCTCCCCATCCAGACCCACACGGCCTCCAGGCACTGGGACATCACTTCGAGGGCATTGTTGGGATGATATGATATGATATGATATGATATGATATATGATATGATATGATATGGTACATGATATGATATAATATGGTCTGATATGATATGATAGATATCACAGGATAGGATAGGATAGGATAGGATAGGATAGGATAGGATAGGATAGGATAGATAGGATAGCAGTTTTCCAATATCTAAGGAGTATCCACAAAGAAGAGGGGGTCAACCTATTCTCCAAAGCATTTGAAGGCAGGAAGAAGCAATTTTCCCTACAAAAGGAAAAAGGTGTGAGAGAGAGAGAGAGTGGCTGGCTCAAAGTTAGCCAGTAGGTTTTCATGGTTAAGGTGGGACTTGAACTCATAGCCTTCCATTTTCTAACCTGGTGCCTAAATCATTAGATCAAACTGACTCTCATATCTAAAGCTGGCTCTCAAATAAAATATTTCACTTATGAGTGAAAGCAGCAATCTTTTTTGAGAAGGGAACTCCAAAGCCACAAACCAGTGTAGAAAATATTGTGGTTGCTGGTTGTGACTTTCACAATTTCCATGGCTCTGTTTCAGTAGGTTGTGTGTCCTTCAGGGAATCCTTATCTTCCTGTATGTTGTCACACAAGGACACTTGAATGTCTCCTCTGAAATTTTCATTGCTACCTTATGAAATTAAAGTCTGCAAAGTATTTCCAGAGTGCTGGTTCTTTTATTGTTGGTTGTCCAAAAGGTGACATTTGAAAAGGCAACCGGACTTTCTTTGCTTTTGCTCAAAGACATTTTACTTCTCATCCAAGAAGCTTCTTCAGTTCTTGGTCAGAATCAGAAGTGAAGAAGCTTCTTGGATGAGAAGCGAAACATCTTCAAGGAAAAACCAAGAAAGTCCAGTTGCCTTTTGAAAAATTAGTTTTGGGACAACCATGACCTTGATGACTAGAAATCTCCGTAGACATTGATTCTTGGTTGTTCATCCTGAGATGCAAAATCAACATTAATATCAGGATCTCGTTTATTAATTCTAAGGATTTTTGCATTCTTTTTGTATTATTAAAAGTATAGGTTACAGTGGAAATAGGTAGATGATAGAGAGTGAGCATGATTTTTTTTTAAAAAAAATATTTCATAAACTCTATAATATTCACGTTTCGAAGACTCCAGGCCAATTCAAAAAAGATATCCCCCGATATCATGTTAAATACAACTTTATAAAATGCAATTCCCTTTTTACTACATTTATGAAGTCGTTTATAAATAGAAAATATAAAAACCATGAAAAGGGCCTTCTCCATGGTGGCTCCCACCTTCTGGAACATCATCCATTCAGAAATGAGACTGTCCTCCATTTTGATGCTCTTATGTAAGGCCCGGAAGGCCTGGTTGTGCCAGCAGGCCTAGGGAACCCAGAATGGGATGGAGCCCATCAAGTGGCTTATTTGACTGTGAATTGTTGCCAGAGGGGGATATAGTTTTTTAAAGTTAATTGCTATATTACGTTTTATTGTTGTAAACTGCCTAGAGTAGCTGTGAGCAAGTAGAGGGTTATATACATTTTCTACATAAATAAATAAATAAGGAAACTGCAAACATTGGACATGGTTTGATTTAATATCTCTAATCTTCTAACACGACAACTGGATTCTCAATGTCAAATAGCTTATGAATGATCAAAGAGATTTTATAAAGTACTGAAATTTAGTTTAGTAAAAGGGGAGTTAAAAGTTCAAGAGGGGGATAGGAGGCTATAGATAACTAGCTTATGTTAGCTTATGATTGTCAAATGTTATACCCTGTATTTTGCTCTGGGAAGTGTGGGGGGGAGGGGAAGGGGAGGGTTGGAAGGGGAGTAGGGAGGGGGAAGGGGAAATGTCTGTAAAAGTTTTTAAAACTTTTCAATAATAAAAAAGAAAGACAGAAAATGTTTAATTAAAGAATCTTGATTGCAATGCAGAAGCATGAACATTTCTTTTGCAATTGGCAACTACAATAAATTGTAGCTGTCAGGATCATCCTCCATCAATGCTCTGTTGTCAAAATTAATGACTTCAATACGTCTCCTATAGATAGCAAACAATCCTTCTCTTTTCTTCTTTTTTTGTCAGCAATTTTTGAAAGCGAGGAATATTACACCATGTGTTAATTCCTCTTTATCAGTTGCTCCCTGTGGTTGAGGTCAGGCCGCAAAACAATGATGTAGCATTTTGGTAAGAATATACATCCCAGTAAAGCAGCACCGGAGGCCAAGATGGAGAAGACCTCCACAGCTACCATGGCTTTTCCTTTTGTGCTCAGATAGGCTGGAAAGAAGGAGATCCACACACTGCAAAAGGCCAACATGCTGAAGGTGATGAACTTGGTTTCATTAAAAGTGTCAGGTAATTTATGGGCAAGAAAAGCCACAATAAAGCTGGCAATGGCCAAGATACCCATGTAGCCCAAGACACAGTAGAAAAAGAAAACTGATCCCTCATTGCACTGTAGAATCATTTCTTGGAGCTTTGAGTGCTTGTCCAATTCAGGGAATGGAGGTGATGTTGACAACCAAAGTATACAAACACATACTTGTAAGAGAGAGCAGGAAAGGACAATAGAAAAAGCCAATCTTTTCCCCACCCATCTCCTCAGCAGAGATCCTGGTTTAGTGGCCATGAAAGCCACAACCACAGTGATGGTTTTGGCTAGTACACTAGAAATGGCCACTGAGAATGTGATGCCAAAAGTTGGTTGCCGGAGAAGGCAGGTCAGCTTACTAGGTTGGCTGAAGAAAAACAAAGAGGAGAGAAAACAGAGCAGAAGAGAGACAAGGAGGGTGTAGGTGAGAGACCGGTTGTTGGCTTTGACAATGGGAGTATCCCTGTGCTTGATAAATGTTCCAAGTATCCAAGATGTCAAGAAGAAGAAACAAAGAGCTGTGGAGACCAAGCTAATTCCTAAGGGTTCTTTGAAATTTAGAAAGACCAGCAATTTCAGGATACATCCTTTCTTTCCTTTATTTGGAAAATGAACTTCTGAACATTCAAAACAGTCATCCATATCTGGAAATAAAAGCCACTGAATTTATCACCTATCCATTTCATATTTTTGAAAGACATAGCCTGAGTGGATGCCAGTTCTTATTGTTTTCTATGATGTTCCTGTCCGATAAAGGGATTTTATCAGCTCTCTGTATTTTATCCTGAATTTTAGGAATCTTTTGTCTTCTATGTGGTTGAACATTAGTTGGTTTGCCAAACACCCACCCCGTGTGCCTTGGACGATAGAATATCTGATCTGTGGAATATCTGTGGAAAAGAAATGTTGCATTCATTACAGCTAAATTGAGATTGATCAATTTACAGGACGCACAATGTTGTTTCTTCAGTTTTACACTATCTTTTATTTAAACTTTAAGTTTAAAGTTAACTTCATTGTGCTTATTTCTGTACTGTCTTTAAAAAAGGAGCTTAGCTGCCCACAAATCATACATTAAAGGTAAACATAAAGGTCCCCCTCGCACGTATGTGCTAATCATTCCCGACTCTAGGGGGTGGTGTTCATCTCCGTTTCAAAGTTGAAGAACCAGCGCTGTCCGAAGATGTCTCCGTGGTCATTTGGCTGGCATGACTAAATGCCAAAGGTGCACAGACGCTGTTTACTTTCCCATCAAAGGCGGTCCCTATTTTTCCACTTGCATTTTTTTTTAATGTGCTTTCGAATAGCTAGGTTAGCAGAAACTGGGACAAGTTACAGGAGGTCACCCGGTTACGCGGTGCTAGGGATTCGAACCACTGAACTGCCGACCTTTCGATTGACAAGCTCAGCATCTTAGCCACTGAGCCACCACTTAGTTAATCATACATTAATTCAGCCCAAAAGAACAGATCAAGGAATTTCTCAGTTAAGTCTATGCTCATAGATTCAAATAGAAACATAGAAACTGAGGGCAGAAAAAGCCCCTCCTTTTTCTTCAAAAGACAAGGGTAAAATATTTGATCCTTTTTCTTCATAAGGATCAAATATTTTACCCTTGTCTTTTTCCATCACACTTTTTCTTTAATTCTGAGTCTACTCTGCTGGTCCTTTCCCTCCCTCCCTCTACCTCTCCCTGTTTCTCTCTCTCCAGCTCCAGCTCCATCTCTACCTCTCTATTTCTCCCTCTCTCTCGCCTTCTCCTTCTCCCTCTCCCTCCCTCTCTCCAACTCCCTCTCTCCCTTTCTCTCTTTCTCTCTCTCTCACTCTCTTTATCTCTCTCTTTCCCTCCCTCCCTCTCCCTCTCCCTCTCTCTCTCTCCAGCTCGATGTGTACCTCTACCTCTCTATTTCTCTCTCTCTCTCTCTCACTATATCATTTATCATCTATCTCTCTCTCCATCTATGTCTATCGTCTATCGTCTATCGTCTATCGTCTATCGTCTATCGTCTATCGTCTATCGTCTATCGTCTATCGTCTATCGTCTATCGTCTATCTATCTATCTATCTATCTATCTATCTATCTATCTATCTATCTATCTTGTCATCATTGCTACCACCCATCTCCTCCCTCTTATGACCTTATGACTGTAACCTCATTGCTGGTATCCTTATGATTTATATTGACTGTTTCCTAATATAATTTGATTGCTCATTTTTACCCTATGACTATCATTACGTGTTGTACCTTATGATTCTTGACAAATGTATCTTTTCTTTTATGTGCATTAAGAGCATATGCACCAGGACAAGTTCCTTGTTTGTCCAATCACACTTGGCCAATAAATAATTCTATAATTCTATAATAATTCTATAATTCTATAATAATTCTACAATATCTATAATAATTCTATAACAATTCTATAATAATTCTAAATTCTATAATTCTATCTCTATCTGTCTATCTTTTAATGACCCTGCTATTCTTTGCTTTCGGATGGTGTTGGGGCAACTGACTGGAGCTGGATGCCCTTCCTGACACCTACCTGGAGTTCACAGTAGACAAACACTCATTGTGCCCAGAGAGAGAAATATCTGCTGGAACGGTTGACTTTTCACCTACTTATTTTCCCTGAAGATAATATCCCTTAGGAGATGAGATGGGAGGGGGGACATTCCTGGGAGCTGATGTAGTAGATATGGGGAGAGTGATTTGGAAGACGGCCAATGAGACACAGAGAATTGGGGAATGGAAAGGGAAGGTTTGGGGTCAGGAAGTCAGTGTTGGCTACGATATGATCGGGGACAGATTATCGTGCTTAATAAATGAAAGATTTCATCAAAGACTATTTGTTCGGAAAATGCAATTTATTTTGAAACAACACTGAAACCTGACAAACGTATTGAAGTAAAATAGACAGTGAAACTGATAACCTACCAGTTTGATTAGATATCTTTCCTTCTGGGCATGGAACACAGTCATAGCAACAGAACTGACTGCCTTCAACCCCTCTCTTCCAGTATCCAGGGGAGCAATGGTCATTACACTGAGAAAATGGAATAACCTGGTAGTAAACATAAAAGATTTTGGAAAGGAAAAGCTTTAAGCAGTTCATAATGTTCTCATTTATGGAAGTGGGAAGAATATTTGAATTCCTAAAAGTGTATTATAAAGGTTTCCCTCTCCAGTTACATCTGACTCTCGGGCACAGTGCTCATCTCCATTTTTTTGGCCAAGGGATCCAACATTGTCTGAAGATATTTTCCATGGCCATGTGGCCAGCATGGCTATATGCCAAAGGCACAAGGAACATTGTTACCTTCCCACCAAAGTGCTACCTATTAATCTACTCACGTTTGCATGCTTTTGAATTCCTAGGTGGGCGGGAGCTGAGGCAGGAATGGGAGCTCAAACTATTGCATGGTGCTCAGGTCACAAACCTGTCAGTGTCTGTAACCACTGAGCCATTGCATATTTATACTATCCATTAAAATGTTGACATTATAAGGATGCGCAAAAGGCTTGTTTAGAGAATGGCAGGGTGAATAAAGAAATATATGTGATTACAGTATAATGGAAACAATGTGACTCCTGTGTTTTCAAATGGAAATGCAACTCAACTATGAATACCTGTCTTTTAAATTGTAATGTCATTTTATCAATTTGATGAAAGCTTGATCATCCAGTTAATGTTTCTACAGAAGATAGCATTTCAAAAATCACACATTAGATTTGTAAAGAGATTGTGTTCAATATTGGATCATAATGGATCAAGGAAGAGTTGACCAAACGAGAGCACACCTGGTTAAAAGCGGGGTGCCACACAATCAGCTCTTCATCAATGATTAATTCCTTCGCATTGGGAATATGAGGATCCATCTTCCCAACTCTAACTCTCTGAAAGGATCTATTTGGAAAAGTGATCAAGTTGGTGATGTCAAATCCACCTGTTGCTTCCCCTTTCTGGTTGAGGAACACTCTCTCCCCAGCTGAATTGTTGAAAAAAATGCCTTGAAGAAATGAATGGAGCTACTTGAAAGAGAATGAAAGAGAGAGACGGAGGGAGGGAGGGAGGGAAGGAGGGAGGGAGGGACGGAGGGAGGGAGGGAGGGGAAGGGAGTTGGAAGGATAATAATGAAAATGTGGCCAGTATCTTTAACATCTTTAATATATATGTGTGTGTGTGTAGTTAATATTTTGGGTTTCTTCCCGTGTAATTGTGGATATATCCCTTTTAGGGATATATCCACAATTACACGGGAAAAAACCCGAAATATTAACTATACACACATATAAACCCGTGAAAACTTACACACACACACACACACACACACACACACACACATATATATATGTATATGTATATGTATATGTATATGTATATGTATATGTATATGTATATGTATATGTATATGTATATATATATAACAAACTATTCTAAAAATACAAGTTTCCAGAGAGAGATTGTTTCCCTGAAAATAAGGCCGTGAAATAAACTAAGAAGAAATAGAATAGAGAACTGTCTGATGATAATTCTGGATAGCAATAGCACTTAGTCTTTTTTTAAAGTTTTTCTAAATTTTAAGTTCTGGAGGTCGCAGGATGTCACTATCCTAGGCTTCTTCAGACAGACAGCATGCATTTTGTTGCATATTGGGAGACTAAGCATTTTACAGCATTTGCCCCCAACAGTGTCTTCATTTTACAATCCTCAGAAGGATGGAAGATTGAGTCAAACCTTGAACCAATAGGAATCAAGCTGCCAAACTGATGGCAACTGGCAGCCAGTACAAATAGCCTGCAGTACTGCTTTCTAACCACTGTGCCATCATGTCTCTGCTGAGAATCATTATTCACAAGCAAATAAGAAAAGTGAAATGTCTACATTTCAGAAAATTTGTGGAGTGGGGGGAGACAAAAAGAAGAAAGAGTGCTTTCAGACACAGTCCAACTGAATTCTCCTTATAAATCGGTTGGATAAATTCACAAGGCAGGCCAATTCAATGTGGAAGTGAAAAGTTATATATACAATGAAAATTGATGCATACATTAAATCCCATTGACTGTACTGAAATTAGTAAAGACACAGTTTATGTTTATCCTCTTATTTTATAGGACTAATAGCTTTGTTGCCTCAGCCTCTCTATAGATTTGTGGCCATAGACCAGGGTAAATATGCGATATTAGATTGTGGAGGATTGTGGATAATCATTGAAATACAGGATAGGTGTGGCATGAAAAGATTACCTGCCAAGGCAACAGATTTGCAAATTCAACCCTTTGCATCTCTCTTGGTTGGGATTTTGATCTCGCTGCCTCATGCAAAGACTGTGCCACTGCATAAACAGCATTGTAGATAATGTAGCTTTCGCCAGTCATTTGAAATTCAAACAGAGGTGCAGGCACATTCTCCAAATTCTCTTCCCCACTACAGGTTTCACTGATCAATGAAGGTAAGTCTGCCTTTGAAAAACGACAGTCAAATAATTGTTCCCAAACCTCTTGAAGAAATGCATCTTTGTGGGTTGAAGGGTGGATGACTTGAAGAAATTCTTTAAAGCCTTGAATGTCTCTTGAATGCACAGCAAAGGAAAGAGACCCCTGGAACAACTGGAGATCCCAACTCCTTTGAAATCCCATCAGAATCAAATCAATAGGATTCATCAGGATCCAAACTTTCCTAAATGATGCACTCTCTTTATTATCAGGATCACGTAGAAACAGGATAGTTCTGAGCCACACTATTGTGATGGATTCTCCATGGAGTAGAAAAACATTTACTTTTCGATCTTTCAGTTTCTCAGAAATAATTGAGATTGAATTAGACAATTTGGGCATCTCTTCCAAGTTGAGATATTGTGGAATTTTTTGTGTGAAAGCTAAACAGACCCCCTTCGGTGAAAGCAATGACTGCAGTTTCTGAAAAAAACATTCTTCCTTATTTTCAAAAGCAAAGACTCCAATCCACGTCCATCCAAAATGGAGAAGAAGTTGTATAACTCCAGGGTACTGATGCTCCTCTTTTTGGACCATGTAATAAAGTGGAAATAACTCAGTAATCTGAAAGTCTTCTTGAGCAAAGGAACCATAAGTTAACTAAAGAAACGAAAAAGAGAAATACCATTATTCATGAAAATCATGGGGAAAATGTGAAGAGTCCTTGTTAGAAACTTAATAATGAACATTTGTCCAATTCTATGTAGATTATGACAATCCTGATGAAAAAGAGAAGCAACTAAAATTCCTTGCTAAAATATTTCCTCATTTATAATTAAACTAGATTACAACCATACTGTTTCCTCATACAGAGTTCCAGTATGTTTAGAACATCTGGAAACCTGCTAAATATCTGAGCTTGTGAGCTTTTCTCAGCCTAAGGAAAGGATTCTGAAGAACGAGACTTACTGGGCTACCTTCTTCCCTTATTTGTAGCAGATAAAAAAATATTTATACATGGAAAACTATGCCCATGAGTTTCCAGAGGAATAGAAAAGTTAATCATCTCTTCATTTTCTACAATTATCATGGAGATCTCCACAGCCTCAATTCTTGAACCATTTCCATGCAAATCAGTTGAGTTTTAAATTCAATTATTACTATCAGACCCAAACAAAATATTCCAAGGGGAGTTGTCACCTCTTCTCAGATAGCTTCATGGAATCTGGAGCTGAATTGAGGGCATCAGTGAAAATGCTGATAGCTTTGATTTCAGGAAGTGGTTGAAAGGCAATCCTCCCTAAAACATTGAGACATGATAGCAGTGTTCCAATATTTGAGGGTCTCCTACAAAGACGAGGGGGTCAAACTATTTTCCAAAGCATTATAAGGCAACATGAGAAACACTGGATGGAAACTAACCAAGGAAAGACGCAACCTAGAACTAAGGAGAAATGTCCTAACTGTGAAAAACATCAACCAATGGAACAACTTGACTTCAGATGTTGTGGGTGGAGGCTTTCAAAAATAGACTGGACAGTGATTTATCGGAAATGGTATAGGGTCTCCTGCTCAAAGAGCAGGGGGGTTGGACTAGAATACCCCCAAGAAACATTTCCACTCTATTATTCTATGTTCTGTGTTCTGCGTTCTTTGTGTTAGCCGGCCTTTTCTATCCTCCTCTTGACACAGCTCCAGATTTCACCACAGATAGTGGTCAAACCATCAGGTTATCCTCTCAAATAAGATACACTTTGTACCATAATTTACGATTTAAATTTAAATTTTCTAATCTATCATTGTAATAAAAGATATAGATTCTCTTGACTGATTATTTTGAGCCAGCATTTTGAGTTGTGGAAACAATTGCAGAAGGGAGAGCAAAGAGAATAAAATTGAAATCTGCAAAAAGGCATGGCAAAATACTAACTACCTTGTAACACCAATCGGTCAACAATTGCTAAGAAAAACAGTTGAGTTTTATACTAAGCTACTTTTATCCTACACCAAGGAAATTGTAGTAAGAAGAGTTGTAACCTATTGCTGCATGGAAGTCAAAACATATGCATGATTGTAATGAAAGATTTTGATTTAATTGGATTACCTTGAGCCAGTCTACTGAGTTGTGGGAAAAACAGATAAGGAGTGATAAAAAGTGTATTTAAGTGAATTCTTGGAGAAACGTATGGCAAGCAACTAGCATCCACTATCAATTACAAAAGCCTTTTCTCTCTTACTCCACCCCAAACTACCTGTGGAATTTTGTAGACATGTACACTTTCTGCCATAAAGGATGATGTATCAGGACTTAGTCCCCCAATGATGGCCATGAGATTCTTCTGGCTATCACATTCGTAGTTAGGGAGAAATTGCTGTGATTTGAAAAGCAGGTCCAGGGTGGTGCGATAGGTCATCCTTGGGTTGTAGTAACTGTCATAGATGTGGAACCCGAGAGTGATGTTAGGTAAGATCTGGGAGTCCTCATTGATCTCCTTCACTGCAAAGGCCAAGGCGAGGGCATGCTGGTAGTATTTGGTTATTACACTGCAAATAGGTTAAACACCCCCATTGACCAAAAGAAGTTGACAATTCTTTGATGGTGAAAGCATTGATATATGAGTAACTACCATTTCTGTCTATGTTGTAAGTGAGAAGATGAGAATCTTTGTAAAATACTTAATAATTTGTGTAGTTTTCAACCACATATAGCATTTCCATGATTTGCAACAAATTTGTATAGAACAAAGTTGTGATTATTTTTTTCAAGATATGACATGTATTTCTATCAGTTTGGTGCAAAATAGAATTCAGCTAGCAAGTATCACTCTTTTAATCTATGTAAGTTATGCAAGGAGTGACTAGATAATGACACTCCCCAAATGTTCTCCAAAAGACTTCCTGCAGAATATTTCAGACATTTCATGATTAAGATTTTAATACAATGAAAATGATTTGTTTTCCCAGAATCAGATAATTTTGAAAGACAAGAAAGCAAGAGTAAGTTTATATTAAAAAAAAACAAAACCATGCATTTATTCTCAAAGAGCTATTAGTTATGTAAGCTATTTTGGGAGTCTGGCTAAATTTAGAAAATGAATGGAAAGAAAAAGAAATCCTTACAGTGGTAAATCATGACGTTTTCGAGGTGGCTGCTTTTTAAATTCAATTCCAAAAAGGTTGTGAATTATCTGAGACAACATCCCACCCACAATGAGGTCACCAGGCTGGTACCACTCATGGGGAATCGGGAAAGCATCAGTCGCAGGGCAGCTAAGAGTAACTGCTTTCTGCACCAAGAGCATCAGAAGAAACAATACCTTCAGGCATTTGTCATAGTGAAAATATTTATGTCTCCTGTCCATAAGGAAGTTTGTATTTCAGTGTTTCATTCAATAATTAAGCCAAGGTTGATATCTGACAATGTACCTAATCAGAAATCCCATCATTTTCTATTGGAAGTTTCTTGTGTGTGCAAATTTTATACTGACTATCACTAGGATTGAACAGATGTTCTGGAAAAGAAGAAAGGAGGGAGGGAGCTGGTAGCAATGAATCAGATGGAGCCATTATTATCCCTTTGTGCCAAATTCCCTGGGGTTCATGAGTTACTATAGAACCAAACTGAGACCTTAATTTTTGCTGAATTGTCCTTGATGTTTTGGCCTAAAAAAATAATACTGTGATTCTGGTAGGAGATAATTATTTTGTGCTGGAGGTTCAACTTTTTTTTCAAAGGAGCAAATGGTAATAAGAGTCATCTAAGGGATATTGGCAATTTATTTTTTTTATTTTGTTTTATATCTGATTTATATACCGCCCTTCTCCCTGAGGACTCAGGGCTGTGTACAGCCAAATAAAAACATAAACTACAAACATTAAAATACTATTAAAAGGATATATATAAAAGGATATATATATATATATATATATATATATATATATATATATATATATATATATGTACGTATATATGTATGTATGTATATATGTATGTATGTATATATATTTGGCCCCATAATTAAAAACAATAACAAACCAATTAAAAACATTTAAAAAGGTTAAGCCAGCCTGTCTTGCTGAAAAAACAAGGTTTTAAGGGCATGGCGGAAGGCACGGAGGTTTCGATTCTCCTTATCTCTGGGGGCAGTTGGTTCCAGAGGGTGGGAGCCCCCACAGAGAAGGCCCTCCTCCTTGGGGTCACCAGCCTACATTGTTTGGCTGATGGCACCCCGAGTAGGCCCTCTTTGTGGGAGCGCACAGGTCGATGGGAGGCCATCGGTAGCAGCAGGCAGTCTCGATATCTAGGTCCTATGCCATGGAGCGCTTTAAAGGTGATAACCAACACATTGAAGTGCACCTGGAAGACCACTGGGAGCCAGTGAAGCTCATGCAGGAGAGGTGTTGCATGGGAGCGCCATGCAGCTCCCGTAATTACCCGCAGGGCCGCATTCTGGCCCAGTTGGAGCCTCCGGTGCTTCTCAAGGGGAGCCCCATGTAGAGAGCATTGCAGTAGTCCAGGCGAGAGGTGACGAGGGCATGAGTGACTGTGCGCAGGGCATCCCGATCAAGAAAGGGCTGCAACTGGCGTATCAGGCAAACCTGACAAAAAGTCCCCGTGGCCACAGCCGTCAGATGTTCCTCCAAGGACAGCTGCATATCCAGAAGGACACCCAGATTGCGGGCCCTGTCCGAGGGGGCCAAAGACTTGCCCCCAATAATCAGAGATGGAGTCATCTGACTATATCGGGATGTCAGGAACCACAGCCACTCAGTCTTGGAAGGGTTGAGTTTGAGCCGGTTTCTCCCCATTCAGATCCGCACAGCCTCCAGGAACCTTAAGTGTTGAAGTTCATGTTCATTAATTACAATGGAACAGGGTCCCCATTTTCCATATAAGATGAATAGAATTGTTCAGTAGAGAAGAGGAAATATTTTTTATATGTTAAGGTCTGATGAATAAGGCAATACTTTCTTTGGAGGTTTTTTCCACATTTTCATTCAAAAAATGTTGAGGAATGAAATGATAACAACATTTATGCTGATATTTGGAAAGTAGCATTAGCCATTGGCTTGAGTTTAATAATCTACCCTTCTAAAACTTTAGCTATTTATTTCCTTATTTGTATCCTGAGTTGTATTATTTTTAAAAATAACTCAAGACAGAGAAGATATCTAACTGACCTTCTTCCTTCTATTATATCATATGATTGATATGATATGATATGATATGATATGATATGATATGATTGATATGATATGATATGATATGATTGATATGATATGATATGATATGATATGATATGATATGATATGATATGATATGATATGATATGATATGATATAATATGATATGGGATAGGATAGGATAGGATAGGATAGGATAGGATAGGATAGGATAGGATAGGATAGGATAGGATAGGATAGGATAGGATAGGATAGGATAGGATAGGATACACATGATAGGAGTTTTCCAATATCTAAGGAGTTGCCATAAAGAAGAGGAAGGGTCAACCTATTCTCCAAAGCATTTGGAGGCAGGACACAAAGCAATAGATGGAAAATAATCAAGGAGAGAACCAACCTAGAACTAAGGAAAAATTTCCTGACAGTGAAAATAATTAATAAGTGGGATGACCTGCCTCCAGAAGCTCTGAGTGCTCCATCACTGGAGGTTTTTAAGAAGAGATTGGACAACTGTTTGTATGAAATGGTATAGGATATTTTGCTGGAGCAGGGGATGGCGCTAGAAGACCTCCAAGGTCCCTTCTAACTCTGTTATTTTGTTATTCCTATTTTCCTCACCAAATCAAAAAGGTGGGTTGGGCTGAGAGAGATTGACTGGCTCAAAGTTACCTAGTAGGCTTTCATGGCTAAGGTGAGGCTTGAACTCATAACCTTCTGCTTTCTATCCTGGTGCATAAATCACTGGACCAAACTGACTCTCATATCTGAATCTGGCTCTCAAGTCAAATATTTCAGTTATGAGTGAATGGAGCAATCTTTTTTTGAGCAGGGAAGTCCAAAGTCTCAAACAACAGTAGGAGATATTGAATTGATACTCAAAGAATAGAAAAATTGTGGTTGTTGGGTGTGACTGTCATAATTTCAATGGCTCTGTTTCAGTAGGTTGTGTGTTCCTCAGGGAATCCTTATCTTCATGTATGTTGTCACACAAGGACACTTGAATATCTTCTCTGAAACTTTCATTGCCACCTTGTGAAATTATAGTCTGCAACATATTTCCTGAGTGTTGGTTCCTTTATTGTTGGTTGTCCAAAAAGTGATTTTCCAAAAGGAAACTGGACTGGGCATAGAAGCTCTATAACATTCACATTTCAAAGACCCCACACCTATCCAAAAAGGATATCCCCCTGATACTATGTTAAAAATGCAATTCCCTTTTTACTATACATATGAAGTCATTTATAAATAGAAAATATAAAAACCATGAAAATTTCCCCTAAGAGGTACATTTGGTGGGACAGAGAAGAAGGGCCTTCTCCGTGGTGGCTCTAACCCTCTGGAATCCCATTCCTTCAAAAATGAAACTGACCCCACTTTGACACTCTTATGTCAGGCCCTGAAGGCCTGGTTTTGTCAGGGGGTCTGGGGAGCTCAGAGTGGGATGGAGCCAATTAAATGGTTTATTTAAGTTTATGTTGTCACCGGGGAGTGGGGCTGAAATGCTCCCAGTTCGGACCAGCTCAGGCAAGTAAGTACCGATGGCGACGGGCAGTTCGGAGAACCGGTAGGAAAAATCCCTCCCCCCCACAATCACAGCCTCCAGCATGCTTACCTTAGCTGCTTGTCGCAACGCCTGCCTTGCTTTGCTTGCTGTAATCCCTGCAATCCATTGCATCAGCAAGCAACTGAATCTCCCTGCCTGCAATCAAGCTCATCAATGAGCACCTCTATCTGTCTGCCTGCCTGTAAGTTTTTTTCCCCTTTGGGAGCTTTAAAAAATAATTAATTGGGGTTTTTTTAGTTGTTCTTATTTGAGACCTAGCCATTAAAATTTAGGAAGTTTTAATTTAGTTGCTTTTATATTTATTTATTTATTTATTTATTTATTAAATTTCTATACCGCCCTTCTCCAAATAGGACTCAGGGCGGTGCACAGCCAAGGTAAAAACAGAGCATACAAAATTTAAAAACAGTATTAAAATAATTAAATATTTGGCCGTAAATTAAAACAACCCAATTTAAAATCAATTTAAAATTTAACTCAAGCCAGCCCAGCTAGTTGAAATAAATAGGTTTTCAGGGCCCGACGAAAAAGGTCTGTTATTGTACGCAACTCTGGGGGAAGGTTGTTCCAGAGGGTGGGCGCCGTCACAGAGAAGGCTCTCCCCCTGGGGGTCGCCAGCTGACATTGTCTGGCGGACGGCACCCTGAGGAGGCCCACTCTGTGAGAACGTACTGGCCAGTGAGAGGCTATTGGTGGCAGAAGGCGGTCTCGTAAGTACCCCGGCCCTAAGCCATGGAGCGCTTTAAAGGTGGTCACCAACACCTTGAAGCGCACCCGGAAAACCACTGGAAGCCAGTGCAGCTCGCACTGTGGTGTCACATGGGAGCGCCTCATCGCCCCCATAATCCCCCGCGCAGCCGCGTTCTGGACCAGGTGGAGCCTCCGGGTGCACCCCAGGGGGAGCCCCATGTAGAGAGCGTTGCAGTAGTCCAGGCGGGAAGTGACTAGTGCCTGAGTGACTGTGCGTAGAGAGTCCCGATCTAGAAAGGGATGTAACTGGTGTATCAGGCGAACCTGATAAAAAGCCCCCCTGGCCACGGCTGTCAAATGATCTTCTAAAGATAGCCGTGCGTCCAGGAGGATGCCAAGTTACGAGCCCTCTCTGTGGGGGCGAGTGATTCACCCCCAATAGCCAGCGATGGCGTCAGCTGGCTATATCAGGACGCTGGAAGCCACAACCACTCAGTCTTGGAGGGGTTGAGTCTGAGCCTGTTTCTCCCCATCCAGGCCCGCATGGCCTCCAGAAACTGAGACATCACTTCAAGGGCATCGTTGGGGTGGCCTGGGGTGGAGATGTACAGCTGGGTGTCATCAGCCTACTGATGGAACTCCACCCCGAAGCCACGGATGATCTCACCCAGTGGCTTTACATAAATGTTGAACAGAAGGGGCGAGAGGACTGACCCTTGTGGCACCCCACAAGCAAGATGCCTCGGGGTCGACCGCTGCCCCCCCGTCAACACAGTTTGCGACCGGTCAGAGAGGTAGGAGGAGAACCACCGCAAAACAGTGCCCCCCACCCCCAACCCCGCCAACCGGTGCAACATGATACCATGGTCGATGGTATCAAAAGCCACTGAGAGGTCTAACAGGACCAGGATAGAGGAGCAACCCCTATCCCGAGCCCTCCAGAGATCATCCACCAACGCGACCAATGCCGTTTCCGTGCTGTACCCAGGCCGGAAGCCAGACTGGAGCGGGTCTAGATAGACAGCTTCATCCAGGTAGCGGGGAAGCTGTTGCACTACCACACTCTCAACAACCTTCGCAACGAAGCGAAGGTTGGAGACTGGACGATACTTAGCCAAAACAGCCGGATCCAGAGAGAGCTTCTTGAGGAGGGGCCTCACAACCGCTTCTTTCAAAGCAGCCGGCAGGACCCCCTCACTCAAAGAAGCGTTAACAATCTTCTGGAGCCAGCCTCGTGTAACCTCCCGGGAAGCCAGTAGCAACCAGGAGGGACATGGGTCCAATAAACATGTGGTCGCGTTCAGCCATCCCAGGACCCTGTCCATGTCCTCGGGAGCCACAGGATCGAACTCCCCCCAGATAACACTCTCAAGACCTGCTTCAGTCATCCCGTCTGGACATACCCAGTCAGAGGCCAGCCCTTTCCGAATCTGAGCGATTTTGTCATACAGATACTGCACAAAGTCCTCAGCTCGGCCCTGCAAGGAGTCATCCCGCGCTTCCAGATGGAGGAGGGAGCTGGTCACCCTAAATAGGGCGGCTGGGCGATTATCTGATGACGCGATAAGAGCGACAAAATAGCTAGATTTCGCCGCTTTTATTGCCACTAGGTAGGTCTTAATATGAGACCTCACCAGTGTTCGGTCAGATTCGGAGCGGCTGGTCGTCCAACTACTCTCCAGGTGTCTTTTCCGGTGCTTCATCTCCCTGAGCTCCTCGGAGAACCAAGGAGCTAGGTGAGTTCGGTGCCGGGTCAGAGGCACCCAACGCATTGTAAGCCGCCCTGAGTCTCCGGAGAAGTGTGGCATATAAATCAAATTAAAAAAAAAAAAAAGGCACGACACGGTCCAAGGCCCCGGCAGCCGCACTATCCCAGGAGGCCACCAGGTCCTCAGCCGAGTCATGAGCCAGAGTCTCAGGAAATGGCCCAAGCTCCATCTGGAACCTATCAGGGTCCATCAGGTGCGTGGGGCGGAACCACCTGGTCGGTCCCGCCTCCCTGCAGCGGGGTGCAGCGGTTAGAAAGTCCAGTCAAAGGAGCGAGTGGTCAGACCATGACAAGGGTTCGATGACTATATCCCCTGTATCCAGGCCACTCAACCACTGACCAGAGACAAAAACTAAGTCCAGAGTGTGTCCACCCATGTGAGTGGGGTCATGAATTAACTGAGTAAGGTCCATGGCCGTCATGGAATCCATGAACTCTCGAGCCACCTCAGACGTTTCGCCGACAGATGGCAGGTTGAAATCCCCCATGACTAGAAGTCTGGGGGTACCAACCGCCACCTCAGCTATGACATTGAGCAGCTCGAGCAGGGCTGTTGCCACGTGGCAGGGAGCCAGGTACGTGATCAACAAGCCCATCTGTACTCCACGACCCCACTTCACAGAAAGGGACTCACATCTGGCTATCTGTGGAACAGTGGTCTCCCTCGGATCAAGACTTTCCTTTATAATAACCGCCACACCCCCGCCCCTGCCCTGAGCTCTCAGCTGATGGAATGCTCGGAAACCTGGTGGGCACATATCCACGAGGGGAACCCCCCCCCATGGCCCAACCAGGTCTCCGTAATACCCGCCAGGTCCGCTCCCCCCTCCTGAATAAGATCGCAAATGAGGGGGGCTTTATTTACCACGGACCTGGCATTGCACGACAGCAGCCGAAGGATCGGGCCCTGAGAGTCTGAACAGCCTGGGGTACGAGAAGGGCTATGGGGACTGGGGCGTGCCACCGCTCGAAGATAGCGAGTGTGCGCCCCCACCACATGATGCGGTCCCCTGCTCCCGCCATATCTGCCCCTCCCACTCAACACATTGATAGAAAAGCCCTCGACAGAATGGACTCTGATATCCCCCTTACCCCCGGAATCCGCACCCTCTGTGGCCCCACTAACAGCTGGGCTGGACCCCTCCCCCCGTGGGTTAACCCCCAAACCCACACAACCCTCCCGCCCCTTAAAATCCCTTAAAAATCTATCAAAAAGTTTCCCTAAAAAACCCCTCAATCCCCTTTTTGCAGCATGCCACCTCTCGGGGCGCCAAAGCCCATCATAAAGGTAGGCCCTTGATAAAGTAGAGGGCCACACCTGCGAGAGGGGGGAGTCTCGCAGAATAAGAAGATCTGTTGGCGAATACATCTAATCAATCAGTTAATTAATTAATCAATCTGGGGAAAGTCCACAGCCTGGGGGTAATCAAGATAGTCCAAAGTCTGGGGGGGGGGATATTCAATCAATTCGAAGTCAATAAATTCAATAAATTCCACTGCTCTCTCACAGCAGTGGATGGAGTCTTAAGCCACTTCGAGGCCAGGTGTTGACACCAGCTGCCCTCTCACGAAAGCTGGGAAGGGCCAGAAACCGCAGTCATCGTCTGGCTCCATGCAAGGCTTGAAATCTGGAATATCTTGCTCTACAACTGGGGGGCTTTAATAGCAGCCACCAATCTACAGGTCCGCGAGCCAGGGGAAGCCTCCGATGGTTCTGGGGGCTGCACCTTGGGCGAATCAGGAGGCGAATCAGGAGGCTATAGATGTCCATGGGAGGCAAATATCATCCTATTGTTCAGGGGAACCTCCAGATGATAAGTGGCCTCACAGAGGCTGACAGACCACATGGGGCATAAGAGCTTGGCCCCAGGTCTTTTCCAACCGTCAGAACCGTCAGAACCGTCAGAACCGTCAGAACCGGCAATGTTTCTAGCTCACCCCCATCCACATAAGGGAGTGGGGGAACCTCTGGGAGAACCAGGAAGAGGCCCCCTCCAAGTAAGCCTCCCATCTAAGTTGTAATAGCAGTTCCAAGGGACTGACATTAATAATATATCGTGGTCAGAGGCTCCTTGCTCTCCCTAAGCAAGTTCCTCCTCCTTTCGCCCCCTTTGGTGTTATCCCTCACAGCCGCTTGTCCCAGTATTGCAGCAAGTGCCAGCCCGACGATCTCAGCTCTCCGAAAAAAAAAAAAAAAACATCTCCATCCATCACTGGGAAGCCCCTGCCATCCCCTCGGAGCTCCAGGGAGAGACTGTATCGCCGATGCCGCCACCGCCCACTCCACCAGTCCGGCCGCCGCGGGGAGACACCGAAGCCGCCCTCCCTGCTCGTAAAACTCATAAAACCTGCTCGTAAAGCCGCAGTGCAGTCGTCTCCATCTCCTCCTGGCCATCGCGTCCTGGAGAGCTACCAGCTCTCAAAAAGATAGCGTCCGATTGGTGGGAAGCTCCCCTGGCCAGACATGGGGCAAGATTAGCTGGTCCGGCCCCAAAAAACCCCCAAAAGCCGGGGGAATCTCCCCCAGGTATCGCCGCCACTCAGCTGGGAGCAGCCAACTTGGGCATGCGCAGGAGATTTATAAAAATAAAAATAAAATAAAATAATATTTGTGCAGCTTTCTGAGATTTTGTGTGTTTCTGTAGTGTTTCACTCTAACTACACACACACACACACAATCTCACAAAGCTGTATGTGGAATTTTGTGTGTGTAAAGTGTGAAAGTTGATTTTTTGGACTTTTTGGGGGCTGTGTGAGGTTCCTGCTTGTTGCAGGGGCCATTTTGGGTCTAGCACAGTTGCTTTTACCTTGTGGGTGAGCCAGTTGTGTTGTGTTGTGTTTTGTACATTAAAAAAGGGCAACAAAGTGACATTGACTTGGCCACGCCTACCTGACCAACAAGCCATGCCCACCCAGTCACCTGACCACCAAGCCCCACCCACTAATTAAGCCACGCCCACAGAACTGGTAGTGAAAATTTTTAGATGTTACCCCTGCCGGGGAGATAGCATTTTTTATTTTCATTTTTGTCTACATTGTGTTTTCTTGCTTATACGCTGCCTAGAAACACTGTGAGCATGTAGTCAACTATATAAATTTGCTTCATAAATACAGTAAGTAAACTACAAACATTGGACAAGATTTGATTCAATATCTCTTATCTTCTAAAAAGAAAACTGGATTCTCAATCTCTTGCAATCTTGGGGTGTTGAAAGAAGGAAGGTGTTTAATTAAATAATTTTGGAGAATGATTGCAAATGCAGAAGCATGAGCATTTCTTTTGTAATTGGCAACTATAATAAATCTTAGTGATCAGGATAATCCCCCATCAATCCTCTCTATATGACTTCTATATGTCTCCTATGGATAGCAAACAATCCTTCTGTCTTTTTCTTGTGAGCAATTTCTCAAAGCCAGAAATATTACACCAAGTGTTAATTCCTCTTTATCAGTTGCTCCCTGTGGTTGAGGTCAGGTCTGAAAACAATGATGTAGCACTTTGGCAAGAATATGCATCCCAGTAATGCAGCGCTGGAAGACAAGATGGAGAAGACCTCCACAGCTACCATGGCTTTGCCTTTTGTGCTCAGATAGGCTGGAAAGAAGGAGATCCACACACTGCAGAAGGCCAACATGCTGAAGGTGATGAACTTGGCTTCATTAAAGCTGTCAGGTAATTTACGGGCAAGGAAAGCCACAATAAAGCTGGCGATGGCCAAGATACCCATGTAGCCCAAGACACAGTAGAAGAAGAAAGGTGACCCCTCATTGCACTGTAGAATTATTTCTTGGAGCTCTGAGTACATGTCCAACTCAGGGAATGGGGGAGATGTTGACAACCAGAGAATACAAATCCATCCTTGAATGATAGAGCATGAAATGACAATAGAAAAAGCCAATCTTTTCCCCACCCATTTCCTCATCGGAGATCCTGGTTTAGTGGCCATGAAAGCCACAACCACAGTGATGGTTTTGGCCAGTACACTAGAAATGGCCACTGAGAAGGTGATGCCAAACATTGATTGTCGGAGAAGGCAGGTCACTTTTCCAGGTTGACTGAGGAAGAGCAAAGAGGAGAGAAAACAGAGCAGAAGAGAGACAAGGAGGGTGTAGGTGAGGGACCTGTTGTTGGCTCTTACAATGGGAGTATCCCTGTGCTTAATAAAAGTTCCAAGTACCCAAGATGTCAAGAAGAAGAAACAAAGAGCTGCTGAGGCTAAACCAATTCCTAAGGATTCTTCAAAAGTTAGAAAAACCAGCCGTTTCAAAATGCATCCTTTCTTTTCTTTATTTGGATAATGATCTTCTGAACATTGAAAGCAGTCATCCATATCTGAAAGAAAAGCCAAGGCATGTTTTTATACATTCCATATTTTATATATTTCCATATTCTTTATGGGTGCCAAGAATTATGCCTCTCAAGTTTTTCTTTTTTTTCTTTCTTTCTTTCTTTCTTTCTTTCTTTCTTTCTTTCTTTCTTTCTTTCTTTCTTTCTTTCTTTCTTTCTTTTTTTTGTATTTGTTACCAGTTGGATCATGTTTCTATGGAAATGCAGTTTTTCCATCATTGAATAAGCTGGGACCACCATAAAAGAAGTACTGTCAGCTTTGGAAGCCATATTAGGCCTGAAGATCCAATGCTGCTACCTTCTCATGTGTGGGAAAGTAGGAATGGGGATTTAGGAGAGGGGGTTAGTAAACATAATAGCATTCTTCCTGTCGGTCAAGGTCAGGCTATCCAGCTTCTGGAGAAGGAGTGGTCAGGGGACTGGATCGGGATGGAACGGATGTTGATTGGAGTATGTGAGTGACTGGGTGGAAAAGGGGATAGTTTGGGGAGCTTTAACTTACTGAAGGAAAACCCGGGCTTTTCAGATTCGGGTTTCCCCAGATGTGCCAGTTTGCCTATTCTAGTAAAGAGAACTTTGGAAAATGCTTGCTTCCTCGTCTTTACTTGAAGTTGGGGTTTTTCTGGAACGCTGACAAGTACAATGGAAACTCTGAAATACAATCCAGTCTAATAAATTTTCAAAATTATTAAAATTTTGGCCATTTTGACTCTAATGGGCACTGTGATTCACAGGTATAAAAATGAATATTCACCTTGAAGAATTCAAAAAAAACTACTTGTTATACTAAAACAGTGTATTAAAATTTGCTTCTATTGAGGTGTTGCCGGAATGTCTAACCTACCTTTCTGATTTGAAATCTTCCCTTCTGGACACAGAACACAGTCGTAGCAACAGAATTGCTTTCCTTCCAACCCCTTCTTCCAGTGTCCAGGGGAGCAATGCTCATTACACAGAGAAATTGGAAGAACCTGGTGATAAACATAAAAAGGTTTTTGCAAAGAGGGTTTTTTAAGCAGTTTGTATTGTCCTCCTTTCTGGTGGGAGGAAGAATATTTGAATCCTCAAAGGGTTAGTCCAGGTGTATTTATGAGGTAAAGTTGTGTTCAACTTTAGGGCACAGGGCTCACAGTGTTTCTTGGCCGAGGGAGCCAATAATGTCTGAAGATATTTTCCATGGTCATGTGGCCAGCATGGTTATACGCCAAAGGCACAAGGAACATAGTTACCTTCCCACCAAAATGGTACCAATGACTCTACCCATAATTCCATCTTTTTGAATTCCTAGGTGGGATGGAGCTGAGGCAGGAATGGGAGCTCAACCTATTGCATGGTGCTCAGGTCTCAAACCCTGGCTGTCAGCTTTCCAGCTGTCAAGCTCAGTTTCTTTAACCACTGAGCCATCACATATGTATACTATCCATTAAAATGTTGACATTATAAGGATGTGCAAAGGGCGTGTTTGGAGAATGGCAGGAAGAAATATATGTGAGTACAATATTATGGAAACAGTATTTTATGATTTCAAATGGAAATGCAACCCAATTGTGAATACCTATCTTTTAAATTGTAATGTCATTTTGTCTATTTGATGAAAGCTTGATCATTGACAATATTTGTACAGAATATACCATTTCAAAAATCACAAATTAGATTTCTAAAGAGACTATGTTTAATATTGGACCATAATGAATCAAGGAAGAGTTGCTTAAACGATTCCACACCTGGTTAAAAGCGGGATGCCACACAATCAGCTCTTCATCAATGATTAATTCCTTCGCATTGGGAATATGAGGATCCATCCTTCCAACTCTAATTCTCTGAAAGGATCTGTTTGGAAAAGTGATCAAGTTGGTGATGTCGAATCCACCGGTTGCTTCCCCTTTCTCATTCAGGAACATTCTCTCCCCAGCTGAATTGTTAAAAGAAATGCCTTGAAGAAATGAATGGAGCTACTTGAAAGAGAATGAAAGAGAGAGACGGAGGGAGGGAGGGGAAGGGAGTTGGAAGGATAATAATGAAAAAGTGGCCAGTATCTTTAACTTTCACTTCCCATTGCTCTAACAAATAACAAATAACAACCCTTAGAATATAGATAATCTATATTTTAGAGAAAGATGCTGTTCTAGTATTAATTTAATATTACTTCCAGGGGGAAAATGAAAACAGCAGTTAATAAATCAAAATCAAAATGAGGTATTGACATTATACAACTTGATTCAGATATGATTTATATTCACTATTTAAACAACTAAACAATCAAACCTGGACCATATCTAAACTCATCCTACATTTTTTGTTCTTTGTTAGAAGAAACGTATTTAACATCATGAGTCCTGACAAATTTCCTTTAGCCAGATTTTATCATCTGAGACTCAATTCATTTGAGAGAGAGAGAGAGGGGGGGGGGGAGAAAGTGAGAGAGAGAGAGAGAGGGAGGGAGGGAGGGTGGGAGAGGGAGAAAGAGGGAGGGAGAGGGAGAGAGAGGGAGGGAGGGATTCTTTCAAACATAGAGTTGTTTTAAAGGGTGGATGCCAGAGCTGAAAAAAAGTGACATTTGGTCCATTCCTTTTTAACATTAATAGAGAGAGAATGCTCTGCATCCCTATGTGTCTCTCTCACACACACACCCCTCTGTATCTCTCTATGTGTCTCTCTATGTCTCTCTCTCTCCCCCTTATCTCTCTATGTGTCTCTCTCTCCCCCCTCTGTATCTCTATGTCTCTTTCCCCACTCTCTCTGTATCTCTCTCTTTGTCTCTCTCTCCTCCCTCTGTATCTCTCTTTCTCTCTCCCCCCTGTATCTCTCAATGTGTCTCTCTCCCACCCTCTCTCTGTGTATCTCTGTATGTATCTCTCCCCCCCCCCGTCTCTCTGTATTTCTCTCTGTCCCTCTTTTCCTCTCTCTCTGTTTATCTCTGTCTCTGGCCTGGCCTTTTCTGCATCCCCCGCCATCGCCCTTACCTTTTCAGGCCAGGCCTTCACAGCTCTCCGCACCACAGCAGAAACCCGGGGGGGCCCTCTGTCCTCCCTACACAGATTTTCTCTGGGGGCTCAACGGGGAGATGCATAGCAGGGAAGGGAAGGGGAGGGAGGGAGGGGGTGCGGTGGGGGTTCAAGGCTGGTTTGGGACTTCCCACCCGAAGGACCCCTGCTGGGAAGTTCTCCTCCACTGCCTGCCAAGGGCAGGGGAATGATTAAATCCCCTGCTCTTCCAGGCGAAACGAAGGAGGGCTGGCCATCCTCCCTCCTGCCCGTTTTTGCCCTCTGAAGCCTCCCTGGAGCCCCTTTTCTGCCAGAGGCCGAAATTTTCATGTAGGCTCCATGAACTGCCAGAGCGCCCACCGGGGAATCAAAAGTGGCACTGGTCAAAGGTAACCCTGAGGCTCCAGTTGCCTCCATCTCCCGCTCACCGACCAGATTTGCATAGCACCGGTTAGCGGCTGGTCTGACCTCGGGGCCCATGGTAGCACTGGGCCAGGTGCAAATTGGGACAGGCCAGGGATGGAGGGTTCTCACTAGGTGGACTCAGACAGCCTCGTTGCCAGGTGTTCTTTGGAGGGAGCCCCGAGAGTGGCTGGCGAGGGGGGATGGGCAGCAGCGGCGGGTGAGGCTAGTTTGTGGGGTGGCCGGGGGAGGGGGAGGTCAGAGCCAGGCTCAGGCAGGCCCCACCCAGCCCTAGAAGCGCCGGCTGCAAGGGCTTTCTGGCGGGGAGCCAGCTGCCTACCTGCCGAGCCTGGTGGCAGGATATGGCCCTTGGGCGTCTCTGCCTTCCAAATGTGCAGTTT
This sequence comes from Arizona elegans, assembly GCA_022577455.1. NCBI lineage: Eukaryota > Metazoa > Chordata > Lepidosauria > Squamata > Colubridae > Arizona > Arizona elegans. The sequence continues at coordinate 87,080 of JAKOOJ010000076.1, read as the reverse complement.
CTTGGAAGCAATATGAAGAGTCTAAATCTAAGGAGCAGAAATCTGTTGAGCGTAATCAGGGCTGGGAGCTGCCATGTTGGTTTTATGTCCAGCAGATGGCGCTGTTTTTCAATGTTTTTCAATGTTTGTCAATGTTTTTCAATGTTTGTCAATGTCTTTTAATGTTTTCCAATGTTTTTCATGTTTTTACCTGTCACTGGTGTGACATGTATATAATATAGGTATATAAAAACATGCCCATAGTCGAATGCAATGTTGTGTCAAAATTTGAAAGCAATCGGTGAAGAACTTTCGGAGATGTGTGGTTATGTACAAATGGACATTTCCATTTTTATTTATATAGATTGGTTCAATTTATATGCCGCCCTTTCTCCAGAGACGCAGGGCGGCTTAAAATGTGTTAAGCAATAGTCTTCATAATTTTGTATATACCTGCTTAGTAGGGCTTTCGCGTGCCCCTAAGTGGTGTTCCTTTTTTATACAAAGTCATCTTATTGCCCTCATAATCCAGGTCCTCATTTTACCTACCTTGAAAGGATGGAAGGCTAAGTCAACCTTGAGACTGGAGAGATTTGAACTCACAGTAATTGCAGGCAGCTGGTGCTATATAATAGCACTTTAGTCTGCTGCACCAAAAAGGCTCTTGATCATATTAGATCATATCAAAAGAAATTGTGTTCTCTTCACTGATGATGTAATAATAATAATAATAATAATAATAATAATAATAATAATAATAATTAGAATTTGTGGGAAAACAACAAGAAGCACAACAGAAATGCAAAATGGATCAAACAGGTTGAGGACTCTATTAAAGTGCATAAAATGGAAGACGTGAAAATAACAAAAGCAATGGTGGAAAGACAGTCAAGAAAAGTGAAGAACTGGAGTGCACCTGCACCGGATGAGCTGCATGTCTTCTGGTTAAAGGCACTTACAAGTCTGCACAAAAGATTGGCAACCCAGATGAACCAGATCCTAAAAACACCTGAAAATGATGAATGGATGACAACTGGAAGGACATTTTTGATCCAAAAAGATAAAGAAAAAGGAAAGGACCCTGGAAACTATAGGCCAATCACCTGTTTGCCAACAACATACAAGCTTCTTACTGGTATCATTGCAAACCAAATCTATGGATACCAGGAAAGAAATAACTTGCTTCCTGTAGAACAGAAAGGATGCTGCAAAAACTCAAGAGGAACAAAGGATCAATTGCTGATCGACAAGCTAATCCTAAAAAACTCAAAGAAAAGACGAACCAACCTGTTCATGGCTTGGATAGACTATAAGAAAGCATTTGATTCAGTTCCTCATAGCTGGATCAAGAAATGCCTGGAAATCTTAGGCATCAGCAGCAACATACCAAAATTCATGGAATCTTCAATGAACCTCTGGAAAATGAAGCTTATGGCTAATGAAGAAGAACTGGGTGAAGTTGAAATTAAACGAGGCATTTTCCAGGGCGATTCCCTTTCACCCCTACTTTTTATACTCTCAATGCTACCACTGACAATCATTTTGAAGAAGATGAACTGTGGATACGAACTTGCAAAGAAAGGACTGAAAATCTCGCACTTGGTGTACATGGATGATTTGAAGCTGTTTAGTAAAACAAAAGCTGAACTGAATTTATTAATTGAAAACACAAAAGAATTCAGCCAAGACATTGGTATGCAGTTTGGAATTGACAAATGTGCAACAATAGCAACCAAAGCAGGCAAGATCATAGAAGAGGATGGAATAGAACTAGAGAATGAAGAAATGATAAAGGCAGTAAAATCAGAAGAAGGCTACAAGTACTTGGGGATTTTAGAAGCCAAATTCATAAGATATTAATGTCCAAATTGAGTGGAGGAAACATCATAAAAGCCATAAATACCTGGGCTATACCTGTGATTAGATACTCTGCAGGAATAATTGACTGGACCCAGATGGAGTTAGACAATTTGGACAGAAAAACAAGGAAGCTTATAACAATGAATCATGCCTTGCACCCTAAAAGTGATGTTGACCGATTATATTTACCAAGAGCAGAGGGTGGTCGAGGACTCCTACAAGTAAAGCAGACTGTGGAAGAAGAAAAATGCAGCTTGAATGATTACATCCAGAAAAGTGAAGAAGCAATGATTAAGGAAGTAAATAAAAGAGGCCTTTTAAAGACAACTAAAACAAAAGCAGAATATAAGAAAGAAGTAATTGAGCAGCGAGCTGAAAATTGGAAACACAAAGCTCTGCATGGCCAATACTTGAAAAGTATTGAAGGCAAAGCTGACCAGAAATTAACTTGGAACTGGTTAAGATCAGGAGTACTGAAAAAAGAAACAGAAAGCTTTATTTTGGCAGCTCAAGAACAAGCCCTAGCCACAAACTGCATGAAGGCAAAAATTCAACATGTCACCACCAACAGCAAATGCCGCCTCTGCAATGAGAAAGATGAGACAGTCGACCACCTGATCAGGGGTGCAGCAAAATTTCACAAACTGACTACCTACAACGCCATGACCGGGTTGCTAAGATCATTCACTGGAAATTGTGCCAGAAGTTTGGATTTGAGTACAGCAAAAACCACTGGGAACATCAGGTTGAGAAAGTTTTAGAGAATGAGAAACTCAAGATCTTATGGGACTTTAGGATTCCAAACTGACAGGCACTTGGTCCACAACACACCTGACATAACAATAGTTGAAAAGAAAAAAGTATGATTCATTGACATTGCAATACCTGGTGATGCACGGATTGAAGATAAGCAGCAAGAAAAAAATCACAAAGTACCGGGATTTGCAAATTGAAGTTGAGCGACTGTGGAAAAAGAAATCGTGTGTTGTCCCAATTGTAATTGGAGCCCTTGGAGCAATACCCAAAGGGCTACCCCGCTATTTAGAAATTCTAAATTTGCCGGAGGTGAACATTTTGACTCTACAAAAAACCACCTTACTCGGAACAGCTTACATCCTCCGACGATACCTTAACAGTTCCTAGGTCCTTGGTTAGGACTCGAGCTGCTGAGCTATTAACCAGCCTCAAAGGCTGTGAATCTCACTAAAGATTAAATAATAATAATAATAATAATAATAATAATAATAATAATAATAATAATAATAATTTATTTCTATACCGCCCTTCTCCCGAAGGACTCAGGGCGGTGTCAGCCTATTTAAAAACACAAGACAAAACAGCGATTAAAATTTAAAATAATTAAATAAATTTGGCTCAAATTTAAAACCCCAGAAAATTTAAATACTCCAATTTAAAACTATTATGTTGATAGCCGGGCCTGGCGGAACAACAGGGTCTTCAGTGCACAGCAAAACACCCGGAGGTCGGAGATCTTACGTATTTCGGGGCAGTTCGTTCCACAGGGCTGGGGCTCCCACAGAGAAGGCCCTCCCCCTGGGTGTCGCCAGCCGACATAACTTGGCCGATGGCACCCGGAGGAGACCCTCTCTGTGGGAGCGAACTGGTCGGTGGGAGGCTATTGGTGGCAGAAGACAGTCTCGGAGGTACCCGGGTCCTATGCCATGGAACGCTTTAAAGGTGGTAACCAACACTTTGAATCGCACCCGGAAGACCACCGGGAGCCAGTGCAGCTCACGCAGAAGGGGTGTCATGTGGGCGCAGCGAGTTGCGCCCATAACCAACTGCGCGGCCGCATTCTGTACCAATTGGAGCCTCCGAGTCCTCTTCAAGGGGAGCCCCATGTAGAGAGCATTACAATAATCCAACCGGGAAGTAACAAGGGCATGAGTGACCGTGCGCATGGCATCCCGGTCCAGAAAGGGCTGCAACTGGCGAATCAGGCGAACCTGATAAAAGGCCCCCCTGGCCACGGCCGTCATATGCTCTTCTAAAGACAGCTGCGTGTCCAGGAGGACACCCAGATTGCGAGCCCTCTCTGTGGGGTGCAAAGATTCACCCCCAATAGTCAGCGATGGCACCTGCTGACTATATTGGGGTGCCGGAAGCCACAGCCACTCAGTCTTGGAGGGGTTGAGTCTGAGCCTGTTCCTCCCCATCCAGACCCGCACGGCCTCCAGGCAGCGAGACATCACATCAAGGGCACCGTTGGGGTGGTCTGGGGTGGAGATGTAGAGCTGAGTATCATCAGTGTACAGATGGCACTTCACCCCAAAACCACGGATGATCTCACCCAGCGGCTTCACATAAATGTTGAACAGGAGGGGTGAGAGGACCGACCCTTGTGGCACTCCCCATGTGAGACGCCTCGAGGTCGACCTCTGTCCCCCTGCCAACACAAACTGTGAGCGGTCAGAGAGGAAGGAGGAGAACCACCACAAAATGGTGCCCCCTATTCCTAACCCCCTCAATCGCTGCAGCATGATACCATGGTCGATGGTATCAAAAGCCGCTGAGAGATCAAATAGGACTAGGACAGAGGAGCAACCCCTGTCCCGAGCCCTCCAGAGATCATCCACCAATGCGACCAATGCCGTTTCTGTGCTGTATCCCTGCCTGAAGCCCGACTGGTACGGGTCTAGATAGATAGCTTCATCCAGGTGCCGGGGAAGTTGTCGTGCCACCACGCTCTCAACAACCTTCGCCACAAAACGAAGGTTGGAGACTGGACAATAGTTGGCTAATTCAGCCGGGTCCAGGGAAGGCTTCTTCTTCTTTTTTTTTTTTTATTGCAAAAGTTTTACAATTACATTTTTACCCCTTTCCCCCCCCTCAACCCGCCCCAAACTTCCCAACCTCCCTAACCCACCCTTACCCTCCCCTCCCCCCAGACTTCCTCACAATATACTCATGTCAAATAAAAGGAAAAACCCTCCTTTGTATATAAAACTTGAACCCCGCCCTCCCCTTACAAATTTTCATCTTCATTACATTAACCTATTTCTATCTTAATATAGCATTTTCAAATAAATTTTCATCCTAATTACCTTGAAAATATTTCTATCTTAATATAACATTTTCAAATAAATTTTCATCCTCAACCTTAAAATATTTCTATCTTAATATAACATTTTCAAATAAAAGCTATTTGGTACTTCCTAGTTTGATATTTGTTCTGAACATAATCTATCCACTTCTTCCATTCCCATTCATAAGTCTCTTGAGAACAGTCTTTTAAATATGCTGAAATCTTCGCCATCTCTGCAAAGCTGGCCATCTTCAAAGTCCATTCCTCAATCGTAGGCAGCACTTCGTTTTTCCAATATTTACCTATCAACAATCTTGCTGCTGTTATCATATACAATATCAATTTTGTTTCACCCGATGTAAAACCCTTAACTATACCCAATAAAAACAGTTGTGGAGAAAATTGAATTTTTTTCTTCAAAACATTCTGCATGACCCACCAAATTTTTATCCAAAAAGCCTTAACTTTCTTACAGGTCCACCAAACATGATAATATGTAGCGTCTAAATAATCACATCTCCAACATTTAGGCTGCACATTAGGGTACATACACGACAATTTTTTGGGGTCTAGATGCCATCTGTAAAACATTTTATAAAAATTTTCCCTCAGATTCTGCGACTGTGTAAATTTAACATTCTGAACCCAAATTTTTTCCCATGTTTCCAACATCACTGGTTCCTCAAAATTTTGTGCCCACTTAATCATGCAGTCTTTAACTAGCTCAGTTTCTGAATCCCTTTCTAACAAAACATTATAAAGTCTTTTGATATGCATTGGGCCTTTCTCTTTTATGTGTCTAACTAATTCTTCCTCATACATCATAATACCAGTTTTTTGGTCCTCTTTCCATCTCAATTGCAATTGATTATATTGTAACCAAGTTAGATTAATCCCTTCAGCCAACAATGTCTGTAATGTCTTCAGCTGCCATCTGCCCGCATCTGTAAAAAGAACCTCTTTGTATAAAAACCCCCCGAGTGACATTATATTTGTATTCCACAAAGTATGACCAAGATCCAGCCATAGCGGTATTTTGTAATCCCAATTGTTTCGGTGCTTCTTCCAAACTCTCAACAAAGAATCTCTAAGTATATGGCTTTTGAATACTTTATCCACTTTACTGTCATAAAATAAGTAAGCGTGCCATCCAAATTCCAAATCAAAACTTTCTGTGTTTAGTATTCCAGTCTTTTTTCCTCCAAACCAGTCACTTAGTAAAGTCAAAGCTGCTGCATCATAATATAACTGTAGGTTTGGAAGTTTAAGACCTCCCCTTTCTGGAACGTCTTGCATGATTTTCATTTTTACTCTTGGTTTTTTCTCGTTCCAGACAAACTTATTCACGCCAGTTTGCCATACTTTTAGTTGTTTATCATTTTTGAGCACCGGAATCATTTGAAACAAAAAAAGAAATCTTGGCAAAATGTTCATCTTAACTGCTGCTATTCTTCCAAGTAGAGACAGCTGCAGTTTTTTCCAAGTCTCCATATCTTTTTGCACCTCTCGCCACAACACCTCATAGTTATTTTGAAACAATTTCATATTTGATTCTGCAACCTGAACTCCTAGATATTTTACCTTTGGTACAATCTCAAAACCTGCCCTCCTTTCAAGCTCAAGTTTACGATCTTGTGTCATATTTTTAACTACCATCTTAGTTTTTTTCTGGTTCAATCTAAAACCTGAAACTTTACCATAGTCTTGTATAATGTCCTTCATCTGGATTATTGATTCCATTGGCTGTGTTAGGGTAACAACCAGATCGTCTGCAAATGCCTTTATTCTGTAATCCTCTTGCCTTATCATTATACCTTTCAAAGTATTAGAGTCCCTTATTGTATTTAACAAGACTTCTAGTGTTAAAATAAACAACAGTGGGGACAACGGACATCCCTGTCTTGTTCCTTTTTCGATTTTAAACTCTGTTGTCAGACTTCCATTAATAATAATCTGTGCCTTTTGTTCTTGATAAATTGCTGAAACCGCCTGAATAAATTGGTCCCCAAAGCCCATCCTTTTTAAAGTCTTTAGTAGAAAATTCCAGTCCACTTTATCAAAGGCCTTCTCTGCATCCAAAAAAACCAGCACTGCAGGGATCTGTTTATTCTTCTCAAGATATTCCAATAAATCTATTACTTGCCTTACGTTATCATTCATATGCCTACCCTCAATAAATCCCGCTTGATCATCATGAATCACCTTTTGAATTACTGGCATCAATCTTTTGGCTAATACTTTTGCGTAGATTTTATAATCCGTATTCAAGAGAGATATTGGTCTATAGTTCTCTGGTTTTTTGGGACCTGCTTGTTCTTTTGGTATCAAAGAGATATAAGCTATAGTCCATGATGGGGGTACTTTTCCCCCTTGTTGTATATTACAAAATAAATCTCTAAGTTGTTCCACCATTTCTGCCTGCAGAGTTTTATAATACACTGCAGTCAGACCATCCGTTCCGGGAGCTTTAGCTGTTTTTAATTGTTTTATTGCTACTATTATCTCGTCCTCTGTTATAGGATAATTCATTCTTTCCTTTTGTTGCTCAGTGATTTTTGTAACTCTTTTGTTGTCTAAATATTTTTCTATAAGTCCATTCTGCACCTCCTCTCTGGCATATAGTTTAGTGTAATATTCAAGAAAAGCTTCTTTTATTAATTTCTGTTGAAAAACTTCTTTCCCTCCAATATCAATACTATCAATAGTCCGTACACTCTGTTTCTTCCTTAATGTGTAAGCCAACCACCTGCCCGGTTTATTGGCGTTGCAGAATGTGTTATGCTTCGCGTATTGTAAATTTGTTGCAACTTGTTCCGCTATAAGCATTTGGAATTGGTCTTTCAGAAGTTTTATGACACCAAGTATTCTTTCATCTGTTGGATTTTTAATAAGTAACTGTTCTTTGTTCTTTATTTCTGCTTCCAATTCAAGTCTTTTCTTTTGTCGAATCAACCTATGTTTAGAGTTCATATATATGAGCACCCCTCTCATATAAGCTTTGCTTGCGTCCCACACAATTTCCATTGGGGTGCCTTTATTCAAATTCATTTCAAAAAACTCTTTCAAATACTTTTTAAGTTCTATTATATTTTTTTCATATCTGAATAAGTTTTCATTTAATCTCCAAGAGCGTCTCTCAGTCTTGTGTATCTCAATTTCTATCCACACTGGGCTATGATCAGTCAAAGTTCTTGGCAGAATCTTTGTTCTTTTTGTCCTGATAAGTAAATCATCAGACAACAAGATAAAGTCAATCCTGGAAAAAGATCTATGTCTATCAGAGAAGAAAGTATAATCCAATTCTTTTGGGTTATGTATTCTCCAAATATCTTTTAGTTCCAAATCTTCTTTCATATAGAAAAAAGTCTGTGGTAATCTAATCCTTGACTTCGCCAAAGTCTTTTTATCTAGTTTAGAGTCAATTACACCATTCCAATCTCCCATAATTAAGATAGATCTATAATCCCATTGAAGTATTTTCGTATGCAACATTTTATAAAAATAGTCCTGTTGTTGGTTAGGAGCATAAATCCCTATCAAGAGAATTTGATTATTAGCAGAAAGTAATTCAATTGCTACAAACCTGCCATCTTGATCAGCTTCTATAAGTTTGGCTGTTAATTTTTTATTTACATAAATAACCACACCATTCTTTTTTTGGTTAGTTGAAGATATAAAATGTGTTCCTAGTTTGGGATTTTTCAAATAGTTTTGATCTTGAGCTGTAATATGCGTTTCTTGTAGACAAATTATATCATTATTATGTTGTTTTAAATATGCAAATACTTTCTTCCTTTTTTGTGCTACATTCAACCCATTCACATTCCAAGATAAACATTTAATCATCATTATTCTCCTTCTGGAGCAAAGAGCAGAACATTCGGATTTCATCCGAAATCTTCTGTCCTGCATTCCCCACGGCTCCAGCCTTTTCATCTTGTCTTTCCTGCTGTAACTTTTCTTTAAGTTGCTTGGCTTTTGCTCGGGTTATACGCTGGTCCTTGACTTCAGCCGACCAAGCCGGCTCCAAGATTGGAGAAGGTTCCAGCAAAGGCTCATCCAGAAAACCTCCTTCAGCGCCCTTCAACTCCTCTGATTCCTGCTTGGATTGTTGTTGCAATTCTTGAAATTGCTTCTTATCACTCTCTTTAATCTCCAAAACTGTAGATGTACGTGGGGATGGTGTTCTTTCTTTAAAGATATGAGTATAAAATTGCTCCGCCTTCTCCACAGTATTCAGACGGTGTTTCTCTCCCTTATATCTCAAAATTATGCCAGTTGGAGCGTCCCAAAGAAATGGGATTTGATTATTCTGCAATTCTTTAACAAGAAAGCCAAAATCTTTTCTGGATTTCAACATCTTGGGTGGAAGCTCCTTGTAGACTGTAATCTTGGATCCACTCACTTGTACAGAAGTAAGAAAAGATTTCTGCAGGATATCATTTCTTATTGCTCTGTCTGTAAAATATATGACCACATCTCTAGGCAATTGTCTTTGTCTAGCCACCCAAGAGTTGACTCTGTAAATTTTGTCTATTTTACAAAAGACCATATCAGGATCAATTTTTAAAATCACAGCTAGGGCTTCAGCACAAATCTGTCTCAAATCTTGTCTCTCCTCTTCTCTAATTCCTCGAAGCCGTATAGCAAATTCCATTGCCCGAAATTGCATCATAACAATCTCGTTCTCAACTCTCTGCATCTTGTCATCAACATCAAAAAATTTATGATCATTATTTTTCATCTTAGCATTAACTTCTAATTTAAATTCATCCACTTTTGACTCAACTTTCATAATAAAACCTGCCAGGCTAGACGCCACATCTGTTATTTTTTTGGTCACCTTCTTTTGGTTCTGCTGCATTTCCTGCATAATTTCCTGTTGAGACTTTTGAATTTTATCATCTATTTTATTTATTTTATCATCTATTTCCTGTTGAGCTTTTTGAAATTTGTCATCCAGGATATTTGAAATAAATTCTTTTAAATCTCCCATATCAAAATCTTTTTTCTGGGCTTGTAATTGCATGTCCTGTTTGCGTGTGGGGGATCCCCCCCCCTGTTTTGCCTTCCTGCTTCTTTGAAGCCATCCTGCCACGTAGGCTAGCTTTTCTAAAAAGGGAGGTTCCGCTTCTTCTGCCACCTCCACAAAGCCTTCTAAAAAGGTCCCCCAGATTTATTCAAGGCAAAACTATAATGCAACAAAGTCAAGTAAAAGGGAGAGATTTTCTTCTTGTTTCTGTTACAGCCGGAGCAACTTTATAGCAATTTTTTAACTTTGTAACAAAGCAAGATGACTTCACCAATCCACACCCGCTGATACATTTGCTCAAATGCTAGGCGCCATATTTTTTCCAATCACTTTCACTCATTCAGAAACTTTCGCTTCAGTAATAGAAAGTTCAGCAAAGAACTAATACTTGCAGTTCAAGATTTCAGGGTTCAAGTAGATTTCAAATGTTTGTTTGGGTTATTTCCTCGCTCTTTAAAAGTTTCCTGCCACCGGCTTGTTCTGCGGAAGCAGAGACGTCCCACGCCGCCCGGAGTCTCAGCAGGTTGTAAGGGAGCCGCCCTGTTTCCTCCCCAGAAACAATTCCCTGGGGAGGTTGCAGGGGCTCAACCTGTACCCTGCTGCCTCTTCTTCCTAAATCCTAAAGATTTTGAAGATTTCAAGCCGCTTCGCAATCGAGAAGCGGCTCTACGAGTGGCGGGGCTGGCGGCGCTTAAAAAGGCACCATCGCCGCTGAAGACGAGGAAACCGGAAGTCCCAGGGAAGGCTTCTTGAGGAGGGGCCTCACTACCACCTCTTTCAAGGTGGCAGGAAAGGCACCCTCACTCAGAGAAGTACCTATAATCCCCTGGAGCCAGCCTCGTGTAACCTCCCGGGAGGCCAGTACCAACCAGGAGGGACACAAGTCCAATAAACACATGGTGGCACTAATCTTACCCAGAACCCTGTCCACATCCTCGGGAGTCACAGGATCAAACTCCTCCCAGATAACATTCTCAAGACCTGCCCTCGTCTCCTCCCGTGGACTCATCCAATTGGAGTCCAAGCCATCCCAAATCCGAGCAATTTTATCATTCAGGAATTGCACAAAATCCTCAGCATGACCCTGCAAGGGATCTTCCTGCACTCCCCCCCGAAGAAGGGAGTGGGTCACCCTAAACAGGGCGTCTGGGCGGTTCTCTGCAGATGTGATAAGAGTGGAAAAATGGTTAGATTTTGCCACTTTTATCGCTACTAGGTAAGTCTTGATATAAGACCTTACCTGTGTCCGGTCGGAATCGGATAGACTAGTCCTCCAAATGCTCTCTAGGCGTCTTTTCCGACGCTTCATCTCTCTCAGCTCCTCAGAGAACCAAGGAGCCAACTGAGATCGGCATCGGGTCAGAGGCCGCAAAGGCACGACGCGGTCCAAAGCTCCAGCGGCTGCCCTTTCCCAGGCGGCCACCAGTTCTTCAGTCGAGTCCTGTGTTAGAGTCTCAGAAAACAGCCCAAACTCCATCAGGAACCTTTCGGGATCCATCAGGCACCTGGGATGGAACCATCTGGTCGCTTCTTCTTTGGTAATATTGTACTACTAACTAGATCATACAAAACATTTGCTAGACCAATTCTCGAATACAGCTCATCTGTCTGGAACCTACACTGCATATTGGACATAAATACAACTGAGAGAGTCCAGAGATATTTTCCTCCATTCCTCTACTCACAATAAAATACCTAATGCCACCAGGCTTCAAATTTTGAGCTTAGACAACTTTATGTTTTAGGTTAATGCTCATTCTTTTACTTTATAAAACTAATAGCTTTGTTGCCTCAGTCTCTCTATTGATTTGGAGCCATAAATGAGGGTAAATAAGCGATATTAGATTGTGGATGATTGTGGATAATCATTGAAATACAAGATAGGTCTGGCATGGAAAGATTACCTGCCAAGGAAGCAAATTTGGAAATTCAACCCTTTGAATCTCTCTTGGTTGGGATTTTGATCTCACTGCCTCATGCAAAGAATGTGCCACTGCATAAACAGCATTGTAGATACTGTAGGTTTGGCCAGTCATCTGAAACTCAAACAGAGGTGAAGGCAGATCTCCCAGATTCTCTTCCCCACTACAAGTTTCATTGATTGTTGAAGATAATTCTGTATTTGAAAACGAACAATCGAACAATTGCTCCCAAACATCTTGAAGAAATTTGTCTTTGTGGGTTGAAGGTTTGATGACTTGAAGAAATTCTTTAAAGCCTTGAATGTCTCTTGAATGCACAGTAAAGGAAAGAGCCCCATGGAACATCTGGAGATCCCAACTCCTTTGACCACCCAACAGAATGAAATCAATTGGATTCATCAGGATCCAAACTTTCCTAAATGTTGCCCTCTCTTTATTTTCAGGATCACGTAGAAACATGACAGTTCTGATCCAGGCTATTGTAAATGTTTCTCCATAGACAAGAAACGTATTTGTTTTCTGATCTAATAGTTTCTCATCAATAATTGAGACTGAATTAGACAATTGGAACAAATCTTCCAAGTGGATATGTTGTGGAATTTTTTCTGTGAAAGCTAAACAGACCCCGTTCTGTGAAAGCAATGACTGTAGTTTCTGCAAAAAACATTCTTCCTTATTTTCAGAAGCAAAGAGTCCAATCCATGTCCATCCAAAATGGAGAAGAAGATGAATAAGTCCAGTGTACTGATGCTCGTCTTTTGGGACCATACAGTAAAGTGGAAATAATTTAGTAATCTGAAAGTCTTCTTGGGCAAAAGAGCCATAAGTCAACTAAAGAAACGAAAAAGAGAAATTCATGAAAATCATGGGAGAAATGTGAAGACTGCCAGTTAGAAATTTAATGAAGGTCTCCCTACATTGAACATTTGTCCAATTCTGATGAAAAAGAGAAGCAACTAAAATCCCAAAATGAAATATTTTCTCATCTGAAATATAACTAGATTGTAACCACACTCAGTTTCCTAATACAGAGTTCCAGTATGTCATCCTTTTAGAACATCTGGAAATTTGCTAAATATCTGACCTTGTGAACTCTTCTCAGCCTAAGGAAAAGATTTTTAAGAGCTAGACTTACTGGACTACCTTCTTCCCTTCTTTGTAGCAGATAAAATAAAATAATTGTACAGGAAAGACTATGCCCATGAGAATCTGGAGTAATAGAAAGGATTAATCATGTCTTCCTTTACTACAATTATTATAGAGATATATAAAGAATTCATTTACAGGAATTGGCTATTTCTAGTGGAATGAAAAGAAGGACTAGGGGAGGCATGACAGCAATAATGCAACATTTGAGGGGCTTCTACAAAGAAGAGCTAAACTTACTGGATTACCTTCTTCCCTTATTTGTAGCAGATAAAATAAAATACTTATAGATGAAAGACTATGCCCATGAGATTCTGGGTTAATCATGTCTTCATTTACCACAATTATTACAGAGATCTCCAAAAGTATCATATAGCCCCAATACTTCAACAATTTCAAGGAAAATCAGTTGAGTTTTAAATTCAGTTATTATTATCAGACCCAACCAAAACATACCAAAGCGAGTTGTGACCTATTATCGGGTGGCTTGGTGGAATCTGGAGCTGAGTTGAGGGCAGCAGTGAAAATGCAGATAGCTTTGATTTCAGGCTGAAAGGAGATCTTCCCTAAAACCATGAGACATGATAGCAGTGTTCCCATATTTGAGGGGCTCCTACAAAGACAAGGTGGTCAAACTATTTTGCAAAGCACCAGAAGACAAGACAAGAAACAATGGATGGAAACTAATCAAGGAGAGAAGTAACCTAGAACTAAGGACAAATGTCCTAACTGTAAAAACAATCAACCAATGGAACAACTTGACTTCAGAAGTTGTGGGTGCTCCATCACTGGAGGCTTTCAAAAAGAGACTAGACAGTGATTTATCGGAAATGGTATAGGGTCCCCTGCTTGAAGAGGGGGTTGAACTAGAATACCCCCAAAAACCTTCCCACTCTATTATTCTATGTTCTGTGTTCTATGTGCTAGCCAGCCTTTTCTATCCTCTTGACACAGCTCCAGATTTCACCACAGATAGTGGTCAAATCATCAGGTTACCCTCTCAAATAAGATAAAATTTGAACTATCATTTTTGATTTAAATTTAAATTTTCTAATCTACTATTGTAATAAAAGATTTAGATTTTCTTGACTGATTATTTTGAGCCAACATACTGAGTTGTGGGAACAATTGCAGAAGGGAGAGCAAAGAGAACAAAATTGAAATCTGCAGAAAGGAATGGCAAAATGCTAACTAACTCTATAGCACCAATCCTTTAACAATTGCTAAGAAAAACAGTTGAGTTTTATTCTAAACTATTTTTATCATATACCAAGCAAAATTGTAGTAAGAACAGTTGTGATCTATTGCTGGTTGGCTGTCAAAACACATGTATGATTGTAATAAAAGGTTTTGAATTCATTGGATTACCTTGAGCTAGTCTATTGAGCTGTAGGAAAAACAGATGAGGGGTGATAAAAGTGTATTTAATTGAATTCCTGGAGGAAGGTATGGCAAGCAACTAGTGTTGAGTTGGGCAATTAAGAAGGCAGAAGCAAGGTAGTGACAACAGCTCTTTAATGTAGAGTGAGACTTCAGCAAAAGTTACAGGCAAACAGCCCTCCTTATATACCCACCCAGCCGGGCAGCTGACCAATCACAAGTGACCTATTGTTGTTTAAATCTCCCGCCAAAACTATATACATAACAACTAGTATCTACTATCAATTACAAAAGATTTTTCTCTCTCACTCCATCCCAAACTACCTGTGGAATTTTGTAGATATGTACACTTTCTGCCATAAAGGATGATGTATCAGGACTTAGTCCTCCAATGATGGCCATGAGATTCTTCTGGCTATCACATTTATAGTTTGGGACAAATTCCTGGGATTTGAAAAGCAGGTCCAGAGTGGTGCGATAGGTCATCCTTGGGTTGTTGTAACTGTCATAGATGTGGAACCCAAGAGTGATGTTAGGTAAGATCTGGGAGTCCTCATTGATCTCCTTCACAGCAAAGGCCAAGGTGAGGGCATGCTGGTAGAATTTTGTTATTACACTGCAAATAATTTAAACAAAATATGTTGACAATTCTTTTATGGTGAAACCATTAATATATGAGTAATAACCACTTCTGTCTCTTTTGTAAGTGAGAAGATAAGAGTCTTTGTAGAAACACTCAATAATTTGTATAGCTTTCAACTATGTACAGTGTTTCCATGATTTGCCACAAATAAGTATAGAACAAAGTTGTGATTTTTTTTTTCAAGCTCTCACACATATTTCTATCAGCTTGGCACAAAATCGAATACAACCAGCAAGTATCACTCTTTTAATACATGTAAGTTATGCAAGGAGTGACTGCACAGACTAGATAATTTCAATTATCTTACACTCCCTAAATGTTCTCCAAAAGACTTCTTGTTAGACTTAATACAGTGAAAAGAAAATGATTATTAATATTTGTAAGTTATGGAAGGAGTGACTGCATAGACTAGATAATTATACTCCCTAAATGTTCTACAAAGGAACTTCTTGCAGAATAGTTTCATACATTTTGTGATTAAGATTTTAACACAATGAAAATGATTTGTTTTCCCATAATCTAATAAATTTGAAAGACAAGGAAACAAGTGTAACTTTATATACAAAACCATGCATTTATTCTCAAAGAGCTATTAGTCATATAAGCAATTATGGGAGATCTGGCTAAGATGAGAAAGTGAATAGAAAGAAAAAAATCCTTACTTTGGTAACTCATAAGGTGTTAGAGAAGGATGTTCTTTAAATTCTATTTCAAAAAAGTAGTGAATTATCTGAGACACCATCCCACCCACAATGAGATCACCTGGCTGGTACCACTCATGGGGAATCGGGAAAGCATCACTCGCAGGGCAGCTCAGAGTAACTGCTTTCTGCACCAAGAGCATCAGAAGGAACAACATCTTCAGGCATTTGTCATAGGGAAAATATTTGTGTCTCCTGTCCATAAGGAAGTTTGTATTTCAGTGGTTCATTTAATGATTGAGCCAAGGCTGATATCTGATAATGCTCCTAATCTGAAATCCCATCATTTTCTATTTGTGTGCAAATTTCTATACTGACTATGAGTAGGATTGAACAGATGTTCTGGAAAAGAAGAAAGGAGGGAGGAAACTTGTAGCAATGAATCTGACGGAGCCATTATTATCCCTTTGTGCCAAACTCCCTGGGGTTCATGAGTTACTATAGAACCAGATTGATACCTTAATTGTTGCTGAATTTCAATACCTTGATGCACAGTCCTTGATGTTTTGGCCTAGCTAAAAAAAAAAAAAAATGGCGATTCCTGTAGGAGATAATTATTTTGTTTTTGTGAGAGAATAAGTGATTCAACTGAAGGTTCAATGTTTTGCTCAAGTAAGCAAATGCTAATAAAAGTAATCTAAGGGACATTGGCAATTAAAAACAGCCTCAAGTGTTGAAATTCATGTTTATTCCTTACAATGGAGCAGGGTTCCCATTTTCCATAGAAAATGATTAGAATTGTTTAGTACAGAAAGTGGAAATGTTTTTTACATTTTAAAATCTGACAAATAAACCAATAATTTCTTTGGAGGTTTTATCCACATTTTCAGTCCAAGAATGTTGAAGAATGAAAAGATGAGAACATTAATGCTGATATTTGGAAAGTAGCATTAGCCATTGGTTCGAGTTTAATAATCTACCCCTCCAAATCTTTATTTATTTATTTACTTATTTTATTTGTCTTCTGATTTCTATAATTTTTACCAATAACTCAAGGCAGAGAAGATATCTAACATACCTTCCTCCTCCTATTATAGTATATGATAGATATGATATGGCATATGATATGATGTGATGTGATACGATAGATATCATAAGATAGGATAGGATAGATATGATATCAGTTTTCCAATATCTAAGGAGTTGCCACAAAGAAGAGGGGGTCAACTCAGGGGTGGGCTTCAAAAATTTTAGCAAGGAGTTCTCTGCCAGGTTGCTGGGTGGGCATGGTCATGGTGGCTGTGGCCTAGTCAGCATCCTGCACCACGACAGAGGGACCATTTCTGGCCTTCCCGAACTTCTGGTAGGCCCATTTTTCGCCCTCCCTGAGCCTCTGCGCATGCCCTGCACTTACCTGTCTCCAAAACAGGCTGCATGGGGACTACTGGGAGGGGTGGGGTGGGTGAGACAGGGCCAGCTAGGAGTGGGATTTGGGGGTTCTCTGAGTTGCACAGAAACTTAGCTAGAGGTTCTCCTGAACCCCTGCAAACCCCCAGCAGCCCACCCCTGGGTCAACCTATTCTCCAAAGCACTTGAAGGCGGGACACAAAGCAATAGATGGAAAATAATCAAGGAGAAGACCAACCTAGAACTAAGGACAAATTTCCTGACAGTGAAAATAATTAATAAGTGGGATGACCTGCCTCCAGACATTCTGACTAGTCCATCACTGGAGGTTTTTGAGGAGAGATGGGACAACCATTTGTCTGAAATGGACTAGGATTTTGTCCTTGAGCAGGAGATGGGACTATAAGACCTTCAAGGTGCCTTCCAACTCAGTTATTCTGTTATTCCTATTTTCCCCACAAGAAGCAAGAAGGTGGGTTGGGCTGAGAGAGAGAGTGATTGACTCACAGTTATCCAGTAGGTTTTCATGGTTAAGGTGAGACTTGAACTCATAACCTCCCGCTTTCTAACCTGGTGCATAAATCACTAGACCAAACTGACTCTCATATCTGAATCTGGCTCTCAAGTCAAATATTTCACTCATGAGTGAATGGAGCAATCTTTTTTTGAACAGGGAAGTCCAAAGCCACAAACAAGAGTAGGAGATATTGAACTGATCCTCAAAGAAAAGAAAAACTGTGGTTAGTGGGTGTGACTGTCATAATTTCCATGGCCCTGTTTTAGTATGTTGCGTGTTCCTCAGGGAATCCTTATCTTCATGTATGCTGTCTCACAAGGACACTTGAATGTCTTCTCTGAAGCTTTCACTGCTACCTTACAAAATTATACTATGCAACATATTTCCTGAGTGCTGGTTCCTTTATTGTTGGTTGTCCCAAAAGTGATTTTTCAAAAGGAAACTGGACTGGGCATAGAAGCTCTATAACATTCATATTTCAAAGACCCCACACCTATCCAAAAAGGATATCCCCCTGATACCATGTTAAAAATGTGATTCCCTTTTTACTATATTTATGAAGTCATTTATAAATAGAAAATATAGAAACCATGAAAATGTCCCCTAAGGACTTCCTGTGGCGCTGTGAATGCCGATGGCAGCTCCTTTTGGAGCTCCAGCCCCAAGATTTCATTAGCCGCTAGAACAGCGAAAAGCAGCTGTCTAGCGGCTCAAAACTCTCCCCTGGGGGAAAAGGGGGAGAGAAGAGCAGAAGGGTTTGGGTAGAACTCCCCTAGATCCCCAGGCTTTCTTTTTTTTTTTAAGCCTGGGGGTTGCAGGGTGAGAGCTCCCTGGAAGCCCTTCAGTGCTCCAGATCTGGGACGTATCTTCCTCAGGCAGAATGGGGCGTCGCAACCACACCAGCAGCAAAAGATTTAAGATTTAATGATTTCTTCCTGGAGATTTAAAGACCCTTTAAATCTGGATGCTGGCAGAGCAGAATCAGGAGAGCAGAACATGCAAGTATAAAAGCTTTAACTCCATTCAAAAAAGGGGGAAATTGTGCTGAAGAAAATGAAACTTATCAGTGAAAGTGTTTGTTAATGCCTGCAACATTGTTAAAGGTAGTGGATTATATAGAGAAGAAAAAGAAAAAGATTTAAAGTGGAAGTGGAATGGAAAAGACTATGGTATGGACCTTTTGTTAAAGTGTGTGGAAAATAATTGGACTTACTGATCCGATAGCTGAATAAATATAAAGTTAAAACTGAAATAATGCTGCCATTAAGGAAGGAGGATATGAGTCAGCAAATTCACAAGTTCTGACTATAAAGGTTTTGCAAGAAGTTTTAAATGATTTTACTTCTGATATACTGGATTCAGCTAAAAGGATTATTCAAGATAGTAAATTGGAGTATTACGATGATTTGCTGGCTGGAAAAGAGCAAGAAATCAAGCAGGCTAATGTGATTTTGGAGGACAAAGAAGAGGCTGACAGGATTAAGATGGAGTTTTGCACACTGCAAACAGAGGTTTTGGTGGAGGCTTCCACACAATTAACTGGAAAGTATCAAGGAGATCTATCACTGCAGATTGAAAAATATTTTGACAATTTTTGGCTTTACAGACAGAGTCAATACTTAAAGAATGAAGTGACTGATTATACTAGTAGGAAGAGCAGAGATGGGGGCTCCAAAGTGAAAGAAATAATTTTGAAAGGAGAACAAATTTCTAAGACACATCAACTACAAATCCAATTTCAAAATTTTTTGAAAATAAAAGCAGGGGGACGAGCAATACCCAAGAAGAAGTGTTAATGAAGAAGGACTGGAAAAAATACAGAAAGAAAGGAAGAATGCGAGGTTAACTTTCTGAAGGGATATTTGGAAGACTATTGATGTCTAATTAAAATGTTTAACTAAAAATGGATAGCTCTTTAAGAGTTACTGAGGTATTAAAAGGGTCAATTAAAAATTTAAGGGGTAGCTTTTTGAAAGTTTTGGAATCTATGTAATACTTTTAGGGTTATCTTTGAACAATGCTTTATTGAAACAAAAGGTTTAATTAAAGTTGGACAGCTTTTTGAAATGTATTGCAGTTTTAAAGTGGTTAACCTAAAACTTAATGCATAGTTTTGTTTTGTTTTTCAAAAGTTTGGAAATTTAGATCATGAAGAATGTAAGGAAGTATTTATAGAGATTATAGAACTTTTAAAAGGCATATATAATTAAATGTTTGTGTTTGATGTTACTGAATATTGAAGAATTTTAAAAGGGGAGTTAAAGAGTGGGAGGGACTTTTTAATTTAATAGTAAGTTAGTATATGTTAGTTTAGGTTTGTTAAATGTTATATCCTGTTTTTGCCCTGGGAAGTCGGGGGGGGGTTGAGGGGAGGGGGGTTTGAGGGGTGCTGGGGATAAAATTGTTTTATGATTTTTAATAAAATAAAAAGAATGGCAAATGTATTAATAGAGAAGTAAGAAGAAAATATAAAAGATATATTAGATGATATATTCAATGATTGATTATGCATTGTTTGTATATTTGATTATAAAAATAAAAAACTTTTGTATTATAAAAAAGAAAAGAAAAGAAAATTTCCCCTAAAAAAGTACATTTGGTGGGACAAAGAATAAGGGCCTTCTCCATGGTGGCTCCAACCCTCTGGAACCCCATCCCTTCAAAAATGATACTGGTCCCCACTTTGATACCCTTTTGACAGGCTCTGAAGGCCTGGTTTTGTCAGGGGGCCTGGGGAACTCAGAGTGGGATGGAGCCCATTAAATGGTGTATTTGAGTTTGTGTTGTCACCGGGGAGATAGCACTTTTTATTTTCATTTTTGTCTATATTGTGTTTTCTTGCTTATACGCTGCCGAGAATCACTGTGAGCATGTAGTCAACTATATAAATTTACTTTATGAATACAGTAAGTATACTACAAACATTGGACAAGATTTGATTCAATATCTCTCATCTTCTAACAAGACAATTGGATTCTGCATGTCTTGCAATCTTGGGGTGTTGAAAGAAGGAAGGTGTTTCATTAAAGAATTTTGGAGAATGATTGCAAATGTAGGATATCCCCCTGATACCGTGTTAAATACATCTTCATAAAATGCAATTCCCTTTTTACTATATATATGAAGTCATTTATAAATAGAAAATATAAAAACCATGAAAATGTCCCCAAAGAAGGTACATTTGGTGGGACAGAGAAGAAGGGCCTTCTCCGTGATGGCTCCAACTCTCTGGAATCACATTCCTTCAAAAATGAGACTGGCCCCCACTTGGACACGCTTACGTCAGGCCCTGAGGGCCTAGTTATGCCATTAGGCCTAGGGAACCTAAAGTGAGATGGAGTCCATTTAATGGCTTATTTGACTGTGTGTTGTTGCCAGAGGGGAATATAGTTTTTTTCCATTATTTTCTATATTGTGTTTTATTGCTTGTAAACTGACTAGAGTCTCTGTGAGAAAGTCGGCGGCTATATAAGTTTTCTACGTAAATAAATAAGGGAACTGCAAACGTTGGACATGATTTGATTCAATATCTCTAATCTTCTAACATGAGAGCTGGATTCTCAATGTCTTGCTATCTTGGGGTGTTGAAAGACAGAAGGTGTTTAATTAAAGAATCTTGGAGAATGATTGCAAATGCAGCAGCATTTCTTTTGCAATTGGCAATTATAATAAATCTTAGTTGTCAGGATAATCCTCCATCAATCCTCTGTTGTCAGAATTAAGGACTTCTATATGTCTCCTATGGATAGCAACCAATCCTTCTCGGTTTCTTTGTGAGCAATTTTCTCAAAGCCAGAAATATTACACCAAGTGTTAATTCCTCTTTATCAGTTGCTCCCTGTGGTTGAGGTCAGGTCTTAAAACAATGATGTAAATCTTTGGCAAGAATATACATCCCAGTAATGCAGCGCTGGAGGATAAGATGGAGAAGACCTCCACAGCTACCATGGCTTTGCCTTTTGTGCTCAGATAGGCTGGAAAGAAGGAGATCCACACACTGCAAAAGGCCAACATGCTGAAAGTGATGAACTTGGCTTCATTGAAGCTGTCAGGTAATTTACGGGCAAGAAAAGCCACAATAAAGCTGGCAATGGCCAAGAAACCCATGTAGCCCAAGACACAGTAGAAGAAGAAAGCTGACCCCTCATTGCACTGTAGAATTATTTCTTGGTGCACTGAGTGCTTGTCCAACTCAGGGAATGGGGGAAATATTGACAACCAAATTATACAAATACATATTTGTAAGAGGGAGCATGAAAGGACAATAGCAAAGGCCAATCTTTTCCCCACCCACTTCCTCATCTGAGATCCTGGTTTAGTAGCCATGAAAGCCACAACCACGGTGATGGTTTTGGCCAGGACACTAGAAATGGCCACTGAGAAAGTGATGCCAAAAGTTGGTTGTCGGAGAAGGCAGGTCACTTTGCCAGGTTGACTGAGGAAGAGCAAAGAGGAGAGAAAACAGAGCAGAAGAGAGACAAGGAGGGTGTAGGTGAGGGACCGATTGTTGGCTTTGACAATGGGAGTATCCCTGTGCTTAATAAAAGTTCCAAGTACCCAAGAAGTCAAGAAGAAGAAACAAAGAACTGCTGAGGATAAACCAATTCCTAAGGTTTCTTCAACAGTTAGAAAGACCAACAATTTCAAGATACAGCCTCTCTTTTCTTTATTTGGATAATGATCTTCTGAACATTCAAAACAGTCATCCATATCTGAAAGCAAAGTCAAGGCAAATGTTTATGCATTCCATATTTCTGAAAAATTTTCAAATTTATTAAAATTTAGAGCATTTTGACTTATCCTATTTTTCCAAACACAAAGAAGAAATCTGACGGGTGGGGGGGATATAAGAGTTTAGCTCTTATGGGAAAACTTTACATTCAGAACAACAGAATGTGATTCACAAGTATAGAAATGAATATTCACCTTGAAGAACTGACAAAACTATTTGCTACACAAAAGCAGTGTATTATAGTTTGCTTTAAGTCTATCCAATGAAAACTTGCTGGAATGTCTAACTTACCCTTTTCATTTGAAATCTTCCCTTCTGGGCAAGGAACACAGTTGTAGCAACAGAACTGCTCTCCTTCAACCCCTCTCTTCCAGTATCCAGGGGAGCAATGGTCATTACACTGAGAAAATGGAATAACCTGGTGATAAGCATAAAAGATTTTGTAAAGGGAAATTTTTAAGCAGTTTATAATGTTCTCTTTTATGGTAGCGGGAAGAATATTTGAATTTCTCAAGGGTTTGTCCAGGTGTATTGTAAGGTAAAAGTTTCCCTCTGCAGTCATGTCCAACTCTAGGGCACAGTGCTCATCTCCATTTCTTGGCCAAGGCATCCAGCATTCTCTGAAGACATTTTCCATGGTCATGTAGCCAGCATGGCAATATGCCAAAGACACAAGGAACATTGTTACCTTCCCTCCAAAGTGGTACCTATGAATCTACTCTCATTACCATGCTTTGGAATTCCTAGATGGGAAGGAGGTGAGGCAGGAATGGGAGCTCACCCTATTGCATGAAACACAGGTCTCAAATCTTTCATCTTTCCATCTGACAAGCTCAGTGTCTTTAACGACTGAGCCATCACATATTTATATGTGATCCATTAAACTGTTGACATTATAAGGATGTGCAAAGGGCTTGTTTGGAGAATGGCAGAGTAAATAAAGAAATACATCTGACTACAATATTATGGGAACACTATCTTATGATTTCAAATGGAAATGCAACCCAAATGTGAATACCTATCTTTTAAATTGTAATGTCATTTTGTCAATTTGATGAAAGCTTGATCATTGACAATATTTCTACAGATTATACCATTTCAAAA
The DNA here is from genome assembly GCA_022577455.1 of Arizona elegans. Classification (NCBI taxonomy): domain Eukaryota; kingdom Metazoa; phylum Chordata; class Lepidosauria; order Squamata; family Colubridae; genus Arizona; species Arizona elegans. Next base: position 63,671 of record JAKOOJ010000076.1, on the reverse strand, counting down.
ATCACAAATTAGATTCCTAAAGAGACGGTGTTCAATATTGGATCATAATGGATCAAGGAAGAGTTGATTAAATGAGTCCACACCTGGTTAAAAGCTGTGTGCCACACAATTATTTCTTCATCAATGATTAATTCCTTCGCGTTGGGAATATGAGGATCCATCATTCCAACTCTAATTCTCTGAAAGGATCTGTTTGGAAAAGTGATCAAGTTGGTGATGTCGAATCCACCTGTTGCTTCCCCTTTCTGATTCAGGAACACTCTCTCCCCAGCTGAATTGTTAAAAGAAATGCCTTGAAGAAATGAATGGAGCTAATTGAAAGAGAATGAAAGAGAGGGAGGGAGGGAGGGAGAGTTAGTTGGAAGGATAACAATGAAAAAATGGCCAGTATATTTAACTTTCACTTCCCATTGCTCTAACAACCCTTAGAATATAGATAATCTATATTTTAGAGAAAGACACTGTTCTAATATTAATTTAATATTCCTTCTAGGGGGAAAATGAAAACAGTAGTTAATAAATCAAAATCAAAACAAGGTATTGACATTATACAACTTGATTCAGATATGATTTATATTCACTATTTAAAAAACTAGACAATCAAATGTGGACCATATCTAATTGCATCCTATATTTTTTGTTCTCTGTTAGTAGAAACGTATTTAACATCATGAGTCCTAACAAATTTCCTTTAGCCAGATTTTATCATCTGAGACTCAATTCTTTTGAGAAAGAGAGAGAGAGAGAGAGAGAGAGAGAGAGAGAGAGAGAGAGAGAGAGAGAGAGAATGAGAGAGAGCAAGGGAAGGAGGGAGGGAGAGGGAGAGGGAGAGAGAGAATGAGAGAGAGAGGGAATGAGAGAGGGAGGGAGGGAGGGATTCTTTCAAATAGAGTTGTTTTAAAGGGTGGACGCAAGAGCTGAAAAAGAGTGACATTTGGTCCATTCTTCTTGAACATTGAGAGAGAGAGAGCTCTGCATCAGTGGTGGGTTGTTACCGGTTTGCACCGGTTTGCGAGAACCGTTAGCAAAAATTGGGCCAAGGTCGCAGAACCGGTAGAAATGGCTGGCTGGCTACACCCCCGAATCGGTCGCCCGGTCATCCGGTCGCTCGTCCCAGCCACCATGTTTGTCACCGCCATGTTCTTTGGGCAGGCACATCCCATTACCTTGCAAATCGAATGGGATGTGCCTGTGCGAAGAACATGTCAACAATGGCAGCAGCTTTTTCTGCTGGTACTTTTTGGAGGCTGGGCTAGGAATCTCAAATACTAATGAGAATGAACATTGTTCTTAGGACCAGAACACTGGCTTAGGACCCAGTTATTTACGAGACCACCTTCTGCCTCCAATAACCTCCCACCGGCCAACACGCTCCCACAGAGAGGGTCTCCTCAGGGTGCCGTCTGTCAGGCAATGTCGGCTGGTGACCCCCCGGGGGAGAGCCTTCTCTGTGGGGGCACCCGCCATCTGGAATAAGCTACCCCCAGGGATACGACTAATCCCGGACCTCCGGACCTTCCGCCGGGCCCTGAAGACTTTTTTATTTCAGCAAGCCGGGCTGGGTTAAAAATTTTTAATTGGGTGAATTTTATGGGTAACGGGGTTTTAAATTGGAGAAGCCTAAGATAATTTAATTTTGTTTTAACGTATTTTAATATTTGTATTGTGTGTTTTTAATTCTGGCTGTTCACCGCCCCGAGTCCTTCGGGAGAGGGGGCGGTATAAAAATTTAATAAATAATAATAATAATAATAATAATTGTGTTGTAGCCAGTGGTAGATCAGCCTTCTGCAAACTCCGTCTCTCGAGGAGCCCAGCTGCTCGCCAATCGCCAAGTCGCCTGGACTCCCAGTGATGGGATGGGCTACTTCAGGCACTTAGTTTGTCTGCCTGTTTAGTAACTCCAGCCAGCAGCTACCACACAGATGTTCATTCCTGGCCATATTTGACATTCCTAGCTGCAGTTTACTCATGAGCACTATTGGCTGGGAGAGTTAGGGAGAAAGGCCAATGCTGCTCACAAGTAAACTGCAAATTAGAGGCAGCCAGCAGATAACTGGCTTGCTTGCTTGGCTGCTTGCCACCCAGAGCTCACAGGTAGCGAACAAAACCTCTGTGCATCAAGGATGCCAAGCAGCAGCAGGAAGAGCACGGACCTCCTGAAATGCAGGAAGCAGTTGCCAGCGATGCCTTCAGGCAAAGATGAGAGTGGGGAGGCTCAATCCCCTTTAGGAGATGCGAAACACTCACTGTCCCTCTGACACCCGACAAGCCTCCTCCCACCACGTTCCTCTTCCTCCTAAGCAGATGCGCTCACGAGGAACAGGAGGTATTTTTGTGGCATTACCCCCATCTGGTCTTCAGTATGTGGCTCATTGGCCTCCGAACGTCAGATTCCCACCAGCTAGCACCAGTTCCCCCCACCCTGAGAGAGAGAGTTCCCCCCCAGAGAGAGAGTGGGGGGAAGAGACATACAGAGAGAAAGAGGGGGGAAAGAGAGAGACAGACATACAGAAAGTGGGGAAAGAGAGAGACCCAACACAAAGAGAGAGGGTGGGGGAAGAGAGAGACAGACACACAGAGAGACAGAGAGGGGAAAAGAGAGAGACAAGAAACACACACACACACATGGGGGAAAGAGAGAGACAGACACAGAAAGAGGGGGAAAGAGACAGATAGACACACAGAGAGAGGGGGAAGAGAGAGAGAGACACAGAGAGAGGGGGAAGAGAGAGACAGACACAGAGAAAGGGGGAAGAGAGAGAGAGAGAGACAGAGAGAGGGGGAAAGAGAGAGAGAGAAGACACACAGAGAGAAGGGGAAAGAGAGAGTCAGCACAGAGAGAGAGTGGGAAGAGAGAAACAGACACAGAGAGAGTGGGAAGAGAGAGACAGACGTACAGAGAGGGGGAAAAGAGAGAGGGAAGACACACAGAGAGAAGAGGGAAGAGAGAGACAGACACAGAGAGGGGGAAAAAGAGAGACAGACACACACAGAGAGGGGAGAGGCAAGACACAGAGAAAGGGGGGACAGAAAGAGATGAGACAGAGAGAGAGATGAGAGAGATGAGAAAGAGAGAGAGAAAGAGAGAAAGAAAAAGAAAGAGATGAGAGAGAAATGAGAAAAAGAGAGAAGATGAGAGAGAGGGAGAAGGAATTGTTGGAAATGGGCAAAAAACATAGAAAACCTCAGTTACATGACTGTGTGGGATGTTGTAACTGGTCATAAGTGTGTGTGTGTGTGTGTGTGTGTGTGTGCGCGCACGGCTGTCAAAACTCCAAAAACAGATCAAGGGACCTCTGAGGAGGTCAGTCATAAATTAGAACATTTACTAAGCAACTGGCCATTAAGGGAGGACCACTTGTATTTGGTTTGCCTTAAGGGTTCAGAGCTGTATGGAATCTGATTTCCTTTGACCCTTTGGGGGATTGCAAAAGGTCCGGATGGGGGAATCCTCATAGGGGGAACTAGGATTGTGACCAATCAATCATATTAGATCAGATCAAAAGCAACTGTGTTCTCTTCACTGATGATGTAAAACTATTCAACATCACTGACAATGCTGCTACCCTTCAAAAAGACCTTGACTACAACCTAAAAATAGCCCGATTTGTTGGAAATGCAAAAAAGATACAAGGGACTTTCTATCATTTATGGTGGACTTGCCCAGCAGCAAAGAAATTTTGGTCTAACATCAAAAAATGGTTGGAACAAATAACAGAAACACAGATTGAAAAAGAACCAGAAACATTTTTATTAGGAATCTTTAACAAATCATACCCTAAAGATATCAAATATCTCATAATTCACATATTAACTGCTGCAAGAATAACCTACGTAAAAAATTGGAAGCAAGAAAAAACACCAAGTGAAACAGATGTAATAGAAAAAAATTTAGCTGAAATGGATAGGTTAACCAAAGAATTACAAGAAACAGAAGAATCAGATTATTACAAAATATGGAATAATTGGTATAATTGGTTAAAAATAAGAAATATACAAAAAAATATAGGGGGAAATATTACCAATTTAAATATATATATAAAAAATGTTATTAGATTAAGGAGAGGTGAAGGAATATATTATAAATAGAATTGTAGAATGTCACTTTGAAAAAATGCTTAAGAAGAAATTATAATCTTTTTGTGTATATGTTGTGTAAATGTTTGTTGTGTATATGTTATGTTTGTCTTTTTTAATATTTATACTCAATAAAAAATATTTTTTTTTAAAAAAAGACCTTGACTATGTGTTAGAATGGTCAAATAAGTGGCAACTGAAAATCTCAACCAACAAATGCTCTGTCTTATACATCGGCAAAAAAAATCAGAATATAAAATACAAGCTGGATAGACACGACCTTGTAGACGACCTTCATTTTGTTAAGGACCTTGGAGTACTCATCTCTAAAAATCTAAGTGCCAGAGTCCACTGTAACATTGTAACACTGTAACATTGCCAAAACGGTGTTAAGAGTTGTTAACCTAATCTTGTGTAGCTTCTTCTTTGGTAATATTGTACTACTAACTAGATCATACAAAACATTTGCTAGACCAATTCTCGAATACAGCTCATCTGTCTGGAACCTACACTGCGTATTGGATATAAATACAATTGAGAGAGTCCAGAAATATTTTACTCCATTCCTCTACTCGCAAAAAAATACCTAATGCCACCAGGCTTCAAATTTTGGGCTTAGACAACTTTATGTTTTAGGCTTATGTTTATCCTCTTACTTTATAAAACTAATAGCTTTCTTGCCTCAGTCTCTCTATTGAGTTGTGGCCATAAATGAGGGTAAATAAGCTATATTAGATTTTGGATGATTGTGGATCATCATTAAAATACAAGATAGGTGTGGCATGGAAAGATTACCTGCCAAGGAAGCAGATTTGGAAATTCAACCCTTTGAACCTCTCTTGGTTGGGATTTTGATCTCACTGCCTTATGCAAAGAATGTGCCACTGCATAAACAGCATTGTAGATACTGTAGCTTTCTCCAGTCATCTGAAACTCAAACAGAGGTGTAGGTAGATTCTCCAAAATCTCTTCCCCACTACAAGTTTCAGTGATTGTTGAAGATAATTCTGTATTTGAAATGGAACAATCGAACAATTGCTCCCAAACCTCTTGGAGAAATGCATCTTTGTCAGTTGAAGGTTTGATGACTTGAAGAAATTCTTTAAAGCCTTGAATATCTCTTGTATGGACAGTGAAGGAAAGAGCCCCATGGAACATCTGGAGATCCCAACTCCTTTGATTTCCCAGGAGAATGAAATCAATAGGATTCATCAGGATCCAAACCTTCCTAAATGTTGCACTCTCTTTATTTTCAGGATCACGGAGAAACATGATAGTTCTGAGCCACACTATTGTGATGGATTCTCCATGGAGAAGAAAAACATTCACTTTTTGATCTTTCAGTTTATCAAAAATAATTGAGATTGATTTAGACAATTCGGGCATGTCTTCCAAGTCGAGATATTGTGGAATTTTTTGTGTGAAAGATAAACAGACCCCATTCTGTGAAAGCAATGGCTGCACTTTCTGAAAAAAACGTTCTTCCTTATTTTCAAAAGCAAAGACTCCAATCCATGTCCATCCAAAATGGAGAAGAAGTTCAATAAGTCCAGTGTACTGATGCTCCTCTTTTGGGACTGTGTAATAAAGTGGAAATAACTCATTAATTTGAAAGTCTTCTTGGGCAAAGGAACCATAAGTCAACTAAAGAAATGAAAAAGAGAAATACCGTTATTCATGAAAATCATGGGAAAAATATGAAGACTGCTTGTTAGAAACTTAATAATGAACATTTGTCCAATTCTATGTAGATTATGATAATTCTGATGAAAAAGAGAAGCAAATAAAACCCCATGATGAAATATTTTCTTATCTGAAATTTAACTAGATTACAACCACACTCCGTTTTCTAATACAGAGTTCCAGTAGGTTCATCGCCTTAGAACATCTGGAAACTTGATAAATATCTGAGCTTGTGAACTCTTCTCAGCCTAAGGAAAGGATTCTGAAGAGCTAGACTTAATGGATTACCTTCTTGCCTTATTTGTAACAGATTAAAAAAAAATACTTATATAAGGAAGACTATGCCCATGAGATTCCGGAGGAATAGGGGCATTTGGCAGAAATGGCGAAAATTTCATCATATCTTAAAGACCATTCAAATGAAAGATATATATCGGAATGGAGAAGATGGATTACATACAGAAGAAGTATCCGAATAAGATTCATATTGCATATGAATGAAGTAACTTTGAGTAGTTTATGTTTGTTTTATGAATTATAAGGAGTTAAGGATCTAGGGAGAATATGAAATGTAACAAATTGTTAGCATATTCTAGCTTTTGATTTGTGAATGCTATACCCTGTGCTTGTTCTGGGAAGTCTAGGGAGGGGGGTGGGGGGGGAAGGAGGGAAAGGGGTGGTGGGAAAGGGGAGGGAGGGGTTGAGGGGGGAAGGGTGGGGGTAAAAATGTTTATACTTTCTATAAAACTTTTTAATAAAAAAAACAGTTGCGTTTTACATTAAACTACTTTTATCATATACCAAGCAAATTTAAGAAACTAGAGCTGTGACCTATTGCGAGTTGGCTGTTATAACACATGTATGATTGTTATAAAAGATTTTGATTTCATTGGATTGCCTTGAGCCAGTCTATTGAGTTGTGGGAAAAACAGATGAGGAGTAATAAAAAGTGTATTTAATTGAATTCCTGGAGAAAGGTATTGCAAGCAACTAGTATCTACTATCAATAACAAAATCATTTTCTCTCTTACTCCAACCCAAACTACCTGTGGAATTTTGTAGACATGTACACTTTCTGCCATAAAGGATGATGTATCAGGACTTAGTCCCCCAATGATGGCCATGAGATTCTTCTGGCTATCACATTTGTAATTAGGGAGAAATTGCTGTGATTTGAAAAGCAGGTCCAGGGTGGTGCGATAGGTCATCCTTGCATTGTAGTAACTGTCACAGATGTGGAACCCGAGAGTGATGTTAGGTAAGATCTGGTGGTCCTCATTGATCTCCTTCACTGCAAAGGCCAAGGCGAGGGCATGTTGATAGAATTTGGTTATTACACTGCAAATAGGTTAAACACCCCCATTGAACAAAATAAGTTGAAAATTCTTTTATGGTGAAAGCATTGATATATCAGTAACAACCACGTCTGTCTCTGTTGTAAGTGAGAAGATGAGAGTCTTTGTAAAACCCTCAATAATTTGTGTACTTTTCAACCACATACAGCATTTCCATGATTTGCAATAAATATGTATAGAACAAAGTTGTGATTATTTTGTTCAAGCTACGACATGTATTTCTATCAGTTTGGCGCAAAATCGAATTCAGCTAGCAAGTATCACTCTTTTAATCTATGTAAGTTATGCAAGGAGTGACTGCATAGACTAGATAATGATACTCCCTAAATCTTCTCCAAAAGACTTCCTGCAGAATAGTTTCAGACATTTCATGATTAAGATTTTAATACAATGAAAATGATTTGTTTTCCCAGAATCAGATAATTTTGAAAGACAAGGAAGCAAGAGTAAGTTAATATATTAAAAAAAAACCCCATGCATTTATTCTCAAAGAACTATTAGTTATGTAAGCTATTTTGGGAGTCTGGCTAAGTTTAGAAAATGAATGGAAAGAAAAAGAAATCCTTACAGTGGTAAATCATAATATTTTAGAGGTGGCTGCTTTTTAAATTCAATTACAAAAAAGTTGTGAATTATCTGAGACACCATCCCACCCACGATGAAGTCACCAGGCTGGTACCATTCATGGGGAATTGGGAAAGCATCAGTCGCAGGGCAGCTCAAAGTAACTACTTTCTGCACCAAGAGCATCAGAAGAAACAACATCTTCAGGCATTTGTCATAGGGAAAATATTTGTGTCTCCTGTCCATAAGGAAGTTTGCATTTCAGTGTTTCATTCAATGATTGAGCCAAGGTTGATATCTGACAATGCACCTAATCAGAAATCCCATCAATTTCTATTTGAAGTTCCATATGTGTGCAAATTTTATACTACCTATCACTAGGATTGAACAGATGTCCTGGAAAAGAAGAAAGGAGGGAGGAAACCTGTAGCAATGAATCTGACGTAGCCATTATTATCCCTTTGTGCCAAACTCCCTGGGGTTCAAGAGTTACTTTATAACCAGATTGATCCCTTAATTGTTGCTGAACTTAAATACCTCGATGCACAATCCTTGATGTTTTGGCCTAGCTAAAAAAAAAAATACTGCGATTCCTGCAGGAGATAATTATTTTGTTTTTGGTGAGGCAATAAGTGGTTCCAGTGATGGTTCAATTTTGTTTTTCAAATGAGCAAATGGTAATAAAAATAATCTATGGGACATTGGCAATTAAAGTAAAGCCTCAAGTATTGAAATTCATGTTCATTCCTTACAATGGAACAGGGTTTCCATTTTCCATATAAAACGAATATATTTGTTTAGTAGAGAAGAGGAAATTTGTCAGGCCTCTTAAGGTCTGACAAATAAGACAATAATTTCTCTGGAGGTTTTGTCCAAATTTTCAGTCAAAGAATGTTGAAGCATGATACGATAATAACATTAATACTGTTGGAAGAAATGTCCAACTGGGTGCAGTTCCAAGTGGGGAAAAAGACACTGGAAACATGGAGGCTGATTGGAAAGATGGTTTATTGATGTACAGGACCACATGGGTTTGAGGTCCTGGGCAGCTGACCCCATGGAGTTGAGAATGGGAGTTATTTATTACCCTCTCTGGGATTTGAACTTGAGCTTCCTGTTCCTGTGCAAGAGCATGTATTCTATTGGTTGTTGTAGGGATCATGGCTACATGTAGGGGTGTTGATGGAATGAAGGGGCTTGTTGGGCAATTCCTGTCCTGGCTGAGAGCTAATGCTACCTGTGTTCAGAATATCCTGTCTTGAATGGATTACCAAATCTGCATTTTTAAAAGTTGGCCCCTTAGTTTCTTCTTGGGGCTCTGAGTTTCTGCCTTGACAGTGTGCAAAAATCCAGGACACGTGAGATCATCATCAGTTAAAACCATTCTGTGTCAAGTATTTAAAAGAATCAAAAGTTATAAAGCTAAAGCAGGAAAAGATCAAATCAAGTCAAGTCAGTCTTTATGATGCTTATTGGCCTGCATATGCTTCTAGTAAAGGATGAGATGGAAGGAATTTCCCTTCACTAATTCTTTTTGTATTATTAAAAGAATAGGTTACAGTGGAAATAGGTAGATGAATGGAGAGTGAGCATGATTAAAACAACAGCATAGAAACTCGATAACATTCACATTTCAATGATCCCACACCTATCCAAAAAGGATATCCCCCTGATACTGTGTGGAGTACATGTTCATAAAATGTAATTCCCTTTTTACTACATTTATGAAGTCATTTATGAATAGAAAATACAAAAACCATAAAAAAGGCATGGTCCCATTCCCTAAGGAGGTACATTTGGCGGGACACAGAAGAAGCACCTTCTCCATGGTGGCTTCCACCCTCTGGAACATCGTCCATTCAGACATTAGACTGTCCCCCCCACATTGACACTCTTCTGTAAATCCCTGAAGGCCTGGTTTTGCCAGCTGGCCTAGGGAACCCAGAATGGGATGGAGCCCATCAAGAGGCTTATTTGTCTGTGCCAAAGATGCTTTTTCAGGAGGCAACTGGAGTTTCTTGTGTGTGTGTGTTTTTTTTTTTTTTAAGATCTTTTGCTTCTCATTTAAAAAGCTTCTTCAGCTTTGACAGGATAGTGGGGAATAGAAGGATTTATATTCCTCGCAGACAGCTGGTCATTTGCATCCTTTTAGAGGGTTGTTAAAGTACTTGGAGGTTTATCTGTGTCCTCAAGGTCACCTGAGTATGTTAGAAAGGGAGGATCTAACCCAATAACTCTTGATACAAAGTAGTAATTGTTGCAGTTTATTTATTTGCAGTTTAAAATATATCACAGGTTCAAGTATGCAATAGTAACTGACCTATGTCCTTTCTCCTCAGGTATATATCTGGAACTGCCTGGTGCCCATGTGGATGGTCCTTTTGTACCCAGGGGGAGGAGTCAAGGTAAGGTGGGATTGTGGGAGTTATGGGTTGTGTAGTAGAGTTAACCCTTGATGGACCATGGAGTAGTGGGTACATATATAGGTTAGACATTTTATGTGACAAAACCCCCTCTAAATGTCTGATATACATATGATTTACATATAAACACATCATTTTGACATAAGGTATGAGTGTTGTTTTTGTTGTAATGGCTTGGTGAGTATGTCTGCTGTTTGCTCCTCGGTGTTGCAATGTATGGCTCTGATGAAACCGTTCTCTGAGAGTTGCCTGACATGTTTGCATTTTATATCAATGTGGCGTGACCAACTGCGTTGGCTTTTGATATTTCGATGGCCACTTTGTTGTCCTCATGGATTACTATAGGGTACAATGGTTCTGTCCAAATATCATTGAGTAGGTCATCAAACCAGGTTAGGTTATTAGCGGCCTTGGACATACAGACAAACTCTGCCTCGGTGGTGGATGTGGCTACTAGTTTTTGTTTACCTGTATACCAGTGTATGGGGCTGTTGTTAAGGAAGAAGATGTAGCCAGAAGTGCTCTTCCGGCTTTTAATGTCCCCTGCCCAATCAGCATCAGCGTAGCACGATAGTTTTGGTTCCTTGGATATGTCGGGTTCAAGGCATAAATGGGCATCAGCACTGTACTTTAAATATCTGAGTATCTTCTTGATGGATTCCCAGTGGTAGACGATGGGTTGGCTGACATATCTGGACAGTAAGTTGACTGCTAATGCAATATCGGGCCTTGTCCAATTGGCTTTGTAAAGTAGTGATCCTATGGTAGATCTGTATAATTTGTTATCTGTGAATGGCTCTGCTTCATTATACATATTCTTTAGGAAGTCCGGTTGTATGGGGATTTCGCTGGGTTTGGCTTCTGACATGTTACATTTGTGTAATAGCTCTATGATTTTCTCCTTTTGGGAGAGTCTGAAACCCTTGTCTGTTTTGATTATGTGAACCCCTAAGTACTTATCCACTGTTCCCAATTGTTTTAGTGAGAAATGCTTCCTTAATTCAGCAGCAAAACTATCATACCTGGATTTCTGCTTCCCTATGTATAATATATTGTTTACATAAACAAGGACACTCTCGATTGACCCTTCTTCCCTTTTTGTGAAAAAACATTTGTTTGCTGAGGTGGCTGTGAACACCATTGATTTAAGGGCCCTGGCTAGGCAGTCATACCATCTTTTGCCCGACTGCCTGAGAAAGTATAGACTTTTGTTCAGGAGCCAAATGCTACCTTTCCCATCATCAATTCCGGGTGGGGCCTTGACATAAATTTTCTTGTCTAAGTTGGCATACAGGTATGCTGTCTGTACATCAAACTGATATACCCCTAGCTATGTCTAGGGCGCTCTTGACACTCTCGGCCCTGACTGTGGGGGAGTATGTGTCTGTGTAGTCCTCTGGGTATTTTTGAGCAAAACCTTGGGCAACCAGTCTTGCTTTGTACAATACCTTATTATCTTCCAATGGTTTAATCTTGAATACCCATTTAGTCCCAATTGGTTTTTTATCATCCGGCGCTTTGGCTGGCGTGTACACTTGTAGGTCTTTGAGGCTCTTCATCTCCCTTTCCATGGCCTGCTCGCACTTCTCTTTTTCTTCTTGAGGGAGCTTGAGTATTTCATTGTATGAGCTGGGGGTGATGTTGCTCATCTGTATCGAGATGACGTAGTCCTCGAATCTCTTTGGTTTCTTATTTCTGTTTGCCCTGATTGCCCTGTCCGGTGGTGCGTCTGTCTCATGTAGGCATTCAGCTTCTTTGTCTGTGAGTTTGTCGAAGCTTAATGTGGGATGTGCTTCCTTCCATTCTTCAATCTTGAGTCCTTGGTATTTGAGTCTGAGAGCCTTAGTATCATCAACTTTGTCTGTGCCCTGGTCCCTTTCCTTCTGTTCGTATCTGGATATGTCTCCCCCAAGGAAGATGTCGTTGGAGTGCAGTTTAGACCAGTTGGAGTGTTCATGAAAATCTGCTGATCTTGACACCACAAATTTGTTGTTGCTGTCTATGAATCTGAAGCCTTTCATTCCTGGCTCATCCCCATGAACCTTAGTCTTTTGGAGACCTTGTCTCCTTTTCTCCTTAACTGTTTGGGTATATGTACGTCTGCTGCAACGCCAAACATGTGAAGGTGTGCCAGGTTGGGCTGTGCATTATCTCATACGGTGTCTTATCAATTACGCTGGACCATAACCTGTTTAATGTATAATTTGAGTAATGGAGGGATTCTGACCAGAAGGCTTGGCCCATCCATACATCTTCCAGAACACATCCCATCATGGTTTGTAGGATGCCATTTTTGCGTTCTCCCACGCCGTTTCGGAAGGCCAAAAAAGGGGAGGAGGTGAAATGCAGTATGCCGCATTCCTTCAACCATTTGGAAAAGTCCCTAGACAAGAACTCGGAACCAAGGTCTGTCATTATCTGTTTGATCTTGGTGTTATATTGAACCTCCACCCTCTTACAGAACTCCTTGAATCTCTGGAATGCTTCATTTTTGTGTTTAAGTGTGTATACAAAGCCGTACCGGCTAAAATTGTCCACTATGGTTAAGAAAAACCTCTCTCTGTATCTAATAGATGGTCTCAGTGGCCCTACCAGGTCCATGTGTATTAATTGGAAGGTGGAGTTAGTAGTCTGCCCTGATTTCCTTGGCCTCGGCCTAGGTTTGATTTTTGAGCATTTACAGACAGAACACTCAAGGTAATTTTCACAACTCTTTACTTTCAGTCCCTCAGTAAATTCAAACATCTTTTTGACAACTGGGAAACTAATGTGGCCTAGTCTCCTATGTAGGAGGTGAGCACAGTTATCATGGACCGGTTTCCCTAGGGAAATCGTGGCACGTATGGATGACTTAGAGCTGGTGGTCTTCTGGCTGACCCCCTCTGTTTCTCTGTCCTCCCTTCCCTCACTGGCAATGTTTGTGTTTACACACTGTTGGTCACCCTTGTTTGGTGAAGTATGGTAGGCCATCACGTATAGTTACTCCCCCAACATTTTCTCCATTGCAGGACATGTGTATGCTGCCTTCTCTGAATACCACCTCAATGTTGGTGTCACAGCTTAACTTTATGGTAGCCAGTACGTTGTATGGTATATCAGGTACGAAAAGTACCCCCTCTATTTCTCCTATCCCTGGGATTTGTATGTTTCCTTTCCCAATCACTCTGACGCTGTTCTGGTTGGCTACCTTTATTTCAAAATTCACCTCAGTGAAAGTGGTGAATAATTTATAATTGTATGTGGTGTGATTGGTGGCCCCTGAGTCTATGAGTCAAACATTCCTCTTGTCTTCCTGACTGAGAGTTGGTTCCCCGTGCCTAAAGCCATAGACAGATCCTGTGTTACACTCCCGGGAGCTGTCCCTGTGCTCTCTACCTCGTCTGGGGTTGGGAGACCACCCACACCCTCATTCCTGTGTGGGTCTGTGGTCTGGAGATTGCCCCCTTTGGTACCTTTGTCCGGGTTCAGGCCTTCCCCTGCGCTCATTATAACCCCTGTCCCTAGTATTTCTGGGACAGTCCCTCTTAAATGGTTCCTGGAACCACATGAGAAGCATTCAGGGATGCAGTTTATTCTGTCCTGGAACTCGACCCTCTTTATGGGTCTGTAGTCTTTTCTGGACAGGTGGCGGTCCTTTCTTAAACTGTCTTCCGCAATCAATTTGTTGGTGAGACTATCTAAAGACATGTATCCTATACTCAAGCTGTCTAGCTGTGTGACAAAGTTATCCCAGCTGGGGTCTAGTGAATTTATAATTATGCTCATCATGCTTTCCTCCATGATGGCCTTACCCCTCTGCAGTAATTCAGCCCTGGTGGCATTGAGTTTTAATAAATGCTCACTCATGGACACCCCTGGCCTGAGCCTGGCTGAGTGAAAATCCCTCGATATTCTCGTGGTGGTGGCCCTGCTTCTACTGTAGAATAAGCCATAGAGTTTCTGCATAACCTCATACACAGTCAAGTAGTTACCTATGCTGGGATACATGGTGGGTGATATACTCACTAACAACAGACAAAACGCTTTGCGGTGCATACAAACAATCTCAAAAGACCATGGTTTATTAGGTGGCTTAGAAATTAGAAATAGTACATTCTCCCTCATAAATACTATTTGGAGTTGTTGGCTCCACTCCAAGAGATTTTTCCCATCTAATTGGAGCTTGGGAAAGCCATTGGGTAAAGCCCCAGAATTGTGAGAACTGCTACTTACAAAAGGCAGTTGTCCATGGTCCTGGATATGAGGGAACTCACAGTAGGGGATTGGTATACAGGCTGACAGGTTAAAAAAGCAAGCGTCTATTTTTTTCCCTCCATTTTCAACAGGGGCGAACTGGACATGTGTGAAGCTTATTCTGTGCTGGGATCTGTCAGGTGAGGAGCTCGCGGCCGCGACTCCTGAAGTTAGGCCCAGACCTGCCAGGTGAAGGTCAGACTCACCCCTGGGGGCCCGGAGCTGGGCAGTGGAAGTCTGGAACTGGTTCTTGGCCACGGAATTGTCATCGGTCATCGTCGGGAGGCCCGGAAGACTTGTGTTCGCTGGATGGGGCCTCCAGAAGATAGGCTGGTCGGTGGTCGCGACGAACGGCTCCAGTCGGCAGATGCTGGTTGCGGAGTGGGCCGAGAAGCTCGGCAGAGGTCTTGGTGCCGGTGAGTAGTCCGCTTGGGCCCTGGGCCTCAGGTCTTGTGCCAGTTGATTTGTGGTGTGCCATGGGATCGGTGGGTTGATGGCAGGTGGCTGTGTCTTGTTGGTGGCCAGTGTCGTGTCCCTCTGGTGTGTCACGGTCGGTGTCTTGGCTTTGGTGGGCACTTGGTTGTATCTTCGGGCCTCGGGTGTCGTTCCGAGGCCGGGAGGAAGGCTGGGCGGCTTGTAAGCAGGGCCGAATGATGCCGCGAGGGTCTCGATGGCTCTTTCTATTTTGAGCTCGGTAGGGGAGCTCCTGGCAACTATTTTTTTTTCTTCGTTATTTTTGAGTGCTCCCTTATTTTTTTTGGATTTGGGGCTAGTTCGTGCCAAGAGGTTGGAATTAAGTCCTCCCATTGGCTGTTTGCCATTCCAAGATGGCCACCGCAAAAAGGGCACAAAAATGGATGCGGCTGCTTCTGGAGTGCCAGCTTGGGTGGTGGCTTCTTGGGTTGGTTCTGGTCCTTTGGTCGCTGCTCCACGGCTCTCGAGTAGGCTCTGGAGGTTCGGGATGAGGTCCTCATTAGATGCAGGCATCTCCATCATTTTAAGTATGGCTTGCCTGAGGTCATCATTTCTTCGTGATGCATCTCTGCAGTCATTGTTTTCTTCTCCCCACAGTTCTTCACCCCTGGATGGCATGCTCAAGTCTATGGCCTGCACATTTCCAGTCGGGGTGGTCTTCAGTATGGCTCCGGTGAGTGTTAGTTGTGCTGCCATCTGCCTGGTAAAGGCTCTGGTGTTTACTCTGCTCTTCTTCGTTGAGTAAACAGCTTGCTCAGAAATCCATTCTATTCTCACACGTTCCAAACGGTGTTCATCCCAAATTGCTAAAATTTTGTAGAGATTCTCAGTTATCCAGGTCATGGTTGCCCCAAAGCAGGGGTGAAATTTTCCCCGTTTGGTCCGGTTCGCCCAAAACGGTAGTAAAAAATGGAAAAAAAAATTCCAAAGATCATGTGAGTGATGCACGATCATTGGAAGGTTTTTTTTTTTTGTTGTTGTTGTTTTTGTTTTACTTTTCTACTATTTTTTTACTACCGGTTCTCTAGAATCGGTACTAAAAATGCTTTAGAAAAGTAAAAAAAAAAGGCTCTGATGATAAAACCTGAGGCATGTGATCGTTAGAGACTTTTTTAAAAAAAACCTTTAAAAGCATTTTTTTACAACGTATTCGGCCGAATAAAAAGTAAAAGTAAAAAAAAAAAAGGCTCCGAAGGTCATGCACCACAGCTGGTCACAACTCTCAGTGCACTCTTCTACTTACCCCATGCCTCCTTTTGGCATGCACTGTGCACACACACACACACCCTTCACATTTGGTGCGTGGTGAGCACTGAGCATTCATGCACACAGCACAACTTTGGTGTACAATGCTCATAGGCAGCCAGCGAACTGGTAGTAAACCAGTTCAGATTTCACCACTGCCCCAAAGTTGCTTTTTCAGGAGGCAACTGGACTTTCTTGTTTTTTCTTTTGAAGACGTTTTCAAAAGAAAAAAGGAAGAAAGAAAGAAAGTCCAGTTGCCTCATGAAAAAACACTTTGGGACAACCATGACATGGATGACTGAGACTATCTACAGACTTATTTGACTGTGTGTTGTTGCCAGAGGGGGATATAGTTCTTTATTATCTTCTATGTTGTGTTTTATTGACAATAAGTTGCCTAGATTCACTGTGAGCAACTAGGCGGTATAAATTTTCTACATAAATAAATAAGGAAACTGCAAATATTGGACCTGATTTGATTCAGTATATCCAATCTCCTAACACAAGAACTGGATCCTCAATGTCTTGCTATCTTGGGGTGTTGAAAGACAGAAGTTGTTTAATTAAAGAATATCAGAGAATGATTGCAAATGCAGCAGCATGAACAATTCTTTTGCAATTGGCAACTATAATAAATCGTAGTGGTCAGGATAATCCCCCATCAATGCTCTGTTGTCAGAATTAAGGACTTCTAATGTCTCCTATGGATAGCAAACAATCCTTCTCTCTTTTTTTGTCAGCAATTTCTCAAAGGCAGAAATATTACATGATGTGCTAATTCCTCTTTATCAGTTGCTCCCTGTGGTTGAGGTCAGGTCTTAAAACAATGATGTAGCACTTTGGCAAGAATATGCATCCCAATAATGCAGCACTGGAGGACAAGATGGAGAAAACCTCCACAGCTGCCATGGCTTTGCCTTTTGTGCTCAGATAGGCTGGAAAGAAGGAGACCCACACACTGCAGAAGGCCAACATGCTGAAGGTGATGAACTTGGCTTCATTAAAGCTGTCAGGTAATTTACGGGCAAGAAAAGCCACAATAAAGCTGGCAATGGCCAAGATACCCATGTAGCCCAAGACACAGTAGAAAAAGAAAGCTGATCCCTCATTGCACTGTAAAATCATTTCCTGGAGCTCTGAGTGCATATCCAACTCAGGGAATGGAGGTGATGTTGACAACCAAAGAATACAAATACATACTTGGACAATAGAACAGGAAAGAACAGCAGAAAAAGCCAATCTTTTCCCCACCCACTTCTTCATCTGTGATCCAGGTTTAGTGGCCATGAAAGCCACAACCACTGTGATGGTTTTGGACAGCACACTAGAAATGGCCACTGAGAAGGTGATGCCAAAAGTTGGTTGTCGGAGAAGGCAGGTCACCTTGTCAGGTTGGCTCAGGAAGAAAAAAGAGGAGAGGAAACAGAACAAAAGAGAGACAAGGATGGTGTAGGTGAGGGACCGGTTGTTGGCTTTGACAATGGGAGTATCCCTGTGCTTAATAAAAGTGCCAAGTACCCAAGAAGTCAAGAAGAAGAAACAAAGAGCTGCTGAGGATAAACCAATTCCTAAAGTTTCTTCAAAAGTTAGAAAGACCAGCAATTTCAAGATACAGCCGCTCTTTTCTTTATTTGGATAATGATCTTCTGAACATTCAAAACAGTCATCCATATCTGAAAGAAAAGGCAAGGCAAGTGTTTATACATTTCACATTTTTGAAACATTTTCAAATTTCTTAAAATTTAGAGCATTTTGACTTTTTCTATTTTTCAAAAAACAAAAAAAAGAAATATATGAGAATGGATATAAGAGTTTAGCTCTTATGGGCAAACTTTATATTCAGAACAAGAGTTTGTGATTCACAAGTATAGAAATGAATATTCACCTTGAAGAACTCACAAAACTATTTGCTACACTAAAGTAGTGTATTATAGTTTGCTTAAGTCTATCCAATGAAAACTTGCTGGAATGTCTAACTTACCCTTTTCATTTGAAATCTTCCCTTCTGGGCAAGGAACACAGTTGTAGCAACAGAATTGCTTTCCTTCCAATCCTTTCTTCCAGTATCCAGGGTAGGAAGGGTCATTACACTGAGAAAATGGAATAACCTGGAGATAAAGATAAATGATTTTGTAAAGAGAAATTTTTAAACAGTTTATAATGTTCTCATTTATGGTAGTGAGAAGAATATTTGAATTCCTGACTTCTGGCTGATATCAAAGCGATATCGGACATGAGAAGTGGGTCTCCGAGCTCCCACACCAAGTTCTCCACATTAAAGGGCTCTGAAAGGAATGAAAGCCACCCTGGAGGGATAGTGAAGAAAAGAGGGGCACTCTGTAGGTCGCAGAGAGTTGCAATCTTTCCTACTGAGAGTGCCATCTACTGACAAAGGAAAATATACCATATTCTACAACCCTGGGAAAATTTTCGATTAGAAAAATAAACAACATTTATTTGGAAAACTGTGGTGATATTTACTGTTCTATACTCATCTACCTTATGACTATGGGCAGTGCAATTGTGAGAACAAGGAAGATACCTAAGTAAAGCAATTTTTGAATGTTAAGATATATGATTAAACTTATAGAGGGGACATAAGAGATATTTGGAGAGTTTCCTTGACTACTTGAACATCTGATTGAATAACCCTGGGATATAAAAGAACTGTGACTGAAGTATTCTTTGAGGAGCTATATTAGGCCTGAATATATGTTTGTTGAACTATTGAGTAAAAGTGGACCTTATTAAAATAAGACGAGATGCTCCATATAGGGGAAATGAGTGGAAGTTCAAAGGAAATATTGTTGATGTTCAGAAGCATTAAGGACTCAATGACAAAGAACTTCAGGGAGATAACCAATTTAATGCAAAGCATAGATGGTGAAAATAGAAAAGATTCTACAAGGGACAATTAATAAAGCCCAAGATGCCCAGGAGAGGGAGGAGACAAGAGAAAGAATGGAGGAAAAGACAGAACAGATAAATCAACAAGCAAAACAAGAAGAGAAGATAATAAAGACTATAATGATGAATGAAACAAATCAGGGGGAAAGTATTTTAAGAAATTTAAATTGGAATGGGAAGATACCATTGAAAAAGAGATAGGAGTTTGGGCAAATACCCTGGAGGCTTGGCAGCATAAGAGGATAGAGATGGAGGAATATAGAAAGAGTAAACAGAAACAGTCGAATCAGTAAAAATGCAGAGGTAGATAGAGACAAAGATCTAAGAGAGGAGTATGGGAGGTATGTCAAAAAACAAATAAGAACTGAAATATTAAAATGGGCAAGAGATGGATAGAAAGGAAAGGGGTTCCTTTGTTCCCCCCTTCTATCTTTAATATAATGGAAGCCTGATTAAAAGTTATAATAGAAGTAGAAGTAGAAATAAAGATACATGTTTTATAAAATTAATCAATAGACAGAAGATAAGAGGTTGAAAGATGGATTTAATATGTATGTATAAATAATATGGTGATTGTTGTCAGGATGGAGTAAGGGGATTAGATTTTAATACAATATGTGTACTATACTAGGATTAGTAAGGATAGCCTGATTAAATAGAATAAATTAAAGAATTAAATGGAAAGATTAGAGGTTGAAAGATAGTATTATTATGCATGCTTAAACAATGTTGTAATTGGCATTAGAATGATACATTGAAATATTGAATAATTTCATAATGAAGGTTTATATCTTAACACAAATAGGAGTATTAATACTAGGAGTATATAAGCTTAAACAAATATTATTGATATTAGTATTGTTATTTGTATCAAAATGAACGATACCCAGATGCCACACTGTTCATGTATTGATGTTGATGTATATATATATATATATATATATGTCTTTTTCTGTTTTTCGTAGGCTTTTATGTGCATATTCTTTCTAGCCAGGTTTTACCTACGTAAGCTAGGTTGTTCTGCAGCTCTGACTGTGTGAAATCTCATTCACCAGCCTCAGAGCTCCTCCTCTGCTGACAAACTGCAACTCTGCGTTGCTCTCTGGGAGACTCAGATAGCTATTTCTGCCTTATAAGGCTTCGTCAGTGAGCCACACCCACTTCTCAGATATTCCCCCTGTAAAGGTACAATGTGTCTTTTTCTGTTTTTCGTAGGCTTTTATGTGCATATTCTTTCTAGCCAGGTTTTACCTACGTAAGCTAGGTTGTTCTGCAGCTCTGACTGTGTGAAATCTCATTCACCAGCCTCAGAGCTCCTCCTCTGCTGACAAACTGCAACTCTGCGTTGCTCTCTGGGAGACTCAGATAGCTATTTCTGCCTTATAAGGCTTCGTCAGTGAGCCACACCCACTTCTCAGATATTCCCCCTGTAAAGGTACAATGTGTCTTTTTCTGTTTTTCGTAGGCTTTTATGTGCATATTCTTTCTAGCCAGGTTTTACCTACGTAAGCTAGGTTGTTCTGCAGCTCTGACTGTGTGAAATCTCATTCACCAGCCTCAGAGCTCCTCCTCTGCTGACAAACTGCAACTCTGCGTTGCTCTCTGGGAGACTCAGATAGCTATTTCTGCCTTATAAGGCTTCGTCAGTGAGCCACACCCACTTCTCAGATATTCCCCCTGTAAAGGTACAATGTGTCTTTTTCTGCCTTATAAGGCAGAAATAGCTATCTGAGTCTCCCAGAGAGCAACGCAGAGTTGCAGTTTGTCAGCAGAGGAGGAGCTCTGAGGCTGGTGAATGAGATTTCACACAGTCAGAGCTGCAGAACAACCTAGCTTACGTAGGTAAAACCTGGCTAGAAAGAATATGCATATATATATATATATATATATATATATATATATATATATATATATATATATATATATATATATATATATATAAATAAATAATAAAACAAACATAAAACAAACAAACAAAAAAGAATATTTGAATTCCTAAAGGGTATTTATCCAGGTGTATTTATAAGGTAAAGGTTTCCCTTCTCTCTAGGTGGGAAGGAGCTGAGGCAGGAAAGGGAGTTCATCCTATTGTGTGGTGCTCATGTCTGAAACCCAGGCTGTAAGCTTTCTTCTGACAAGCACACTGTCTTTAATCACTGAGCCATCATATATTTATACTATCCATTAAAAAGTTGACATTATAAGGACATGCAAAGGGCATGTTTCGAGAATGGCAGAATGAATAAAGAAATATATGTGATTACAAGATTATAGAAGCATTGTGACTCCTGTGATTTCAAATGGAAATGCAACCCAAATATGAATACCTGTCTTTTAAATTGTAATACCATTTTGACAATGTGATGAAAGCTTGATCATTGACAATATTTGTACAGAATATGCCATTTCAAAAATCACAAATTAGATTTCTAAAGAGGACTGTGTTCAATATTGCATCACAATGCATCAAGGAATAGTTGACTAAATGAGTCCACACCTGGTTAAAAGCTGGGTGCCACACAATCAGCTCTTCATCAATGATTAATTCCTTCTTATTGGGAATATGAGGACCCATCTTTCCAACTCTAACTCTCTGAAAGGATCCGTTTGGAAAAGTAATCAAGTTGGTGATGTCGAAACCACCTGTTGCTTCCCCATTCTCATTCAGGAACACTCTCTCCCCAGCTGAATTGTTAAAAGAAATGCCTTGAAGAAATGAATGGAGCTACGAGAGAGAGGGGGGGAGGGAGAGAGAGAGAGAGAGAGGGAGAGAGGGAGAGAGAGAGAGAAGATTAATAATGAAGAAGTGGCCAATATATTAAATTTTTACTTACTCATTTTTCCCATTGCTCTAACAAATATCAAATAAGTACACTTAGAATATAGATAATCTATATTTCAGAGAAAGACACAGGTCTGTTCTAGTATTACTTTAATGTTACTTCCAGGGGAAACAGGATGGAAACAACATCATCTATCTCCAATCTACAACAGAGTCCTTTCAACAGTTCCAAGAACAAAGCACACCCATTTGTACCACACAGGTAACCCTGATGACTCAGATAAACTTCCAGGTGATCTTAACAACTCGCTAAAGGAATGCAAATGACCAATTGACTGCAAGGAGTATAAATCCTTCCATTCCCTACCATTCAATCAGAGCTGAAGAAGTTTCTCGGATGAGAAGTGAAACGTCTTCAAAGAAAATCCAGAAAGTCCAGTTGCCTCTTGAAAAAGCACCTTTAGGACACTTATACCACTTCACTGTGCTTTACAATAATAAATAAATAATTTTATTGTCATTGTACGTGGATACACAGTACACCCATACAACGAAATTCACTTAACACCCAAAGACCAGGTCCAACACACATAACAATCCCCAAACACACTCCCACCCACTGCAATTCCCCATCCCTAAACCTCCCAAACATCCACACAACAGACCAAGTAATGCTGTCCAACAGCTCACTGATGGTTGCCCTCTAGTTCATTGTTGAGAGCAATTATAGCTGTGGGATAAAAACTATTCAGAAAATGTGTGGTCCGAGTTTTAATTGTTCTGTATCTTCCGCCAAAAGGCAACAAACCAAAAAGATTGTAAGCAGGATGGGAAAAGATGGAAGGCTGAATCAAACTTGAGCCGGTGGAATCAAACTGCTGAAATTCAGCACAATTAGCCTGCAGTACTGCTTTCTAACCACTGCGCCACCATGGCTCTGGTGAGAATTATTATTCACAATCTAATAAGAAAAAATGAAAAATGACATGAAAAATTCATGGGGGGGGGGGGTTGGCACAAAAAGAAGAAAGACCGCCTTCAGACACAATGCAATTGAATGACTCTTGGAATCAGATTGGATATATTCATAAGACAGGCCAATTCTATGTGGAGGTGAAAAGTTATTTATACAATGAAAATTGATGCATACAGTAAATCCCATTAACTATACTGAAATTAGTAAGGACACCGTTTATGTTCATCCTCTTATTTTATAAAACGAATAGCTTTGTTGCCTGTGTTTCTCTATTGATTTGGAGCCATAAATGAGAGTAAATAAGCTATATTAGATTGTGGATGATTGTGGATAATCATTGAAATACAAGATAGGTCTGGCATGGAAAGATTACCTGCCAAGGCAGCAGATTTCGAAGTCCAGCCCTTTGAATCTCTCTTGGTTGGGATTTTGATCTCACTGCCTCGTGCAAAGAATGTGCCGCTGCATAAACAGCATTGTAGATACTGTAGGTTTGGCCAGTCATCTGAAATTCAAACAGAGCACCAGGTAGATTCTCCAAATTCTCTTCCCCAGTACAAGTTTCATTGATCGTTGAAGATAATTCTGTATTTGAAAATGAACAATCAAACAATTGCTCCCAAACCTCTTGAAGAAATGCATCTTTGTGGGTTGAAGGTTTGATGACTTGTAGAAATTCTTTAAAGCCTTGAATGTCTCTTGTATGCACAGTAAAGGAAAGAGCCCCATGGAACATCTGGAGATCCCAACTCCTTTGAGTTCCCATCAGAATGAAATCGATTGGATTCATCAGGATCCAAACCTTCTTACATAATGCATGCTCTTTATTTTCAGGATCCCTTAGAAACATGGCAGTTCTGAGCCACACTATTGTAAATGTTTCTCCATAGACCAGAAAAGCATTTGCTTTCTGATCTAACAGTTTCTCATCAATAATTGAGACTGAATTAGACAATTGGGACAAATCTTCCAAGTGGATATGTTGTGGAATTTTTTCTGTGAAAGCTAAACAGACCCCGTTCTGTGAAAGCAACGGCTGCAGTTTCTGCAAAAAACATTCTTCCTTATTTTCAGAAGCAAAGAGTCCAATCCACGTCCATCCAAAATGGAGAAGAAGTTGAATAAGTCCAGTGTACTGATGCTCCTCTTTTGGAACCATGCAATAAAGTGGAAATAACTCAGTAATCTGAAAGTCTTCTTGTGCAAAAGAACCATAAGTCAACTAAAGATACAAAAAAGAGAAATTCGTTCTTCATGAAAATCATGGGACAAATGTGAAGACTGTTAGAAATTTAATGAAGGTCTCCCTATATTGAACATTTGTCCAATTCTGTGTAGATTATGACAATTCTGATGAGAAAGAGAAGCAATTAAAACCCATGATGAAATATTTTCTCATCTGAAATATAACGAGATTACAACCACACTCAGTTTCCTAATACAGAGTTCCAATATGTTCCTCCTTTTAGAACATCTGGAAACTTGCTAAATATCTGAGCTTGTGAACTTTTCTCAGCCTAAGGAAAAGATTTTTAAGAGCTAGACTTACTGGACTACCTTCTTCCCTTCTTTGTAGGAGATAAAATAAAATACTTGTACATGAAAGACTATGCCCATGAGATTTTGGAGGAATAGAAAGGATTAATCATGTCTTCCTTTACTACAATTATTATAGAGATATCCAAAAGAATTCAGTTACAGGAATTGGGTATGTCTAGTGTGATGAAAAGAAGGACTAGGGGAGGCATGACAGCAATAGCACAACATTTGAGGGGCTCCTATAAAGAAGAGCTGACAAGGTGGTCAAACTATTTTGCAAAGCACCAGAAGGCAAAACAAGAAACAATGGATGGAAACTAATCAAGGAGAGAAGCAACCTAGAACTAAGGAGAAATTTCCTAACTGTGAAAACAATCAACCAATGGAGCAACTTGCCTTCAGACATTGTGGGTGCTCCATCACTGGAGGCTTTCAAAAAGAGACTGGCAGTGATTTATATGAAATGGTATAGGCTCTCCTGCTCGAAGAGGGGATTGGACTAGAATACCCCCAAGAAACCTTCCCACTCTATTATTCTATGTTCTGTGTTCTGTGCTCTACGTGCTAGCCGGCCTTTTCTATCCTCCTCTTGACACAGCTCCAGATTCCACCACAGAGAGTGGTCAAATCATAGGTGACCCTCTCAAATAAGATAAATTTTGGAGTGTAATCTATGATTTAAATTAAAATTTTCTAATCTATGATTGTAATAAGAGATTTAGATTTTCTTGACTGATTATTTTGAGCCAACATTTTGAGTTGTGTGAACAATTGCAGAAGGGAGAGCAAAGAGAGCAAAATTGAAGTCCTGCAGAAAGGATTGGCAAAATACTAACTAACCCTACAGCACAAATCTGTCAACAATTGCTAAGAAAAATAGTTTAGTTTTACACTAAACTATTTTTTATCATACACAAAGCAAAATTATGTAAATAGAGTTGCAACCTATTCCTGGTTGGCTGTCAAAACACCTCTATGATTGTAATAAAAGGTTTTAATTTCATTGGATTACCTTAAAACAGTCTATTGAGTTGTGGGAAAAACAGATGAGGGGTGATAATAGTGTATTTAATTGAATTCCTGGAGAAAGACTTTACCAAAGACTTTTGTTTCTCACTCCACCCCAAACTACCTGTGGAATTTTGTAGACATTTATACTCTCTGCCATAAAGGATGATGTATCAGGACTTAGTCCCCCAATGATGGCCATGAGATTCTTCTGGCTATCACATTTGTAGTTTGGGACAAATTCCTGGGATTTGAAAAGCAGGTCCAGAGTGGTGCGATAGGTCATCCTTGGGTTGTTGTAACTATCATAAAGGTGAAACCCGAGAGTGACGTTAGGTAAGATCTTGGAGTCCTCATTGATCTCCTTCACAGCAAAGGCCAAGGTGAGGGCATGCTGGTAGAATTTGGTTATTACACTGCAAATAGGTTAAACAAAATACGTTGACAATTCTTTTATGGTGAAACCATTAATATATGAGTAATAACCACTTCTGCCTCTTTTGTAAGTGAGAAGAGTCTTTGTAAAAACACACAATAATTTGTATAGTTTTCAACTATATACAGTGTTTCCATGATTTGCCACAAATAACTAGAGAACAATATTATGATTTTTTTTCAAGCTCTCACATTCATTTCTATCAGTTTGGCACAAAATCGAATACAACCAGCAACTATCACTCTTTTAATACATGTAAGTTATGCAAGGTGTGACTGCACAGACTTGATAATTATACTCCCTAAATATTATCCAAAAGAATTCTTGCAGAATAGTTTCAGACATTTTGAGTAAGATTTTAACACAATGAAAATGATTTGCTTTCCCACAATCTGATCACTTTGAAGCAAGAGTAAGTTGATATAAAAAAACCCATGCATTTATTCTCAAAGAGCTATTAGTCATATAAACAATAAAATTAGAAAATGAATGGAAAGACAAAAAATCCTTACAGTGGTAACTCATAAGGTATTAGAGAAGGATGTTCTTTAAATTCAATTTCAAAAAAGGAGTGAATTATCTGAGACACCATCCCACCCACAATGAGATCACCAGGCTGGTACCACTCATGGGGAATCAGGAAAGCATCACTCGCAGGGCAGCTCAGAGTAACTGCTTTCTGCACCAAGAGCATCAGAAGGAGCAACATCTTCAGTCATTTGTCATAGTGAAAATATTTGTGTCTCCTGTCCATAAGGAAGTTTGTATTTCAGTGGTTCATTCAATGATTGAGCCAAGGTTGATATCTAACAATGTACCTAATCAGAAGTCCCATCATTTTTTCTTTAAAGTTCCTTGTGTGTTGCAAATTGCTATACTGACTATCACTAGGATTAAACAGATGTTCTGGAAAAGAAGAAAGGAGGAAGGAAACTTGTAGCAATGAATCTGATGGAGCCATTATTATCCCTTTGTGCCAAACTCCATGGGGTTCAAGAGTTACTTTATAACCACATTGATCCCTTAATTGTTGCTGAATTTAAATACCTCGATGCACAGTCCTTGATGTTTTGGCCTAGTTTAAAAAAAAATGGTGATTCCTTTAGGAGATAATTATTTTGTTTTTGTGAGAGAATAAGGAGTTCAACTGATGGTTCAAATCTGTTTAAATGAACAAATGCTAATAAAATTAATCGAAGGGACATTGGCAATTGAAAATAGCCTTAAGTGTTGAAGGTCATGTTCATTCCTTACCACTGTAGAGCAGAGTTCCCATTATCCATATCAAATGAATAGAATTGTTCAGTAGAGAAGAGGAAACATTTTTTACATGTTAAGGTCTGACAAAAAAGCCAAACATTTCTTTGGAGGTTTAATCCACATTTGCATTTGAAGACTGTTGAGGAATGAAAGTCTTTAATTATTTATTTACTTATTTGTGTCCTGAGTTGTATTATTTTTAGAAATAACTCAAGGCAGAGAAGGTAGCTAACATACCTTCCTCCTCCTATTTAGTGTATGGTAGATATTATATGGGATATGATATGATATGATATGATATATGATATGATATGATATGATGATATGATATGATATGAAATAGTATGGTATGGTATATGATACGATATGATATGATATGTTACATGATATGATATAATATGGTCTGATATGATATGATAGATATCACAGGATAGGATAGGATAGGATAGGATAGGATAGGATAGGATAGGATAGGATAGGATAGGATAGGATAGGATAGGATAGATATGGTAGCAGTTTTCTAAAATCTAAGGAGTTGCCCCAAAGAAGAGGGGGTCAACCTATTCTCCAAAGCATTTGAAGGCAGGAAGAAGCAATTTTCCCTACAAAAGGAAAAAGGTGTGTGAGAGAGAGTGGCTGGCTCAAAGTTAGCCAGTAGGCTTTCATGGTTAAGGTGGGACTTGCACTCATAGCCATCCATTTTCTAACCTGGTGCCTAAATCACTAGATCAAACTGACTCTCATATCTAAAGCTGGCTCTCAAATAAAATATTTCACTTATGAGTGAAAGCAGCAATCTTTTTTGAGAAGGGAACTTCAAAGCCGCAAACCAGCGTAGAAAATATTGTGGTTGCTGGCTGTGACTTTCACAATTTCCATGGCTTTGTTTCAGTAGGTTGTGTGTCCTTCAGGGAATCCTTATCTTCCTGTATGTTGTCAGACAAGGACACTTGAATATCTTCTCTGAAATTTTCATTGCTACCTTATGAAATTAAAGTCTGCAAAGTATTTCCAGAGTGCTGGTTCTTTTATTGTTGGTTGTCCAAAAGGTGACTTTTGAAAAGGCAACTGGACTTGCTTTGCTTTTGCTCAAAGACATTTTACTTCTCATCCAGGAAGCTTCTTCAGTTCTTGTTCAGAATCAGAAGTGAAGAAGCTTCTTGGATGAGAAGCAAAACGTCTTCAAGGAAAAACCAAGAAAGTCCAGTTGCCTTTTGAAAAATTAGTTTTGGGACAACCATGACCTGGATGTCTAGAAATCTCCGTAGACATTGATTCTTGGTTGTTTATCCTGAGATGCAGAATCTTCATAAATATCAGGATATTGTTTATTAATTCTAAGGATTTTTGTATTCTTTTTGTATTATTAAAAGTATAGGTTACAGTGGAAATAGGTAGATGATAGAGAGTGAGCATTATTTTTTTTAAAAAAATTTTTTTTTTCATAAACTCTATAATATTCACATTTCGAAGACTCCAGGCCAATTCAAAAAAGATATCCCCCTGATACCGTGTTAAATACAACTTTATAAAATGCAATTCCCTTTTTACTATTTATGTAAATTTATGAAGTCATTTATAAATAGAAAATATAAAAACCATGAAAAGGGCCTTCTCCATGGTGGCTCCCACCTTCTGGAACATCATCCATTCAGAAATGAGAGTGTCCTCCATTTTGACGCTCTTATGCAAGGCCCTGAAGGCCTGGTAGTGCCAGCAGGCCTAGGGAACCCAGAATGGGATGGAGCCCATCAAGTGGCTTATTTGACTGTGAATTGTTGCCAGAGGGTGATGTAGTTTTTTTTAAAGTTAATTGCTATATTACGTGTTATTGTTGTAAACTGCCTAGAGTAGCTGTGAGCAAGTAGAGGGTTATATACATTTTCTACATAAATAAATAAATAAGGAAACTGCAAACATTGGACATGGTTTGATTTAATATCTCTAATCTTCTAACACGACAACTGGATTCTCAATGTCAAATAGCTTATGAATGATCAAAGAGATTTTATAAAGTACTGAAATTTAGTTTAGTAAAAGGGGAGTTAAAAGTTCAAGAGGGGGATAGGAGGCTATAGATAATTAGCTTATGTTACTTTATGATTGTCAAATGTTATACCCTGTATTTTGCTCTGGGAAGTGGGGGGAGGAGGAGAAGGGGATGGTTGAAAGGGGAGTAGGGAGGGGGAAGGGGAAATGTCTGTAAAACTTTTTAAAACTTTTCAATAATAAAAAAAGAAAGACAGAAAATGTTTAATTAAAGAATCTTGATTGCAATGCAGAAGCATGAACATTTCTTTTGCAATTGGCAACTACAATAAATTGTAGCTGTCAGGATCATCCTCCATCAATGCTCTGTTGTCAGAATTAATGACTTCAATACGTCTCCTATAGATAGCAAACAATCCTTCTCTTTTCTTTTCTTTTTTTTTTTTTTGTCAGCAATTTTTGAAAGCCAGGAATATTACACCATGTGTTAATTCCTCTTTATCAGTTGCTCCCTGTGGTTGAGGTCAGGCCGCAAAACAATGATGTAGCATTTTGGTAAGAATATGCATCCCAGTAAAGCAGCACTGGAGGCCAAGATGGAGAAGACCTCCACAGCTACCATGGCTTTTCCTTTTGTGCTCAGATAGGCTGGAAAGAAGGAGATCCACACACTGCAAAAGGCCAACATGCTGAAGGTGATGAACTTTGTTTCATTAAAAGTGTCAGGTAATTTATGGGCAAGGAAAGCCACAATAAAGCTGGCAATGGCCAAGATACCCATGTAGCCCAAGACACAGTAGAAAAAGAAAACTGATCCCTCATTGCACTGTAGAATCATTTCTTGGAGCTCTGAGTGCTTGTCCAATTCAGGGAATGGAGGTGATGTTGACAACCAAAGTATACAAACACATACTTGTAAGAGAGAGCAGGAAAGGACAATAGAAAAAGCCAATCTTTTCCCCACCCATCTCCTCAGCAGAGATCCTGGTTTAGTGGCCATGAAAGCCACAACCACAGTGATGGTTTTGGCTAGTACACTAGAAATGGCCACCGAGAATGTGATGCCAAAAGTTGGTTGCCGGAGAAGGCAGGTCAGCTTACTAGGTTGGCTGAAGAAAAACAAAGAGGAGAGAAAACAGAGCAGAAGAGAGACAAGGAGGGTGTAGGTGAGAGACCGGTTGTTGGCTTTGACAATGGGAGTATCCCTGTGCTTGATAAATGTTCCAAGTATCCAAGATGTCAAGAAGAAGAAACAAAGAGCTGCGGAGACCAAGCTAATTCCTAAGGGTTCTTTGAAATTTAGAAAGACCAGCAATTTGAGGATACATCCTTTCTTTCCTTTATTTGGAAAATGATCTTCTGAACATTCAAACAGTCATCCATATCTGGAAATAAAAGCCACTGAATTTATCACCTATCCATTTCATATTTTTGAAAAACATTTACAAAAGCACAGAAAACATAGGGGCCAGAAGACCAATGCAAAGGAGAATGCAAGTGTGAACAAGAGCAACTTCCACTAATAATACATAATATTTGTTCTGAAATATTTGTGATGAAATGAGATCTGCCTGCCTGCCCTCTCTCCCTTTCCCTCTCCCTCCCCTCCCTCTCTCCAACTCCCTCTCCCACCCCCTCCCCCTCTCCAACTCCTTTTCTCTCACACACACACTATCTTTCTCTATCTTTCCCTCCCTCCCTCTACCTCTCCCTGTTTCTCTCTCTCCAGCTCCATCTCCATCTCTACCTCTCTATTTCTCCCTCTCTCTTGCCTTCTCCTTCTCCCTCCCTCTCTCCAACTCCCTCCCTCCCTTTCTCTCTCTCTCTCTCACTCTCACTCTCTTTATCTCTCTCTTTCCCTCCCTCCCTCCCTCTACCTCTCCCTGTCTCTCTCTCTCTCTCTCCAGCTCGATGTGTACCTCTACCTCTCTATTTCTCTCTCTCTCTCTCTCACTCTCTCATTTATCATCTCTCTCTCTCTCCATCTATGTATATCGTCTATCGTCTATCATCTATCGTCTATCGTCTATCGTCTATCGTCTATCTATCTATCTATCTATCTATCTATCTATCTATCTATCTATCTTGTCATCATTGCTATCACCCATCTCCTCCCACTTATGACCTTATGACTGTAACCTCATTGCTGGTATCCTTACGATTTATATTGACTGTTTCCTAATATAATTTGATTGCTCATTTTTACCCTATGACTATCATTACATGTTGTACCTTATGATTCTTGACAAATGTATCTTTTCTTTTATGTGCATTAAGAGCATATGCACCAGGACAAGTTCCTTGTTTGTCCAATAACACTTGGCCAATAAATAATTCTATAATTCTATAATAATTCTATAATTCTATAATAATTCTACAATATCTATAATAATTCTATAATTCTATAACAATTCTATAATAATTCTAAATTCTATAATTCTATCTCTATCTGTCTATCTATTAATGACCCTGCAATTCTTTGCTTTGGGATGGGGTTGGGGCAACTGACTGGAGCTGGATGCCCTTCCTGACACCTACCTGGAGTTCACAGCAGACAATTACTCATTGTGCCCAGAGAGAGAAATATCTGCTTTTATCTATCATCAAAGGCTCCTAATTGGGAGGTGAGAGCTCCACCACTAGGCAATCATGCTGCTCTTTTGAAAACTAAATAATGAATGTTTAATTTATGAAATAACAATGTTGTCAGCACTCCAAACTACATTTGTTCCAGTGCTGACATAAGGAGGAGAAGAGGGGGCAGCTGGCAAGACGACGGTTGACTTTTCACCTACTTATTTTCTCTGAAGATAATATCCCCTAGGAGATGGGATGGGAGGGGGGACATTCCTGGGAGCTTAAGTAGTAGATATGGGGAGAGTGATTTGGAAGACCGCCAATGAGACACAGAGAATTGGGGAATGGAAAGGGAAGGTTTGGGGTCAGGAAATCAGTGTTGGCTACGATATGATCGGGGACAGATTGTCGTGCTTAATAAATGAAAGATTTCATCAAAGACTATTTGTTCGGAAAATGCAATTTATTTTGAGACGACACTGAAACCTGACAAACGTATTGAAGTAAAATATACAGTGAAACTGATAACCTACCAGTTTGATTAGATATCTTTCCTTCTGGGCATGGAACACAGTCATAGCAACAGAACTGACTGCCTTCAACCCCTCTCTTCCAGTATCCAGGGGAGCAATGGTCATTACACTGAGAAAATGGAATAACCTGGTAGTAAACATAAAAGATTTTGGAAAGGAAAAGCTTTAAGCAGTTCATAATGTTCTCATTTATGGAAGCGGGAAGAATATTTGAATTCCTAAAAGTGTATTATAAAGGTTTCCCTCTCCAGTTACG
Source organism: Arizona elegans (assembly GCA_022577455.1). Classification (NCBI taxonomy): domain Eukaryota; kingdom Metazoa; phylum Chordata; class Lepidosauria; order Squamata; family Colubridae; genus Arizona; species Arizona elegans. Next base: position 31,351 of record JAKOOJ010000076.1, on the reverse strand, counting down.
TCTGACTCTCGGGCACAGTGCTCAACTCCATTTTTTTGGCCAAGGGATCCAACATTGTCTGAAGATATTTTCCATGGTCATGTGGCCAGCATGGCTATATACCAAAGGCACAAGGAACATTGTTACCTTCCCACCAAAGTGCTACCTATTAATCTACTCACGTTTGCATGCTTTTGAATTCCTAGGTGGGCGGGAGCTGAGGCAGGAATGGGAGCTCAAACTATTGCATGGCGCTCAGGTCACAAACCCGTCAGTGTCTGTAACCATTGAGCCATTGCATATTTATACTATCCATTAAAATGTTGACATTATAAGGATGCGCAAAAGGCTTGTTTAGAGAATGGCAGGGTGAATAAAGAAATATATGTGATTACAGTATAATGGAAACAGTGTGACTCATAATTTCAAATGGAAATGCAACTCAACAATGAATACCTGTCTTTTAAATTGTAATGTCATTTTATCAATTTGATGAAAGCTTGATCATCCAGTTAATGTTTCTACAGAAGATAGCATTTCAAAAATCACACATTAGATTTGTAAAGAGATTGTGTTCAATATTGGATCATAATGGATCAAGGAAGAGTTGACCAAACGAGAGCACACCTGGTTAAAAGCGGGGTGCCACACAATCAGCTCTTCATCAATGATTAATTCCTTCGCATTGGGAATATGAGGATGCATCTTCCCAACTCTAACTTTCTGAAAGGATCTATTTGGAAAAGTGATCAAGTTGGTGATGTCAAATCCACCTGTTGCTTCCCCTTTCTCATTCAGGAACACTCTCTCCCCAGCTGAATTGTTGAAAGAAATGCCTTGAAGAAATGAATGGAGCTACTTGAAAGAGAATGAAAGAGAGAGACGGAGGGAGGGAGGGAGGGAAGGAGGGAGGGAGGGACGGAGGGAGGGAGGGAGGGGAAGGGAGTTGGAAGGATAATAATGAAAATGTGGCCAGTATCTTTAAAATCTTTAATATATATATATATATGTGTGTGTGTGTGTGTGTGTGTGTGTGTGTGTGTGTAGTTAATATTTTGGGTTTCTTCCCGTGTAATTGTGGATATATCCCTTTTAGGGATACATCCACAATTACACGGGAAAAAACCCGAAATATTAACTATACACACATATAAACCCGTGAAAACTTACACACACACACACACACACACACACACACACACACACACACACATATATATATATATATATATATATATATATATATATATATGTATATGTATATATATATGTATATGTATATGTATATGTATATATATGTATATAACAAACTATTCTAAAAATACAAGTTTCCAGAGAGAGATTGTTTCCCTGAAAATAAGGCCGTGAAATAAACTAAGAAGAAATAGAATAGAGAACTGGCTGATGATAATTCTGGATAGCAATAGCACTTAGTCTTTTTTTAAAAAATTTTTCTAAATTTTAAGTTCTGGAGGTCGCAGGATGTCACTATCCTAGGCTTCTTCAGACAGACAGCATGCATTTTGCTGCATATTGGGAGACTAAGCATTTTACAGCATTTGCCCCCAACAGTGTCTTCATTTTACAATCCTCAGAAGGATGGAAGATTGAGTCAAACCTTGAACCAATAGGAATCAAGCTGCCAAACTGATGGCAACTGGCAGCCAGTACAAATAGCCTGCAGTACTGCTTTCTAACCACTGTGCCATCATGTCTCTGCTGAGAATCATTATTCACAAGCAAATAAGAAAAGTGAAATGTCTACATTTCAGAAAATTTGTGGAGTGGGGGGAGACAAAAAGAAGAAAGACTGCTTTCAGACACAGTCCAACTGAATTCTCCTTATAAATCGGTGGATAAATTCACAAGGCAGGCCAATTCAATGTGGAAGTGAAAAGTTATATATACAATGAAAATTGATGCATACATTAAATCCCATTGACTGTACTGAAATTAGTAAAGACACAGTTTATGTTTATCCTCTTATTTTATAGGACTAATAGCTTTGTTGCCTCAGCCTCGCTATAGATTTGTGGCCATAGACCAGGGTAAATATGTGATATTAGATTGTGGAGGATTGTGGATAATCATTGAAATACAGAATAGGTGTGGCATGAAAAGATTACCTGCCAAGGCAACAGATTTGCAAATTCAACCCTTTGCATCTTTCTTGGTTGGGATTTTGATCTCGCTGCCTCATGCAAAGAATATGCCACTGCATAAACAGCATTGTAGATACTGTAGCTTTCGCCAGTCATTTGAAATTCAAACAGAGGTGCAGGCACATTCTCCAAATTCTCTTCCCCACTACAGGTTTCACTGATCAATGAAGGTAAGTCTGCCTTTGAAAAACGACAGTCAAATAATTGTTCCCAAACCTCTTGAAGAAATGCATCTTTGTGGGTTGAAGGGTGGATGACTTGAAGAAATTTTTTAAAGCCTTGAATGTCTCTTGAATGCACAGCAAAGGAAAGAGACCCCTGGAACAACTGGAGATCCCAACTCCTTTGAAATCCCATCAGAATCAAATCAATAGGATTCATCAGGATCCAAACTTTCCTAAATGATGCACTCTCTTTATTATCAGGATCACGTAGAAACAGGATAGTTCTGAGCCACACTATTGTGATGGATTCTCCATGGAGTAGAAAAACATTTACTTTTCGATCTTTCAGTTTCTCAGAAATAATTGAGATTGAATTAGACAATTCGGGCATCTCTTCCAAGTTGAGATATTGTGGAATTTTTTGTGTGAAAGCTAAACAGACCCCCTTCGGTGAAAGCAATGATTGCAGTTTCTGAAAAAAACGTTCTTCCTTATTTTCAAAAGCAAAGACTCCAATCCACGTCCATCCAAAATGGAGAAGAAGTTGTATAACTCCAGGGTACTGATGCTCCTCTTTTTGGACCATGTAATAAAGTGGAAATAACTCAGTAATCTGAAAGTCTTCTTGGGCAAAGGAACCATAAGTTAACTAAAGAAACGAAAAAGAGAAATACCATTATTCATGAAAATCATGGGGAAAATGTGAAGAGTCCTTGTTAGAAACTTAATAATGAACATTTGTCCAATTCTATGTAGATTATGACAATCCTGATGAAAAAGAGAAGCAACTAAAATTCCTTGCTAAAATATTTCCTCATTTATAATTAAACTAGATTACAACCATACTGTTTCCTCATACAGAGTTCCAGTATGTTTAGAACATCTGGAAACCTGCTAAATATCTGAGCTTGTGAGCTTTTCTCAGCCTAAGGAAAGGATTCTTAAGAACGAGACTTACTGGACTACCTTCTTCCCTTATTTGTAGCAGATAAAAAAATATTTATACATGGAAAACTATGCCCATGAGTTTCCAGAGGAATAGAAAAGTTAATCATCTCTTCATTTTCTACAATTATCATGGAGATCTCCACAGCCTCAATTCTTGAACCATTTCCATGCAAATCAGTTGAGTTTTAAATTCAATTATTACTATCAGACCCAATCAAAATATTCCAAGGGGATTTGTCACCTCTTCTCAGATAGCTTCATGGAATCTGGAGCAGAGTTGAGGGCATCCGTGAAAATGCTGATAGCTTTGATTTCAGGAAGTGGTTGAAAGGCAATCCTCCCTAAAACATTGAGACATGATAGCAGTGTTCCAATATTTGAGGGTCTCCTACAAAGACGAGGGGGTCAAACTATTTTCCAAAGCATTATAAGGCAACATGAGAAACACTGGATGGAAACTAACCAAGGAAAGAAGCAACCTAGAACTAAGGAGAAATGTCCTAACTGTGAAAAACATCAACCAATGGAACAACTTGTCTTCAGATGTTGTGGGTGGAGGCTTTCAAAAATAGACTGGACAGTGATTTATCGGAAATGGTATAGGGTCTCCTGCTCAAAGAGCAGGGGGGTTGGACTAGAATACCCCCAAGAAACATTTCCACTCTATTATTCTATGTTCTATGTTCTGTGTTCTATGTGTTAGCCGGCCTTTTCTATCCTCCTCTTGACACAGCTCCAGATTTCACCACAGATAGTGGTCAAACCATCAGATTATCCTCTCAATTAAGATACAATTTGTACCATAATTTACGATTTAAATTTAAATGTTCTAATCTATCATTGTAATAAAAGATATAGATTCTCTTGACTGATTATTTTGAGCCAACATTTTGAGTTGTGGGAACAATTGCAGAAGGGAGAGCAAAGAGAATAAAATTGAAATCTGCAAAAAGGCATGGCAAAATACTAACTACCTTGTAACACCAATCGGTCAACAATTGCTAAGAAAAACAGTTGAGTTTTATACTAAACTACTTTTATCCTACACCAAGGAAATTGTAGTAAGAAGAGTTGTAACCTATTGCTGCATGGAAGTCAAAACATATGCATGATTGTAATGAAAGATTTTGATTTAATTGGATTACCTTGAGCCGGTCTACTGAGTTTTGGGAAAAACAGATAAGGAGTGATAAAAAGTGTATTTAAGTGAATTCTTGGAGAAACGTAAACGTAAGCAACTAGCATCCACTATCAATTACAAAAGCCTTTTCTCTCTTACTCCACCCCAAACTACCTGTGGAATTTTGTAGACATGTACACTTTCTGCCATAAAGGATGATGTATCAGGACTTAGTCCCCCAATGATGGCCATGAGATTCTTCTGGCTATCACATTCGTAGTTAGGGAGAAATTGCTGTGATTTGAAAAGCAGGTCCAGGGTGGTGCGATAGGTCATCCTTGGGTTGTAGTAACTGTCATAGATGTGGAACCCGAGAGTGATGTTAGGTAAGATCTGGGAGTCCTCATTGATCTCCTTCACTGCAAAGGCCAAGGCGAGGGCATGCTGGTAGTATTTGGTTATTACACTGCAAATAGTTTAAACACCCCCATTGACCAAAAGAAGTTGACAATTCTTTGATGGTGAAAGCATTGATATATGAGTAACTACCGTTTCTGTCTATGTTGTAAGTGAGAAGATGAGAATCTTTGTAAAATACTTAATAATTTGTGTAGTTTTCAACCACATATAGCATTTCCATGATTTGCAACAAATTTGTATAGAACAAAGTTGTGATTATTTTTTTCAAGATATGACATGTATTTCTATCAGTTTGGTGCAAAATAGAATTCAGCTAGCAAGTATCACTCTTTTAATCTATGTAAGTTATGCAAGGAGTGACTAGATAATGACACTCCCCAAATGTTCTCCAAAAGACTTCCTGCAGAATATTTCAGACATTTCATGATTAAGATTTTAATACAATGAAAATGATTTGTTTTCCCAGAATCAGATAATTTTGAAAGACAAGAAAGCAAGAGTAAGTTTATATTAAAAAAAAACAAAACCATGCATTTATTCTCAAAGAGCTATTAGTTATGTAAGCTATTTTGGGAGTCTGGCTAAATTTAGAAAATGAATGGAAAGAAAAAGAAATCCTTACAGTGGTAAATCATGACGTTTTAGAGGTGGCTGCTTTTTAAATTCAATTCCAAAAAGGTTGTGAATTATCTGAGACAACATCCCACCCACAATGAGGTCACCAGGCTGGTACCACTCATGGGGAATCGGGAAAGCATCAGTCGCAGGGCAGCTAAGAGTAACTGCTTTCTGCACCAAGAGCATCAGAAGAAACAATACCTTCAGGCATTTGTCATAGTGAAAATATTTATGTCTCATGTCCATAAGGAAGTTTGTATTTCAGTGTTTCATTCAATGATTAAGCCAAGGTTGATATCTGACAATGTACCTAATCAGAAATCCCATCATTTTCTATTGGAAGTTTCTTGTGTGTGCAAATTTTATACTGACTATCACTAGGATTGAACAGATGTTCTGGAAAAGAAGAAAGGAGGGAGGGAGCTGGTAGCAATGAATCGGATGGAGCCATTATTATCCCTTTGTGCCAAATTCCCTGGGGTTCATGAGTTACTATAGAACCAAACTGAGACCTTAATTTTTGCTGAATTGTCCTTGATGTTTTGGCCTAAAAAAATAATACTGTGATTCTGGTAGGAGATAATTATTTTGTGCTGGAGGTTCAACTTTTTTTTCAAAGGAGCAAATGGTAATAAGAGTCATCTAAGGGATATTGGCAATTTATTTTTTTTATTTTGTTTTATATCTGATTTATATACCGCCCTTCTCCCTGAGGACTCAGGGCTGTGTACAGCCAAATAAAAACATAAACTACAAACATTAAAATACTATTAAAAGGATATATATAAAAGGATATATATATATATATATATATATATATATATATATATATATATATATATATATATATATATATATATATATATGTACGTACGTATATATGTATGTATGTATATATGTATGTATGTATATATATTTGGCCCCGTAATTAAAAACAATAACAAACCAATTAAAAACATTTAAAAAGGTTAAGCCAGCCCGTCTTGCTGAAAAAACAAGGTTTTAAGGGCATGGCGGAAGGCACGGAGGTTTCGATTCTCCTTATCTCTGGGGGCAGTTGGTTCCAGAGGGTGGGAGCCCCCACAGAGAAGGCCCTCCTCCTTGGGGTCACCAGCCTACATTGTTTGGCTGATGGCACCCCGAGTAGGCCCTCTTTGTGGGAGCGCACAGGTCGATGGGAGGCCATCGGTAGCAGCAGGCAGTCTCGATATCTAGATCCTATGCCATGGAGCGCTTTAAAGGTGATAACCAACACATTGAAGTGCACCTGGAAGACCACTGGGAGCCAGTGAAGCTCATGCAGGAGAGGTGTTGCATGGGAGCGCCATGCAGCTCCCGTAATTACCCGCAGGGCCGCATTCTGGCCCAGTTGGAGCCTCCGGTGCTTCTCAAGGGGAGCCCCATGTAGAGAGCATTGCAGTAGTCCAGGCGAGAGGTGACGAGGGCATGAGTGACTGTGCGCAGGGCATCCCGATCAAGAAAGGGCTGCAACTGGCGTATCAGGCAAACCTGACAAAAAGTCCCCGTGGCCACAGCCGTCAGATGTTCCTCCAAGGACAGCTGCATATCCAGAAGGACACCCAGATTGCGGGCCCTGTCCGAGGGGGCCAAAGACTCGCCCCCAATAATCAGAGATGGAGTCATCTGACTATATCGGGATGTCAGGAACCACAGCCACTCAGTCTTGGAAGGGTTGAGTTTGAGCCGGTTTCTCCCCATTCAGATCCGCACAGCCTCCAGGAACCTTAAGTGTTGAAGTTCATGTTCATTAATTACAATGGAACAGGGTCCCCATTTTCCATATAAGATGAATAGAATTGTTCAGTAGAGAAGAGGAAATATTTTTTATATGTTAAGGTCTGACGAATAAGGCAATACTTTCTTTGGAGGTTTTATCCACATTTTCATTCAAAAAATGTTGAGGAATGAAATGCTAACAATATTTATGCTGATATTTGGAAAGTAGCATTAGCCATTGGCTTGAATTTAATAATCTACCCCTCTAAATCTTTAGCTATTTATTTCCTTATTTGTATCCTGAGTTGTATTATTTTTAAAAATAACTCAAGACAGAGAAGATATCTAACTGACCTTCTTCCTTCTATTATATCATATGATTGATATGATATGATATGATATGATATGATATGATATGATATGGAATAGGATAGGATAGGATAGGATAGGGTAGGGTAGGGTAGGGTAGGGTAGGGTAGGGTAGGATAGGATAGGATAGGATAGGATAGGATAGGATAGGATAGGATAGGATAGGATAGACATGATAGGAGTTTTCCAATATCTAAGGAGTTGCCATAAAGAAGAGGAAGGGTCAACCTATTCTCCAAAGCATTTGGAGGCAGGACACAAAGCAATAGATCGAAAATAATCAAGGAGAGAACCAACCTAGAACTAAGGAAAAATTTCCTGACAGTGAAAATAATTAATAAGTGGGATGACCTGCCTCCAGAAGCTCTGAGTGCTCCATCACTGGAGGTTTTTAAGAAGAGATTGGACAACTGTTTGTATGAAATGGTATAGGATATTTTGCTGGAGCAGGGGATGGCGCTAGAAGACCTCCAAGGTCGCTTCTAACTCTGTTATTCTGTTATTCCTATTTTCCTCACCAAATCAAAAAGGTGGGTTGGGCTGAGAGAGATTGACTGGCTCAAAGTTACCTAGTAGGCTTTCATGGCTAAGGTGAGGCTTGAACTCATAACCTTCTGCTTTCTATCCTGGTGCATAAATCACTGGACCAAACTGACTCTCATATCAGAATCTGGCTCTCAAGTCAAATATTTCACCCATGAGTGATTGGAGCAATCTTTTTTTGAGCAGGGAAGTCCAAAGTCACAAACAACAGTAGGAGATATTGAATTGATACTCAAAGAATAGAAAAATTGTGGTTGTTGGGTGTGACTGTCATAATTTCAATGGCTCTGTTTCAGTAGGTTGTGTGTTCCTCAGGGAATCCTTATCTTCATGTATGTTGTCACACAAGGACACTTGAATATCTTCTCTGAAACTTTCATTGCCACCTTGTGAAATTATAGTCTGCAACATATTTCCTGAGTGTTGGTTCCTTTATTGTTGGTTGTCCAAAAAGTGATTTTCCAAAAGGAAACTGGACTGGGCATAGAAGCTCTATAACATTCACATTTCAAAGACCCCACACCTATCCAAAAAGGATATCCCCCTGATACTATGTTAAAAATGCAATTCCCTTTTTACTATACATATGAAGTCATTTATAAATAGAAAATATAAAAACCATGAAAATTTCCCCTAAGAGGTACATTTGGTGGGACAGAGAAGAAGGGCCTTCTCCGTGGTGGCTCTAACCCTCTGGAATCCCATTCCTTCAAAAATGAAACTGACCCCACTTTGACACTCTTATGTCAGGCCCTGAAGGCCTGGTTTTGTCAGGGGGTCTGGGGAGCTCAGAGTGGGATGGAGCCAATTAAATGGTTTATTTAAGTTTATGTTGTCACCGGGGAGTGGGGCTGAAATGCTCCCAGTTCGGACCAGCTCAGGCAAGTAAGTAGCGATGGCGACGAGCAGTTCGGAGAACCGGTAGGAAAAATCCCTCCCCCCCACAATCACAGCCTCCAGCATGCTTACCTTAGCTGCTTGTCGCAACGCCTGCCTTGCTTTGCTTGCTGTAATCCCTGCAATCCATTGCATCAGCAAGCAACTGAATCTCCCTGCCTGCAATCAAGCTCATCAATGAGCACCTCTATCTGTCTGCCTGCCTGTAAGTTTTTTTCCCCTTTGGGAGCTTTAAAAAAATAATTAATTGGGGTTTTTTTAGTTGTTCTTATTTGAGACCTAGCCATTAAAATTTAGGAAGTTTTAATTTAGTTGCTTTTATATTTATTTATTTATTTATTTATTAAATTTCTATACCGCCCTTCTCCAAATAGGACTCAGGGCGGTGCACAGCCAAGGTAAAAACAGAGCATACAAAATTTAAAAACAGTATTAAAATAATTAAATATTTGGCCGTAAATTAAAACAATTTAAAATCCCAATTTAAAATCAATTTAAAATTTAACTCAAGCCAGCCCAGCTAGTTGAAATAAATAGGTTTTCAGGGCCCGACGAAAAAGGTCTGTTATTGTACGCAACTCTGGGGGAAGGTTGTTCCAGAGGGTGGGCGCCGTCACAGAGAAGGCTCTCCCCCTGGGGGTCGCCAGCTGACATTGTCTGGCGGACGGCACCCTGAGGAGGCCCACTCTGTGAGAACGTACTGGCCAGTGAGAGGCTATTGGTGGCAGAAGGCGGTCTCGTAAGTACCCCGGCCCTAAGCCATGGAGCGCTTTAAAGGTGGTCACCAACACCTTGAAGCGCACCCGGAAAACCACTGGAAGCCAGTGCAGCTCGCGCAGGAGTGGTGTCACATGGGAGCGCCTCATCGCCCCCATAATCCCCCGCGCAGCCGCGTTCTGGACCAGGTGGAGCCTCCGGGTGCACCCCAGGGGGAGCCCCATGTAGAGAGCGTTGCAGTAGTCCAGGCGGGAAGTGACTAGTGCCTGAGTGACTGTGCGTAGAGAGTCCCGATCTAGAAAGGGATGTAACTGGTGTATCAGGCGAACCTGATAAAAAGCCCCCCTGGCCACGGCCGTCAAATGATCTTCTAAAGACAGCCGTGCGTCCAGGAGGATGCCAAGTTACGAGCCCTCTCTGTGGGGGCGAGTGATTCACCCCCAATAGCCAGTGATGGCGTCAGCTGGCTATATCGGGACGCTGGAAGCCACAACCACTCAGTCTTGGAGGGGTTGAGTCGGAGCCTGTTTCTCCCCATCCAGGCCCGCATGGCCTCAAGAAACTGGGACATCACTTCAAGGGCATCGTTGGGGTGGCCTGGGGTGGAGATGTACAGCTGGGTGTCATCAGCCTACTGATGGAACTCCACCCCGAAGCCACGGATGATCTCACCCAGTGGCTTTACATAAATGTTGAACAGAAGGGGCGAGAGGACTAACCCTTGTGGCACCCCACAAGCAAGATGCCTCGGGGTCGACCGCTGCCCCCCCGTCAACACAGTTTGCGACCGGTCAGAGAGGTAGGAGGAGAACCACCGCAAAACGGTGCCCCCCACCCCCAACCCCGCCAACCGGTGCAACATGATACCATGGTCGATGGTATCAAAAGCCACTGAGAGGTCTAACAGGACCAGGATAGAGGAGCAACCCCTATCCCGAGCCCTCCAGAGATCATCCACCAACGCGACCAATGCCGTTTCCGTGCTGTACCCAGGCCGGAAGCCGGACTGGAGCGGGTCTAGATAGACAGCTTCATCCAGGTAGCGGGGAAGCTGTTGCGCTACCACACTCTCAACAACCTTCACAACGAAGCGAAGGTTGGAGACTGGACGATAGTTAGCCAAAACAGCCGGATCCAGAGAGGGCTTCTTGAGGAGGGGCCTCACAACCGCTTCTTTCAAAGCAGCCGGCAGGACCCCCTCACTCAAAGAAGCGTTAACAATCTTCTGGAGCCAGCCTCGTGTAACCTCCCGGGAAGCCAGTAGCAACCAGGAGGGACATGGGTCCAATAAACATGTGGTCACGTTCAGCCGTCCCAGGACCCTGTCCATGTCCTCGGGAGCCACAGGATCGAACTCCCCCCAGATAACACTCTCAAGACCTGCTTCAGTCATCCCGTCTGGACATACCCAGTCAGAGGCCAGCCCTTTCCGAATCTGAGCGATTTTGTCATACAGATACTGCACAAAGTCCTCAGCTCGGCCCTGCAAGGAGTCATCCCGCGCTTCCAGATGGAGGAGGGAGCTGGTCACCCTAAATAGGGCGGCTGGGCGATTATCTGATGACGCGATAAGAGCGACAAAATAGCTAGATTTCGCCGCTTTTATTGCCACTAGGTAGGTCTTAATATGAGACCTCACCAGTGTTCGGTCAGATTCGGAGCGGCTGGTCGTCCAACTACTCTCCAGGTGTCTTTTCCGGTGCTTCATCTCCCTGAGCTCCTCGGAGAACCAAGGAGCTAGGTGAGTTCGGTGCCGGGTCAGAGGCACCCAACGCATTGTAAGCCGCCCTGAGTCTCCGGAGAAGTGTGGCATATAAATCAAATTAAAAAAAAAAAAAAGGCACGACACAGTCCAAGGCCCCGGCAGCCGCACTATCCCAGGCGGCCACCAGGTCCTCAGCCGAGTCATGAGCCAGAGTCTCAGGAAATGGCCCAAGCTCCATCTGGAACCTATCAGGGTCCATCAGGTGCGTGGGGCGGAACCACCTGGTCGGTCCCGCCTCCCTGCAGTGGGGTGCAGCGGTTAGAAAGTCCAGTCAAAGGAGCGAGTGGTCAGACCATGACAAGGGTTCGATGACTATATCCCCTGTATCCAGGCCACTCAACCACTGACCAGAGACAAAAACTAAGTCCAGAGTGTGTCCACCCATGTGAGTGGGGTCATGAATTAACTGAGTAAGGTCCATGGCCGTCATGGAATCCATGAACTCTCGAGCCACCTCAGACGTTTCGCCGACAGATGGCAGGTTGAAATCCCCCATGACTAGAAGTCTGGGGGTACCAACCGCCACCTCAGCTATGACATTGAGCAGCTCGAGCAGGGCTGTTGCCACGTGGCAGGGAGCCAGGTACGTGATCAACAAGCCCATCTGTACTCCACGACCCCACTTCACAGAAAGGGACTCACATCCGGCTATCTGTGGAACAGTGGTCTCCCTCGGATCAAGACTTTCCTTTATAATAACCGCCACACCCCCGCCCCTGCCCTGAGCTCTCAGCTGATGGAATGCTCGGAAACCTGGTGGGCACATATCCACGAGGGGAACCCCCCCCCATGGCCCAACCAGGTCTCCGTAATACCCGCCAGGTCCGCTCCCCCCTCCTGAATAAGATCGCAAATGTGGGGGGCTTTATTTACCACGGACCTGGCATTGCACGACAGCAGCCGAAGGATCGGGCCCTGAGAGTCTGAACAGCCTGGGGTACGAGAAGGGCTATGGGGACCGGGGCGTGCCACCGCTCGAAGATAGCGAGTGTGCGCCCCCACCACATGATGCGGTCCCCTGCTCCCGCCATATCTGCCCCTCCCACTCAACACATTGATAGAAAAGCCCTCGACAGAATGGACTCTGATATCCCCCTTACCCCCGGAATCCGCACCCTCCATGGCCCCACTAACAGCTGGGCTGGACCCCTCCCCCCGTGGGTTAACCCCCAAACCCACACAACCCTCCCGCCCCTTAAAATCCCTTAAAAATCTATCAAAAAGTTTCCCTAAAAAACCCCTCAATCCCCTTTTTGCAGCATGCCACCTCTCGGGGCGCCAAAGCCCATCATAAAGGTAGGCCCTTGATAAAGTAGAGGGCCACACCTGCGAGAGGGGGGAGTCTCGCAGAATAAGAAGTTCTGTTGGCGAATACATCTAATCAATCAGTTAATTAATTAATCAATCTGGGGGAAGTCCACAGCCTGGGGGTAATCAAGATAGTCCAAAGTCTGGGGGGGGGGATATTCAATCAATTCCAAGTCAATAAATTCAATAAATTCCACTGCTCTCTCACAGCAGTGGATGGAGTCTTAAGCCACTTCGAGGCCAGGTGTTGACACCAGCTGCCCTCTCACGAAAGCTGGGAAGGGCCAGAAACCGCAGTCATCGTCTGGCTCCATGCAAGGCTTGAAATCTGGAATATCTTGCTCTACAACTGGGGGGCTTTAATAGCAGCCACCAATCTACAGGTCCGCGAGCCAGGGGAAGCCTCCGATGGTTCTGGCGGCTGCACCTTGGGCGAATCAGGAGGCGAATCAGGAGGCTATAGATGTCCATGGGAGGCAAATATCATCCTATTGTTCAGGGGAACCTCCAGATGATAAGTGGCCTCACAGAGGCTGACCGACCACATGGGGCATAAGAGCTTGGCCCCAGGTCTTTTCCAACCGTCAGAACCGTCAGAACCGTCAGAACCGTCAGAACCGGCAATGTTTCTAGCTCACCCCCATCCACATAAGGGAGTGGGGGAACCTCTGGGAGAACCAGGAAGAGGCCCCCTCCAAGTAAGCCTCCCATCTAAGTTGTAATAGCAGTTCCAAGGGACTGACATTAATAATATATCGTGGTCAGAGGCTCCTTGCTCTCCCTAAGCAAGTTCCTCCTCCTTTCGCCCCCTTTGGTGTTATCCCTCACAGCCGCTTGTCCCAGTATTGCAGCAAGTGCCAGCCCGACGATCTCAGCTCTCCGGAAAAAAAAAAAAAAACATCTCCATCCATCGCTGGGAAGCCCCTGCCATCCCCTCGGAGCTCCAGGGAGAGACTGTATCGCCGATGCCGCCACCGCCCACTCCACCAGTCCGGCCGCCGCAGGGAGACACCGAAGCCGCCCTCCCTGCTCGTAAAACTCGTAAAACCTGCTCGTAAAGCCGCAGTGCAGTCGTCTCCATCTCCTCCTGGCCATCGCGTCCTGGAGAGCTGCCAGCTCTCAAAAAGATAGCGTCCGATTGGTGGGAAGCTCCCCTGGCCAGACATGGGGCAAGATTAGCTGGTCCGGCCCCAAAAAACCCCCAAAAGCCGGGGGAATCTCCCCCAGGTATCGCCGCCACTCAGCTGGGAGCAGCCAACTTGGGCATGCGCAGGAGATTTATAAAAATAAAAATAAAATAAAATAATATTTGTGCAGCTTTCTGAGATTTTGTGTGTTTCTGTAGTGTTTCACTCTAACTACACACACACACACACAATCTCACAAAGCTGTATGTGGAATTTTGTGTGTGTAAAGTGTGAAAGTTGATTTTTTGGACTTTTTGGGGGCTGTGTGAGGTTCCTGCTTGTTGCAGGGGCTATTTTGGGTCTAGCACAGTTGCTTTTACCTTGTGGGTGAGCCAGTTGTGTTGTGTTGTGTTTTGTACATTAAAAAAGGGCAACAAAGTGACATTGACTTGGCCACGCCTACCTGACCAACAAGCCATGCCCACCCAGTCACCTGACCACCAAGCCCCACCCACTAATTAAGCCACGCCCACAGAACTGGTAGTGAAAATTTTTAGATGTTACCCCTGCCGGGGAGATAGCATTTTTTATTTTCATTTTTGTCTACATTGTGTTTTCTTGCTTATACACTGCCTAGAAACACTGTGAGCATGTAGTCAACTATATAAATTTGCTTCATAAATACAGTAAGTAAACTACAAACATTGGACAAGATTTGATTCAATATCTCTTATCTTCTAAAAAGAAAACTGGATTCTCAATCTCTTGCAATCTTGGGGTGTTGAAAGAAGGAAGGTGTTTAATTAAAGAATTTTGGAGAATGATTGCAAATGCAGGAGCATGAGCATTTCTTTTGTAATTGGCAACTATAATAAATCTTAGTGATCAGGATAATCCCCCATCAATCCTCTCTATATGACTTCTATATGTCTCCTATGGATAGCAAACAATCCTTCTGTCTTTTTCTTGTGAGCAATTTCTCAAAGCCAGAAATATTACACCAAGTGTTAATTCCTCTTTATCAGTTGCTCCCTGTGGTTGAGGTCAGGTCTGAAAACAATGATGTAGCACTTTGGCAAGAATATGCATCCCAGTAATGCAGCGCTGGAAGACAAGATGGAGAAGACCTCCACAGCTACCATGGCTTTTCCTTTTGTGCTCAGATAGGCTGGAAAGAAGGAGATCCACACACTGCAGAAGGCCAACATGCTGAAGGTGATGAACTTGGCTTCATTAAAGCTGTCAGGTAATTTACGGGCAAGGAAAGCCACAATAAAGCTGGCGATGGCCAAGATACCCATGTAGCCCAAGACACAGTAGAAGAAGAAAGGTGACCCCTCATTGCACTGTAGAATTATTTCTTGGAGCTCTGAGTACATGTCCAACTCAGGGAATGGGGGAGATGTTGACAACCAGAGAATACAAATCCATCCTTGAATGATAGAGCATGAAATGACAATAGAAAAAGCCAATCTTTTCCCCACCCATTTCCTCATCGGAGATCCTGGTTTAGTGGCCATGAAAGCCACAACCACAGTGATGGTTTTGGCTAGTACACTAGAAATGGCCACTGAGAAGGTGATGCCAAACATTGATTGTCGGAGAAGGCAGGTCACTTTTCCAGGTTGACTGAGGAAGAGCAAAGAGGAGAGAAAACAGAGCAGAAGAGAGACAAGGAGGGTGTAGGTGAGGGACCTGTTGTTGGCTCTTACAATGGGAGTATCCCTGTGCTTAATAAAAGTTCCAAGTACCCAAGATGTCAAGAAGAAGAAACAAAGAGCTGCTGAGGCTAAACCAATTCCTAAGGATTCTTCAAAAGTTAGAAAAACCAGCCGTTTCAAAATACATCCTTTCTTTTCTTTATTTGGATAATGATCTTCTGAACATTGAAAGCAGTCATCCATATCTGAAAGAAAAGCCAAGGCATGTTTTTATACATTCCATATTTTATATATTTCCATATTCTTTATGGGTGCCAAGAATTATGCCTCTCAAGTTTTTCTTTTTTTCTTTCTTTCTTTCTTTCTTTCTTTCTTTCTTTCTTTCTTTCTTTCTTTCTTTCTTTCTTTCTTTCTTTCTTTCTTCTTTTTGTATTTGTTACCAGTTGGATCATGTTTCTATGGAAATGCAGTTTTTCCATCATTGAATAAGCTGGGACCACCATAACAGAAGTACTGTCAGCTTTGGAAGCCATATTAGGCCTGAAGATCCAATGCTGCTACCTTCTCATGTGTGGGAAAGTAGGAATGGGGATTTAGGAGAGGGGGTTAGTAAACATAATAGCATTCTTCCTGTCTGTCAAGGTCAGGCTATCCAGCTTCTGGAGAAGGAGTGGTCAGGGGACTGGATCGGGATGGAACGGATGTTGATTGGAGCATGTGAGTGACTGGGTGGAAAAGGGGATAGTTTTGGGAGCTTTAACTTACTGAAGGAAAATCCGGGCTTTTCAGATTCGGGTTTCCCCAGATGTGCCAGTTTGCCTATTCTAGTAAAGAGAACTTTGGAAAATGCTTGCTTCCGCGTCTTTACTTGGAGTTGGGTTTTTTTCTGGGATGCTGACAAGTACATGGAAAGGGCGATTATTCACGGAAATACAGTCCAGTCTAATAAATTTTCAAAATTATTAAAATTTTGGCCATTTTGACTCTAATGGGCACTGTGATTCACAGGTATAAAAATGAATATTCACCTTGAAGAATTCAAAAAAACTACCTGTTACACTAAAATAGTGTATTAAAATTTGCTTCTATTGAGGCGTTGCCGGAATGTCTAACCTACCTTTTTGATTTGAAATCTTCCCTTCTGGACACAGAACACAGTCGTAGCAACAGAATTGCTTTCCTTCCAACCCCTTCTTCCAGTGTCCAGGGGAGCAATGCTCATTACACAGAGAAATTGGAAGAACCTGGTGATAAACATAAACAGGTTTTTGCAAAGAGGGTTTTTTAAGCAGTTTGTATTGTCCTCCTTTCTGGTGGGAGGAAGAATATTTGAATCCTCAAAGGGTTAGTCCAGGTGTATTTATGAGGTAAAGTTGTGTTCAACTTTAGGGCACAGGGCTCACAGTGTTTCTTGGCCGAGGGAGCCAATAATGTCTGAAGATATTTTCCATGGTCATGTGGCCAGCATGGCTATACGCCAAAGGCACAAGGAACATAGTTACCTTCCCACCAAAATGGTACCAATGACTCTACCCATAATTCCATCTTTTTGAATTCCTAGGTGGGATGGAGCTGAGGCAGGAATGGGAGCTCAACCTATTGCATAGTCTCAGGTCTCAAACCCTGGCTGTCAGCTTTCCAGCTGTCAAGCTCAGTTTCGTTAACCACTGAGCCATCACATATTTATATTATCCATTAAAATGTTGACAATATAAGGATATGCAAAGGGCGTGTTTGGAGAATGGCAGGAAGAAATATATGTGAGTACAATATTATGGAAACAGTATTTTATGATTTCAAATGGAAATGCAATCCAATTGTGAATACCTATCTTTTAAATTGTAATGTCATTTTGTCTATTTGATGAAAGCTTGATCATTGACAATATTTGTACAGAATATACCATTTCAAAAATCACAAATTAGATTTCTAAAGAGACTATGTTTAATATTGGACCATAATGAATCAAGGAAGAGTTGATTAAATGATTCCACACCTGGTTAAAAGCGGGATGCCACACAATCAGCTCTACATCAATGATTAATTCCTTCGCATTGGGAATATGAGGATCCATCTTTCCAACTCTAATTCTCTGAAAAGATCTGTTTGGAAAAGTGATCAAATTGGTGATGTCAAATCCACCTGTTGCTTCCCCTTTCTCATTCAGGAACACTGTCTCCCCAGATGAATTGTTAAAAGAAATGCCTTGAAGAAATGAATGGAGCTACTTGAAAGAGAATGAAAGAGAGAGACAGAGGGAGGGAGGGGAAGGGAGTTGGAAGGATAATAATGAAAAAGTGGCCAGTATCTTTAACTTTCACTTCCCATTGCTCTAACAAATAACAAATAACAACCCTTAGAATATAGATAATCTATATTTTAGAGAAAGATGCTGTTCTAGTATTAATTTAATATTACTTCCAGGGGGAAAATGAAAACAGCAGTTAATAAATCAAAATCAAAATGAGGTATTGACATTATACAACTTGATTCAGATATGATTTATATTCACTATTTAAACAACTAAACAATCAAACCTGGACCATATCTAAACTCATCCTACATTTTTTTGTTCTTTGTTAGAAGAAACGTATTTAACATCATGAGTCCTGACAAATTTCCTTTAGCCAGATTTTATCATCTGAGACTCAATTCATTTGAGAGAGAGAGAGAGAGAGAGAGAGAGTGGGGGAGAGAGAGAGGGAGAGAGGGAGAGAGAAAGTGAGAGAGAGAGAGAGGGAGGGAGGGAGGGTGGGAGAGGGAGAAAGAGGGAGGGAGAGGGAGAGAGAGGGAGGGAGGGATTCTTTCAAACATAGAGTTGTTTTAAAGGGTGGATGCCAGAGCTGAAAAAAAGTGACATTTGGTCCATTCCTTTTTAACATTAATAGAGAGAGAATGCTCTGCATCCCTATGTGTCTCTCTCTCACACACACCCCTCTGTATCTCTCTATGTGTCTCTCTATGTCTCTCTCTCTCCCCCTTATCTCTCTATGTGTCTCTCTCTCCCCCCTCTGTATCTCTATGTCTCTTTCCCCACTCTCTCTGTATCTCTCTCTTTGTCTCTCTCTCCTCCCTCTGTATCTCTCTTTCTCTCTCCCCCCTGTATCTCTCAATGTGTCTCTCTCTCCCCTCTCTCTGTATCTCTCTATGTCTCTCTCTCTCCCCCCTCTGTATCTCTCTATGTGTCTCTCTCTCCCCTTCTCTCTATATCTCTATGTCTCTCTCTCCCACCCTCTCTCTGTGTATCTCTGTATGTATCTCTCCCCCCCCCGTCTCTCTGTATTTCTCTCTGTCCCTCTTTTCCTCTCTCTCTGTTTATCTCTGTCTCTGGCCTGGCCTTTTCTGCATCCCCCGCCATCTCCCTTACCTTTTCAGGCCAGGCCTTCACAGCTCTCCGCACCACAGCAGAAACCCGGGGGGCCCCTCTGTCCTCCCTACACAGATTTTCTCTGGGGGCTCAACGGGGAGATGCATAGCAGGGAAGGGAAGGGGAGGGAGGGAGGGGGTGCGGTGGGGGTTCAAGGCTGGTTTGGGACTTCCCACCCGAAGGACCCCTGCTGGGAAGTTCTCCTCCACTGCCTGCCAAGGGCAGGGGAATGATTAAATCCCCTGCTCTTCCAGGCGAAACGAAGGAGGGCTGGCCATCCTCCCTCCTGCCCGTTTTTGCCCTCTGAAGCCTCCCTGGAGCCCCTTTTCTGCCAGAGGCCGAAATTTTCATGTAGGCTCCATGAACTGCCAGAGCGCCCACCGGGGAATCAAAAGTGGCACTGGTCAAAGGTAACCCTGAGGCTCCAGTTGCCTCCATCTCCCGCTCACCGACCAGATTTGCATAGCACCGGTTAGCGGCTGGTCTGACCTCGGGGCCCATGGTAGCACTGGGCCAGGTGCAAATTGGGACAGGCCAGGGATGGAGGGTTCTCACTAGGTGGACTCAGGCAGCCTCGTTGCCAGGTGTTCTTTGGAGGGAGCCCCGATAGTGGCTGGCGAGGGGGGATGGGCAGCAGCGGCGGGTGAGGCTAGTTTGTGGGGTGGCCGGGGGAGGGGGAGGTCAGAGCCAGGCTCAGGCAGGCCCCACCCAGCCCTAGAAGCGCCGGCTGCAAGGGCTTTCTGGCGGGGAGCCAGCTGCCTACCTGCCGAGCCTGGTGGCAGGATATGGCCCTTGGGCGTCTCTGCCTTCCAAATGTGCAGTTTCTTGGAAGCAATATGAAGAGTCTAAATCTAAGGAGCAGAAATCTGTTGAGCGTAATCAGGGCTGGGAGCTGCCATGTTGGTTTTATGTCCAGCAGATGGCGCTGTTTTTCAATGTTTTTCAATGTTTGTCAATGTTTTTCAATGTTTGTCAATGTCTTTTAATGTTTTCCAATGTTTTTCATGTTTTTACCTGTCACTGGTGTGACATGTATATAATATAGGTAGATAAAAACATGCCCATAGTCGAATGCAATGTTGTGTCAAAATTTGAAAGCAATCGGTGAAGAACTTTCGGAGATGTGTGGTTATGTACAAATGGACATTTCCATTTTTATTTATATAGATTGGTTCAATTTATATGCCGCCCTTTCTCCAGAGACGCAGGGCGGCTTAAAATGTGTTAAGCAATAGTCTTCATAATTTTGTATATACCTGCTTAGTAGGGCTTTCGGGTGCCCCTAAGTGGTGTTCCTTTTTTATACAAAGTCATCTTATTGCCCTCATAATCCAGGTCCTCATTTTACCTACCTTGAAAGGATGGAAGGCTAAGTCAACCTTGAGACTGGTGAGATTTGAACTCACAGTAATTGCAGGCAACTGGTGCTATATAATAGCACTTTAGTCTGCTGCACCAAAAAGGCTCTTGATCATATTAGATCATATCAAAAGAAATTGTGTTCTCTTCACTGATGATGTAATAATAATAATAATAATAATAATAATAATAATAATAATAATAATTAGAATTTGTGGGAAAACAACAAGAAGCACAACAGAAATGCAAAATGGATCAAACAGGTTGAGGACTCTATTAAAGTGCATAAAATGGAAGGCGTGAAAATAACAAAAGCAATGGTGGAAAGACAGTCAAGAAAAGTGAAGAACTGGAGTGCACCTGGACCGGATGAGCTGCATGTCTTCTGGTTAAAGGCACCTACAAGTCTGCACAAAAGATTGGCAACCCAGATGAACCAGATCCTAAAAACACCTGAAAATGATGAATGGATGACAACTGGAAGGACATTTTTGATCCAAAAAGATAAAGAAAAAGGAAAGGACCCTGGAAACTATAGGCCAATCACCTGTTTGCCAACAACATACAAGCTTCTTACTGGTATCATTGCAAACCAAATCTATGGATACCAGGAAAGAAATAACTTGCTTCCTGTAGAACAGAAAGGATGCTGCAAAAACTCAAGAGGAACAAAGGATCAATTGCTGATCGACAAGCTAATCCTAAAAAACTCAAAGAAAAGACGAACCAACCTGTTCATGGCTTGGATAGACTATAAGAAAGCATTTGATTCAGTTCCTCATAGCTGGATCAAGAAATGCCTGGAAATCTTAGGCATCAGCAGCAACATACAAAAATTCATGGAATCTTCAATGAACCTCTGGAAAATGAAGCTTATGGCTAATGAAGAAGAACTGGGTGAAGTTGAAATTAAACGAGGCATTTTCCAGGGCGATTCCCTTTCACCCCTACTTTTTATACTCTCAATGCTACCACTGACAATCATTTTGAAGAAGATGAACTGTGGATACGAACTTGCAAAGAAAGGACTGAAAATCTCACACTTGGTGTACATGGATGATTTGAAGCTGTTTGGTAAAACAAAAGCTGAACTGAATTTATTAATTGAAAACACAAAAGAATTCAGCCAAGACATTGGTATGCAGTTTGGAATTGACAAATGTGCAACAATAGCAACCAAAGCAGGCAAGATCATAGAAGAGGATGGAATAGAACTAGAGAATGAAGAAATGATAAAGGCAGTAAAATCAGAAGAAGGCTACAAGTACTTGGGGATTTTAGAAGCCAAATTCGTAAGATATTAATGTCCAAATTGAGTGGAGGAAACATCATAAAAGCCATAAATACCTGGGCTATACCTGTGATTAGATACTCTGCAGGAATAATTGACTGGACCCAGATGGAGTTAGACAATTTGGACAGAAAAACAAGGAAGCTTATAACAATGAATCATGCCTTGCACCCTAAAAGTGATGTTGACCGATTATATTTACCAAGAGCAGAGGGTGGTCGAGGACTCCTACAAGTAAAGCAGACTGTGGAAGAAGAAAAATGCAGCTTGAATGATTACATCCAGAAAAGTGAAGAAGCAATGATTAAGGAAGTAAATAAAGGAAGCCTTTTAAAGACAACTAAAATAAAAGCAGAATATAAGAAAGAAGTAATTGAGCAGCGAGCTGAAAATTGGAAACACAAAGCTCTGCATGGCCAATACTTGAAAAGTATTGAAGGCAAAGCTGACCAGAAATTAACTTGGAACTGGTTAAGATCAGGAGTACTGAAAAAAGAAACAGAAAGCTTTATTTTGGCAGCTCAAGAACAAGCCCTAGCCACAAACTGCATGAAGGCAAAAATTCAACATGTCACCACCAACAGCAAATGCCGCCTCTGCAATGAGAAAGATGAGACAGTCGACCACCTGATCAGGGGTGCAGCAAAATTTCACAAACTGACTACCTACAACGCCATGACCGGGTTGCTAAGATCATTCACTGGAAATTGTGCCAGAAGTTTGGATTTGAGTACAGCAAAAACCACTGGGAACATCAGGTTGAGAAAGTTTTAGAGAATGAGAAACTCAAGATCTTATGGGACTTTAGGATTCCAAACTGACAGGCACTTGGTCCACAACACACCTGACATAACAATAGTTGAAAAGAAAAAAGTATGATTCATTGACATTGCAATACCTGGTGATGCACGGATTGAAGATAAGCAGCAAGAAAAAAATCACAAAGTACCGGGATTTGCAAATTGAAGTTGAGCGACTGTGGAAAAAGAAATCGTGTGTTGTCCCAATTGTAATTGGAGCCCTTGGAGCAATACCCAAAGGGCTACCCCGCTATTTAGAAATTCTAAATTTGCCGGACGTGAACATTTTGACTCTACAAAAAACCACCTTACTCGGAACAGCTTACATCCTCCGACGATACCTTAACAGTTCCTAGGTCCTTGGTTAGGACTCGAGCTGCTGAGCTATTAACCAGCCTCAAAGGCTGTGAATCTCATTAAAGATTAAATAATAATAATAATAATAATAATAATAATAATAATAATAATAATAATAATAATAATTTTATTTCTATACCGCCCTTCTCCCGAAGGACTCAGAGCGGTGTCAGCCTATTTAAAAACACAAGACAAAACAGCGATTAAAATTTAAAATAATTAAATAAATTTGGCTCAGATTTAAAACCCCAGAAAATTTAAATACTCCAATTTAAAACTATTATGTTGATAGCCGGGCCTGGCGGAACAACAGAGTCTTCAGTGCACAGCAAAACACCCGGAGGTCGGAGATCTTACGTATTTCGGGGCAGTTCGTTCCACAGGGCTGGGGCTCCCACAGAGAAGGCCCTCCCCCTGGGTGTCGCCAGCCGACATAACTTGGCCGATGGCACCCGGAGGAGACCCTCTCTGTGGGAGCGAACTGGTCGGTGGGAGGCTATTGGTGGCAGAAGACAGTCTCGGAGGTACCCGGGTCCTATGCCATGGAGCGCTTTAAAGGTGGTAACCAACACTTTGAATCGCACCCGGAAGACCACCGGGAGCCAGTGCAGCTCACGCAGAAGGGGTGTCACGTGGGCGCAGCGAGTTGCGCCCATAACCACCTGCGCGGCCGCATTCTGTACCAATTGGAGCCTCCGAGTGCTCTTCAAGGGGAGCCCCATGTAGAGAGCATTACAATAATCCAACCGGGAAGTAACAAGGGCATGAGTGACCGTGCGCATGGCATCCCGGTCCAGAAAGGGCTGCAACTGGCGAATCAGGCGAACCTGATAAAAGGCTCCCCTGGCCACGGCCGTCATATGCTCTTCTAAAGACAGCTGCATGTCCAGGAGGACACCCAGATTGCGAGCCCTCTCTGTGGGGTGCAAAGATTCACCCCCAATAGTCAGCGATGGCACCTGCTGACTATATTGGGGTGCCGGAAGCCACAGCCACTCAGTCTTGGAGGGGTTGAGTCTGAGCCTGTTCCTCCCCATCCAGACCCGCACAGCCTCCAGGCAGCGAGACATCACATCAAGGGCACCGTTGGGGTGGTCTGGGGTGGAGATGTAGAGCTGAGTATCATCAGTGTACAGATGGCACTTCACCCCAAAACCACGGATGATCTCACCCAGCGGCTTCACATAAATGTTGAACAGGAGGGGCGAGAGGACCGACCCTTGCGGCACTCCCCATGTGAGACGCCTCGAGGTCGACCTCTGTCCCCCTGCCAACACAAACTGTGAGCGGTCAGAGAGGAAGGAGGAGAACCACCACAAAATGGTGCCCCCTATTCCTAACCCCCTCAATCGCTGCAGCATGATACCATGGTTAATGGTATCAAAAGCCGCTGAGAGATCAAATAGGACTAGGACAGAGGAGCAACCCCTGTCCCGAGCCCTCCAGAGATCATCCACCAATGCGACCAATGCCGTTTCTGTGCTGTACCCCTGCCTGAAGCCTGACTGGTACGGGTCTAGATAGATAGCTTCATCCAGGTGCCGGGGAAGTTGTCGTGCCACCACGCTCTCAACAACCTTCGCCACAAAACGAAGGTTGGAGACTGGACGATAGTTGGCTAATTCAGCCGGGTCCAGGGAAGGCTTCTTGAGGAGGGGCCTCACTACCACCTCTTTCAAGGTGGCAGGAAAGGCACCCTCACTCAGAGAAGTACCTATAATCCCCTGGAGCCAGCCTCGTGTAACCTCCCGGGAGGCCAGTACCAACCAGGAGGGACACAAGTCCAATAAACACATGGTGGCACTAATCTTACCCAGAACCCTGTCCACATCCTCGGGAGTCACAGGATCAAACTCCTCCCAGATAACATTCTCAAGACCTGCCCTCGTCTCCTCCCGTGGACTCATCCAATTGGAGTCCAAGCCATCCCAAATCCGAGCAATTTTATCATGCAGGAATTGCACAAAATCCTCAGCATGACCCTGCAAGGGATCTTCCTGCACTCCCCCCCGAAGAAGGGAGTGGGTCACCCTAAACAGGGCGTCTGGGCGGTTCTCTGCAGATGCGATAAGAGTGGAAAAATGGTTAGATTTTGCCACTTTTATCGCTACTAGGTAGGTCTTGATATAAGACCTTACCTGTGTCCGGTCAGAATCAGATTGACTAGTCCTCCAAATGCTCTCTAGGCGTCTTTTCTGACGCTTCATCTCTCTCAGCTCCTCAGAGAACCAAGGAGCCAACTGAGATCGGCATCGGGTCAGAGGCCGCAAAGGCATGACGCGGTCCAAAGCTCCAGAGGCTGCCCTTTCCCAGGCGGCCACCAGTTCTTCAGTCGAGTCCTGTGTTAGAGTCTCAGAAAACAGCCCAAACTCCATCAGGAACCTTTCGGGATCCATCAGGCACCTGGGATGGAACCATCTGGTCGCTTCTTCTTTGGTAATATTGTACTACTAACTAGATCATACAAAACATTTGCTAGACCAATTCTCGAATACAGCTCATCTGTCTGGAACCTACACTGCATATTGGACATAAATACAACTGAGAGAGTCCAGAGATATTTTCCTCCATTCCGCTACTCACAATAAAATACCTAATGCCACCAGGCTTCAAATTTTGAGCTTAGACAACTTTATGTTTTAGGTTAATGCTCATTCTCTTACTTTATAAAACTAATAGCTTTCTTGCCTCAGTCTCTCTCTATAGATTTGTGGCCATAGTCCAGGGTAAATAAGCGATATTAGATTGTGGATGATTGTGGATAATCATTGAAATACAAGATAGGTGTGGCATGGAAAGATTACCTGCCAAGGAAGCAAATTTGGAAATTCAACCCTTTGAATCTCTCTTGGTTGGGATTTTGATCTCACTGCCTCATGCAAAGAATGTGCCACTGCATAAACAGCATTGTAGATACTGTAGGTTTGGCCAGTCATCTGAAACTCAAACAGAGGTGAAGGCAGATCTCCCAGATTCTCTTCCCCACTACAAGTTTCATTGATTGTTGAAGATAATTCTATATTTGAAAACGAACAATCGAACAATTGCTCCCAAACATCTTGAAGAAATTTGTCTTTGTGAGTTGAAGGTTTGATGACTTGAAGAAATTCTTTAAAGCCTTGAATGTCTCTTGAATGCACAGTAAAGGAAAGAGCCCCATGGAACATCTGGAGATCCCAACTCCTTTGACCACCCAACAGAATGAAATCAATTGGATTCATCAGGATCCAAACCTTCCTAAATGATGCACTCTCTTTATTTTCAGGATCCCTTAGAAACATGGCAGTTCTGATCCAGGCTATTGTGAATGAATCTCCATAGACAAGAAACGTATTTGTTTTCTGATCTAATAGTTTCTCATCAATAATTGAGAATGAATTAGACAATTGGGACAAATCTTCCAAGTGGAGATGTTGTGGAGTTTTTTCTGTGAAAGCTAAACAGACCCCGTTCTGTGAAAGCAATGACTGTAGTTTCTGCAAAAAACATTCTTCCTTATTTTCAGAAGCAAAGAGTCCAATCCATGTCCATCCAAAGTGGAGAAGAAGTTGAATAAGTCCAGGGTACTGATGCTCCTCTTTTGGGACCATGCAATAAAGTGGAAATAACTCAGTAATCTGAAAGTCTTCTTGGGCAAAGGAACCATAAGTCAACTAAAGATACAAAAAAGAGAAATTCATGAAAATCATGGGAGAAATGTGAAGACTGCCAGTTAGAAATTTAATGAAGGTCTCCCTACATTGAACATTTGTCCAATTCTGATGAAAAAGAGAAGCAACTAAAATCCCAAAATGAAATATTTTCTCATCTGAAATATAACTAGATTGTAACCACACTCAGTTTCCTAATACAGAGTTCCAGTATGTCATCCTTTTAGAACATCTGGAAATTTGCTAAATATCTGACCTTGTGAACTCTTCTCAGCCTAAGGAAAAGATTTTTAAGAGCTAGACTTACTGGACTACCTTCTTCCCTTCTTTGTAGCAGATAAAATAAAATAATTGTACAGGAAAGACTATGCCCATGAGAATCTGGAGTAATAGAAAGGATTAATCATGTCTTCCTTTACTACAATTATTATAGAGATATATAAAGAATTCATTTACAGGAATTGGCTATTTCTAGTGGAATGAAAAGAAGGACTAGGGGAGGCATGACAGCAATAGTGCAACATTTGAGGGGCTTCTACAAAGAAGAGCTAAACTTACTGGATTACCTTCTTCCCTTATTTGTAGCAGATAAAATAAAATACTTATAGATGAAAGACTATGCCCATGAGATTCTGGGTTAATCATGTCTTCATTTACCACAATTATTACAGAGATCTCCAAAAGTATCATGTAGCCCCAATACTTCAACAATTTCAAGGAAAATCAGTTGAGTTTTAAATTCAGTTATTATTATCAGACCCAACCAAGACATACCAAAGCGAGTTGTGACCTATTATCGGGTGGCTTGGTGGAATCTGGAGCTGAGTTGAGGGCAGCAGTGAAAATGCAGATAGCTTTGATTTCAGGCTGAAAGGAGATCTTCCCTAAAACCATGAGACATGATAGCAGTGTTCCCATATTTGAGGGGCTCCTACAAAGACAAGGTGGTCAAACTATTTTGCAAAGCACCAGAAGGCAAGACAAGAAAAAATGGATGGAAACTAATCAAGGAGAGAAGTAACCTAGAACTAAGGACAAATGTCCTAACTGTAAAAACAATCAACCAATGGAACAACTTGACTTCAGAAGTTGTGGGTGCTCCATCACTGGAGGCTTTCAAAAAGAGACTAAAGAGTGATTTATCGGAAATGGTATAGGGTCCCCTGCTTGAAGAGGGGGTTGAACTAGAATACCCCCAAAAACCTTCCCACTCTATTATTCTATGTTCTGTGTTCTATGTGCTAGCCAGCCTTTTCTATCCTCTTGACACAGCTCCAGATTTCACCACAGATAGTGGTCAAATCATCAGGTTACCCTCTCAAATAAGATAAAATTTGAACTATCATTTTTGATTTAAATTTAAATTTTCTAATCTACTATTGTAATAAAAGATTTAGATTTTCTTGACTGATTATTTTGAGCCAACATACTGAGTTGTGGGAACAATTGCAGAAGGGAGAGCAAAGAGAACAAAATTGAAATCTGCAGAAAGGAATGGCAAAATGCTAACTAACTCTATAGCACCAATCCTTTAACAATTGCTAAGAAAAACAGTTGAGTTTTATTCTAAACTATTTTTATCATATACCAAGCAAAATTGTAGTAAGAACAGTTGTGATCTATTGCTGGTTGGCTGTCAAAACACATGTATGATTGTAATAAAAAGTTTTGAATTCATTGGATTACCTTGAGCTAGTCTATTGAGCTGTAGGAAAAACAGATGAGGGGTGATAAAAGTGTATTTAATTGAATTCCTGGAGGAAGGTATGGCAAGCAACTAGTGTTGAGTTGGGCAATTAAGAAGGCAGAAGCAAGGTAGTGACAACAGCTCTTTAATGTAGAGTGAGACTTCAGCAAAAGTTACAGGCAAACAGCCCTCCTTATATACCCACCCAGCCGGGCAGCTGACCAATCACAAGTGACCTATTGTTGTTTAAATCTCCCGCCAAAACTATATACATAACAACTAGTATCTACTATCAATTACAAAAGATTTTTCTTTCTCACTCCATCCCAAACTACCTGTGGAATTTTGTAGACATTTATACTCTCTGCCATAAAGGATGATGTATCAGGACTTAGTCCTCCAATGATGGCCATGAGATTCTTCTGGCTATCACATTTATAGTTTGGGACAAATTCCTGGGATTTGAAAAGCAGGTCCAGAGTGGTGCGATAGGTCATCCTTGGGTTGTTGTAACTGTCATAGATGTGGAACCCAAGAGTGATGTTAGGTAAGATCTGGGAGTCCTCATTGATCTCCTTCACAGCAAAGGCCAAGGTGAGGGCATGCTGGTAGAATTTTGTTATTACACTGCAAATAATTTAAACAAAATATGTTGACAATTCTTTTATGGTGAAACCATTAATATATGAGTAATAACCACTTCTGTCTCTTTTGTAAGTGAGAAGATAAGAGTCTTTGTAGAAACACTCAATAATTTGTATAGCTTTCAACTATGTACAGTGTTTCCATGATTTGCCACAAATAAGTATAGAACAAAGTTGTGATTTTTTTTTTCAAGCTCTCACACATATTTCTATCAGCTTGGCACAAAATCGAATACAACCAGCAAGTATCACTCTTTTAATACATGTAAGTTATGCAAGGAGTGACTGCACAGACTAGATAATTTCAATTATCTTACACTCCCTAAATGTTCTCCAAAAGACTTCTTGTTAGACTTAATACAGTGAAAAGAAAATGATTATTAATATTTGTAAGTTATGGAAGGAGTGACTGCATAGACTAGATAATTATACTCCCTAAATGTTCTACAAAGGAACTTCTTGCAGAATAGTTTCATACATTTTGTGATTAAGATTTTAACACAATGAAAATGATTTGTTTTCCCATAATCTAATAAATTTGAAAGACAAGGAAACAAGTGTAACTTTATATACAAAACCATGCATTTATTCTCAAAGAGCTATTAGTCATATAAGCAATTATGGGAGATCTGGCTAAGATGAGAAAGTGAATAGAAAGAAAAAAATCCTTACTTTGGTAACTCATAAGGTGTTAGAGAAGGATGTTCTTTAAATTCTATTTCAAAAAAGTAGTGAATTATCTGAGACACCATCCCACCCACAATGAGATCACCTGGCTGGTACCACTCATGGGGAATCGGGAAAGCATCACTCGCAGGGCAGCTCAGAGTAACTGCTTTCTGCACCAAGAGCATCAGAAGGAACAACATCTTCAGGCGTTTGTCATAGGGAAAATATTTGTGTCTCCTGTCCATAAGGAAGTTTGTATTTCAGTGGTTCATTTAATGATTGAGCCAAGGCTGATATCTGATAATGCTCCTAATCTGAAATCCCATCATTTTCTATTTGTGTGCAAATTTCTATACTGACTATGAGTAGGATTGAACAGATGTTCTGGAAAAGAAGAAAGGAGGGAGGAAACTTGTAGCAATGAATCTGACGGAGCCATTATTATCCCTTTGTGCCAAACTCCCTGGGGTTCATGAGTTACTATAGAACCAGATTGATACCTTAATTGTTGCTGAATTTCAATACCTTGATGCACAGTCCTTGATGTTTTG
The DNA here is from genome assembly GCA_022577455.1 of Arizona elegans. Lineage (NCBI taxonomy): Eukaryota > Metazoa > Chordata > Lepidosauria > Squamata > Colubridae > Arizona > Arizona elegans. The sequence goes on along the minus strand of JAKOOJ010000076.1, from coordinate 1,441 downwards.
GCCTAGCTAAAAAAAAAAAAAAAATGGCGATTCCTGTAGGAGATAATTATTTTGTTTTTGTGAGAGAATAAGTGATTCAACTGAAGGTTCAATGTTTTGCTCAAGTAAGCAAATGCTAATAAAAGTAATCTAAGGGACATTGGCAATTAAAAACAGCCTCAAGTGTTGAAATTCATGTTTATTCCTTACAATGGAGCAGGGTTCCCATTTTCCATAGAAAATGATTAGAATTGTTTAGTATAGAAAGTGGAAATGTTTTTTACATTTTAAAATCTGACAAATAAACCAATAATTTCTTTGGAGGTTTTATCCACATTTTCAGTCCAAGAATGTTGAAGAATGAAAAGATGAGAACATTAATGCTGATATTTGGAAAGTAGCATTAACCATTGGTTCGAGTTTAATAATCTACCCCTCCAAATCTTTATTTATTTATTTACTTATTTTATTTGTCTTCTGATTTCTATAATTTTTACCAAGGCAGAGAAGATATCTAACATACCTTCCTCCTCCTATTATAGTATATGATAGATATGATATGGCATATGATATGATGTGATGTGATACGATAGATATCATAAGATAGGATAGGATAGATATGATATCAGTTTTCCAATATCTAAGGAGTTGCCACAAAGAAGAGGGGGTCAACTCAGGGGTGGGCTTCAAAAATTTTAGCAAGGAGTTCTCTGCCAGGTTGCTGGGTGGGCATGGTCATGGTGGCTGTGGCCTAGTCAGCATCCTGCACCACGGCAGAGGGACCATTTCTGGCCTTCCCGAACTTCTGGTAGGCCCATTTTTCGCCCTTCCTGAGCCTCTGCGCATGCCCTGCACTTACCTGTCTCCAAAACAGGCTGCATGGGGACTACTGGGAGGGGTGGGGTGGGTGAGACAGGGCCAGCTAGGAGTGGGATTTGGGGGTTCTCTGAGTTGCACAGAAACTTAGCTAGAGGTTCTCCTGAACCCCTGCAAACCCCCAGCAGCCCACCCCTGGGTCAACCTATTCTCCAAAGCACTTGAAGGCGGGACACAAAGCAATAGATGGAAAATAATCAAGGAGAAGACCAACCTAGAACTAAGGACAAATTTCCTGACAGTGAAAATAATTAATAAGTGGGATGACCTGCCTCCAGAAGTTCTGACTAGTCCATCACTGGAGGTTTTTAAGGAGAGATGGGACAACAGTTTGTCTGAAATGGAGTAGGATTTTGTCCTTGAGCAGGAGGTGGTATTATAAGACCTTCAAGGTGCCTTCCAACTCAGTTATTCTGTTATTCCTATTTTCCCCACAAGAAGCAAGAAGGTGGGTTGGGCTGAGAGAGAGAGTGATTGACTCACAGTTATCCAGTAGGTTTTCATGGTTAAGGTGAGACTTGAACTCATAACCTCCCGCTTTCTAACCTGGTGCATAAATCACTAGACCAAACTGACTCTCATATCT